>CAJGYO010000007.1:115800666-116504310 GCA_904845875.1 Miscanthus lutarioriparius | reverse complement strand
CTTGAAAATGTTTTTCAAGCTTTCGTATTTTAGCGCAGTAGGCGCCCATGTTTTCTTTGGTGCAGTCCCAATCTTTGTTGACTTGGTTGATGACTACTGCCGAATCTCCGTACACGAGCAATCGCTTGATTCCGAGGGTAATTGCCACTCGGAGCCCATGGATGAGGGCTTCGTACTCTGCTTCATTGTTTGTGGCTTGCCATAATATCTGAAGGACATACTTGAGTTGTTTTCCGTCTGGAGAAATTAAGAGAACTCCTGCTCTGGCTCCGCCTAGCTTGAGCGATCCATCAAAATACATCTTCCAATGGTCAAGGATGGTGTTTGACATAGGTTGTTGAATTTCTGTCCACTCGGCCACAAAATCAGCAAGGGCTTAGGATTTAACTGCCTTCCGTGGGGTGAAATCGATATTGAGAGCTCCAAGTTCAACTGCCCACTTAGATATGCGCCCTGTTGCATCTCTGTTGTGTAGGATGTCTCCAAGTGGGAAATCTGTTACCACGGTAATCTTGTGGCTTTCAAAATAGTGGCGTAGCTTTCGTGAAGTGATCAGGAGAGCGTAGAGTAGCTTTTGCACATGCGGGTACCGGATTTTTGATTCTGACATAACCTTGCTGATGTAGTATACGGGGCGTTGTACTTTATATACGCGCCCTTCTTCTTCTCTTTCCATGACTATCGCTGTGCTGATCACCGTAGAAGTAGCCGCAATATATAGCATCATGTCTTCGTATTTCTTTGGTGGCGTGAGAACGGGTGATGATGTGAGGTATGCTTTAAGTCTTTTGAAAGCTTCATTGGCTTACTCTATCCACTCGAACTTGTCTGTCTTCTTTAGTAGTTTAAAGAAAGGTAACCATTTTTCGCCGAGTCTTGATATGAAACGATTGAGGGCCGCCATGTAGCCTATTAGTTTCTGCACATCTTTGACGCTTTGAGGGGGTCCCATCTCTATTATGGCTCGAATTTGCTTGGCGCTGGCTTCGATTCCATGATGATTGACCAAGAATCCGAGTAGTTGTCCTGAAGGAACTCTGAATACACACTTGCTTGGGTTCAATTTCCACCTCCACCTTTTCAGGTTTTCGAAGGTTTGCTTTAAGTCTTCAATAAGTGTATCCGGGTTCTTTGTTTTCACTACTACGTCATCCACGTATGCCTCCACGTTCTCGCCGATCTGTTCACCAAGGCACGTCTAGATAGCTCTTTGGTAAGTGGCACCAGCATTCTTGAGTCCAAATGACATGGTCTTGTAGCAGTAGGCACCGAACGGAGTGATAAAAGATGTCTCGCTCTGGTCTTCTTCTTTTAAAGCGATTTGGTGATATCCTGAATAGCAATCAAGGAAGGATAATAGGGCAGATCCTGCTGTTGAATCAACTATCTGATCAATGCGTGGTAGTCCAAATGGATCTTTCGAGCAGTGTTTGTTGAGATCTGTATAGTCGACACACATGCGCCACTCGTCTGTATTCTTCTTTTATACTAGAACTAGATTTGCTAGCCAATCCGGATGAAGGATTTCTCTGATGAATCCGGCTGCCATTAGCTTTGTGGTTTCTTTTTTAATTGTTGCCTTCTTGTCGGGTGAGAACCGTCTTAGTCGTTGCTTCACAGGCTTGGAGCCTTCGTTGATATCGATTCTATGCTCAGCCAACTCTCTTGGGACACCTAGCATGTCGGCCGACTTCCAAGCGAAGATATCTTTGTTGTCCCGAAGAAAGTTGGTGAGCGCGAGTTCCTATTTTGCCGAGAGCTGAGCACTGATGGTTGCCGTTTTGGCAGGATCACCGGTTCCCAGGCCGATTTGCTTGACGTCGGCTTCTTTTGGTGGTGCTAGGATGATGGGCTTTTTAACTAGTATCTCTAGTTCTTTCGGGCTCAATTCCACGGCAACAGCAGCTATTTCTTTTCTACCATTGGTTGATTGTGCTTTGGCTGCAATTTGAATTGCCTGAACATCGCAGTCAAAAGCGCGCTTCAAATCACTTCGCAGGGAGAGGACTCCATTAGGCCCTGGCATCTTTAGCAATAGGTACGGGTAATGTGGTATTGCCATGAATTTTGCCAGTGCTGGACGTCCGAGGATTGCGTGGTATGATGATTCAAAGTCTGCAACTTCAAACTTGATGAACTATGTGCGGTAGTTTGAGGGAGTTCCACAAGTAACCGGTAGAGTGATTTGTCCAAGTGGCATGGCTGCCTTGCCGGGTACTATCCCATAGAAAGGTGTGCTCGTTGGTGTAATCATCCCGGCGAGTTGTAATCCCATCTTCCTTAGAGTTTCTGAAAAAAATGATGTTGAGTCCGGCTCCTCCATCAATTAGTACCTTTGTGACAGTCATACCGGCGATGGTTGGATCTAGAACCAGTGGGTAATGACCTGCGTTTCCTACGCTAGTCCATTGGTCTTCTCTTGAAAACTGAATTGGATATTGTGACCAATTGAGATATCTTGGAGTAGCCGGTTCTACTGCCATGATGGTTCATAGAGCTAACTTTTCTTGGTGCTTACTTCTAGAATCTGGGGCCCCGGCGAAGATTACTGCTACTGTTCCCCTGGATTTTTGGAATCCCTGGTCTTCGTGGTTGTCTTCATCTTTTTTCTGATTGTCTTCTTTAGTGCTCCCCTTACTATCTTTTCTTGTGTATCGTTCATTGAAGGTGTAGCAATTTCCAATGGTGTGCTTTCCATTAGGGTGCAATGGGCAATGCATGCTTTCAATGTCATCATACCTTCTAGGCTTGGAAAACTTCCTTGATTTGTCAGTTACCGCTACGGTGTTGCTTGGTCCACGTTTTCTCTCTTGGTGTCTGTTGTTTCGATGATTTTGCTTATCTGGGTTGTCTCGGTTGCTTTTTTCCGGGAACCTTTCTCGTGTCTTCTCCTCCGTAGTAATCATTTTTTCTACTGTGCGTTTGAATTCTTCATTGTTTCTCGGGTTCTCTTTGCAGAAATCCTGAAACTACCACCTAGCCATGATTCTGTGAGAGAAAGCTTCGATTACTTCTCGTTCGGTGATGTCATGTACTTGGGCACGTAGTTCGCCAAATCGTCGATAGTAATCTCTGAGACTTTCGCCTCCTTTCTGCTTGAGTCCCTTAGTTCTGCGTGGGTGATTGGGTGCGTAATGATACCCGTGAAATTTTCACAGAAAGCTCTTTACAAGTCCTCCCAATTTCTGATTGACCCTGGATTCAATTTGTCGAACCATTGGAGGGGCATGGTTCCTAGGGCCATAGGAAAGAACAAGGTCTTGATGTCGTCGTCTCCTCCAGCCAGTTCAATCGATTGTGAGTAGATTCTGAGCCACTGCCTTGGTTCGGTCTTGCCATCATATTTAGAGTGGTTGGACGGTTTGAACTTGTGCGGTAGTCATATTGAAGCAAGTCTGCTTGCAAAATAGGGGAATCTATCGTGCGTCCCGGCTTCTCTGTATTTTGATTTAGCACCTCCTTCTAGCCAGTTGTCGTTTTGGTGAGAGTAGTTCTACGGGGCTGTCCAAATGGGTGCTTCGCTTCTGATTTGTCTTGGTTGTTCACCTCGGTGGTTTTGACTGTGGTCCCTCCTGCTTTCTCTGTTGTGACTTCCACTTAGTCCAAGTCTCTCGAATGTGGACTTCCTCTGATTTTGATCTTCCTTCCTATGAGATGTTGATCTGGCGGGTAGTCTTGAACGAGTTCTTCCATCGTGTGTCTTTAGGGCTGCTGTCCGGAGAAGTTCTCGGAGTTGTTCCTGCTGTTCACTAGGATGTGAGGTCGTTCCGAGTTCTTCAAGTGCTTCTCGGATCCTGTTGTAGGGTGTGTTCATCGCACGTCTTTCTTCGACTTCTTGTTCTGATTTTCTCCTGTTGTATTCGACCAGATCTGTCTCATATTTGATCCAAGCTTCCTTGCGCTGCCTAGCACATCACTGGCGTCCTTGTTTCAACTTGTTTCTTCTTTCTCTAGCTTGCCTTTGATTCTCGGTCTCACCATCATAGCCTTGAGCAAAGGGTGATATGTTGGACTCAGATTCATCTGATGACCTGACGTCGGGTGCTTCTGGGGGGATCAATGGTGATCGAGGACGACGAACCATGAGTACTTCCCGTGCGTGAACTGTTCTGTTATTGGCGTTGGTTTCTATACTGTCGGGGTTGCTGATAACTTTAGTAGAGGCTTCAAGGTCACAGATCGAGTCTCCTTGGTAGGGTAGAATTGCTGTTGTCGTCGTGCCGACCAGTCGGGTATTGCTATCCTCAGGAATAGAGCCATGCCAGTGGACGATGCAGTCTTGAGATGCTATAGTTAGTATGAGACCTTCCTGAGCTCCTTTTAGTGGCATTCTAAGCACTAGGTCGAAGGATCCTTCGAGCTGTGCTTGGTAAGACTTTGCCATGTTGTGGAGTCCAAACGAGAAAAGATCTGACTTCTTGAAGGGATTCTGAGTGCACTCCGAGTTGTATTCTTGATATGCCGAGGCCACATTCTGCAGTCCCATTGGAAAAGAACTCGGATCTTCGAAAGAACTCGGGTCAGACTCCATCTCGGATGCGGAGCCTGAATTCGAGTTGGATGTGCAAAGTCGCGAAACCTGAGTTGAATCGGACATCACGAGCTGCACGAATCTTCCAGTGACTTGATCTGTCGTAGTCGCCGAAACAAAAACGTCTTCATGGTGATCCGAATTTTCAAGGAGACGGCTTTGAAGCTTGCCATCGTCGCCAGCCTCGCAGATCCACGAGCCGAAGATGAAGGCTGATCCCGTCGAGAAGATCATTTTGTTGAGGTCCATCGAGCTCTCGGATGCAAATTCGTCGAAAGCCCCTACTTAGAGCACCAGCTGTCGATGTTTTACCACCGATAGCCTGCCACGGGGGTACCCGAGGCAGTATGTTCGGGCTTCAGCGTATGCGGAACTCGACGGTAAATGCAAGAGACAGTCGATTTATCCTGGTTCGGGCCCTCGACCGTGATCGAGTAACAGCCCTACGTCCAGTCAGAGTTAGCCCTTGCGTTGGATTGATTGTGTTGTGTTGTTACAGTCATAAAGGTTGTATCGTCCTCCCTAGGAACTTCGCCCTCCTTTATATAGTCAGGAGATCAGAGTCCTAATCGGTTTACAATGAGAGTTCCTAGTAGGATTATAGAATAATACTACTACTAGGATTACATGGGAAGAATCCTAGTTTTACTAGATCTTCTCCCTTCCTAGCGGGGTATCCTATGGGTCCCGCATCGACACTCAAGGAAGAGAACAAGAAGCTCAAGTTAGAGAAAGAGCATCTCAAGATTGGATTGAGCAAGTTCACAAGAGGCAAGCATCTTCAAAGTGAGCTACTAATGAACACCGTCATGAAGATGGATAGAAGTGTCATTGGGTACTTGGCAAACCAAGAGAAGAAGGCTCAAGCTCAACAACCACACAAGTCAAAGCCAAAGCCAAAGAGATGTTTTGAGTGTGGACAAGAAGGCCACTTTGCCCATGAGTGCCAAACTCCACCACCACAATTCTTGCCCAAGCATGCTAGACCTTTTGCTTTCAATGCTCATTACATGCTTAGAAAGGATTCTAGTGATAAGATGAAAGTCATGTTCTTAGGACCTCCCAACAAGAATAGGCCTAAGAAAATTTGGGTAGCAAAGTCACTTGTTGAGAAGGTGAAGTGCCCTCAACAAGTTTGAGTTCCTAAAGCTTGATCTCTTGTGTGTAGGTGAACTACAAGACCGGTGGAAGTCATTGGGTAATTGATAGTGGTTGCACACAACATATGACCAGTGATCCTCGTATGTTCACCTCACTAGATGAATAAGTAGATGGACAAGAAAGAATCACATTTGGAGATAATTCAAAGGGCAAGGTTAAAGGATTGGACAAAGTGGCAATATCAAATGATCATTCTATCTCAAATGTGCTATATGTTGCTTCATTTAGCTTCAACTTGCTATCTGTTGGACAATTGTGTGATCTTGGCTTCCAATACTTGTTTACCGAGAAGGAAGTTGTTGTATCTAAGAAGGATGATGATCAAGTAATATTCAAAGGATTTAGATGCAACAACCTATATCTAGTAGACTTCACCTCCAAAGATGCTAACTTGAAGACATGCCTATTCACCAAAACAACACTTGGGTGGCTATGGCATAGAAGACTTGCTCATGTTGAGATGAGTTCACTCAAGAAGCTAATGAAAAATGATTTGGTGAGAGGGTTGAAGGATGTGAAGTTTGAAAAGGACAAGCTTTGTAGTGCATGTCAAGCCGGCAAGCAAGTTGCAAATACTCATCTAACAAAAGCCTTCATGTCAACCACAAGAGTGCTAGAACTCCTTCACATGGACTTATTTGGACCAACAACATACAAGAGTTTGGGAGGAAATCTTTATTGTCTTGTTATTGTTGATGACTATTCAAGATACACATGGGTATTCTTCCTTCATGACAAATCCGAAGTTGCATCTTGCTTCAAGAAGTTTACCAAGAGAGCACAAAATGAGTTTGAAGTGAAGCTAAAGAAGATTAGAAGCGACAATGGAAAAGAATTTGACAACACAAACATAGAAGCCTATTGTGATGAAGTTGGGATCAAGGATGAGGTCTCCGCAATATATACTCCTCAACAGAATGGAGTAGTTGAGAGAAAGAACCGGACATTGATCACACTAGCAAAAATAATGCTTGATGAGTACAACACTCTCGAAGCTCTATGGGCGGAAGCTATCAACACCGCATGCTATGCATCCAACCGCCTATTCCTTTAAAAGTTTCTTGGTAAGACACCTTATGAGTTGCTCAATGGGAAGAAGCCAGACGTCTCCTTCTTTAGGGTGTTTGGCTGCAAATGCTATATCTACAAGAAGCGGCAACACCTAGGGAAGTTTCAAAGACGTTGTGATATTGGTTTTCTTGTTTGTTACTCATCAAAGTCCAAAACATATAGAGTATTTAATCATGCCACCGGCTTGGTTGAAGAAACATATGATGTGGAATTTGATGAATCTAACGGCTTCCAAAGAGCACATGAGAATCTTGATGATGTAGGTGATGAACCATTGAGGGAGGCCATGAAGAACATTTCGGTTGGAGACATCAAGCCTAATGATGAAGATGATGTACAAGTGATCAATCCACCTTCTTCATCAAATATGCCACAAGATGGTGATAAAGATGGGAGAGTAGAAAATGGAGATACTCATGTCTCCCATGAGCAAATGGTTACACAAGCACATGATGTTGATGCTCCACAACCTCCCCCTCAAGTGGTTGATAGAAGAAATTCACCTCTACTTCAAACTCATCCACATGATCTCATCATAGGGAGTCCATCAAAGGGAGTAATGACTCGCTCTCAAAAGCTTACTTCGTTTATTGAACATCACTCTTTTGTCTCTTGCTTTGAGCCTACTAAGATAGAAGAAGCTCTTCAAGATCTGGATTGGATAAACGCCATGCATGAAGAGTTGAACAACTTCACCCGCAATGAAGTGTGGACTCTTGAAGAGCGACCACAATGTGCAAGAGTCATTGGAACAAAGTGGGTGTTCCACAACAAGCAAGATGATCAAGGCATTGTTGTGAGAAACAAGGTAAGACTAGTTGCAATGGGGTTCTCTCAAGTTGAAGGTTTGGATTTTGGAGAGACCTTTGCACCGGTTGCAAGACTAGAAGACATTCGTATCCTCCTTGCATATGCATCACATCATGAAATGAAACTATATCAAATGGATGTGAAAAGTGCATTTTTAAATGGCTTTATTAATGAACTAGTCTATGTTGATCAACCTCCTGGGTTTAAAGACCCTAGATATCCTAATCATGTCTATAGGTTGTCCAAGGTGCTATATGGGCTTAAGCAAGCCCCAAGAGCTTGGTATGAGCGTCTTTGGAACTTCCTCATTGAGAAGGGCTTCACCATTGGGAAGGTCTACACCACACTATTCATCAAAAAGCTTGATGGATATATCTTCATTTGTCAAGTGTATGTTGATGATATCATCTTTGGATCATCAAATGAAGAATCTTGCAAAGAGTTTGCAAAGAGTTTGGTGAATTGATGTCGAAAGAGTTCAAGATGTCAATGATTGGAGAGCTTACATTTTTTCTTGGTTTTCAAGTCAAGCAAATGAGAGAAGGGATTTTCATCTCTCAAGAGAAATATACTAATGATCTTCTCAAGAGATTCAAGATGGATGAATGTAAGCCAATCAAGACACCAATGCCAACTAATGAACATCTCGACCTAGATGAGGGAGGTAACATGGTTGATCAAACTATCTACCGCTCTATGATTGGTAGCTTGTTATATTTAACCGCATCTAGGCCCGACATCATGTTTAGTGTGTGTATGTGTGCTAGATTTCAAGCTAATCCTAAGGAAACTCATTTAATTGCCGTTAAAAGAATCCTTAGGTATCTTAAGCATACACCAAGCATTGGCCTTTGGTATCCCAAAGGAGCTATTCCGATTCGGATTATGCCGGTTGTAAAGTTTATAGAAAAAACACATCCGGAGGGTGCCATTTGCTTGGTAGATCACTTATGTCTTGGTCCTCCAAGAAACAAAATAGTGTGGCTTTGTCCACCGCCGAAGCGGAATACATTGCCGCGGGTGCTTGTTGTGCACAAATACTTTATATGAAACAAACTTTGCTAGATTATGGTATAGTTCTAGAAAAAGTACCTCTTTTGTGCGACAATGAAAGTGCGGTAAAACTTGCAAATAATCCGGTTCAACACTTTCTCACCAAGCACATAGATATCCGCCATCACTTTCTTAGAGATCATGTTGTAAAGAGTGATATTTCATTAGAAGGTGTAAGGACCAAGGATCAATTGGCGGATATCTTCACTAAACCGCTAGATGAGATGACTTTTTGTCGATTGCGGAATGAGCTCAATGTTCTTGATTTTAGCAACTTCTCTAGAAAATGAGTTTGTGTTGTCCCTTGCATTGCATTGTAGTATAGAACATGTTTAATCTTTGGTAATGCATATAGGGCTTGTCTAACATGGTTAAGATAATCACCGAAAAACGAGTGAAGAAGCTTAACCTTGGATCAAACTTGACAAGCAACTAGATTTACTTTCAAGTATTGCATTGCATATGCATGAATGTTGCTTTGTCGTTTATCTTCAATTGCCCTCTTATTGCCTATTTTCTTAAAAAGAATTATAGCCAAATACTTTAAAAATTTTTGAGAGTTTGAGAGAGGTCACTCACATCAGTTCCAATTGGTGTTTATTTGGATCTTATTGAAGTTGGGACTTGATTGGGAACAGGCAGCACGAAGGACTTTGAAGGTTTGCTGGAAAAAGAGTGACCAGACGCTGCACTGGACTCTGAAGTCCAGCGTCCGGTCAGTTCACAGGAGGTGAACCTGCTACAATGGAGTGACCGGACTCTGCTGTTCAGCGTTCGGTCAGATGGTGGTTCAGCGTCCGATCATGCGAAGGCGATCAAGGCAGTGAGGACCGGACTCTGGCTACATTCGGTCGGGGTTCCCCAGACGCGTCCGATCATGGCTCCAGGGGATTTGGACCTCTCTGGAGTCGACCAGACTCTAGGTGGCAGCGTCCGGTCGTTGCCACCGGAGCGTCCGGTCAGTAGAAAACATGCGGGTTCCAAACTCTCTGTTCTTTCCTTATCTGTCATGTTTCGGGGCCACCATAAATTCGAGCCACCGGTTGACCTGAAGCCGCACCGCCGCAAATCCGCAGCGCATCCATTGTTCCCGAGCCACCGACATCGCCATATCCTCGCTGCGCCGCGCTCGTGCCCTAACCGTCGCCGCATAGCCGAGCCTCCCCGTGCCTGTGCTCCACCAAGCTGCACCGCCATGCCTGCGTCGCCCACGCCCACGCTACAGCTCGCCCGAGCCATGCTCCAGCGCCGCCGCCGTGCCAGTGCCCTAGCGCCACTGACTGATCCTCGTCAGAGTTCGCCGGAGTTCCTACTGCTTTCACCAGAGCCTCCAGTGCCCACATTGCATCTTCCCTGCCGCCAATCCACGTCGATCAGCGCAACCCTAACCCTAGGATTCCTGGTGGTTGCCCACGTGTCATTCCTCTACTTTTTGGATCGCCGGTTCATCAGGTAGCAAGCCCTCGATTCCAATTTTGTATCTATTGCTTGCTTTCTTAGGGTTTCGTATCTCTAGATATATTGTAATTATTTATATATCTAATCTATTCTAACGTGCAGTGAGTCAGTGTTTCTGAGGTCACTTTGGCAGTGTACAGTTAACTCGGGGCCAAGCTCACGAGTACGAATCGAGGCCAAGCCTCGAAAGTGACAGTTGGTAGTTGATCTTTGTCAGTGACAGTTGTTCTTTTTAGCTTCATCAGATGCTCGTGTCAAGAATGTCGGAGGTGGTCCCGGTGATGAGGATCCGAGGCCCCGCCTCGCCTGCCTATAGATACAAAAGGCAAGGTGACAAAGAAGCGCAAGTACCCTAATGCAGATTCAGCGAGAGCAGCCACGGTTGCAGAGGACGTAGAGCGCGCAGAGAGAGAGGAGATGCTCGAAGTGGTGTTGTTATTGCATATCAGCTTTCACCAGCTCAAAGGGCCACTGTCCAGGAGGTTGAGCATCGTCATGGTGGTCTAGCTAGGACAGCCATAGTTGGAGGACGGTGTGTTGCTATTGATGAGAGTCAGCCTTAGGGGGAGTCATACCAGCAGCCACAGCCAGCAGAGCAGACTCAGGAGGGAGAGCAGGCCGAGGAGACAGAGCAGGCACCTCAGCCATAGTTACACTACTCTGGTCATACCCATGCTCCAGTCACACTGAGGCCAGAGACACAGCGGAGGGGTTCTCGTCCGCCTCCTAGACCATAGGGTCCGCCTCTAGTGACTCATATAGATTTCGGGCCACCACGGCCAAGCAGGTGTAGCAGCTTAGATTTGTGGACTTTGAGCAGTGGTTCCCACTGAGGAGGGATGACCGAGCTTCAGAGGGCTTCTACACACCACTGCAGGAAGATTTTTATAATGCATATCTTAATAGTGGGGCAGTATTCAGATCTCAGAGGGTGTGCAACATTGAGTCCATTGTAGCAGTAGCTGGAGAGCATATTCGCCCTTACCTATCTTACTTGCCAGGGCTGATAGACTTACTCAGACAGACATGCTTATATGTTCTATCTTGGGTCCATGAGTTCTATGCTACACTCTAGATTGACCCGCATCACAGATTTATACACTTTGCATTCAGAGGCAGAGATTATAGGCTGATGAGCTTTAGGGTCAGGGAGATACTCAGGCTTCAGGAGCAGCCCATCCGGCTACATGAGGTTTGCTATGCACAGACAATGCCTCCCAGATGCCCTCACGGCGGTCTTGTGCCCCCTACAGATCTAGTCCGCCATTGCTTCACAGAGCCTTTCGGTGAGGGGTCGAGCAGGACACCTAGTAATCTCACTCCTACTGCTAGAGTGCTTGATGCTTTTATGAGGAGGACCCTGCTTCTGAGGATGGGGTATCGCGAGGGTTTGACTCGCATACAGTTATGGCTACTGAACTCTCTGATGCAGCAGACTGTGTTTGATATTTGGGATCTCCTTCTATCAGAGATGGAGGATACTATTGCAGAGGGGCTCAGGGGTCACAGGTAGCTGCCATATGCTCACTAGATTACATTCCTGATCCACAGGGCAGTTACTGTGAGGCCACCTGAGATGCTGGTAGAGTATAGTGGTGCTACTATAGAGTTCCCTACATACAACATGACTCAGATGATCTGTCATAGTGTAGTGAGGACACCCAGCCAGCCGCGCCATCGTCTAGAGGTGCCAGAGACTGCAACCCTGTAGGATGAGACCATCAGAGGCATAGCAGCTACAGAGGAGGAGCAGTTAGATGCTCAGCAGGAGGGGATGGTTGAGAGCGACCCCAGTGACAGCTCAGATGATGACTACCAGGACATTCCTTAGATGCCTCCACGACGACATGACCATGAGGCCGATAGCTCTAGTTCAGCTCCACCTGCACCACAGACAGATCCTGCTCTACTTGCTATACTTGAGCGGATGAGGCAGGATCAGGCTCGCTAGGCTCAGGAGACCGCTGCTACATTTGCACAGTTTCAGACTAGGCAGGATGAGTTCCAGCGACAGCAGCAGGCTATACAGCAGCAGCAGCAGGCCATGCATCAGCAGCAGCTTCTCATGCAGCAGCAGCTACTTGGGTTTATGCAGCATGTTGTGATAGCTATTGGGGCTCCACCGCCACAGCCTTCGCCCCAGCTTGGTTCGCCTGCCATCACTTTTATGACTCCAGCTTTCTAGCCCAGTGGGCTTCAGAGTCAGGGACCACCAGCGCCATAGTTTCCTTCACCTACAGAGTAGGTGTCCCAGTGGTTTGCTTCACCAGTGCCAGCCCCATAGTTCACTCCTCTTCATACGGGCTTCACTCCGCCTCAGAGTTCGTCAGTGCTCACCCCAGTCTCTAGGAGCCTTGGTGCTTCATTCAGTGAGTTGATAGGGCAGCCTACACCGCCAGAGCTATATGTCCCGGGTCCTTCCACAGTTGCTTCTATTACTGGGACTATAGAGATGCTCCCTTCTTCTGTTGCATCATCAGAGCCGCCTGCTACAGTCATACCTACACAATCTACGACCGCTCTAGTCCCTGATCCGACCCAAACCGCTTCAGCGTTGCTTCCAGCTACAGAGGGTCAGACAGCTCAGACCTCAGGATCAGATGATGATGGCACACAGTTCCAGCTCGCTCCTCGTACCTCAGCGCCCGACTCGTCCGCTGTAACCCCGTCGACCGACCCGTAGGTTTTGGTGTTTGACGCCAAAGGGGGAGAGGGATCGAGTATGTTAGACTTAGGGAGAGCGACATATTTAGGGGGAGTTTATCTATCATATTTGGTTTTATATGTGTGATACACTATTATGCATTCGTGTGTTTACTTTTATGCATCGAACCATATTTATGTGATAATGATATCTACATGATCGTGATATTATGTGATATGTGACATGTGTGCTCTCTACTTTGAATTATTTATATGTCATATCACTTGTGTTATGCTCATTTGCTTTGCTTTTGCGTTTTACTCCGATGCAAATGAGCTTTATTACTTGTACTCATGCTTATTTCATATCTATTGAGTACATCATGTTGGCTTGGGTCATATAATCTTGCCTAACTCTTTTGTTCTTATTGTCAAAAGCTTATATGATCCAAGCATGTTAAAAACCTCAACTCTTTCACATACTCGAGGTGGTATTGTGATCAATCACCAAAAAGGGGGAGATTGAAAGCATCTAGGCCCCTAGTTGGGTTTCAGTGATTAATGACAATATGTGATTACTATGACTAACATGTGTTTTGCAGAGGCAATTAAGTTAGGTCATGGTAATGGAGATCGATTGGGCAATCATGGTGATCATGCCCCTACGATGGAAATCATTTCGGTTTTCAAAGGATGGACGACAAGGTTAAGGATGAACTAGTTCTAAGTGTCGTTTAATGTTGAGGAGACTCTTAGAGTAGTTTAGGACTTTGTTTTTCCTTTGGACGTACTATTAAGGGGGGTATGGATGGGTAGCTTGACCTAGGTGAGTCTAGTGAGTTAGGTGTGGTGCACACTGGCTAAATCTAGCACTAGGTAGCTCCTAAAAAGCTCTTAGATCAATTGGAGAAAACTTCATTCACATATGATTGAGAGTTGAAAGTGAATGGAGGGTCAAATGCTGATCGGACGCTGGTTCCGGTGTGACCGGACGCTGGCGCAGAGTCCAATCAGTTCATTTGATCAAGGTGAAATCGTCTGGTGCGATCGGACGCTGAGAGGTGAGCAATCGGACGCTGGGTGGCAGCATCCGGTCGACTCCAGTAAGGTTCCAGAGAGGGAAAATCGTGACCGGACGCGTCCGGTCACAACTTTAACACTGGACTTCAGGGAGAACTGACCGGAGCGTCCGGTCAACATGACCGAAGCGTCCGGTCACCCCGTAGAGGCACATAACGGTTCGTTTTTCAACCGGGTGTATAAATACTTCCTCCATTCGTGTGAGAGAGTACTTTTGCTCATTCCAACAGCTGAGAAACGCCTTTGAGAGTGCCAAGAAGAGCAAGGTCCTAGTGAGGCGATTGAGATTTGAGAATCCCAAAGAGAGCCCTCATTAGTGAAAGCAAGAGTAGCAAAGTGTGCATCCACCCTTCTCATTAGGCTTGTCGTGGTCAAGTGAGAGTTCGTGCTTGTTACTCTTGGTGATCGCCATAACCTAGATGGCTTGGTTGTGATTGGGAACTTGGTGATCATCCGACGGAGCTTGTGGATGACTCAACTCAAGTTGTGAGCGGTTTTGGGTGATTCACCGCGACGGAGTGTCAAAGAATCAACCCGTAGAGAGCACTTGATCCTTGCGCGGATCAAAGGGGAGCTACACCCTTACGCGGGTGCTCCAACGAGGACTAGTGGGGATTGGCGACTCTCTGATATCTCGGCAAAACATCGCCGTGTTCCT
This sequence comes from Miscanthus lutarioriparius, assembly GCA_904845875.1. Taxonomy (NCBI): domain Eukaryota; kingdom Viridiplantae; phylum Streptophyta; class Magnoliopsida; order Poales; family Poaceae; genus Miscanthus; species Miscanthus lutarioriparius. The sequence goes on along the minus strand of CAJGYO010000007.1, from coordinate 116,489,845 downwards.
CCTTCTCTCTTTACTTTGAGCATTTACTTTGAGCAATTCAATTCTTGTCATTTACATTCATAGAATTGCCATGCTAGAGTAGGATTGGAACATAGGTTGCTAAACTTTTGTGCGGTAGATCAATAGAAACACTTTCTAGGCACAAGTGGTTAATAGGGCTAACCGTAGGGTTTAATTATTGCAAAGAATTTTAGAATTAGCCCAATTCACCCCCTCTTGGGCATCTTGATCCTTTCATCCTTCTCATTGTTAGGGCAAGGGAAGGGAAAGGAAGAGATAATTGTGTCGCCGTGATCCACACGATGCTGGGCGCGACAACGAAGCGGGGGCTATTGGGTAAAGGAAATTACCAATTGATGGACGATCGATTCATGTTTCCTTTCTTGCTTGACGCTGACGGGGGCGATTGATTAATGTTTCCTTTTTTATCCGTGATTTGTGCCGATGGGAAAAAGGCAAAAAAATATATAGAGATAATGGAGTCTGCGGTGATCTTTCAGGAAGGTCACAGATCATACGCACGCGATGATTCCGGGAGGTTGGAGATCGAGCGATTGTGCCGGGATCGTCGCGTGGGGGAGGGGAGCGAGCGCATTTTGTTTTGACGGGCAGAGCGAAGCGAGCGACGCACGTCGTCCTGCCAAGTAGTCTTTCCTTCGTATCTTTTTAGTTGTAGATAGGGATAGAGATATATCTAATATGTTACCTTCGATGTTATTAACGCATTGTATGTATCTCACTATCATCAAGATTATACTACAACTACAATAAGTTTGAGTCTTCATCACATGATTCGACAATAAATATATGCTACATAACGGGGTACCTGGATCCGACAAAGGAGATCCGAGTAATCGGGTATAGCTGGATCCAACAACATAGGTCCCTGCCATCTCATGGTTCAACCCGCCAGTGTTATCGTACTATATTAATTACAATACTTCTGTTGAAACTCATTGAGTTTTTTTAATATTTTTACGTTATATTATATCCTTACACTCAACTGAATTTCCATACGTGGAAATGAATTAAGATGACTATAATTGTTAATGGTTAATTGTGTAGGTTGTCCAGTGTACGCGTTGGCATCTCTTCTTCTGTTTTTGTTTCAGTCCAATTATAAACAGAAACATGGCATTCATGTCTGTCAACCGTAATGCCAAGTCTATACATGTAATTCCGTCACTGTTCAGAGCTTAGTGGATTGAGGATTGAGGTACTCTAATTCACCCCAGTCCATATAGGGTGAAAAATTGAGGATTGAGGTTGTAGGTTTTGGTAAATTGAAGTGCAACCGAATTCACAAGCACTTACTGTAACTAACTTATCTAGAACTAGAATGAAGCCCACTTGCTTGGTGTTGTGAAAAAATGTAGAAAAACCAAACACTCTTACGGCACACCGTCGCATAATCGCGTTACACGGATCCATCTGGCTCTGAATCTCTGATCCCCTTTGCCCTTTGCACAGTTCTCAGCCGAGGCCAAGCAGAGCCAATCTTGACCGTACGTACCTTGCCAACTACTACACTTACGGAGGATGGCCCAGCCCACCGCCCAAGCTAGCTTCTCCTCTCTTATTTTCTAGGGATGAAGTCCACGTTACATTCCTCAACTTTCACGAAATTCCGCTTTTCCTCTCTAAACTCTAAAATCAGGCAAACACAGCTCCCTCAACTTTTAAAACCGTGCATCTTATCTCCCTGACTCTATTATAAACAGTTTTAAAGGACGGTTTTGTTTTTTTCCTTTTTATTTATTTCGGATGAATCTTTGAAAAATCATAGTAAATCACAGAAAAATCATAAAATGGGAAATCTAATTTTGTTGGACTTCACATGAGTAGATCTACACAGTTAATATATAATATGATATGCTTTACTATAAAGTTTTTGTTGTGGCTTTAGATCTATGATTTTCTGTAATTAATTGGAATAATTCATAGCTGCCGTTTGTATAGTCCAATTGTGATAAAATTTTTATGATGGGCTAATTATTATATGATTGAACTGTAGTAAAAATTTTATACTCATTGGATCATGTATAGTTTAGTTATAGATTTATTTATATTTAACTAGCATAAACCTAAATAAAATCTATAACTAAGTTATACATGATCCAATGAGTATGAATTTTTTACTATAGTTTAAGCAAATAATAATTAGACCACCATAAAAATTTTACTACAATTGGATCATAGAAACTGCAGGTATGAATCATTCCATTTAATTACAGAAAAGCATAGATCTAAAGCTACAGCAAAAACTTTATACTAAAACATACCATATTATATGTTCATTGTATAGATCTACTCATGTGGAGTCCAAAAAAATTAGAGTTTCCATCTTATGATTTTTCTGTGATTTACTAAGATTTTTCAAAGATTCGGCTTAAATAAATAAAAAAGAAAAAAAACAAAACCACCTTCAAAACTGCTTATACACTACTACAGAAATGAACTTGCGCAGCGTTGCATAATTGGCCTCCGTGGCGGGCACTGTTTTTGCCCGCCACGGTAATTCGGTGGCCGGCCGGCCATTGAGACGCCCGCTGCGGTAAATGATTTACTGCAGCGGGCAACCTTATTTGCCCGCTGCGGTAAATCCCCATTTACCGCAGCGGACATGTTAACGCGTCCGCCACGGTAAATCGATTTACCGTGGCGGGCACACTAAAAGGCCCGCCACTGAAAAAGGCAAGGCCCAAATGGCCCAGCGCCGGCCCGATAGTTGTCTTCATATATAAGCCAGCACTTAGGGTTCCCTTTCACTCCTCTCACCCCCTCGCCCTCCCTCTCACTCTTCTCAGACGCGGCCACACTCCCTTCCCACGCGCTGCATCCTGAGAGACGAGCCCCTCTCCCTCGACCCCCACCCCTACACTCCCCATCCTCTATCTCTCCCGGCGGCGGCGGCGCTCTTCTCGGCCGTGGTGGCGCGGCTCGCGCGGGTGGAGGGCGGTGCCGTGGTGTGGCTCGCGCGGAGGGAGGACGGCGCGTTGAGACGGCTCGCGCGGGCGGAGGTTGTCGCGGCGGCCCATCCTCCACCAGGCTACAGCGGCGCGGCGTCGTCTCGATCCACCTCCAGCGACGGCCACAGCGGCGGATCTGCCCCGGCGAGGGCATATCCGGCCCCGGTGAGGGCGTATCCGGACCCGGTGGCTCCACGGCGTCGATCCGGCCACCGGTGGCTCCACGGCGTGAATCCACATTCGGCACCCCTCTCCCGGCGGCTGGTGGGCCTGTCAACGGCGGATCCGGCGAGGTGGAGCTCAAGGCGAGCTCGCATCGGATCCTGGCGGCGCTATGGTTTCGGTAGGGTTTTGGACTATTGGGTTGGAGACGGGCTCGCCGGTGGGCTGAGAATGGGCTCGCTGGCGGGCTCCTGGGTTTTTTTTGTTTTTTAAAAACGATTTACCGTGGCCTCTAGGCCGTGGCGGACGGCTTTGCCCGCCGCGGGAAACCGAAAATGCCCGCCTCCAGTAAAGTTTGTGTAGTAGTAATAACAGGGTCAGCGAGGTAAGATGAATGGTTTTAAAAGTTGAGGGAGGTGTTTTGCCCAGTTTTTGAGTTAAGGAGAAAAAACGGATTTTCACAAAAGTTGAGGGAGATAACTTGGACTTTTTCCTTTTCTCGCTGCCTCCTCCAGCCCGGTTCTGACTTCTGAGCATAGGTGGGAGGGGCGACAGGCTAAAGCCCAGCTCGGAAACGGGCCCAGGAGCCTATATATACAGGCCTATATATACAGGACCTGAATACGTTTGCTCCTTTTGCAAATGGAAATGAATATTGAAGGCCATATGCCTAGCGCCCTAGCCTCCCAGGCAGCCGTCGAAGAGAAAAATAGAAAATGAAACATCGCTCGTGGTGTGACTTACGGCCTCATTCGTTGGTTTTCAATTCTTTTTCGACTAAAATTATGATAAGTCAATTAGTCATCAATTAGTTTATTGTTAAAGAATTGATACACCAATGTTTATATCCAAGTTTTGACAAGCCTCTAGAAACTACACCCTGTTCTGCAGCAATACTTTTTAGCAAACGAATAATATTTTTCTCTCACAACAAATCAGCATAAGCCAAATTTCAGCGAAACGGACAAGGTAATGATTTCCACTATTATTATGACACTCAACTGTGAGGGTCACTCCTGGCCTCCCACCCTCGCTAGAGACTAGGCTGAGGGGGGGGAGGGTTTCCCACAGGGAGCGGGTGACGCGGAGTAGGGGACAAGTGTGAGATGCGGGAAGCGAAATAAATTTTGGAATAAATGCCCATTAATTCATAAAAACCGTGTCCGGGACTATTCCACCCATCGGGTATTTATAGAGCATACCGCCAAATTACAAAAGGGTTAACAAGGGATGACAACAGTAGAAAAAGTCCTCAAGGGCACAAAGGTAACTGCTGCTATCTAGCCAACTACTCTGGTCTCGCCGTCGCCGGCTCTCATTCTCTAGATACCGCCATTCCAGTCCCCTCGAAGGCTGCCCTCCCTGGTGGACACCTTCGCTGAGGACGCTTCATGAGGGTTCACCGGGATCCTAGGCTGGTTCGGATCGCACGTGACCCTCTCCCGGCTCCCGTTTCACCTCAGTCTTCATTCCTGCGGTAGCGCAAAGACACTAGAGGTCTCGCCCTCGGGCGAGGGTTGGGGGGGGGGCATTCCCCCAACATCAACCAAATGTGTACCTATGGTTTTGGCCCTAACTTTGGCAAGCCTTCATTTTGGTTAGTCCAAGTTTCATAATTTCTAAGTTAAAACAAATTTTGTATGAATTTTCTAAGATTAAACTAGGTTTTAGGATTTTTAATTGTATTATTTTTCATATAAAATATATTTTGATATTTTTTATATTTTTTAGATATTTTATTAAAAAATATTTTTAGTCCGAATCACCTCTTGAACTTTCAACTTGGTTTGATTTATCTCCTTTGACGTGGTGCCACGTCACCCAAACCACTTAGGGTGCAAAATTTAACGGTTTTCAAAAGTTGAGGGATGCTTAAAAACTGATTTTGTAAATCATGAAGGAAAATAGGACGCGATAGCCCTTATTGACATGTAAGGCTTTTCCTCTACTTGTCACCTAGCTAGCTTCGTAGCTTGTGTGACTGGTCTGTTGTGTTCCTTCCATCAAACATCTATTTATACATACATAACCTTGTAGAGAGAACCGTATCTTCTTCTCTCTTTTTTTTTTTTTTGGCTATTCCAGGACATCTTATCCTCTAATTGGATAGCAGCATATATTCTAGATTTCTCACGATATGGGAAACTTTGATGTCCTTGCTCAAGGCACGAGTAGATGTCAAAGACAGTGACAGCAATATATAGTGAGCACATCCTGAACTGATAGAGATGCATACAATTTTACAAGCATAGGACACGACAGTTCTCTTGGATCTTGTGAAACGACGACATTTTAACTCTCCGAAAGGGATTTTGTCAATGCTGAAAGTCTAAAGTAATCTGCTGCTCTTTCTCTGTACGTGCGGTAGGGGCAGACGTCGAAAGGGCTCCCCTGCTGCTGCACTGTAGCTGCGGCAGAGGCAGGCGCTGAAAGGCTCCCCTACCGCACTGTAGCTACAGCAGGGGCAGGCGCTAAAGTCAGGCCTGTTGTCACATCTAGTCACTGTAGCAGCATGGCAGCCTGGCATGTCTGTGTACTATAATTGGATGATTAGAGTTATATATATAGTTTCCCACTGCAACTCGGTGAAGAGAGAGAGTTCAGTTTGCCACATCCAGAAGCAGAGCTTTCGGCCAGCGCTGGACTTGTGCTCTGTGTGTGAGCTGTTCTTAATATCTTCTTCCACCTATAGTCATAGTGAGTGTGTGTGCTGGTAAGGTTACTGCTTACCTGTGCAGGACTGCCGAGGAAAAGATGCCTAAAGCTACTGTTATTATCGACATCTCTTTACAAAATGACGGAAAGTTCAGTTGCTTTTGGATCGTTGGCTGCGCTACTAGTTATCATGCATGGTTGAATTGATATATACTTTATCGGATGCTGGCAGCTGTTTGACAAATTTGGTTCTGATCTTCCACTAGGAATTTCCTTTTGGTGTTCATAGGAGAAACTTTCCTTGCGCAGACTTCTATATTTATTTTCTCCTCTAACCTAAAATGTAGTAATGTATTCACAGGTTGTAGTCTTGTAGATATTGTTCTCCATAAAGCATGCAGGAGAATCAAGCAGACAATGGTCAGAGGCACAACATCAGGAGTAGATTAAAGAGGTTCATTCACTGAAGACTATGATCTGATTAAGTTTTTTATGTTGACAGGACTCTAGCCATACACTGCTTCAATGGATCCGTAGTCTCATGGGGGTTAAGGAGTCTTTCTTGAGTTTGGTTTTTTTTTCAGATTGAAGGATGGTAATCAAATTAGGTTCTGGGAAGATACCTGGTTGGGTAATCATCCATTAAAAACTCAATACCCAACACTGTATAATATTGCACGTAGGAAACAAGCAAAGGTTGCAGACGTTCTAAGTACAACACCTCTTAATGTTTCTTTTAGGAGAGCATCAGTGGGTAACAAGCTGACAGTGGAACAGTTTAGTCACTAGAGTAGCTAATATTAATCTGCAACAAGGCCAGGATGTGTTTGTTTGGCGCCTTCACAAGAATGGTATTTTCTCAGTAAGCTCTATGTATAAATTTTTAGTCAGTAACGGGATCAAAGTTTCACAATTAGTTTGGCTACTAAAGATTCCTTTGAAGATAAAAATATTTCTTTAGTTCTTTTTAAGGGGGAAGGAAGGGCCTGGTGCAAGCGATAGAGTCTTACCCTCTGTGACCGGAAGGTTCCGGGTTCTAGTCGCGGTCTCCTCGCATTGCACAGGCGAAGGTAAGGCTTGACACTAGCTCCCTTCCCCAGACCCCGCACTGAGCGGGAGCTCTCTGCACTCGGTACGCACTTTTTTAGTTCTTTTTAAGGGGAATCATTCTATCAAAAGATAACTTGTCAACGAGGAACTGGAATGGAAATACGACTTGCTGCTTCTGTAGCAGTCAAGAAACCATCCGACATATCTTCTTTGAATGCACTTATGCTAGATTTTTGTGGAGGGCCGTTCATATGGTGCTAGGAATTAAACCTCCCTTAAATGTCCACAACTTATTTGATAATTGGTATCCTGGGAAAGATAAAACTTTCAGGTCTCTTTTACTGACAGGTGCAGCATTGATAGAAGTTGACCAAAAACTCTTTTGCTGGTTTTATCCAGGGGAACACATTGGCTTCGGTTCTGGGCACACTTGCAACGGTCCGAGATACAGAAGGAGCTTATTTTGGAGGCTTGCCGCAAGATGGAGAATGCAGCTATGCGTTTTTTCGCTTCCTACGGATGGCCTTTTACTTTTAGGATTGAGTTTTAAGTCTTTTCTGTACTGTAAACACAGACGGTCATACAGTGGATGAAGCCGGAATCACCACCGGAAACCTGGACTTTGCCGAGTTCCTGAGACTTTGCCGAGTGCTTTTTATCGGGGCACTCGGCAAAGCAATATTTTGCCGAGTGCCGCACTCGGCAAAATAAAGCACTCGGCAAATGTGGCTTTGCCGAGTGCCAGACACTCGGTAAAGCCTGAATCTCGGCAAAACTGGGCTTTGCCGAGTGCCTCCCACTCGGCAAAAGGTGGTCGGCCCATGACGGCGGCCACCTGCCGTCAGATTTTGCCGAGTGCCTAACGGCTGGCACTCGGCAAAAAAAAAATTATTTTTAAAAACTTATTTTGCCGAGTGCCAGCCCCAGGCACTCGGCAATTTTTTTAAAAAAAACATATTTTGCCTAGTGTAAGCCTTGGGCACTCGGCAATTTTTTTTTTAATTTTTAAAACTTATTTTGCCGAGTGCCAGCGCCGGGCACTCGGTAATTTTTTTTTATTTTTGAAAATCAACTTTGCCGAGTGCCCCCTGGGCCGGCACTCGGCAAAGCCAACTTTGCCGAGTGCCCCCCATGGCACTCGACAATTTTTTTTTTGATTTTGGCCCCAAATTTTTTTCTGGGGCCTTGTGACATTATTTCAAACTCTATTTTAAAATTTGGGGCAATTTTGACTTTTTTTGATATATTTCATTAGTTTATTTCGTTTCATCGAATTTTTCGAGATATTTCAAATTTGAACTGCAGGTACATGGAATAATGGACTTTGGTCATCCAAAAATTGATACTCATGATATTTAGGGTATGTTTAGGCCGTATCCAGGAACTCACATGAAATCTCGTGCATCTCGTTTACGTAACATGTCGAGGTACTTGCTGGAAATGTGATTTTAAATTATATAAAATACAAACGAAGTCCGAAAATCACGAAACTGGTCGAGGCGTCGTGTTATCGCATGTGGAGACTATGGTAAAAATTGAGAAGGTTTCGAGCAAGTTGTGACATCGGATGCCAAAAACCCAGACATCTCCAGGGGGCACTCGGCAAAGTTGATTTTCAAAAATATAAAAAAAATTGCCCTAAAAGCCCACCGGCCCAACCCCGCGCGGCCCAACCCTAAGTCACGCCCCTAGCCACGCCTGGCTCCCTGCCCACCCCACCCCCCACCACCTTGTCCCCTCACACATTGTCCCCGCCCTCACCCCCGCCCACCCCACCCACAGCCCGTCACTCCCACGCCCACATGCCCTCACCACGACCGCGCCCGCCCGGCAGCACCTCCCGTGGCCCCCCCCTCGCCTCGGCCGCCCAGAGGTGGTCGGTCTGTGCCGGCCGCCATTTCAAGAGCAACCGTGTCAGAAACCCCGGCCGTCCCTTCCCTGGCCGCGCCGCCCATAGGAGCAGGGGAGGTAGGAGGAGCAGGGGAGGAGGGAGGGAATGGAAGGGGAGAAGAGGAGGAAGAGAAGAGGAGGAAGAAGGGAGAAGGGAGGAGGAAGAAGGAAGAAGGAAGAAGGGAGGGAAGAGAGGAGAAGGGAGGTGGAGAGGAGAAGTAAGGAGGAAAAAGGGAGGAGGAGCCCCGGCCGCAGTCCACGCCTCTTTAGCGGCGGTGCCGTGCCCTCGGCGCCCCGCTCCCGACTCCGCCCACCATCGACAAGCACACTAGGTTTGCCCTTCCCTTTCTATTCAAATCGTGCAATGGATGTCGGCCATCGAGCCCTTGTTAGTAGTAATAGTTGTTGTATGTGGTTTTTGGCCATCGAGCCGTTATTTGTGGATGTTGGCCTTCATGCCGATCTTTTTTGCAGGTTTTTGAAACCTCCCCATGCAGGGGAGGTTCTGCCAAAATTTTCAATTGTCACTAATGTATTGCCTTTTTATGCAGGAGGAGGCCCCGACGGAGGGACCTCGGTGACCCCGATTATCTTTGTCGGCGCTATGGTCTGCACTTTTGCACCAGCGTCATCGACGCCATCGCACACCGACTCGCCCACAGCCCCGCTTAGCCCCGACCTCACCGCACCCTAGGTATAACCCCTCTATCCATATCATGGTCTTAGGTCGCTGATCCTAGTTAGGCGTCTCCCCTCCGAAAGAGATACGGTCGGAGTTATGCAGGTCTTTGCATATCTGCGAGCTGGGGCAAGGCAGGAAGCACGGGCGGTTGTGGATTGCAGACGGCGCCGACTCCTCGAGCTCTACACCCTCTCTCTCTGACGTGAGGGCACAGAGCACGGCCAGAAGCCTTCCCATACGTGCACGGCCTACTCCAACACTGTCGCGGGTCGACAAACTTCAAGTAATTCCGGTTTCACTCGTCGTACATTGAACGTTACACACATTGATCAGATTTGCAATACTGAAACATGTGATTGAAACACTGTAGGTCGAGCTGGCAGAGACAAGGGAGACGCAAGCGCACCTGACCACAGAGCTGGAGGCCACGAAGAAGCAGATGGTGGACATGTATCAGATCATGCAAACCATCGAGCAAGCATCGGGTGTCCAAGTGCAGTTGCCAGCTCTAGCTCCGGTTCGACACTTCACTCTTGTGAGTATGAAAGTTTAATGCGTTCGTGCCGTTGGGATTGTCGGCCTTCGTGCCGTTGTGATTTTCGGCCTTCGTGCCGTTGGGATTGTCGGCCTTCGTGCCATTGTGATTGTCGGCCTTCGTGCCGTTGTTTCTTGCAGGTTGGAAACCTCCCCGTGCAGGGGAGGTGCTGCCGAAATTTTTAATTTTGAGTCTAACACATGCAATATCTTCTCTTTTGTGCAGCCTCCGTCGACGGGTTCAAACAATCCCGCTACCGTGTCACCGGCGGCTGATCGCGTCAACCCATCATCGCAGTTCGGTCCTTCACCGCAGTTTGGGGGGCCATACCTGCAGTCTCCATCGCCGTAGTAGGGATGTTGAACTTTGTGATGTTGAACTTGTAATAATAAACTTGTGATGTTGAACTTTGGTGCATTTGTGATGGATTTTCGATGGATTTATTAAATATGCGTGTGCTTGTGATATATAATGCATGTTGGTGATATAGATGTGATGATTGATGTATATATATATATATATATATATATATATATATATATATATATGTGTATATATATATATATATATATATATTAGGACGAGGCTAAAATGCACCTGGGTGCATTCTGTGCAGCAAATGCACCCGACCGCGAGCGCGAGACGCGGGGAGCGCGGCGAGCGGTGAGCACGAGGTAAGTCCACGCTCCTGCATGCAAAACTAAATGGAGACAACCAACTACGTGATGCCACGTAACAGCTCAACCCACCACACCAGAAAGCATGCATGCAGGGAATCTTTTGTTGATTCCAAACGAAAAAATGCGATATCTTCTAAACCACAGATCCGATTTTAGATCTGTTTGAAGTAGGTTGTTGAAAAAAATATGCTTACCACAACGAGATCCATGAAGGCTGTATTTGATGAAGTTTTTTTTTCAAATACGTAATTACAATATGTTGTACTATGAGTTGCAAGCACTTCTATAACACAATTGTAATTTGGCTGTAGCATATTTAACACTGGTTGCAATGAAGGCTGTATTTGATGAAGTTTTTTTTTTCAAATACATAATTGCAATATGTTGTACTATGAGTTGCAAGCACTTCTACAACATAATTGAAACTTGGCTGTAGTGTATTTAGCATTGGTTGCAATGAAGGCTGTATTTGATAAAGTTTTTTTTCAAATACGTAATTGCAATATGTTGTACTATGAGTTGCAAGAACTTTTACAACACAATTGCAACTTGGCTGTAGCGTATTTAGCACTAGTTGCAATGAAGGCTGTATTTGATGAAGTTTTTTTTCAAATACGTAATTGCAATATGTTATACTATGAGTTGCAAGCACTTCTACAACACAATTGCAACTTGGCTGTAGCGTATTTAGCACTGGTTGCAATGAAGGCTGTATTTGATGAAGTTTTTTTTAATACGTAATTGCAATATGTTGCACTATTAGTTGCAAGCACTTCTACAACACAATTACAACTTGGCTGTAGCGTATTTAGCACTGATTGCAACTCAGAAATTCAACTTGGAGTGATTATAGTGACCAGATGCATATAATACACAGAGTTATAACTAGTTGCAATTAGGTGGTAGACAGAATTGCAATCGGTAGTACATTGACATGCAACTCGCTTAAAGGATAAAAAATATATCCATATTGGATCTAGTTTTGCTCAGAATATTTTTTTGAGTCGGATGCAACAAACGGTTTGTCGATCGATGTTACGGTTTAGGAGAAAATTTGTTTCAAAGATTCGAACCAACAAAAACTTCCATGCATGCATGTATTCGCTTGGGCGCACTGGTTGCTCCAAGTTGGTGCGGCCGCCGGCCTGGGTGCAGATGCACCCAGGTGTATTATAGCACAACAGTATATTCTCGGGGTCTTTGCCGAGTGCCATGGGCAAGACACTCGGCAAAGATTTTTCAAAAAAAATATAAAATTTCTTTGCCGAGTGCCTCGCCGTGGCACTTGGCAAAGTATTTTTTTAAAAAAAATCAGAAATTCTTTGTCGAGTGCCTAAACGGGGCACTCGGCAAAGAAATTATTTAAAAAATAAAAAAAATTTGCCGAGTGCCTGGGCGGGGGCACTCGACAAAGTACTTTTTAAAAAAAAAATTTGCCGAGTGCTGGGCTGGGGCACTCGGCAAAGTAATTTAAAAAATTTTGCCGAGTACTGGGTCGGGCACTCAACAAAATAACCGTTATCGGCCGACGCCGCAACGGCTGAAAATATTTTGCCGAGTGCCCCCCAAGCACTCGGCAAATTTTTTTTATTTTGCCGAGTGCCCCGATAAAAAACACTCGGCAAAGACCCTTTGCCGAGAAAAATTTTGCCGAGCGGACTTTGTCGAGTGCTACACTCGGCAAAGCCTTTGCCGAGTGCAAAGGACTCTTTGCCGAGTGTAAAAACACTCGGCAAAGCCGCGGCCTCCAGTAGTGAATTTCTTTCCATTGTCTAAAAAAACGTACTGGGGGGCACAAGCTTGAGGGTGATCCGACGGTTTTGAAGTTGACTGATTCTTTTTTTAAGGACGGCACGATATTTGCTACAAGCTTTATTAAGCAATAGAAAAAACATAAATAGAATTACAAAAGGTTGAGTGATATTTTGTAAAGGAAAAAGGAGCTGGACAACTTGGTATAAACTCATTGCCCGAGGTCTGACCGTCTGAGGAGCTTTTGGTAATTGTTCCTCGATACAAATCTGCATTCTTATGAAAGAAATTTCTATCATGGAATCTCATGTATCATCTCTCACACAGGTAGCATTTTGTTGTAGCTACTGATGGTTGATGGAACAGTTTTGGTTCTTAGTCGGTATTCATTTAGGCCTTGTTCGGATGCGCATGTATTCATCTTAATGCACATGTGTTGAGGTGGATTGGAGTGGAATTAAACTAAATTCCATTCAATTTCACTCTAACACATGTGGATTGATGTAGATACACATGCATCCAAATAAGTCTTTAGTGGGTGCGGGTGTGCGGCTTCTGATAGGTATTTGTCTAGGTATGGCTTGTTTGGTAGATCGAGCTTCAGCTTCTGATTCAACTAGAAGTGATTTTGTTTGCCTTAGAACTTTCTCAGGTGAATCAGTTGGATTCTAATTCAACAGGATAGGTAGAACAATCATTTTAGTCCCTTAACAAGTATCCGGATCTCAATTTCATTCTTGAACATCCTGGCAGGCTCAGCAGGCCGTCCGAGCCCAAGATGCGCTACCGCAATACCACACTTTCCGGCGGTCTGTAACGTTTGTAAGGAAGAGCCTAGGAAGGAGTGAGATATAGGAGAACCACAGTGTGTTTGTAAACGCTATGCTATGAACGACTAAGTAAAACAATGTTAGATTAAAAAAAAGTAAAACAATGTTCCCTTCTCCACGCTGGCAACCTGCCGGTGGAGCCACTTCTTCCTCTCTCGATTTCGTCTGAATCCTTCTTCTGTCGGCGTTGCTGCGCCAGACGTTTGGATTAACGTCCGCGTGCGCATCCGCTTTTCCGCCCGTTTCTCGGCCCACGTGATCGCCCACGCCGCTTGGACATCGCCGCATGCATGCGCCATGCGTTTTGTGCACCCACGTGGGTCCCACAGCGCCGGACGTCACTGCGTCGTCGCGCATGCACACAAACACGCCACGCGCCCTCTCGCTTCCCATGGCATCCCATGTGCAACACCGATCCACTTTTGAAACATCCGAATGCAATACTTGCAACATAGAAAAGAAGATAGATAAAACACTGGAAACATGTGTCTGAAACACCTACAAAAACACGTGAAAAAACACTTGAAAAGCATTGCAAACATACGCAACATCTAGATAAAACACTTGCAACACACGTTTGAAACATATACAACATCCAAATAAACACACTTGCAACATACGTTTGGAAAATCAGATGAAACATTGGGAATGTACGCTTGTAACATACGTGTACAAACCATTGCAACATCCCAATCTACTTTTACAACATTTATATGAAACACTTGCAAGATACCTCTCTGAACATTGGAACATACGTTTGGAACATGCGTTTTTCAGCGCAGCATGGCGTGGGCGGCGCGGTGAACTGACACGGTGAAGGCGGCCGCGGCAGTCGGATGGAGGCACCCCGCCACGATGGAGTCGACCGCAACAGAGCCTACAGGCGCGCGGCTCGAGGGACGGCGGTGAGGAAGGACATGAGGCCGGCACGTCCAAGAGCTTGACGACGAAGACGGTGGCGTGGCCTCTCGCGCTTTGGCGCCGCCGATTCATTACAATGGCGCGGCGAATATGCGCAAGCGAGCGGTACGTGGGAGCGAGGCGAGCGGGCGGGAGCGAGAGGCCCGTGCGGAGCGAGGTGAGCGGAGCGGATGGTTTGATTCGATGCATGCGGATGAGAACAGGCCGTCCGAACGCCCTAAATAAAAGCATTACCATTCTTCTATTCTCTGATTTCTTCCTAAGGGGATTTGGTCGCTGATAAAATTGAGCTAAAATGGTAAATTTTGTGGATTAAAACGATCATTTTAAAAGTTTAGTAGATGAAATTGAGTTTTAAGCAATATTGTTCCGCCGAGAGGATAAACCATTCTGTGCGTTTCCCGCGCGTATCCTCAGTATATCCGGGTAAAGAACAGTCGGTTCTGAAAATGCGGCCCAGCCCAAAACCAAAACGGGACGAAGAATCGGTCGCCGTGTCGCCCCTAGTCACCCACACATCCACACCCCCGTCCCTTTCCTCCGCATCCTCCTCCATCAATGCGTTGGCCTCCTCTTTCTCTCGTCATCCCCTGGGCTGGACGGCGGAAATATGTCGGCGCCGCCTTCAATTGTATTCGTTAGCGGCAGCCCGGCCGGGCGAGGCGGCGGCGGAGCGCCTGCGGTGGCCTGGGTGGGCTGTGCAGAATGCGTTGGCGGTCTTTGACGGCTGCGGCAGCGTTGTGACTCAGTGACTCGGCGCCTCGTATTCAGTCGGCACTGGCACTAGGCCACTAGTGTATTTCTGTGAGTTCATTTGTCTTCTTTTTTTGTGTGTGTGTGTGTTATCTTGTCCCCCATCCGTCTCAAAACTAGTGTACATCTTGCAAAGTCAATAATTTCAATTTTTGGTTAGATTTATAGAAAATAATATCAAAATTTGTATATTTATATAGATTTATTATTAAAATATATTATTTTATTTTTTTGTGAATTATTAAAATATATGATGTGATTAATCTAATAATGCATGTTTAGTATCATGAATATTAAATTTTTATATGTATTTGGTCAATCTTGAGATGAGTAATTTTTTTTATCGAAAATGCCACATGTATATTTATTTTGGGACGGAGGGAGTAAACGCCTCCGAAGTCGACAGGTGAGACTATTGCGACAGTGGAACGCCTCTACCGGCAAGTGGTGTTACATGTCAATGTCCTCTACTTCAAGTTCAAGGGCTTCTGTTTTCTTTGTTTGTACTACAATGGATTATATATAATCTTGGCATCAGATTCATCATCGTTTCAGGTCGTTCATTGAGCTAGTCATCATCACGCAGGTACCCCAACTTCTATTTGATGTCCTTCCCTTCAGCATTGCAAGAATTCATAGTGCTGCGACTGTGCATCTGGACGCATCCCAGATCTGAAAGAAAAGAAAATTCAAGTGGCTCAAGATTAGTAGCAAATCCAAAACGATGATGTAAGCTACTCCTGTTCTTTTACTGCAGTCTACCAAATAAGAATCGTTCGATTGTTACCATGCACACTTTTGCCATTTTGTGAAGAATAAGGCCAGAGGATTTATGCAGATTGTTCTAAAAAAGCAAATGTCATGTCATGATATAAGTGGAGCGTACATGCTTAAACACACAACTAATAGGAGGTAATGATGATAATGTGCAGATCAGAGCTACAATTTGGCCCTTATCGCCATGTAAGGCTTTGCCTCTGCTTAACAACTAGCTCCATCGCTTCTTGCTTGGCTTGCAGCACTTCTTCCATTCAACACTATTTATAATACCTCGTGCAGAGAACCAGATCAAATCTTTGCTCTACCAGAATATCTTATTCTTCTATTTGGGCAGCAGAATATATTCTAACTTTCTCAATATATGCCAAAAACTTTTAAGGCTTCACTGGAGTAGATCTCAAAGATAGTGAGCACATCCTGACCTGATTGCCATGCATACAACTTTATTTTACATATACAGAAAATGAAGGTTTCCTTAGTTCCTATGAGTTGAGATCATTTTAACTGTTGGAAAGAGATTTTCTGATTCTAAAACATTACTAAAGCCATCCTGATCGGCATCCTCTGTGTGAAAACAGGAAAGGTTCAATTGCCCTTTGATCAGTGGCTATGCTAGTACTATTAGATATCATGCATAGTTGACAAACTAAGATGCCAATCGATCTGAGGATGAGGAATTGAGGATATCTTGCTGGATACTAATAATGCAAAAACTTTGGTTCTGATCTTCCACTTGGTATTTCCTTTTTACGGAAAAGTATTAGGCATGTAGGCCAAGTTTAGCATCCATAATTTTTTTACGTTTATTATCTCCTCCACACAAATATAGCAATGTGTCCACAGGTTGAAGATTTTCCATGATGCCTGCATGAGAAACCAAGAAGGGTGGGCCTAGCGCCGTTGCAAAATTAGCATAGGGCTATGCTTCTTAGAAATTCCCTTCCCCAGACCCCACCTTGCCTAGGAGCTTTCAGCATTGGATACACCCACACCGTGGAAACCAACAGACAATTGATAGACACAAAGTGGGGGTACAGCCGCCTACAGAGTTTCATTCACAGAAGATTTCGATCTGTTTCAGTTTTTCTTATGTTCACAGGGCCCTGACCATATATATACCTTTTTAATGGATCAAGTAACTTGAGGGCACAAATCATCTCTTACTTTAATAAAAAAAATCAGCACCTAAATATCTCACGGACATGGTTTAAATTGCCCTGGTTTGTAAGTTCAAATTAGGTTTTCCCAAAATCCTCTGAATTATTATTGGAGCTCCACTGCTAATTTTGGTTTTGACTGAGATTGTGTAGCATCTCTTCACAAATCAAATGCCTTGTGCCCAATAGTGGGTCTGACTGAAACATGGTGAGATATATGATTGAGCACACATTGTAGTCAGTATAACCAGTGGTCTGATTTTACCGGTGAGTGGCCAGCAAGGGACATGCTGTTTTGAGGTTTTTATTCATATAGCCGGTGCACATTTTTATCTGTTTGCATGGTGTAGATAGTTTTGAAGAAATTTGAGAGGAAACTAAGAAAATGCTGCTACCTTTTAGTTAGTGCCTTCAAACCAGCTTGTTACTTTGTACAGGCTGGATCGAATAAATTTATGAAACCCAGTATTATTCACTCTGGTGTGATAATTCATTTATGTCTTTACAGTCACTAGGAGAGCATCAACATCACATGAGGACATGGGAGACTCCAGACCAGGATAAAAATATAAGACGCCATTAAGTTATCAATGGAGCTTCAGAAATCAGTAAGGTTTATATATTAGCAAGTCATCCAACTAGTTGCACAACAAGCTGTATGGAAGTTGACTACAAAATACATACAAAGCTAGGTTTTCTGATGCAATCAAACACAATAAGTGACATGCAAATACAACATTGTAACACGAGCAAGTGAACAAATTACTGAGTAGCAAGTTGGCTCGGCCGTGATTATATGATCTGCTAACTGCTAATGCTGGTACACAAGTGTCAAAATCGATTTGGTCACTTTTCAGTTGTACATCGCTTTTGAGTGACTATCCAGAATCAGCAAAGGAGAAATTCATCAGTAACAAGATAGTTTGTTGATGTTGAATTTACTGCAAAATACCATAAATAGTTTGTTGAATACCATAAATGCAAGACAGGTCTATATTCTGTCCGGAATATCAAGACTAATTGCATGAATAAAGAGGATCAATGCCTAGCATGTATGATATGGGCCGCTCAGGTTAATTAGCCAAGGAGACTGCCTATGAACCAATCAAGGGCATGTAGTTCTGATCCTTCGGCGCAAAGGACACAGGCAAGTCATCCTTGGCTATCAGAAGCAGGTCCTTATCGCCATGTAAGGCTTCTCCTCTGCTTGCCATCACTTAGTAGCCTGATTTCTTCTGGTGATTGGTTTGCAGTGCTTCTTCCATTCAACATCTATTTATATATACCTCGTAGAGAAGACCAGATGTAATCTTTGCATTGTGCATGCGGTCTCCACCATAATATTTTCCAACTTTGCTATATTGTTCCAAATTTACAGGCTTTGCTGCAAAGATGAGTAGGTGTCAAAGGTGGTGAGAACATCCTGATCTATCGGCATGCATAGAACTTTCATATATAGGAAATAAAGATTTCCTTGGATATTTTGAAATGAGAACATTTTGACCCTCAGAAAGGGACTTTTTTTCTTTTGAAAGAAAGGAAAGGGACTTTTTTATGGTGAAATATGCCTAAAGCTAACCTGATGGACATCTTTTAAGTGAAGACATTTAGATTGATTGCCTTTACATCATTAGCTACGACACTGAGAGCAAGGTTGATGAATTAAGATACCTATCAATCTAAGTATTGGATAGCTTGCTGGGTGCTAATATAATGGGCAAACGGTTTGGCCCTGGTATTCTGTTTGTCATATTTCTTTCAGTGAAAACAAATAGGCATGGAGGAGAAGCTTAGCATGCATAAAACACAGAATGGATCCCTCTTCAAGAAAGGTGAGATATGACCAAACATTTGAGTCTGATACTTGGTTAATAACCAGTCCATCAGTTATCATCGCTTCTCTAGTTTATATTTGGTATGGCCATATGGGTACCATTGTATTGTAGCGAGCGGTGGTGACATGTTTTGAGTCATTTTTGTTTGTTTATGTAGCTGGTGAAAAACTCTTAGAGATGTTTCATGGCACTTACAGAATACTTCAATAAGAGATTGGCAACTATTTAGGTATAAGCTCTAACCACCTTGTTAATTTTCCTGTGTCAAACTGATTGATGATATTAGTGTGGTTCTGTATTTTGGATTAGAATATGATACTATGAGAGAACATAAAAGCTAGCATCACAGGACAGCATGAGAAACTTAAGAAAGGAACTTCAGAAACCATACATTGTACGTATGCATGCATGTAAGGTAGTTGCATATAGCCTGATTAATGATACATATGCATAAGTATGTTAACGTACATAACTCGTTGTTTAGAGGTCAGGTAAGTACATGATATACACAAATCTAGCAGCACTGGAATATTGTAGAAATTACAAACTAGGGTATCAATGGCATGCATAATGTAGTAGAGCAAACAACTAATCATCGAATGGCTCCGACCTATGTATACGATCGCTGAATGATGGATGGCGAATTCTTTCTCCTTCTAGCAAAAGTGTGTGGAGCTATGTTGCCGGCCTGCTTGCAAGCGAGTGAACGAGGCCACAAGCAAGTCAATCCTTGGCTACCAGTATGATCAGCTCTTATCACCATGCCGATGCAAGGTATCCCCTCTCCATCCTCTATCTCTCATCATCACACACACTTATCAAGCTCTTAACATTCTCATCATCGCTAAAGTAATTAAGGCTGTAAAATTAAGGCACTTAATTAGCTTGGCTTGTCAATTGCCATGCTTACATGGCGCTGCATGGCTATTTAGATGGCCTCATATACCTTTCTGCAAGAGGGTATGCCTGATCGGGAACATGCATGCATTTGCATGTAAAGAGAATATGTTCCAGCAAATGATTGGTTCTCCCTTTCCGGCGCCGTTTGTGGTTGCAAAGCTGCCTGGGAATATTTCATGCTTATCATCTTGTATAGCATGCAATTGGCAGCTAGCAACGACTACGACTTATGTACAGAGACAGGTGACCTTGGCCACATAACAGACATGTAGCTAGGTATCAATCGATTAAGAAGAAGGCGCTTCAAGAAAATAGTTCTTTTCACATTACAGTGAGTCAAATGGACTGAAATTGACCAAATGCAGAAGAGAATGACCTGATATTGCATTGGCCCACGAATGGTATCATATATGCTTGGTGCTATATATACACCGCATGCCTTTGACAGATTTGGTGATGGGAATAGTAGTTCCTTTCTACTTATCTCCACGTCAAAAAGGCGACAACGCTGACCTTCCACTGTAAGGTAAGATGCATGTGTATGGTGGCAGAACCTTTTCTTCAATTTTTCTTGAAAGATAGGATGCTATATGCTGGCAGGATTATTGCTCAATAAGTAGCTATTACCTAGTGTGATTATTTCTTGGGGCTACTTTTGTTACGTTGTTTCATCCTGCTAGTGCTGGTAATACATGCTAAGCTAGGAGCATTTCACTGCTAGTGTGGGGTTCAATGCGCGCGTTAAGATCTGAACATTTAGTATTGGTAGAACTTTTTTTTTTGTGAGATACATATATTTCGCTTGGTACCATTCAACATATAACCTCAGTGGCTCAGTGAACTGATGCTAATCCGAAGAAAAGTTATTTGAAGTTGCAGAGCTTCTCCCTCTGTCAGGAGTTAGGAGTGAGGAATGCACATATACGCAACTGGAATTCCAGGATAGTGCCTTTAATTTTGGCTCTCCTGCTGCAAAGATTAAGACAAGGGGTCTTGCATTCTTCACCATGGGTAGTGAATGATACTGGTATTTCTTAGTTCTAAAATAAAAAATCTCTCTTTCGTGGCCAGAGAATAAATCTGGGGTATTTTTTTTCCTGCAAGTATAGTGCTGTTACAGTCACCTGTCTCATTGACATGTAGAGTTATTTGAGTCTCTGGCTGGGAGCCAAGGTAGCTAATTAATTGTTTGCGGCTCATCCCCTTGGAATGACAATTTTGTTAAGTAAACCAATAAACCTTTGTGCACATTATGAGGGTAAAAACTAACCTCGTATGATCTGCCTAAAAGGAACACCTTGTTGCTGACTTGTTGTAGAGATGACCTGACAAATATTCAATTACATGCATGGTTTACCTTCCTAATGACTAGTTACTGTGCTTTGAGTCCTAAATTTTCACTAGTCAGTAAGTTATGTATGTTGTCGTATTGTGATTTATAGGACGATCCTGTTATGGTCATACCATTTGGCGGCCTGAGTTACTAGTGTTCCTAAGGCCATTCTCAATGGATTTCATGGATGGTTTTAATAAGGCAACCACATCCTCTTTAGTTCTAAACTCTTTTTTTTTTGTCTATGTATGAGACAATGCCTCCAATCCAGAGTTTCATTCACGGTTTCATAGGTAGCAATAATATTTAATTGTTGCATGATGTTATGATAAAATGTTGCATGGGTGGCCGAAACACCATGGGATGTATGAAACTAGCTCTTTTACTGTTTTAAATAAAAATCCAGTAGGGTGTCCTGTTTCCCTCAAAAAATGCAGTTTCATTTGCTTGGAAACAGTGCCAGGCAGGATGATTTTTTTTTGAAAGATCCGGTCGCCCGGCTTTATATTAATAATAAGAAGGGAGAAGCATTAATAACGTCAATTACATGAGCGAGGGGCGCAGCGGCTTTATATTAATAAGAAGGGAGAAGCATTAATAACGTCAATTACATGCGCGAGGTGCGCAGCCTATCACAGTGGCACCGCGTAGGTCGAAAAACAAAGCTGACTACTTGCTAACTACTGAGCTACCAGGAAATGCTAGAACTTTTCCCCCTACAGCAATCCAGAAGGA
Organism: Miscanthus lutarioriparius; assembly: GCA_904845875.1. Taxonomy (NCBI): domain Eukaryota; kingdom Viridiplantae; phylum Streptophyta; class Magnoliopsida; order Poales; family Poaceae; genus Miscanthus; species Miscanthus lutarioriparius. The sequence continues at coordinate 116,468,226 of CAJGYO010000007.1, read as the reverse complement.
GCATGTATCCTTGATCTCTGTGAATATTGCCTGCACCGATCGTCTTCCCTAAACACCACGGCATTCCGCTGCTTCAAATACACCAAACTGTAAGGATTGCTAGTGTATGCGCCCTTTTGGTACCTACATTGGTATAAAACTCATCCCCCCTCTCTCACTCTCTTAATTTCTTTGCCACCTTCACTTTTGTTGATATGTCACCATATTAAATTGGTATGAAATCCCAGAGAGGCCACCCTAATGAGATAATATTTTGGTCATCACACATTGGCCCTGTTTGGAACAGCTTTTGTTCCGCTTTTGGCCCATCGAAAGGGTTAGTATAGACGGCTAGAAAAATTGTGGTGCTAGATTATAGCATCTACCAAACTTGGTCCTGAATACAATGTGATGAAAAACCAAAATGGGTATACTTAAAGTATTGCTAACACCGGCAACATTGCCTATATAAGGAAGTGAGTTTAGCTCAACTAATTGCGTGGGAAATATGGTCATGCATCTAAACACCTAAGTTCAAGTTCTCTTTCATGTTGAATTTGGCTGTTTATTTCTCTTAATAAAAAAGACACCTAGTTCCTCCTAGGATGGATCTTGTTTTTTCGCATTTCTGCAAATCTACAACAATGGAAACTCGTATCAGTTTATATATTCGGCTTCTAGTTTGAGAAATCTTACTATTAGTAATTAGATGCTTCTTTGAAGGCCTCGATGTAAATTCTCATAAGACATGTTGGTGGTGGGGGAGGCAAGTCCTATAAATTCTAAAAATGTCAAACATCAATTCAGTAGCATTTAATCATCAATAGCAGTAATAAGCATCCAACCTATTCTATTTTTATAAGAAAAAATATCCTCACTCGTATTATATAGAAGTATAGGAAATAACCTCTAAATAAGATGCAAGCCTAGCATGAAAAATAAGAGCCAGTCAGGCTAGCCAAGGAGACTGCCCATATGAGACCACTAGAAGCCTCAAAATTTGCTGATCCTTCAGAGAGGATATAGGCAAGTCATCCTTGACTACCAGAACTCAACCCTTATTGTCATGTAAGGCTTGCTATCTCTCTCTCTCTCTCTTCTCCATCATCTCTGTTGTGGGTTCCAGTGCTTCCTTCTCTCGCTCTTATTTATAGCAAGCAAAAGCAAGGAGCATGGTGTTCTCTGTGGTCCTTCTGTGTTATGCTCGTGAAGAATAATATCTCGCTGTCATTTTGTACCCATGAAAATTCTATCCTCTTCGCCAATTGCCAATGCAATTTCAACCATGTTTAGCGTATGTTCTTGTTGGTAACCAGCTGCAGGCAAATGTCTCAGCCCACGATTGCAAAGATATAGTATAAAAAATACTAATAGCATATATCATGGGACCGGTGAATTGAGCCTAGCTCAGTTGGTTAGGTTTCTTGTAGTGGAATATGTCCACCCGGGTTCAAGTCCTCGACTTGGCACGGGCGATGGCATTTCCTGGATTTATTCCAAGATTTAACGGCGTTGAGGCGCCTGTGGTGACTTCGTTAATCTCGAGATGTGCTGGCACAGTCTTTCGGAGGTACTCATATGGGTAGGGTTTGCGTACGTGTGTTCATAGAGGGTGAGTGTGCGTGCGTGTTGAGCGTCTACATCTGTACTTCTGTAATTAGCAATATATATATATATATATATATATATATATATATATATATATATATATATATATATATATATATATATATATATATATATACCGACATGATAATATATATAAACATGCATCCATATATGGCATTCATACATTTGAGAAAAAACTTGGAATATTTTTTGCATAAAGCAGTGGTAGCGGATGGACGACGGTCACCTCCCATCTCTGGAAGTGTTGACCTTGAAAAGGGAGATTTGGTGCTCGAGTATCAGCTATATATCTATATGGATGGCTAATTGTGCATCTAAATGTTTATTAATTTGTCCTCAACTCTTATAAGTAGCCAGTTGGACCGAATCTCTTCTGTTCCTCTCACCAAACAGTAAAACCATGGTTTCCTGCCTATGAACGTGAAACAGCCTGAGGGTGGTTTTGCAGTGATTCTCTTCTGTTCCTCTCACCTCCCTTATTTGCTAGTAATTATATTTTTTCAGTTATAATCCATGGCTTCCATTGCAGGTATCCTCCTCAAGGTCCTTGGCTGTAGTGTCACACTCCAGCTTTGCCTTGGCCACAGCTGCGGCGTTGGCGTCCTCCTTGTTGCTGGTGGAGTCGCCGTGCTCCATAGCGAGCAGGCAGTTACCGACGTTGGCGAGGTGCTCCTGCATCTTGTCCATATGCTTGGTGAGGTCGGCGGAGAAGACTCCAAGCCAAGCCCCTTCAGATCCGCCAACATGCCCTTGTTTTCGTCCACCATGAATTAGTGGTCTCTGGATACCAAATGTGATTAGTAGATTGGGTTGGAGTGATGGTGAGGTGGAGTAGGCGCAGGGGGAGAAGGCGGTGGCTAGGCCAGCAGGGGGTTGCTGCTCACGACTAGAGAGAGAGAGGGCCCAAACATACATATGTTTTTCTCCCTCAGCAGTGACATAATTGAACCTTAATGTTTGTCGTATCATACCGTCGTACCCTCTCCATTCCAAATTATAAGACATGTTGGTTTTTCTATATACATCTATTTTACTATATATCTAGACATTAAGTATTTCTTAGTGTATAGTAAAAGCTACGTATCTATAAAAGTCAAAACGTCTTATAATTTGAAATGTAAAGAGAAGATATTAAGGTATGCAATGCAGAACAGCAGAAGTATCTTTTACTTATTTGAAGAAAGCTTTTAATTGGTCTCATCTTCTAGGTCATCTCTTGCATCCTCAGCCTGCCGTCGGTTTGAGCATGCTCTAAAAGTCTGTTTAGATCACACACCGGCGGCAGGTGCAGGTCGTTGGCCAGACAGCGATCTCAGCTTCAGACAACCAAAGTCATCGGATGCTTTAGAATGCTGTCTAGACAGACGGTGTTGCCTGGCAATGAACCAAAAAGCTCATGAATTAGTGAGCTACGATGTGAAGATACCAGCTGCAAGCCTAATGTATGTACTTTTTCACATAAGTATAGGCATCTGCTGAAACTGAAAGCCTGAGAGTCCTTGGAATTCAATAGTAGTGCATGCATGAACATATAGTGCTAGCTATCTAGCTGCCATTTTCATCATTTTTCTGCATTATTGTATTTGTGAAAAGTGACGTGTGCAAAGAAGGAGACACGGCGGCCGCCTCTTTATGTTGATATATCCGTTGGATGATACAGCATGAACCGGCGCCCACATACTCACAGAATAAAGAAGCTAAGGGAATATGTATATCTAGTTAGCTAGCTTTTATATATTCATGCATACTCCTAGTCCTATATATCATATATCTCATATAAAAATACATATTACCATCATCTACTGCTTTGCGGCTCCGTTTGAGCGCCATGCATGCATCTTGGAATACTTATCTTTTCTGATCTGAAAATATATGCATTGTTCCTTACTATTTTTTAATATATCTTTTCGAGCATTTTAATTTCTTTTGTTTCTTCTTTTTATTTTTTGCAATATAGAAATGCTCAAAACCATTGTGAAATAATGTGTGGCAATCAACCATCATGCAATGAAACCGCACACGGTGATATCATGTTTGTTCTCATATACTCCCTCCATCCAAGTTTGATCCTCGTATAATAAGCATAACTGAAGAATTCAGCAATGATACGCGTATAACAATTGGTGGAGCACGTTTCTAGTTGAGCAGGGGTGAATGTATATTGTAATTGGGCAAAAAAAAATGAAAAAGATAGTTATCTTAATTAAAATTTCGTCATGTATGTATCCTGTGGCACAAGTCATCCTCCTTTAATTTTGGCACAAGTCATCCTCCTTTAATTTTGTTTAGCTTCGCCACTGTAGTTGGGGTGGTACAACACGCTGAAATTAATGTGTCTCTCTCTCCTGACCCATAAAGCCCAGGTCTGAGCCCGTTTTCATCTCACCGCACACCCCACTCCAACAACGCAATCCGAAGCATCAATGCAGCTCTTTCCATGTCGATTAAATCCGCAAGCGAACGGGGGAGCCTTTGTTCTATATATATGGACCTGTTGTAGATTTCTTAGAGTTAGGTATTTGTAGCTAAGAAATTCTGGATCTAGAGCTGGAGACATATGTCAAGTACATTTATATGACTCGTTTCGCTTATACTAGATTAAATATAAACATTTAAATCACTTTAATTTAGTGTACAAACAGCATATCCACACTGAATCCCAGAGGTGGAGCTGTGCCAAATGGTCCAGTGGTATGGACTGAAACCAAGTGGAGCTGGCTGTTTCTAAAGAACCTGGAACCTGAATTGTACATAATAGTAATATTGTCCTTATGTAATGTAAAACGGGCTAGGGGCTAGGGCAAGACCCTCTTCTAGCTCTAAAGGCAGAATATAGGAATAATTGGAAAACTAATTAAGGTGCAGCGACCTTGATCTGGACAGCACTGCGTGCATGCACGCGTATCAGTAGCAAAAGGGATTTGCCGGGACTCATCCTTTCAATCCAAGAAAGTTCTTCTGGCTCGCCGGCCTCCTCTCGTGAACTAGCTCACCTTGGATTCACCGTCATGCATTGGAGAAGAAAATAGCCACTCAAATATAATTCTCAGTTGGATGCATGTTGCATGGTGGTTAGGCGGCGCCTGCACGGCCACACCTACAAATCCCAATCAGTTGAGACTTGAGTTAGCTAGCAGGTTCATCACTTACTTGAGAACAAGATAGATGATGCACATAGAACGTATATACTGAACTATATACATGCATCCATGCATGTTTGCATCGTCGTTGACATACTGAACTGATATATGAAGCATATCACACTAGGTGTCTAGGTCACAAGCCAAGTAGCCAGTAATCTATAGAGCAGCATGCACGAGAGAGATGCAAAGGCTATCATGGGCGATAAGAGTGAGTCAGGGCTAGCCAAGGAGACTGCCCGTGAGACCGACCACACCCCAAGGCTAGGCTCATCGATCGATCATCGTCTCTGCTAGGTGACGACGATGACGATCGACAAGCACGATGATCCTTGAGGGAGATCGAGGCCGGCACACAGGCAAGTCATCCTTGGCTACCAGAGCTACCACGATCGCCATGTAAACCTCGCTCTCTTTTCATCTCTCCTTCTTCGTGGATCTTCTTCTTCCTCATCATCGTCGCTGCTGATTTTAAGCATGTGGCTGCATGCGTGTGCATGCATCGGTTGGTATGTACCTGTAGGACTAGAAGCTTATAGCAGCTCTCCTTGTTTGGTGCCTGGCAGTGGTGCTTGCATCCAGTGCTATTTATAGCTAGCTAGCAGGTTGCAAAATAGAACTCATCGAACGAATGCATCAACAACGGACCATGCATGCATCGTCTCTGCACCCATGCATATAGAATCTTTCATCATTGTCGCATTTTTGTGGAGAACATATTCAAGATAATGTCAACCCCGACATGCTGCATCAAATCAGGTCGGCATGCATGCCTAATTAAGCTTACCCAATGCAAGGATCAAAGAAAAAGGAAAAGTTCTTTTGATCCCTTAACTTTTGGGATTGTTCGATTCTCCCTCTTATTTATAAAACCATATTTTTAACTTTTCAATTTTTGAAATCATTTGTTCCTGCACCTTGGACGGTTTTGGACACGGTAGTTTCGTTTCATGTGGCACTGCACCCCACGTCAACTGTCAAGGGGTAAATCAAACTTTGTAGATAGTTTATGGGGTAAATTGGACTACCAAATATTTTCTGAAAGTATATCAATTTTTCTATGCAACTAAAAATTCTAAAATCTAGCGTAATCTTAGAAAAATTGTAGAACATATATTTGTTTCAGCTCAAAAAATTATCAAACCATTTTCATTTTTTTTTTCTAAAATCATACTCTATCTTAGGTTGCCTAGATTGAAATTATTTGAATATTCCATGAACTCTTTTTTATGTTTATTTTCTAGCATATGCTCCTATGTTATCTATTCCAACTAGTTGATTTTGACCAATCGAACTACACAGAAGTCTAGCTAATAAGTGACACAGACTACTCTCGCTAGCTATTAGCTTTTAGGTTTTTTTCTAAATTTTGGTATTGTATTGCAAGTGTCTGTGGAGTGATACGGATTATGCCATCGACACTTCGACAACAACACTCCATGCTTTCTATACTAATAACACAGTCATAGATAGAATCAAGTGACACTAACATGATCAAGTGACACTTGTGTTCATAGTAAGGGCTTTTTGGTGCAGTTTATAAGCTACTTATATATGGGTAAAAAAACTGAAACACGAAGCCAAATAACATGTCTTTTTTAGCCTTTTTTGGCCACGATTCTCCCCTAGCCCCCATTTGTACTAAAAATGCATAAAATAGATCAAACTAGCTTATTGTGGCTATTATTTTTCTCCATTTGTATAACTTCTTAGAGAAGCGCTTACTCCCCACTTGTACCAACAAGGCCTAAATAGGATCAAGTATGATATGGTTACATGACAATTGTGTTGTTTTCAAAGTCACCTGAACTTTTACGTACTCCTGGTCATCATTGTAGATTAATTATAATATATATGGTTTCTTCTACAAGCAATAAAAAGCAAAATGAGTCCATAGAAGACTCAAATAGTTCCAATCTAGGCGACAATTTTGTTGTCATCAAAGTCACCTGAGCTTTTACATAGTTCATCAGATCATTAATATATGTAGACTAATTATAATAGATAATGTAGCTTATACTAGCAATAAAAAACAAAATGAGTTCATAGAACACTTAAATAGTTCCAATTTAGGCATCATACGATAGAGCATGATCTTAGGGAAACTGTTGAACTAGTTTCATGATTTTTAAGTAAAACAATGTTTCTATGAATTTTATAAGATAATAAAACAAGATGTAGATTTTTAATTACATAAACTTTCTAGAAAAAAAATGAAAAAAAAAATTGTCGTCCAATCCACCTCCCTAAACTATCAAGTCTAATTTACTCGGGTGCCAAGTTACAAAACCACCTAGGATGCAAAAACAAGTGGAAACAAGACGTAGATTTTTAATTACATAAACTTTCTAGAAAAAATGAAAAAAAAAGTTGTAGTCCAATCCACCTCCCTAAACTATCAAGGGCGTGTTCGGCTGGCTGGTGCTGGCCAGCCCACTCACGCGGGCACTGTTCACACGAACAGTGTCTTTCAGCCAGAACAGTATTTTTCTCTCACAACAACTCAGCTGGAATAGTATTTTGGCTTATTCAACCAGCCGGCCGAACACTCCCCAAGTCTAATTTACCCGGGTGCCAAGTTACAAAACCACCTAGGATGCAAAAACAAGCGGTTTTAAAAATTGAAGGGGTTAAAGAAAATCCGGTTTTATAAATAAGGGGATCATACTCAAAAGGATTTTTCTTTTTTGTTAAAGAAAAAGTTCATAGTATGGGGTATAAACGGGCGAGAGAGAGACATGTCCCAAGTCTCTGATAGAAAGGTCGAACGGGTGCTGAGAGCTTGGATGCTGCTTCGCTATGTGGTGTGATGTCTGTGGAAATTGATTCGTCCCTTTAGTGGGGTGTCCTGCCTTCCCTTTTATAGACAAAGGGGAAGTAGGGATAACAGATGGGAGAAAGGAGAAAAACCAGAGGCCAAGAAAGTCCTTCGAAGGTGTCGGGTCTTCCTTTCCCTCCGAGCGAACTCTGGCGACACAAAGCAGACGGTGCTGCGTGATAGCTCCATCGAAGGCGTCCCGTCTGCTGATGATGCCATGTTCTGGCTTGATCAGCAAATGGTCACGTCCCATCCCACCCCGGCGGGCGGCACGATGGACCGGGGTGTCGATCCGCAACCCCACGGGGAGTGAACGGCGCAGTGACTGCACGTCCGTCACTGTAGAGGATGCAAGTCTCCTCTTAGACCGTAGTGGTTGTCATATGGTTCCGTCAGGATCCACGCCCGAGGGCCAATGGCGGTGCCCACAATACTGTGGCTCCGTTCGGCTTACCTTATAATTCGCATTATTCAGCTTGCTTTTTCAGCCGGAACAGTGTTTTTCTCTCACAACAATTCAGCCAGAACAGTGTTTTAAGCCAATTCAGCCAAGTTTCAGCGAGCCGAACAGGGCCTGTAAAACAAATATCGGCGCCCACAACACTGTTCGGACTCTGACATGCCTGAAAGGGCCTTAAAGCGCCCGTCTTGTCATATCATGTCCTTTCCTGCAGGTGTGTAGGGTATGGTCCTCGGTATTACGGTTGACTGGAGTGTCATGCCTTATCTGCGCGTGTAGTTATGAAGGAGCACCGCTCAGACGTCGAGCTAGGCGGAGTCTACCCCCAGACGTCGGGTGAGGCGGAGTCTGCCCGGACGTCGAGCGAGCGAGAGTCTGCCCCTCAGACGCCAGGCGAGGCGGAGTCGCCCCAGACGCGTCGGGCGGAGCCGAGCTTGGGGTTTGGTTTGGGCGCGGAGCCTACCCGGATGTCGGGCGGTAGTCTGCCCGGACGTCAGGCGGGCGGAGCTACCCTTGGGGTCAGGCGAGAGAGCCTACCCCGGATGTCGGGCGAGGCGGAGTCTGCCCCCGGACGTCGGGTGAGACGGAGCCAGCCTCCGAACATCGGGCGAGGCGGAGTCAGCCCCCGAACGTCAAGCGAGGCGGAGCCAGCCCCCGGACGTCGGACGGGACGGAGTTAACCCTCGGTCATTTGGACAAAAGGTGTAGTCGCGTTCTTGTCTATTCAGAAGCATCAACGTTTAATGGTTATTAGCTCCTCCTCTTTGGGTACCCCAGTATTTTGTCCCCGACAAAAACATTGCTGTTTATGGACTCCGTTAATTAGTTTCTCTAGGAAATTGTAAACTCACCACAGTGGTCAAAGGCATGGCAGGCGTTCTCTAGTCAAGCTATGCAAATAATTTATTTTCAATCCCATGATATTCTTTATTTTTGGAAAAAGCATAGCACTTACTAGCCGAGGAAAGTAAATTGGACTTTTTTTTTAGTTGAGCTAGAATTGGAAGCCAACTCAGCCGGCTCTACAGAGAATCTGGATGAGACGGGATAAAGGCCCGGACCGGCCCGGCATGCGGGGTGTGGATGTGAGGGCAGACTCTGTAGGCCGCACGCGCACTCGCAGTCTCGCAGAGCCGCAACAGCCACACCCAACCAGACCACCCAGCCGAGCTGCAAAGCGTCGAGGCCCGAGGCCAAGTGTTGGGCTGGGCCCACGCGGCCACGGGGCTCCAGGGTAGCTCGGCCGCTGTTTGTTCGTTTGTTGGGCTGTTCGAAGTGTTGGGCTCTAGTGGTAAGGTGGGCCGAGGAACGCTTCATTTTGTTTCTTGCCCAGTTGCCCCGCCCCTCCTTGGATAGCCGGGACCATTTTATCTCCACGGGCTGGGCTGTGTGGTCTGTTCTGGTCTTTGCTTTCATTTTTTTTTTCTGTTTTTTGTTAGCACATGGAATGAATCACGTGCACCGTACAAAAGCAGCGACGTATTGTGTGTCATGATGAATGTACCTCCTCGCTTTGATACGTGAGGAGGATGCAAAAACGCAAATTGCGTGATGACGCAGTTGCACCAGAACAATGTATACTGTAGTTGTATTTTATATTTCTAATTTCTAAAGGAGAGACCGAGCATTGGTTCGTTTACAGGGTGTTTGGTCGGCGAAACGACCATCTCACTCAGTTTTTTTTTTTTTGGTTCGTGGAATGGATTCAGTTTATCCATGACCATACATTCTCCACGGACTAATGATTAATACTAGTATAAGGAATGAGGTTATTTTACTAAATTAGTAGAATAAACTCATGTTGTATCACTCCATCTGGAATAAATTAATTCCTTAAATCAAACACACCTTTAGTGATTGACGACCTGTTCGGCTGGTATTAAAGCCGGCTGATAAGCTGGCCTTGGCTGATTTGTTGTGTGAGAAAAATAATATAGATTTTAACTGATAAGACTGCTGATAAGCTCAAACGAACAAGCCCTGAGCTGATTTGTACCCTCTACACGATTAAAGATGGCAACGGGGATGTACCCGTCGGCTATCGCCGGAACGTTCTCTTTCCCGCTACGGAGAATTCATCCTGTCTCCGTCCCCGTTAACTGTCTCGGGTATAGATTCTTGCCCATCCCCATACCCGTCGGGCATCGGTCGGGTAACAGATACCCGACGGGTACTACATACCCGATAAACAAGGACACTTGGGGTCGCAGCTTTGCAGTCGGAGACGTTTCTTCTTCACCTGGGTATAAGTGTCGGAGTCTCGAAGATGCCGAGGAGAAGGAGCGAGGTTGCGAGGAGGACGAGCAAAGGTGGCAGAGAGACCGAACTGAGGAAGCGAGGGGCACGAGCGCTTGTGCTGCTGGCGTGCTTGTGCTGCTGGCGGAGATGGTGAGGAAAAATTGAACTAGGGTTCCTAGAACACACAAATTATATATATATATATGATTGTTCAGATTTGGGCCAAAATACATATGTTGAGCTTCTTTGGGCCTAATACTCGCATGACAGCTCAAATAGTCGGGTTCCCCAACGGGTAACGGGGACGGGTAAACAGGGAACGTTTCCGTACCCGCTATACCCGTCGGGATGGATTCTTACCCATTTAGATGCCCGCGGGTAAAGATATGATCCCACCCCCATCCCCTAATGGATCAAATACCCGTCGGGTATCGGATATCGGAGGCCGTTGCCATCTTTATACACGATAGGAGGCAAACCTGAGGGCTCACGATGCTGAGCAGTATTTGTCATTTAGTGGTAGTAGAAGACAACAGAGTACCCTTACAAAACAGACCTATGCATCTCAACAACCTTAATAAGGTCATGTTTTGATCACTAGGGTCAGTAACTAGTTAAAGCTAAAAGTTAGTCTAAATTATCTAGAGTTGGTCGTCCTCGTGTTTGGATATGCTAGAACTAACTTTTAACTGGCTAACAATTATCCACTGTTTCCAAACATGCTCTAAATGTCGATCTAGTATGCTGTGCAAATATTTGTATGAGTTCTTATATTTATATATGTATTTATTAAGCTTATCTTGTCAATTGTTTTGGTTTATTATTAACAGAAATCTCGTTGCTCTACTTTTAATTATTTCTAGTACTCCGCCGGTATACACCGGAGCATGTGCATCAGCGTTGGTCCAAGTCAGTCCAAGGTCAGGGCTAGTAAATTAAAGCCGGATGGTGGAGAAAAAGCGGAAGCAAACAAGCGGCGGCGGCGGCGCGCGCGGCGTGTGTAGGTGGTGAATCTTTTTTCGGGCCAGTTCTGGCGGGCTGGCCCACCGAAGCGTCATGGGTGGGGTGGGGGAGCAATCCCGTCCACGCGCTCTTCACGTGGCCCGCGCCCGGCCCCATCACTCCACAACCACAAGCTCCTCCTCCGCCGCATCTTTTTCTTTCCTTTCCTTTCCTTTAATTCTTTATTTCTCATTTCATCCTTTTACTTTCTCGGCGAATAATCAATCTCTCGCTTCACTTGTCAAGTACTGCATCCATCCCAAATTATAAGACGTTTAATTTTTTTTGACCCCAAGTTTGACCACTCGTCTTATTCAAAAAATTTATGCATATATAGTCAAATTTAAGTCATTCTTGAAGAATTTTTATTAATAAACCAAACCACGACGAAAGAAGTGATATTTTACACAAATTTTTGAATAAGACGAGTGGTCAAACTTGTATAAAAAAAAGTCAAACGTCTTACAATTTGGGATGGGAAAAAGTCTACTTAACCCCCCACCTTTTATACTTAGTCTACGTCACCCCCCAACTATAAAACCGTCTGTTTTTTTTCTAAACTTTCTAAAACCGTCTATTTTACCTCATAAGTGGTTTTCAGCGACGGTTTGCTATAGTAACAGCGGGTTTCTACAGTAACAATGTTTCAAATTTTCTTTTTATTTATTTTCGGTGACTTTTTGAAAAATCATAGTAAATCATAGAAAAATCATAAAATAAAAAATCTAATTTTATTGGACTCCACATAAGTAGATCTACACAGTGAATATATAATACAGTATGTTTTAGTACAAATTTTTTACTGTAGCCTTAGATTAATTGGAAAATCTAATTTTGTCTGTAATTAATATGTAATTACAGACAAAATTGGATTTTCCAATTAATCTAAAGCTACAAAAAAAATTGTATTAAAGCATACCGTATTATATATTCACTACGTAGATCTACTCATGTGGAGTCTAACAAAATTAAATTTTTCTATGATTTACTATGATTTTTAAAAAAATCATTGAAAATAAATTAAAAAAAATTCAAAACCACTTGATTTGTAGCAAACCCATTACTATGATTTTCAATGAAACCACCCATGGTAAAATATATGGTTTTAAAAGTTCAAAATAAAAAAGTTTCAATTGAGGTGAAGTAGACCAAGTATGAAAAAAGATGGTTAAAAACCACTTTTTATTTGGGTTGGATTGAGTACTAAGGGGGTGTTTAGTTCCTACATATTTCAGAATTTGACACTATGCAAAAAGAAGATTCCCCGTCACATCAAACTTGTGGTATATGTATGGATACTAAATGTGATGTTCAAAACTAATTGCAGAAAAGTTGTACTTTTCAAATAACGTTTTGAGCCTAATTAGTCAACATTTGGACAATTATTACCAAATAAAAACAAAACGTCACTGTAGCTACAGTGTAGCTACAGTGAATCTGCCGCCACCAACTCTGCCCAACTAAACAAGGCCTAAACTGTTTTTTTTCTCATCACACACATCGTGTGGCCAGTGTTTGCTTCTTCACTCGAGGCGGCGTCATATCATCATCATTGCCATTGTTTCTATAAATATTGCAATTATTCATCATCTTTTAATCAGCTAGTACTATATTTTTTCTCTAACAAGATTGTGGCTGCACCATCTTGCTTGTCGCCACTGTTGCTACTTTCTAGTAATTAATTAATTATTATTATTACATGATGATTACTCAATCATGCATGTCAGCTAGCATGGCCTGCGTCATGCCCTGGTTTTGGATGCGTGGATCATATCGATCCGAATCCAAATCTCCAGTCAGGAGTAGATCGAGATGGACGGATAGATATGGATGGATGGATATGGATGTATGTGCTGCTCATGTAACTATCTCATCTCTGTGTCTGAGATTGTCACTGTGCCGCGGTTGGGGCCTTAATCGGAGAGACTGCGACATTCGTGTCTTGTTGTTGTGTATCCACCCATTTCACATGCATCGTTCTCCCACCGCCCCAAAACAGTTACCCTCCGAACGGATAACGAGCGTGGAACCCGCACGAGTTGAGAGAGAAAGTTATCAAGTATTTATTTTTAGTAAGTTCAATACAAAGTTATTGGAGGGCGATTTTTTCAAGAACACCTTGAGTCTAATTTTTTTTCCAAGTACATCTTGAGTCTAAGTTTGTCGTACGTGAAAGCGACAAGGATAGCAGTGCGAGGGACAGACTCGGGCTCTTGCTGTGGAGCAAAGTTTGTAAAAGCAAAAAGGGTGTGAATGCGAGATGGGCGAAGAAGAAAATTGTTGTACTTCAATATTATGTATATTTATATTTCTTCCTAATAATAAGCGGAGAAGGATTTTATGGTCCGATATGCTCACAAACGATGTACCCAATCTCTAGTGCTTGTACAAGTTAGCTAGGGTGGCGAGTTTAAGCTTGGAGCGGAGTCCGATTCAAAAAGATTACCATCTAATTGACCGCAGAATGAATTGTACTACGTCTCATTGCAATATAAGGACATGTTTGTATAATTTTTAAAATTTATTCTCGCATTGCATACCATCAAAATGTTATAAACCATCTTCTTAATAAACTGTACGTCTTGCTGCAACACAAGGACATGTTAAATGCAAGATCGAAGCTGTTTCAAAACATTTTTATATTTTGTAAAAGCACAACCGTGTTTTGTTCTTCACCTCTTCTGCTCATTCATCCGTCGGTTGTAAGTGAAGTGAGTGCGGTTTTACGTTACCTCCGGGGGGAACAGGTGAGAACGGAACGGAGAGAGAGAGAGAGAGAGAGAGAGAGCCACGGAGAGGGGAAAAATAAAGAGGAAAAAAAAACAAAGCAGGACCAGCCTGTGGGTCCACGCGCAGCGAGTCCACCACACCACGCGCGGCCCGCGGCTTCCCAGGCCAGCGTGCGGCTGCAGTTGGCTTGGCTGGGCGGGCGTGGGGCCCACGCGACTCCCCCACAGCCACGGAACCACACGTCAGTTCCCTCCGCCGCCCGATGCGGATCTGACGGCCTGCAACCGCGCTCCGCCGCCTCCACCCAACGAGTGGCCACCCGCGCCTCGCCGAGTACACTGACTGCACAGAATTGATGGATGCTAGAGTTAGAAGCAGTACTGTGTAGTACGTGGTGCTTCTTTTTCTTTCTTTCTTATTATTCTTATAAAAAGATAGGATGTTGCCTAGAAAGATTTTTACTAGAAATAATGGACTTTGCTTTGACATATATATTCTTTGTTATAGTGGATTTCATGGGCTATGTGAAAATAATAATAAACATACTTTAAGCCTTGTCATGATAACTTTTGCCATATAATCCCATCACATACTATGTATTTTATGGCTCACTGTTTCAATTTTAATTTCAAAATATAAGTCGTTCTCATTTTTCTATGTACGTAGCTTTTACTATGTCTAAATATGTAGTAAACACTATGAATCTAAAAATATCAAAACGGCTTATAATTTTAATAGAAAGATCGAGTAACCGACTACTCAACTCCTGAACTCGCAAAACCATATCAATGTTTTGCTCCTACTCGGCGTCGCAACACGAAATTGCCATTAGAGATGAGTACATCACCGTGCCTTTCGATGTTTCTAGGGATCAACATATAAGTTGTCTTAGGTTTAGCTAGATTTATAGAAAATATGACAATATTTTGAACACCAAATAAATATACTATATGAACCTAAATTCAATGGGTGGATCAGAGGAAGCTAATCTAGCATTGTAGATGTTGCTAGTTTTAATATAAACGTGGTCAAATTTGACGAATGTTTGATCTAGGATAACCCCTCAAAAAAATTCTTGCATTTTGAAGTGTGTGAGGGAATAGTATATATGTCGAGTAAAATCTGGTATATATTTGGACGTACTCTTTATGTCACTCCAACAAGCAAAAAAGGAGATTCTCTGCTACAGTCCATTGTAAAGCATTGCCACAACTCTCTGACCCCATTTCGTCAGCGAACCTTATCTGCTGCTGGACTCTCCATCAACTGCATATATACTTTTGGGTTTTTAGTTAACTATACTCCGTATGTGCATGCGGCAAGTTATTCAGGTCCACATATTTCCTAGGTCTGATGCTTTGATGGTGTCTTGCTCTTTTTCTTTTATTCTTTCCTTTTGGTGAGGCACACATCACGTAAAAAACAGTTTATAGCAACGGACTTTTTTTTAGGAGCGGTTGGTATTAGAGCAACCCCTACAGTAACGTGTTCGGGTTTCAGCACAGCAGCCGCCCCTACAAATAGTATAGTAGGGACGGCCGGTAATACGAGCCGCCCCTACAAATACGTCAATTTATAGAGGCGGCTTGTATGTAGAGGCGGCTATTACCAGCCGCCCCTGCTGTATCTATTTGTAGGGACGGCAGAATCACCCGCCGCCCCTACAAATGTCCGCTGTATATATGAGTGTTCTATTTTTTTTCTTCAATTCTGGACTGCTGAGAGAAAACATGTACAGAACTACAAAAAATATGGTGCACATAGGACTCAAACCTGACACCTCTGCACCTATACCAATCGAGCAAACCACCACGACAAGCTTTTATTGGTGTCTACTGAAGTTTTTGTCTTCTTTTTTTTTTTACTTTCTCGTATTCTCAAATTCAAATTTTATAACTAAACTTATGAACAAGTGCAGTTAAAATTTTGAATTATTCAAAACAAACTAGAATGAAGAAATGACTAAAACAAAAGTTGTATATCTCAATGAGTTTTACAACTTTGTTGTTTTTGACTTTTTTATTTAAAGCCAATTAATATTCCAAAATTTTGTTCGAAGATCTCATATTTTGAATTTCAAATTTCAAATTGTTCAAAAAAAAGTCGGCTGGTGAAATGACCAGAACAAAAGTTGTAGATCTTGATGATTTCTACAACTTTGTTGTTGACACTTTGAGTTTGAAGTCATTTAGTATCTCAAAATTTTATTCAATCTTCTCAAATTTTGAAATTTTGAATTTCAAATTATTCAAACAAAGTCGGATGGAGAAATGACTAGAATAAAAATTGTAGATCTCAATGAATTCTACAACTTTTTCATTTGAAATCATTTGCTACCCAAATTTTATGTTTGAATTTCTCATATTTTGAAATTCAAACTTAGAATTGTTCAAACAAATTCAGATGGAAAAATGATCAAAACAAAAGTTATAGATCTCGATGAGTTGTATAATTCTGTTTTTGCTGACTTTTCCATTTGAAATAATGTACTATCTTAAAATTCTGTTTGAAGATCTTGTATTTTGAAATTCATGTATTTTGAAATTAAAATTTTAAATTGTTTAAACAAAGTCGGATGGAGAATTTAAAAAAAATTAATGTTGTTGATCTCGATGAGTTCTACAAATTTGGTTTTTACAACTTTTTAATTTGAATCTATTTAGTATTCCAAAATTTGATTCGAAGTTCTCATATTTCAAATTCAATTTTTTAGATTTTTAGGCTAAATTCTGGGTTTTTAAGGCTCCCAACCCGGACTTGGGCCTCAATTTCACTTTTGGGCCACTAAAACCTATAGGCTTGTTAAGGCTGTGTATGATCTGAGCCCCTGATCTGAATCGAACGGCCAAAGTTCGTCCCAGCCGAGCCAGCTCCAGCCGTTGCCCCCCCCAAACCCTAACCCGAAACAAATCCATCGCTCTCTCTCTTTCCTAGCTCTCGCTCGCCCTCTCTTTCCCAGATCTAGTGCGCTACCGAGCGACCTCCCGGCGACAACACGCTGCAAGGCCTCCCAGCTCTCGCCATCAGTCTGGTCACACTGCGCGCCAACCAGCCCACTGCCACAAGGCCGTCCGATCCCCGTCTTGGCGCCTGGTTGAGCCCCACAGTGCGATCGTCCGATCTGCGGGTTAGAGCTCCTCCCTCCAACGGCGGCGAGGTACACATTCCTTTAGATCCGGTCCTCTCCTACCACCCTTGGGACATACATATGCCTAATTTGGTTATTCGCGTGTCGATTTGGTGTTCTCTGGTGGTGGTATGCCGGTAGTTCAGATCCGTCAAGGAGGGCGCAGGATCCGACGTAGGAGGGCGATGCTGGCCCCTTTAGGCGCTGGCGCGCGGCAGCGGCCCTATGGCCGTGGCGTGGGCTCGTGCGTGCACAGGGGCGATGACCCCATGGCTGCCCTCCTGCGTGCACAGGTGCGGCCACAGCTATAGCATCTCTAGGTGTAGTTAGAGGGTGGATTCAGTGAGGTTACTCCGGGTACCAATGGATTTCGAGTGTCTCCTTGTACGCAGGACAATTTGTGTGTTCCTTGCCCTATTGTTTTCTAGTTTCTTTAATTCTTTACTTTGACTTGGCAAATAGGTGCATGTCAGTGGACGTGAGCGCATACTGTGATGGCTGTACTGACCCAGTACGGCATGCAGCGTCGAATCAAACTCTACTGCATCTACATCCTAAGGTAAGCTTGATTTTTCCATGTGTTGTGGTTAGTGCTCACTTGAATAAATATACGATATACTGTGTTCTGCTTGGTTAACTTAAATAGTTTTTGCTCCAAAATATAAATATATGAAACTGGTAAGAGGACGATAGTTATCTATTTAACTTAAATATTTTTTGTTATGTTTGATTTATTGCTGTTTCTGTAGTAGGTCTCCCATATCTGCTATTAAGTTGAGTTTCAGTATATTTTAAGTCTCGCATATCTGATGTAGCTGTTATGTTTCCTGTAGTAGGTCAGTGCATCAACTGTTTGTAGAAATGCCTACCTGGGAGGAAAATGATTATGCCGAGTTGGGAGGAAAAAGAATTTGTCTTTGAATTTTAGTAATTGATACCCTATAATGGTATATTTGTTAAATAGATTATATATTACAGCCCTAGTGATTGCAAAGTATTTTGCCAAATAATGCCAAATAAAGTGGTTGTTTAACAATATCATGTTCTTACTGCAACCAATGGCTAGCACTGCTGATGGAGTGTTGATTGACAGTTTCTTTGATTCTTTCATTTGGTAGCGGGTCCATCATAAATGCTTCGATTCTTGTATCTGAGTACTGCTGTCGATTGTGTTGTGACCGACTACTTTTTGTTAGTCTAAAGATATTTGTGCCATATCTTTTTCAATTTTGATAGAAAATGGCTGAAACTTGTTCTTTGTAGTGAAAAGAAGAGAAAGAAATAAAAAGAGACCCATACAAGGATAACCAACTCTTAGAGCTCGTCAGCGACCTTTGCAACTTCATATTGAACCAGATTGTACACGTCAAAGACACCTACCATGACCGAGATTCTGACTTAGGTAGAAATCCTTAACACCAATACCTTCGTGAGACTGAAAGGCTAGCTTTAGGCCGTTGATAACAATGTGTATGAAATTTGACATTGGTCTTACCTTGTGGGACGGTTTGGACCTGTGGAACGAATTAGACTTGTGAATTATGTCTATTTAATGATTGATTGTATATATTCTTATGAATTGGACTTGTAATGATAGTTTATATAATGCTCTTGTGCTTTTGGTCAGATTTGAATTATATATGTTCTGGTCAAATTTGAATTATATATATATATATATTCTGGTCGAATTTGAATTATAAATTTGAATTTTTTTTGTAGAAAAATGTACTGTTTGGGAGGTTCTAGACTGAACTGTCCCTATAAGCAGGTATTATAGGGGCGGCTGGTACTACAGTCGCCTCTACAAATCGATTTGTAGGGGCGGTCTGATAACCGTCCTTACAAATGCATGATTTGTAGAGACAGTATGGTAGAGGCGCTGGCCGAGCCGCCTTTATAAAGTCTCACCAGCCGCCCCTAGAAACCATTCATGTAGTAGTGACATATGCATGGAAGCCTACTACTATATGGCTATATGTGCAAGTATTGAACAAAAAGGCACTTGCTTTCATACATTGGCAAGAGATTGTAGCCAAAAGGATCAAGTGATGCTATAGCTTTGCGCTTCAAATGATATATATGTGTTGTTTTCAGGTTCCTAAGTCATCAGCTAGAAAATCGACACACAACAGACTTGTTGGTACAAGGAATAAAATGGAGATATTCTTCGGGTATGACTGTGAGCCTCACTTCTACTCGCATCTAAAGTTTTAAGAAACTATCTGATCTTGGGTCCAATGGTCCACATGCGCTGTCGTCATGGAATTTATATCTTGAGGGAATGATCCTCAGGATATCTCATGAATAATTGGTTTCCCATTTAGCCGCTTTTGTGGCAACTGTAATCTCATTAGCAACAGAAGTCATGTATTTACGTACTTACGGTGAGTTTTAGGCGATTCGACCGTCTATCATTAATTGTTGGTCCATAAGAATTTCATGACCGTCGATCAATAGTTGTTGGTTCATAAGAATTTTAATTCATGACATATCCTGGTGTTTGAAAAAAGGTCAAACTATGAGCAAGTTAGTTGGTATATTGCGCATCAACGGTATCTAATAAAAAAAGAAGAATCCCAAAAATCTAGTTTTGCAACTTTTTTCTATAATTTGCTTCTAAAAAATAATAAGAAACAAGCCCACTTGAAGATTTTTGGAAGTGGCATGACCAAACTGTTTTTTGAGGCTTGGCATGACCAAACTGTTAAAGATGGTCTTAAGCCCTCTTTGGCACGGCTCATCCAAAACGGCTTCACTGGTGAAGCCAAAGCCGGTGAAGCCAGAAAAACTGGTTTTTTCCGGCTTCTAGTTTATTTTAACCCCGGCTTACAAAACGGCTTCACGCTACAGTGCCTCAATTTACGTAAAATAGATGAAGCCGAAGCGAAGCGAAGCCGGCATAAGCCGTGCCAAAGAGGCCCTTAGAATATGTTTGGTACAACTCTAGCTTTGAGATCTAGTTTGACACAACACTAGCTCTGCCCCTGTTTGTTTCGCTGAAAAGCCAGGCTAAAATGTATTGTTCGCTGATTTGTTGTGAGAGAAAAACATTATATCATATCGGATAAGTTCAAGTGAACAGGGCATTAACACCTCATCCTCTTATTGTCAGCTTATCCGTGTCTATTCAAGTGTTATCCACTAGCATGGATAACTCCAAGATTATGGCCCTAGAAAACACCCAACTTGAATGCCTACAACATTATATATCCTGCTGACCCTAAATAAAAGGTGGCATGGATACTTTGCCACTTTTGTAATTTGAATTTTAGCTTATTTTCGAAAATTCATAAACTTTTCATACAGTTGGATAAGACAAAGTATATGTAAATTATAGCCTGCGGTACAATTCTAAAGTTGATTTTTTTTTTAAAGTTGTTTAGGTGCAGACCAAGGTTTTCAATAAGAGGTGCGACATATGCTTTCCCACTTTAGTTGAATTGTTTTTTGTGATTCGTAAATTTTCATTTGGACCTAGATAAACAAACTTTATATGAAATTGTATACTTAAAAGATCTACAACTTTATAATTTAATTTTTATTGAAAGTTGCTTATTAGGTGGCTGAAATTTTAGCAAAGAAGAGATTAAAAGGAAGTAAATTCACTATTACATGTAATGTAGTATATATAGTGCCTGTTAGTTTATAGAGTTGAGCGTGTGCGTGCGTTTATGTGCTTTTCTCATTTTGGCGAAAAAAACTTTAATGCAAGTCTACTAGTGTAGGGGTGGTCCATAGAGTGAAATCTTCCACGCCCCATACTTTATTGTCATATAGGTTTATATAATCGTATGACGGTACTAGCACAGAGAAAATTTTACTAGTAGTACGTGTACTCATGACATACGTACGGCCCCATAAAATAAACCAGCTTCCTCGGTGTCCACGACTCTGAGTAGTTGACTGTAGGTAGAGATGAAAACGGATGGGACAGGGACGGATATCAGCGATATTAAGGGGGTGCAAGGTTCGCTCATAAATTTCACGACACATTGAATATTTAGATATTAATAAAAAATATTAAATATAGATTAATTATAAAACTAATTATATAGATGAAGGCTAATTTAAGAGATGAATTTTTTAAGTCTAATTAATTCATCATCAGCACATGTTTACTGTAGCACCATGTTGTCAAATCATGGACTAATTAGGCTTAAAAGATTCGTCTCGCAAATTAGTCGTAAATTGTGCAATTAGTTTTATAATTAGTCTATATTTAATACTCCATGCATGTGTCCAAATATTTGATGTGACAGGAATTTTAGGAGCTCCTGTAGAAACCAAACAGGCTCTACGTTTGTTTTCATTTTTTTGGTTAGATTTATATTCGAATATAGATAGTGTTAATCATACAGGATATGATACGATTCGATGTCGACATTAAATATGTGATTTGAGTTTTCGATATGGATAGAATATTGGAGGTTGAATATCTACACTCGGATGGATGGATGTTGAATATCTAAACTTCGATAGGGAGAGATCTGAACATCTGGTCAGAAAATATCGGTAACGTTTTCATCCCTCACTTTCAGTGAACGAGATCAGGAGAATCAAAGACAAGTCGGAAAAAGATCGCAAGAGCATTATACAATTTCAATTTTTTTTATATTGAAGGGGACTGGACTTATTAGGGGCTGGCAAACTGGAACAATAAATTGCATTGGCCGGATGTACTTACAAGGAAACAATGACCAAGAAATGGTGCCGGTGTGTGAATTTATTCATATACTTTAGGATGTTGCACTGATTTAACGTAGCATCAAAACGATCAACTACTAGCCCATTTACAGCATTTTATGGCTAAATTACATCAAATACAGGAACAAGGTGTCATGCATTTGTGGTGTTGATGTGCCTTTTAATTTTGGATGAAATCTTTGTATTCATGTGTTGCATTTGTGGTGTTGATGTGCCTTTTAATTATGTCAACTATGTATGCAAGACAAATTGAGCACCATTAATTCATTCCTGTTGGATCTCATAGATAAAATATGACATACTTGTAATTAATTACTAATAGACGGTAGTGGAAAGCGATGTTATATTGTGTTGCATCACAATTGCTAATAAATTTACCCACACAGTTAAAGTGTTGTTGTTATATAGGTCAAAGCCATGTTAGGGTCTCAAGTTTTTTTTCTTTTCTTTCTATACTAAAAATATCTCTTTTTTTCTATAACGAACCAAACATGTTCTCATGATGGCAAATTGCGCGCAACAAATGTGGTAGAATATCACCAAGCGAAACCATAGAACCGATGTAAAAAACCAATAGACAAACGAGGTGTTGCAAGTCCAGTGTACCACATCACCTGTAGGTCTAGCGATGGCACATGAAAAAATTGGTAGCAGGTTGGGTAGAGAGAGAGAGAGAGAGAGGGTGGAGTACTGAGGACGGCAGGTGGTAGTAGAGCGAGGAGTAGATCAGAGGAAAAATATCTATCTGAGGGCCGGGAGTAGGGTCATGTGAGTTTGGTGAGGTGGGGGAACGAGGAATACGAGGTGGCACTGGCAGCGCAGGATGGATATATGGATCCGGGGCGCTTCACGTGGGCCGGACCCGACGCGCCCACCACCTCAAGCAGCAGCTTGGAGTTGGAGCCTTGGGGGAGCTTGTGGCTGGTGGCCCTCGCGCGCCGCGGCTGTCCTGCTGCCTCCCTGCTGGTGTGGTGTTTGCTTCCTTCGCGGCCACTCCGCCTCTTCCCAGCCTCACGTTATTCCATCTCGCTGCCGGTATCGAGATGACGAGATGTCACTGTTAGTGATCTTGTTATCGATGCCTGGACAAGCATCTTTTCGATGATCGGCCTTTGTTCATGCATGCGTCTACATAACCTGCTAAACATCTTTTTTAAAAATAACTGCTACACATGTAGCACATCCCTATCATCGTCTCGTACGTATTCGTATAGTGGCACAAGTAACCTTTAGTTTCATCTGTCGGCAATCGCGCACGTTATTGAAAAAAAAGATTCACTTTAGTTTCATCTTTTCACACTTCAACAAGCTATATCTTATGCGCACCGTAGAGAGATCCAACTCCGCTCTCTACTTTGCCTAGCGAGAAATTTGGATAGCAATAATTAGAGATCTACTTGAAGCAACAGTTGAAGAGTATTTTTCCTCAAAAATCTCTATTCGCATTAATTAGAAAGGATAGATATAGTGCGGGTTGCCCAATAATAACATTTTTTTAGGCCACGTTTGGAAGAACCAGAGAGGCTAACAGGGGTGTGCCCCACCCCCAAGCTTAGTAGATTATTTTAACACCCCTACAAATATTTGAATTTACATCACAACAAAGTATCAATTCACCCATTTTTATTAAAATATTGTGATTTTTGTTATAAATACTATAAAAATATTTTAAAAGTTATTGATACATATACTTACGTATATTTTCAGACTTATTAACGATGTCGTCATATTTGTCCCACCCCCTTTATTCATGCTTTTTCCCCCTATATACTTAAATTGATTTTTGTAAAATTCATCTGCTATTTTTGCAAAATTCCTACATTCCAGAGGGGCACTTAGGAAAATCAATTCTAATAAATAGAGGTACTTAGGGCCATTTCTCTTTATACTAATCTATCTAAACAGCTCTAAAATATCAAGTTTTTTTTAACGGAGGGAGTATTGAACATGGAGGAACAATTTGTGATTTCCTTCGCCTCTGAGTTAAATAGATACACATATTAATGGGTTAGGAGATTAACATGAGGGGGAAACTAGAAGTGAAATGAGAATACAAGGGGTCTGCTAACGCCGTGCGTTAGGCCAGCCACACGGTCGGCCGCTCTGCACAGCTGCACATGCGCTTCTATTCTTTTTCTTCTTCCGCCCGCAGTCCCACCGCCCCGCCGTGGGCGTGCTAGGGTTATTTCGACGGAGCTCCGCGGTCGCGGCGCCGCAGCCTCGAAGCCCTGATGAAACCCTAGCACGCCCGCAGCGGCCTTCTTCTTTCCCGCCCCTCTCCGAGCTCCACCATGGCCATGGGCGGCCCCGCCCCGCCCTGACCCGACCGTCTCCACCGCCGCTAGAACCCTAAGCCGCCCTCCCGTGCGTCCGCACCACCTGGCCGGCCTACCTCTCACAAATCCCTCATCTTCTAAGCCCGCTGGAGTTGGAGAAGAAGAAAGGGCCCCACCGGAACCCTAACCTGGGAGTGCTTGAATGCGGGAGGAGGAGGAGGACACACATCGCCAGCGCTGAACCCGTTGTCGCTAGTTGGAACCCGCCGCCGGAGTTAGGGAAGAAGCATGAGGTAGAAGACGACCTGGCAGGTGTGGGCGTGGGGAGGGAGATAGGGGAGGTGGCCGTGCGGTGCGCCTTTTAAAACGGTCGTGCATTTTTTGAAGTCTATGCCAATTTACAATGGTCAAAAGCCACTATATAACATTTATGATATGAAATTGATCATACGTACAAAAGATGCAAAAGAACTCATATTAGATATTGGATATGGCTAGCCAGCACTCGAGCATTTTCCTTTTTCTCGACACCTGATTTTTCCTCTTTGTATCTTCTTCCTCAAGCCTGACGCGTCGCCGCCGCCGCAAGCGTGCTAGGATTTCGTCGGAGCTCGCCCGCAGTGGCCGCTTTCTTCCCCCCTCCTTTTCTTCTGTGTCAAGCTCCGGCCATGGATGCCTCCACCCCATTCTGGCCCGTCCGCCTCCACTGCCGCCAGGACCCCTAAAGTGCCCTGTCGCTGCCCCACCGTCTGACCGGCCTTCTTCACCCTGTCCCTTCTCTTCTTAAGTCCGTCGAAGTTGGGGAAGAAAGGAGTGGGGCGGACGTCGGCCGCCGAAGTTGGGGAAGAAGGGATGTGGGGCAGGTGTTGTGCGCGAGCGCAGGCGAGAAATCGAGTGTCCAACGTTGGGTTATTGGATAGCCTTTCTCTAGATATTTCCATAAATAAATAAATCTAAGCCATTCGGTGTTACCCTTGCAGTCGCTGGATAAAGATAAACCCATCATGCTCCACAGCTACGCCTCCCGGTCCCGGGAAGGAGAGAGAGACAGAGAGTGTGAAGTGAGGGGTGAGGGGGAAGAGAGAGAAAAGGAAGGCATGGAAGGAATGTCCAGCTGGAGGCTCCCGCGGCCAGTAGTGGGAGCGAAGCGCATCCGCAGAGGATCCTCGGTTGGAGGCTCAAAACCTCCCGCACCCAACCAAACTCCAGCCTCACATCACACACCCCATACTGCTCCTTCCGTTTACTCCCTCCTCCTCACATCTCTCTCGCCGCTGCAAACAAACAAAGGCAAGGAAAGAAACCGAGAAATCTCCCCCTGCGTGTGTGGCGAGGCGAGGTCGAAGGGCGAGGATCATGTCGGCGTCGGCGGCGGCGGCGGGGGAACGGGGGAAGGAGAAAGGCGCCGCCGGCCCCGGCCCCGGGGGCGCGTGCGAGCTGTGCGGCGCCACCGCGAGGGTGTACTGCAGCGCCGACGAGGCCACGCTCTGCTGGGGCTGCGACGCGCAGGTGCACGGCGCCAACTTCCTGGTGGCGCGGCACGCGCGCGCGCTGTTGTGCCGGGGCTGCGCGCGCCCCACGCCGTGGCGCGCCGCGGGCCCGCGCCTCGGCCCCACCGCCTCCCTCTGCGACCGCTGCGTCCGCCGCGGCCAGGGCGCCGTCGGCGTGGGCGGCGCCGACGAGGAGATGGGCGGTGCCGGCGGCGGCCGAGACGACGAGGATGACGACAACGGCAGCGGCGACGGCGACGGCGACGACGACGAGGTGGTCGTTGAGGACGAGGACGACGACGACGACGAGGAGGAGGAGGAGGAAGGGGAGGGGGAGAACCAGGTCGTGCCGTGGACGGAGGAAGCCGAGGCGACGCCGCCGCCCGTCGCCAGCTCCACGTCCAGCAGCAGCCGGGAGGCCCCAGCCAACGGCGCGAGTGCCGCCGACGGCGCAAAGGTGCCGCCTTTATCGCCCCTCTCTCGATTTGCCGTTCTATCGCTCGATCTGCCATTCTATCGCTTTGCAAAGATGCAATTTTTATAGTCGATCGGGATGCTTTCCCTCGTGAATCGCGGTCGACGATGATAGGATCGACTATTTCCTCCAATTCGTGAGCGACCGGTCGTTCTGATCCAAATGTCGCCATGTTTCTTTCCAGGAGAACGTGCCGTGCTCCACCTCGCAGCCGGGCTTGTGCCAGTACTCGTCGTCAGCGCGCCACGGCGGCTGCAGCGACGAGGCCACCTCCTCCCGGAACGGTGGCCGGTTCCTCGCCTCCCGCCACAGGAAGAGATCGCCCTCAGATTTCTTCAGCTCTGGGTCCGCGCAATCCGGGAGTGGCACTCCGGCGAGGAATTGCTCCAACGCGGGCATTGGCCGAAATGAGTGAGTCTGCAAACCCCCTTGATCTGAAAATTCCATGGCATGTTTATTTCAGTGAAGTGAATACTTAAGAACTGCAAGTACCATTCACTATACTACAAAAATGGAAAAGTTTCTGCTAGCGAACGTGGATGCAGTTATGCATCTTAACAAGCAAGATGTGCAGTACTGAATTAAAAAAATAAATATGGTAGATCGATCTCTTTTAAATAACTCGTGAGTAGCATTGCCAGGGAATAATTAATAAAAATACTAATTGTAAGGTGAGCGAATTGATATAAACGATGGAAAAAGTCTACATAACCCCCTCACCTATTGCTGCTCGACTAATTTACCCCCCCAACCTATAAAACCAGGTATTTAACCCCCCTCACCTTTGCAAAACCGTTCAAATAACCTCTAGGGTGGTTTTGCATAGCGGTTTTGCCATGCTGGCGCGCTGAGGTGGTATTTGATGCTGACGTGGACGACTGACAAGTAGCCCCGCTTGTAAGTGGGCAGGTCTTCTCCCCTTACCTCCCGCGGCACGACGCCGCCTTCTCCCGACGACGTCTCGTTCCCCTTCTCCGGCGTTTCCTTACCCACTGGTGGCTGGCGAGCTCGCGCTCACAGCCTCACAGGTGAACAATTGAAGCAAATACATAGATAAACGTGCAAGCACTGATCGTCGGTGCATGCGTCGCGGGAGGAGCGGCGGCGGCGCGGCGCGGGGAGCTATTTCGGTGCGGACAGTGAGGCTCAGGATGAGAGAAGACCTGTCCACTTACAAGTGGGGCCCACTTGTCAATTGTCCACGTCAGCATCAAATTCCACCTCAGCGCGCCAGCGTGGCAAAACCACTATGCAAAACCACCCTAAGGGGTTATTTGAACGGTTTTGCAAAGGTAAGGGGGTTAAATACCTGGTTTTGTAGGTTGGGGGTGAAGTAGTCGAGGAGCAATAGGTGAGGGGGTTATGTAGACTTTTTCCTATAAACGATGTAGCAAAAGGTTGATGGCTACTTATGGGTTTCACGGTCATGAAGTTTCTACTGGGAAAAAGGGATGGCTGCATCATAACGAGAAAGCTTTGCTTGCCTTGCCAAGAGCCCGGTCATGAAGTTTCTACTGGGAAAAAGGGATGGCTGCATCATAACGAGAAAGCTTTGCTTGCCTTGCCAAGAGCCATCATATGATGCTTGGAGTGATCCGCAATCCCAGTAGTGCTCTAGCTGATGGGTAGCAAACTTGCTTTTAGATTCTAAAAGCATTACATTTCCACTTTTTTGTGGTCTATTTTTGGTGTAGCGACATGTAGATGGTATGCGAGCTTGTGAGCTGCCAAGTGGCAATTTGTGTCAATTATCACACTCGAATGCTACTGTTTAATCTCGTCTGTCAGAGAAGGTGTTCATGCCTAGTATTTGAGCCTTGAACTATATTTTGTTGTTGCTAGGATAACTTCATGATTGGTAATTTCTATAGGTTGGAACACCTTTTGGTGAAATTTGGCAACTCAGTATGAGTCTTGTTTCATGATTGTGATCAAAGTTGCTCATGGTAGATTTCTGTTTTGTTATTGCAGCTTTACCTGAGGCAGGCAACTTGCGATGACTGGTGTAGATGATGATGCTAACTACATTAGAAGGTCACTTTTAGTGTATCCAAGCTTTGGGAAGATGTGGATCACGACGAGATCAGTTTCCGCCAAGGCATACATCTTTCTTCGGTCATCAAATTGAGGCGTGCATCTTTGTTCGGTCGTCAACCTTGCATGCGCAGAGTTATCAGGGCAGCTGCCCCAGAATCATGATAGTATTCCTAAATGGCGACGGCTTTGCTGGAGATTGTATATGTCCCCACTACTTTGTTGTGTTTAATTCCTTCCTCCTCTTCTGTTTGTGGATAAGGCGTATTCGCTAACCTAAGAAAAATGATATAGGCTCGCATTTGCACTGGCATTGTGTGATGGCCTCACTGTCTGGATGCTTCCTTTGTGCCCGAAGTCCTAATTTCATGTCTCGCCACAGTTCTTTTGGTGAGATTTACTATTTATGGCTGCAATGGCAGCTGAAACATGCGGCACTGTTGCTCACCTGGCAATACAATTTGTGCAAGTTGCCTCATGGCAAAGATGGATCTGGAATTCTTAATTACCCAGTTGGGCATGGGATTAGGATATGATTCGTGTGTGGATGCTTGGTTATCTGGTCAAATAGGTGTTCTTAAATGGAAAATATCCAGCTTGGGTAGGGGGAACGCAGAAGTAACATCATTTGAAATATCTGCAGAGGTTGAGGTTGATCTAAAGCTCATCAGGTCAGTGACAGCAACGTGCAGATTTTGATACTGCCACAACCCCACAAGCCTGCCTGCCTGCCTGCTTAGGGGCATCAGATTCTTCGTCCTAATCTTTTCTTTTGATCCCAGGCCCGGTCGCTATCGACACCACTCACCACAAAGAAACACGCCTGAAAATG
The DNA here is from genome assembly GCA_904845875.1 of Miscanthus lutarioriparius. Classification (NCBI taxonomy): domain Eukaryota; kingdom Viridiplantae; phylum Streptophyta; class Magnoliopsida; order Poales; family Poaceae; genus Miscanthus; species Miscanthus lutarioriparius. The sequence continues at coordinate 116,439,292 of CAJGYO010000007.1, read as the reverse complement.
AAAGCAGGGGTACATCATGGCATGGATGTACGCTTGCTGATGCTGCTGCTTGCTTTGTGGTGTGAAAGAGAGTTGCAGGGAACTGAAGCGTTTCTATTATATTCTGCTGGCGTTTAGCATGGACATGGAAGCATCGTGCAAACAAGCCACATGCCTGACGGTGACCTGCAGCTTTGCTTGCAACCGGTGGCACACTTGGGCAATAGATTAGTGGCCAAGCGTGAGTCATCAGGAGCTCAAGAATATGCAGACTAGGGGATCAGAGCTTCTCCTTGATTGACCACACACCATTTTAAAAGACCGTTAAGTTTAGTTTGAGAAGAAGACACCGCAATCATACTAATAAGCTATGCCATCCTATGGGCTATGGCTGAGAGATCCGAGGTACTATAATCTTCTCTTCTGCCGGGAAAATTGCCAGCATAGTCTGATCTGATGGTCCTAGGCGTCATTGACATGGGATGTTTAAAAAAAAAAACGAAACTGCTAATCGTGGCGCTATCGATCACGAAAAAAGAGCAAATCTAATCTTATTTTGTGATTCTTTATTTTTTCCACGAGAGTTTGCAGGAGCTTGTGATCACATAGCCGCCAGCCGTTGAGCTAGCAAGCATTCGAAGTGTCTGTCGAAGGGGACAGGAGAAAGCTAGCTGGGAGGAGTATGCATGGCCATGGAATGCAAAGGGGGAATCATGGTGACAACACCTTTACTAGGAAGCTATCAGTCCTCGGAAATGGTCCAGAATCTATGTCACCCAACCCAGCCCAACCCATCTCAAAATATCTCTGCAGAGGAGGAATAGGCAAAGGCAGGCCACAAGATACAATACACTGAGACTGAGTATTGTTCCCCTCTGGAAAGCGGGGTCAGGCAGAGTAGTTGCTTGGCCCTACCAACTCCCACCTAGGAGTAGTCCATTCACTTCCATTGTTGATATGTTTTGGTGGCCAAATTCGTGTAAACTAGAATGATACCTCTTGTTTCAAAAAAAAAAGAGAATGAACCTCGCATGTTGTTGCGAGACTATTTTTAGAAAAAATAATTGCATGTGTGTTAAGCCTACATGCTCTTATATCCATTTTATCAAAAAGGCAACACAATCGAAGAATCCAATAATAAAACTCACAAAATTACAAATTATAAGATGATGGAACAACAAAACTAATTATATTATATGGATGGCTTTTATATTTCTTATATATTGAAAGTAGTAATTGCGTTTAGTGGAGATGACATGGTTAGTGGGATCACGTGGCTATTAGTGGAAAATGAGATGGATAGGTTGCATATTAAGATAAAACTTGCAGTGAGATTAGCTTTAGTGAGATGACATAGTTATTAGTGATTATGATGTGGATAGTTAATACGAGATGATGTAGATGGTTTGAATATTAAGATAGAACTTGTAGTGGAGATTAACTTTATAAGGGATATAGATTAACATGTCTCGGGCAACCATACTACAAGATTAACATGTTATGAAAATCGTTGTGTTACTCCACACGGTATAATAAAACACTGATGAGGTGAGCATCGAAAATAAAACGTAGAGCTTTGGTTTAGCTGGGCCCAGTTAACCCTGAACTTGTGTGCAACAGCCTTGTTTGGGCCGATCTGATTTGCGCCTTCTCTTTTTCTGTTTTTTTACTCTAACTAGCAAATTTGAGGTTGTGTTGCTTGTTTGAACTATGATGTTTATTGGTGTTTTTTTTTCAAAAAATTGCATGCTTGGCCCTTTTCCCCCTTTTCGTGACTATTTCGTTATGGATCAGAATATTGTGTAAGAAACTATTCTTAGAGCTTTGAAAGTACTAATGTAGGATACTAATAACTACAACTTTGAATTTTCATGACTATTTTATTTTTGGATTTTCTATTCAAAATGATGTAACTTTATGAATCCTTATTGATCTTTTTTAAAGGGATATTTTGTGGAAATTGATTTCTGTATATCTCCTAAGAAATAATAAATAGTTCAAAATTGTTGATAAATGACACTCATCCCTCAAACAATGTAGAAAAAGAACAATCATACACTAGTAATCTCAAATAGTACAATCATTTATGGCGTGTTTAGTTTGGGGATGTAGTTGGATAGGATATGACCATCCATGTGTTTAGGATGGACTTATTCATGCTTTCTATTTGGTTGGATGGAGCCAATTTTTTTTGTTTAGTTGGATGGATAGGAGTCGCATGCTTTCTGTTTGGTTGGATGGAGCTATCTTTTTGGTTGGATGGATGAGAGTGGATGTGATGAGAATAGTTAAGTTTGTATCTATTATTTAAAAATAATAACAACTAATTATACACTAATAAATATGCACTAACACTAATGTTGGCATGATAATCAGTAATTAAAAACATTAAATATGTAATTAGCACTACTACCACCCTAATTGGCACACAAAACACACACTAATCACCATATTAGCACTTATTAAAATTAATCTTGCCATCATAATAACTACTTCCTCCATCTTAAATTATAAGTCGTTTCAACTTTCTTTGAGACTCAAAGCATTTTTTTAAATAAATTATAAATAGTTTAAAACTGCTCATAAGTGACACTTGCCCGTCAAACAACGTAGAAAAGGGGCAATCACATGCTAGTAGTCTTAAATGCTAGTAGTGATTTAAAAATAAGAAAGAAAAATAAAACTCATAAATGTGCTTTCCACAATGAAGGTTCTAATGGCTAGAGAGGGTGAATAGCCTATTAAAAAATTTCTACAACAATACTTAGCAAACCGGTTAGACAAATATGATGCGAAGCGAGTGTTGCGCTAGCCTACTAAAAATACAAGCCACCTACCACAATTCTAGTTTCTATAGTCTCTATCTATACAATGGCTATGTCACTACACTAAGTTAGCGTGCTCTCAAAGGCTAACTAAAGAGCCACACTAACCAAACTAACAAGCTCTCACGACTAGCTACACTAAAGAGCTTGAGCTTAATTTACGGGTAATGTTTCGCAAAATCAGGCTATTAATTATAAGATGGTTATACCACTAGTGTCGAGGAATTTACGGTAATGTAAAAAGAGAGAGCAAGATGGTTATACCGCCGAGTCGAGGAATGAACTAATCAATCACAAGAATGAATACCAATGAAGACCAATCACCTCGGAATCAAATGATGACACAATAATTTTTTATCGAGGTTCACTTGCTTGCCGGCAAGCTAGTCCTCGTTGTGGCGATTCACTCACTTGGAGGTTCATGCGCTAATTGGCATCACACGTCAAACCCTCAATAGGGTGCCGCACAACCAACACAAGATGATGATCACACAAGCCACGAGCAATCCACTAGAGTACATTTTGGCTCTCCGCCGGGGAAAGGTCAAGAACCCCTCACATCACCACGATCGGAGCCGGAGACAATCACCAACCTTCGCTCAACGATCGTCGCTGCTCCAAGCCGTCTAGGTGGCGGCAACCACCAAGAGTAACAAGCGAATCCTACAGCAAAACACGAACACCAAGTGCCTCTAGATGCAAACACTCAAGCAATGCACTTGGATTCACTTCTAATCTCACAAAGATGATGAATCAATGATGGAGATGAGTGGGAGAGTTTTGGCTAAGCTCACAAGGTTGTTATGTTAATGCAAATGGCCAAGAGGATGAGCTAGAGTCGGCCAAACGTCTTATATAAGCGTCCCCTCGAAATAGAGCCGTTAGGCTCTCACTGTAGCCCAACTCGGGGCGACCGGCCGCACCAGCCCCAGTGTCCGGTCACTGATCGTCGTCCACATGTCCCCTGCGTTCAACGACATCCGCACGATTTCAACGGCCAAGTGACTCAACGCAACCCCTAAGTCACGACCGGACGCGCAGGCAAGCTGACCGGACGCACCACGTCCGCGTCAGGTCCTCACACGCCTGCGCACCAACACCCGACGACTGGACGCACCGATGGAATGACTGTACGCTCCAATAACGTGGAGTCCGGTCACTTCCAGAGAGCATCCAGAGCCACAATTTCTCGATCGGACGCGTCCGATGTACCTCGACCGGACCTAGCTCAACGTTCAGTGCAATACCCTAGGTTACGCTGCCTCGGCTTCTTCTGACCGGACTCACCACTGTCGCGTCCGATCACATTTTGACCTAGCGTCTGGTCACTTCAACAACAGATCCCAAGCACGCCAACTTTATCTAAAATTATTCGGACGCTGCTCCCCTGAGTCCGATCACTACGTGACCTAAGTCCGGTCACTGTTTCACAGTGACAATCAGCTCCTTTACTTCACTAACTTCTTCACCCCTACTCAAGTGTGCCAAACACCAAATGTATCACCTTGTGTACGTGTGCTAGCATATTTTCATAAATATTTTCAAGGGTGTTGGCTCTCCACTAGATCCTAAATGCATATGCAATGAGTTAGAGCATTTAGTGGGACTTTGATAACCGTATTTCGATATGAGTTTCACCTCTCTTAATAGTACGGCTATTAATCCTAAATGTGATCACACTCACTAAGTGTCTCGATCACCAAAACGAAAAAGCTACTATCAAGTTTTACCTTTGCCTTGAGCTTTTTGTTTTTCTCTTTCTTCTTCTCCAAATCCAAGCATTTGATCATCACCATGACATCACCATCATCATGATCTTCACCGTTGCTTCACCACTTGGAATAATGCTACATATCTCATGATCACTTAGATGAACTAGGTTAGCACTTAGGGTTTTATCAATTCACCAAAACCAAACTAGAGCTTTCACACATAAAGTCACTCATTAATCTATACTATAAAAAAGCGAAGGAATTAAAAAATACATGTTACCTGAAAATTCCTACCCACCCCATGTTTTAACCCTTAGATATAATTTGAGATCTTGATCCAAGGGATATTAAACGTCATTACCTCCTAAAAAGTGGGCCACATCTTACAAAACGCAAGATTTTGCGTTCCTACCATTCAATTCCGTCGCGGCTCGCTGTTTTTTTCCACCGAAACTAAAGTCTACCCGCCCGCACCTCCAACGCACCCTCTCCTCTCGGTGATTGCAGGCACAAGTCAATCGTTAGGGTAGTTAGGGTCATGATTTTCAATATCGGTCGAAATCTCCTGATATTTTCGATATATCCCTTTATCCGGAGGTGCCGATAAGGAAATATCTATCTTTTTCGTACAAATTTTGTTTAAATTTATTTAAATTTACTTAAATTCAACTTAAATTTTATTTGAATTTGGTCCGATATTTCCGATATATCCTGTTTATTCTCTTTATGTGTGACCCCGATAAATTTTAATTTTCGAAAATAAAAACCTTGGTTAGGGTACGGGTTCCTTGACCATGTCGACGTCCATGGCCACCACACCCACGACAAGGGCCACGGTGCCAGTGAAGCCCCCCGCGCCGCGGCGATGCTGCAGCTACCTCCTCCCCTCCACCGGCCACCGCCGCATCATCGCGCGCGTGGTCTCCGAAGAAGAACCCGTGGCTGGACCCGTTCGACGACGGGCCCGACGAGGAGTTCCAATACCAGGGCATGTTCTCCGGAGGGAAGCAGGAGGAGGACCCGCGGACGCCCGAGGACCCTGCGAACCCGTACGGGTTCCTATGGTTCCCGCAGGGCGCCAGGGCTACAACCCGGAGCTGGACAGGTGGACAGCCTGGCCTCCAAGGTCCGTGGCGACGTGTGGCGCGCGTGCTGCGTCGTGTTGGGCGGCGTGTACGAGAACGTGCTCTTCTTCCCCGTGGTGCAGATGCTGGACTGGTACCCCGGCGTGCTGGGCCTTGTTTAGATGCACACCAAATTCCAAATTTTTTCACTCTCTCTCCATCACATCAATTTTTAACCGCTTGCATGGAGTATTAAATGTAGGTAAAAAAAATAACTAATTACACAGTTTAGTTGGAAATCACGAGATGAATCTTTTGAGCCTAGTTGGTCTACGATTGGACAATATTTGCCAAATAAGACGAAAGTGGTACTATTCATCGGGTTGCAAAAATTTGCAAAGAGAACAAGGCGCTGGTCGACGTGGTGGCGTAGGCCAGGGGCAAGCAGGTGTACGAGATGTGCAAGAACGTCAGGTGCGCCAACGTCTATGACCCCGACGACGACTGGCCGGAGCCCACCGAGTACACGCACATGCTGTGCTATTCCTTGCTTTCATATGGAACAATTTCTCTGTTCTATGTCCTCTGTTTTATGAGGTACTAACTCGAGTGGACTCTCGCAACACGGCAGCAAGGGCCTGGGAGATGAGGCATCAAGAGGTTGGTTAGACTATTTTTAACGACACCACCCAAAATATAAGGCCTATTTAATCTTTGATAGCGCTACAGTCAAAGAGTTCAGTACCCATTCAGCATCTTCTCCAATAACAGAATCCAAAAGAGAATTCTTTCTGCAAATGAGTTTTCAGGAGATATGATGCTCATATTTGGATTGTGTCTATCAGACAACCCAAAATGAGTCTCCCGTATAGGTAGTCTGTTGGAGGTTGATTTTAGATTTCTGTTATCTATTTTGGGTTTGGATATCTATGGGTCTCTTGTTGGAGACAGTGGACTCTCGTTCCTTTGTCTGATGAATAGGCATGGCAGTGCACTCAATTCTATACTAGGCCATGTATATATTTGTTTTAATCTTATTATTCATCTGACTTCACAATTGAGTGTTATCTACTACGTAACGTCCAATATTGTAATCTGGCATGTATATTTAATGACTTATGTATGTTTAATGAATGCAGATTTCGTAAATTACTCTTATTGCATTGTTGCATCAGATTTTCTGTAGTCCAATATTGTTGCATTGGTTGGTAGACTTATTTTATTTTATCAGGTAGTAGGTAGAGGAACTCCTACGACGGAAGCTTGCTAAAGAGGAAGGAACTGGAAGAATTTGTTCACTTACTCAAGTCTGACAAAGCATTGCCTATGGAGTCCAAGCCTCCTAAAACTTCATGGTTGGTTCAAGAAAAAGTCAGGGAAAAAATTGAGGCTCTTCAAGCATATGCAGTTGATGCATGTGCCGACGAACAAAGAAGATTAGCAGAAAATGTAGTATATCAGAAACTTCATGGTTGGTCCATTATCTTTTTTTTTTACCATAGACAATATCGTAGTTAAATCTTCAATTTTCTTACAATACCATGGTCTGTTGAATGTCCAGAAACGAGAAACCTAAGTTATAATAATTAGCTTAATTGATTATTAATTTGCTCATAAAAGTCAGTCCAAACATTTTTTAATTTATACAATTATGTATTGAATGAGGTTGTTATATTTTCAACTTTTGATGTTTGTGAAGTTGGTTTTTAATGTAATCGCAAATTCTCAAAGCTATGGGATTCACGAGGACATCATCAGCTGCTCTAAATGATTGTGACTCGGTAGTTTGGAATCATGAATCCAAAGGCAAGTATTTGTTCAGTCTCGGTATGTGGTTATGAGTTTGAGAGGTTTTACCCCAGTGTATACTCTAGCGACTTGGGACATTAAGATCCCCCATAGAGTAAAAGGAGACGTGCAGAAAATACTACTTGTTTGTTTTGTTGTGAACATAAGATTGTGCATCATTTATTCTTCTCTTGTTGTCTGACTATAAGAATGTGTGGAATCATTCCAGAGTTTCTAGGGCTCAATATTGGAACTGATTTATGCAAAACTTTAGCTGCTAAGAAAAAACATGCTCTTAACAACATATATTAATTCTACACATATTCTTTGGAGTTTATGATGCGTAGTTGCTTTATGTTTCCAGGGATCAAGCTTGATAGACGTGAAGGTGGTGATAAGAGGAGCTAAGGAGACGTGTTGTCGAAAGCTCCGGCTCGGACCAGCTGGAGGCCCTTGAGCGTAGCAGACTCCACAAGAAGCCAGAATTCGTTGGACACAAGCCAACCTGGGAATCCACAGCTCGAAAAAAAGGTGAGGATTCTGATCTCAGTACTAGAGAGGGTCCAATGCATGGTATAGACACGTGCGTGCCGCACGTGTAGTGTAAAAAACACACCAAAAAAAGTCAAATCTTAAAATGGCTAACATGCGAGCCCAAGACGATGACAACAAGAGAGTGGCTGCCTGAGTGCCTGCTGTCCTCCTTCTCCCCCATCGATTTTCCTCCGAAATCGAATCCTCAGAAAACCAAATCTCATTCTCCGGCGCTCAGGGCGCACCCAGGCGGCGACTCTCTCCCTCTCTCTCTCTCTCGATCCGATCCGTAGTGGCTCACGTCCCAGTTCCTCGCCGGCGGTAGCGGCGTTGGGCGAGCAGCGGTGACTTGACGAGGGCGCTTCGCCGGCGACGATCATCCAAAAGGTACGCCGTTCTTTCCCTTGCCTTCCTGCTGGGCGGAAGCGAGCACCCCACAAGCTATATGCATTCTGATCTGACCCAATTACAGTATATACATGTGTCGTATCCTTTAACTTCGATGTTAATTATCGGGTGTACATATCTTTTACTTGGCCCGCCCCTGATTCCTTGTAATCTTGATGTGCTCAAAAAATTATTCACGGTTATTCTATGTTGATGATGCTAAAATAGCGGAACTTATCCCATCCTTTAATTCTGGGAGTAATTGATTTGCAAAAGTCAAACTTTTCAAGTTTTGACCAACAATTGGTCAAATTATTTTTCCTGCTTGGTGCACAAATGTTGCATCAATAGATTCATATCCAAAGCGCTTTTAGGATGGTGTTGATTCTGTTGTAAGAGAAATTAATTCAGGACTACCCAATCAAAATATGCCTTGTATTCACGAATGGAGGGGGTAACTTCTGTAACACCAGTGAGTTAGCCTATTAAAACTGTGACAACGATTTTGCAGGATGGAAGGGGAGGCAGAGACTGTGGTTGGTTCTAGTTCTAAACCATGTGGGCAGCTGGAGGACTACTACATTCCAGATTACATTCTGAAGCCAGGTACCCAACAAGTACTTGTTGATCATGCGCCACCCTGCCCCATTGTAGTGTTCATCAACTCAAGATCTGGAGGCCAACTTGGAAGTAGTTTAATCAAAACATATCGTGAGCTTCTCAATGAAGCGCAGGTACCTTTTGTCTTTCTGGAAATGCTAGACCATGGAAATGTGCTTCGGGCCTTAGTGGCATTTTGAATCTGGAATTTTTGTGAGAGCTGCTCAGTTATTTTCAGGTTTTTGATCTCTCGGAAGAGGCTCCAGATAAGGTGTTGCATCGTTTGTATGCCAACCTTGAAAGGCTAAAGATGGAAGGAGACATTGTTGCAGTTCAAATTTGGAGGACGCTGAGGCTAATTGTGAGTCATAAAACTTTCAGAATTTAGATTATATTACTATACATAGGTGTCTGTCTCTTTTGCTTTCCAATTGTACTTCTTTTGACTAAACAGATTTCAATTAGGTTGCAGGTGGTGATGGTACAACTAGCTGGCTGCTTGGGGTAGTCAGTGATCTTAAGCTTTCCCACCCACCTCCAGTTGCAACTGTGCCTCTGGGAACCGGAAATAACCTCCCCTTTTCATTTGGATGGGTAGGTGGCCAATAATGTTCTTAAAAACAAATTTCCTTTATGTATTGTGTTGCCCATGTTCTGCACAAAAGGAAAAATGAAAGTTATTTATATGTTTTTTTTTTCAATTTTCATCCTTGATGAAAGATAGAATAAAGAAGGTGATTTACCAATAGTCTATGCTGATGCACCAATGACTGTCATCCATCTACTTATTACCTATATACATAATGTCTAATACTTTGTAGTACTTTGGATAGGATCAAGTTGTGGTTTAAATGTTTATTTTTATTGATTTATTGATTTAAGATGTGGTGAGTGTAGAAAATTTTGGAAAGTTGATGCACTCTTATAGGTTTTATGATCCTCTCAGGTTATATGCGAATGCAATTTTGTTGATGGATTATCTCTTTTTCTCATCTGACTTTAGCTTGCGATCTTGCATGCAATTGCCTCTACATGTAAGAAGACATTGGAATTTATGTCGAATTCAACATTGCAGGGAAAGAAGAATCCTTCTACTGACCAAGAGGCTGTAAAATCGTTCCTTGGGCTAGTGAAGCATGCAAGAGAAATGAAGATCGATAGGTACTTCCTGAGACAAATAGCTCATTCTTAGTTTTTTAGTTTATGTAATGATTGCCCTAAGGATGAAAATATTATTTAATTTGTTTAATAATCTTCAGGTTGTGTCTTTGTGCTTGTGTAGCCCGTCTTGACGGTAGTTTGTATGGAACTGTTTAAGAAAAGTAGCTCTCCTGTGTGTTTGCGGCAAAAAGAAATTGTCTAATATTTGCTGCAACAATGGGGCATGCTCCTATGCTCATTTATTTGCTGCTTCTAAGATACAAAGTTAGTTATTTACATTTAAAATTATTGAATAATTAACTCTTGATCTTCATATCTTCTCATTTTAAAACATGCTTATTCTTCTCTCTCATGCTGAGGCAGATTCAATTTAATGCAACTTGATGTTTCAGTTGGCACATCATTTTGAGAATGCGAATTCCAGAAGAAGGCCCATGCGATCCAATTGCTCCACTAGAGTTGCCTCATTCATTGCATGCGTTTCATCGTGTCTCAAGTAGTGACTCCCTTAATATGGTAAGACATCTCTTTCTATTGCAACCTTCTTCGCTATGGAATTATGCTTGTTTAACATAATGTCTATGCACCATTACAATCAAAGACATTTGGTTACTGTATTTAATTCAAAGCTTCCATGATCATTCTTGCTTACTTCAGGAAGGTTACCACACATTCCGTGGAGGATTTTGGAATTACTTTAGTATGGGTAAGTCTTCACTGTTATTGTCCTCTTTATGTTACACAAATGGGGGCAAGACCATTATGTCCCTATACTATCCAATTGTTTATTTATATTTTTTATCTTGACATGTGATGCTGGGTACTAGTTCATGCTACAAAGCATAGTGATTCGCTTACCCACTAATGAAACTAGTGCAAGTATAGTGACATTAATGCTATGGCAGATTATCATTCTCTTTTTTAATTAAATCCATATTTGGTGAATCATTAAGCAGATAACAATTAAAAGAATTCAGGCACTAGAGAGTCAAACATGACGAGCATGACTTGACATATTGCAGGGATGGATGCAGAAGTGTCTTATGCATTTCATTCTGAAAGGAAGAGGAATCCAGAGAAGTTCAAGAACCAGCTGACAAATCAGGTATTTTTTCATATTTTAGTTTTGTTACTATATTTTCATTCTGCTTGTTAAACAAATGGTCAGCTAGTATGTTGAAGTTATGCTAAAACTTTTGATTTGTTAATATGTATCAATTATGCAGGGTCAATATGCTAAGCTTGGACTTAAACAAGGATGGTTTTGTGCTTCTCTAAGTCAGCCATCGTCAAGGTAAAGTTCGCTAAATTTATCATAATCCCAAATCATAGACACTGCTTCCATGGTGCATGTCTTTTGTGATATTTACTGTCTATCATCTAGGAGGCTAGGACTAATGGTGCCTCGTATCTTGATCATGTTTAGTGTTACATTTGTGTCTCGTATCTTGATCATGTTTAGTGTTACATTTGAAATCAGGCTGCAGGAGTGTGGGAAGGGGAGGGCTGTATTTGTCATTTTATTGTTCTCTAACTCTAGCGACTAATTCATTTTGTGTTTTTTCATTGGTCCAAATCACCACCATCCTTTGCATTCTGAATTTACAATCTGGGAGACTATAGCTTTGGTGTCTTATTAACAATACTAGATATACTATTTTTATCACTCGTGTATCTTCCAGGTTTCCCCTTTTCTCCCATCTCCTTTTTTGGATAAATGATAAGCTAGATTGCTTTGTTACCAGGAACCTTGCTCAACTTGCAAAAGTTAAGGTCATGAAAAGAGCTGGTGGCCTCTGGGAAGAACTTCACATTCATCACAGGTAAACTTAGGCGATTTGTTTTTCTCCTATGCATTATGTAATCCTACAATATGACCAAAGCTTCTTGCTTTAATTTGACTTGGGAAATCCTTGTTCTGTTCCATTTGTTCATCATTTCATCATACTGCTTGGGTATCTGTATTTCTTTTGGTAGCAGATGGGTTTGTAATCTCCACATTTGCGCCTCGTGCAGCATTCGATCCATCGTCTGTCTGAACCTGCCTAGTTTTTCTGGAGGTTTGAATCCTTGGGGCACACCTGGCACAAGGAGAGCAGCAGATGTGAGTTTCCATGTCTTCATTTCTGTGAACGGAACATGCGTTATTTGCAAGCCATGGAAATTAGTTAACAAATCTATTATGGCAATGTGCAGAGGGAGTTCACTGCACCTTTTGTCGACGATGGACTTATTGAGGTTGTTGGCTTCCGTGACGCCTGGCACGGGCTGGTCCTGCTGGCCCCTAATGGACATGGCACTCGCATTGCGCAGGTATGAATTGCTTCTGCTACCTATTCCTCCGAGTCCTGATGGAAATCTTACATCTCAGAAATGTTAATTCAGGGTCGATATACCATTATGGTTTCGTGGTACACTGAAACGGGCCAGTCTCCCCATCTAAATCAATCTGATTTCACCATCCTATTTCACAGGCCCATAGAATCCGCTTTGAGTTCCACGAAGGCGCAGCAGAGCACACGTTCATGAGGGTCGACGGAGAGCCATGGAAGCAGCCCCTTCCGAAGGACGACGACACGGTTGTCGTGGAGATCTCTCACCTCAGGCAGGTCACCATGCTAGCAAACGAGCCCTGCAGGTCCAAGAGCGTGAACGACCCGTCATCACCGTCGCTGGCGCACGACAGCAGCCATGGCGATGACAAGGATACCGCGGAGGAGGACGAAGACAAGTGGGAGGACGGCAGGAGGAAGTTTGGGGCCGCGGATACGTTCAAGCTCCCTGACGAGATTGACATTGCTCACCTCAGTTGAGCTTTCGTCGTGTGCATTCTGAATTTCTGATCATCATATACACGAATTATGGTCTGTAACCATCTTCTTTCTTCTCATTTGATATATTTGGGACATGATTGCTTCAGCCATGTATAAGTGAATCCTAGGTCCGGCGTTGCTGTATGTAACCAACATATAGATTCAGTGTAATGGCAGAAACGAGCGAACTGCTACGTTTTGCTTCTTTTTCTACCAGTTGAACTGAAGGAGAATATAATGTTTGCTCGCTCTTTGTTAGATTTGATCTGAAGTGGCTCGACTACCAGGTAGAGTTAAGCCAATTTACTTTAGGAACACTGTTGCTTATCGTTTGTATTTTGATGGACACACCAAATGCAGGGTACGCGTATGCGCAGTGTACTAGTAGTGGAAGCTACAGTAACAATTATGGATTTCCTCTGGCCACGCACCAAAACAAAATCAGTAATGCTCTCGTCAGGACGGCCGATGGTCCAAACGGTGTTGACCAGCCCAACTGGTGTATCTCCTTGTCCACTCGCCTCTAATCTTATCCCGCTGCTTCATTCTCTAGAAGGCTCTCCACGCCGTAAAATCATGCTCCACCGCGACAGCGCTCCGCACCGCCGCAACAATGGGGTCCCTCCGCTGGCCGCCGGCCTCGCCAGCACCCCGAAGTCCGTAATCCACGGTGCCCCATGGCCATCCGCCACCCCATCGCGCTCCCCTGGCCGGTCCGCAGCTGCCTCCTGTCCAGTCCGCGCCAAGGCTGTCCCCTGGTCGCTCCGCCGACGACACGAAGCTCCATTGCCGGGCTCGAAGAAACGGAGGGCAGCTCCGCACCGGCCGCCGCCCCATCGTGCCCCTTGGCCGGTCCGCATGTCCTTTGGCCGGTCCGGCACGATGCAAAGCTCCATCGCCGGGCTCGAAGAAACGGAGAGCAGCTCTGCTCTAGCCGCCGCGCTCGATGGCTATCGCGCCCCCCTGGCCAGTTGCTCCGCGCCATCGGCGAGCTCTAGACCGATGAACTTCACACGCCGATGAACCTCCATGTTTCCCAAGCGGGAAAGAGATGTTGCGCTGAAAGCGCATGTTGCAAGCGTACATTTCAAATATTTCAGAGGTATATTACAAGTATTTCATACGGATGTTGTAAAAAGAGATCGGGATGTTGCATTTGTTGCAATGGTTTGTACACGTATATTGCAAGCGTCTGTTCACAATGTTTCATTGGCTTTTCCGACGTATGTTGCTAGTGTGTTTATCTGGATATTGCATATGTTACACACATCTGTTGCAAGTGTTTTATCTGAATGTTGCTACTACTATACAAACGAATATGCGTAGCGTTGCACTTTTGCACTCCATGGCGGGCACCTATTTTTGCCCGCTGCGGTAAATCCCATGATTTACCGCGGCGGGCATTTTTTATTTACCGCAGAGGGCACTTTTGCTCGTTACGGTAAATTGATTTACCGTGGCAGACATATTAAGATGCCCGCCACGGTAAATACCCTATTTACCGTGGCGGACAACGTTAAAAGCCCGCCACGGAAAAGGCCTAGGCCCATCAGGCCCAAGCTGGCCCGATATTCGTCTACACGTATATATAGGTATACTTAGGGTTTCGGGGGGCGCAGTCAGCCTCCCCACTCTGTTCCTGTCGCGCAGTCGGCCTCTCTTCCTCCCCACTCTCTTCCTCCCCACGCGCTCCAGGTCAGGCCGCCCCGACGGCGGCGGTGGAGGCCCCGACGGCGCCCCTTCCTCTCCCTCCTTCGGCCGGTGGTGGAGGCCCCGACGGTGCCCCTTCCTCTCCCTCCTCCGGCCGGCGTGGAGGCCCCGACGCCGGCATGGAGGCCCCGGCGGCGGCGGATCCGGCGCAAGGTGTGGAGCCCTCTTTCTTCTCTCTCAGATCAATGGTGGATCTTGTCCCTCTCACACTCGCACCCTTGTAGATCCCCGACGACGGTGGCGAGCAGCGACGACGGGTGCTCCTCCACGCACGGTGGCGAGCAGCGGCGTGGCCCGTCCGGCGCGGATCCACGGTGGGGCAGCGCCAACCCGCCGCGACGGCACGGATCCACGGAGGGGCGGCCCCAACCCGCCGCGACGTCGTGGATCCACGGCGGGGCGTCGTCTCCCTCCCACCCAATCGACGGCGGCGTAGATCCGGTGGGCGTGGCGCCCACCCCGGCCCTTCCTCTCCCTCCGACGGTGCGGCGGGTTGGAGCTGCGGCGGATCCAATCGACGGTGGTGGATCGACGGCGACGGCGGGATTTAAGTTCAGTGCGGCCCGGATCCAAGCCCGTGTGGGCTTTTTTTTTTTTTTGTTTTTCCTGAACGATTTGCCGCGGCGGGCGTTCTTATGTGGCCGCCGCGGTAAATCGATTAACCGCGGTGGGCAAAGCTGTCCGCCGCGGGAAGCCACGATTTACCGTGGCCTTTCGGCGGCGGCGGACCGGTTTGCCTGCCGCGGGAAACCCAAAACGCCCGACACGGATAAATATTCTGTAGTAGTGTGCGTATGTTTTGCTATGGGTTTCAAGTGTTTTTCTGGTGTTTTTTGCAAGTGTTTCATCTGTCTTGTTTGATATGTTGCAAGTATTATATCTGAATGTTTCAAAAATAGATCTGGTGCTGCATATATTGCTATGGCTATACATGTATGTTTTAAGTGTTTTATCGTTTTAGATGTATGTTGTAAGTGTTTTATTCGATGTTTCAAAAGTAAGATCACGAAAAAGTACACGCTGCTACTTCTGGTGCGCCGCCGTAGGTCACCGTGCCGCCGTGGGACACCTCACGCGCCTGCGGGTGGTGGTGGTGGTGCGTGCATGAGGACGTGTTGAAAGGAGCGGGCTGGGTGGTCCTCGCACATGCGTCGGCCCACGTGGCCTCTGTAGCGAGATGGGTGTGTTGGGCGTGGGTTCAGAAGCACCATTCGATGGTAGCGCCCTAGATTAGACGTCCGAGCGATAGCAGTCACACACAAAATAGAGCTGCGCGGCGCGATGCCGTCCAGCTCAGCTCACCCAGTTCCTATTCCCACTCCACCGGCAAAACCGCAGGCCGCCCGCCCGCCGTTTCACCTTGGACGACCGATCGCTTGCCGTTTTCCCGCGAGAAAAGGAGGGCCGCCGAAACCGTGAGCTCCCCTGGCACACCGGAATGAAAACAGCCGGCCGGGGCCGGCCGCGCTGTCCTGGCTCCCCTTCTCGCTCGCTCTGTATATATAAAGCCTCGCGCGTCGCGCCTCCTCGTTTTTCCATCCTCCTGGCTCTCCCTCTCCTTTGTCGATCTCTAGCCACCTACTGAGACATCGGAGAGAAGATCAGCCAGCCAACAGCAGCAGCTGTGCGTGTAGTGTAGCCATGAGCCTGAGGCACGTGATGAGCCGCGTGGGCTGGCGGTGGCGGGGCGCCAAGGCCACCGCGTCCTCGCCATCGTCGTCGGCGGACTCGTCGAGGCGGCCGGAGGCCGCGAGGGGAACAGTGGCGGCGGAGGAGCCGGTCCGGGCATTGACGTTCATCTCCTTCTGGGGGCCCAACACCAGAGCTTACCCTGTTGGCTGTTGCTGTTACCCGCCATGCACATCTTCTTCCTTAATTCCGTCGCTTTCGCTTCAAACGGAGAAGCATTTGTACTGTACGTTTGTAAAAATCAAATTAGTGCAGAACAAATTTCTTTACTCCGGACATACTAGGCCTTTCTCCACGCAAGTTTCAAGCACATAACAATAAAAAAAAGGTTGAGACAAATTAAAATTAGAAAAAATTCATTCCTTCCACGCCATAAGAAAATATAGCTTACCTGGTTACAAGACAACTTGTTTTATTAACAGAGACGGTAAGAAAACATAGGTGTCTCTAAAATATATGAAGATCAGAGACGGACCTCTTAAGTAGTTTACCTCTAAAAATCGACCAATTTTCAGAGATAGATATTTCAATCCACGTAACCTAAATAGAATATCCCTACTAGCATATTTTCCTTGGCTTCTCAGCCAACCACGTCACCACCTGTTATGTCGATCCAATGCAAGCCATTTCCTTCTGTTCCCCAAGCGTAATTGCAAGAGATTATTACCTTCGGACTGTTCGCCTGAAGGAACTTGGATGATTTAGAGAAATGGTGGAGCAATTTATGAAAGAAAATACTATTTTAAATGAAAAAAGAAAATGAATCGAAGCCGGATTTAAAGGCATGAGAATAGAGCCTTCGTGTTGGATCACAAATGCGAGTTGGACACCAACCACATCGATTCATATGCCACCATAAATGCACCTGCACCTGCTTGGTAACTAGCGTTGGGTCTTGTTTAGATAGATGTTAGGAATCAGTATTTGATATGGTAGTGCTTTTGTTTGTATTTGATAATTATTGTCCAATTATGACTTAATTAGACTCAAAAGATTCATCTCGTAATTTACAATCAAACTGTGTAATTAGTTATTTTTTTATCTACATTTAATACTCCATATATATATTAAAGATTTAATGTGATGAAGAGAGAGTGAAAAAACTTAGAATCTAAACAAGTTCTTGGCATAGAAAAGGTCACTGCCTTTCTATTTAAATACTTTGCGTAGAGGCTAGGCGCCCACGCCTTCCCCAAACTACGACGCTGCGCAGAAGGCGGCCACCGTGCAACTCTGCACTGACTGGAGCTACCTCATCTTCCAGTCCTCCATGGCGGCGGCATCATCTTTTACAGGGCCGAGCATATTTACAGGATCTAATTGTTGTGCTTAGCTACCACCACATGGTGTAAGTTTTAAATGATTATTTATACCACCATAATACTTAAGTGTCTAGTCTAGTCCTAAAGTCCGTTGAAAACGCAAAAAAAAGTGTTAATAAAGGTATAATAAGTACAAGAGTTTCAACTAAACTTGAGGACAAAAAATAAGCAAAATTTGCTCTGGACACTAAAAGTGACCTCCCTTTGTTGGTGGACACTGAAATTTGAACGATTTGTGTTGGACACTCTGCTTTAACAAATTTACCGATGGACACCACGTCCAATAAAATATTTATTTATGGTTTTAGAGGAGAGAGAAGAGCGATAAAATGTTATTCTTGCCCCTGCCTTTTCTTTCTTCTTCTCTCCCTTTCTATTGGTCGTGAGCTGGCGAGGTCGCGCCCGCCCGACGAGAGCCAGGGGCAAACTACGGGTGCTGAGAGCGTCCATATACTGCTTCTCTTTCCTGAGCAGATGGAAGTGGAAAGAAAATCTATTCTGATTGAGGAAAGAGAAAGACGTGTAACAAAGACGTGTAACAAAGTACATATTTCACCAAGTTGCTAGTAGGGGACACATGCAAATTGGGTAGCAAGTTCGGTTTTGTTTGAGAGGATATTTTTGAGTTCTCTCTTATCTGCGTCGCCACTTTGTCTGTTCCATTTTTCCAGTTTAGCCATTTTCACTCCTACTTAGAATCGGAATTTTTGTAGTTCCAGTAAGTAGTCTAACGATGTGTTTTGTATCCATAAAAAAAATCAAAGCATTATAATCAGTGCCTCTATCCTTTTCCATGTCGGAAGTACACTGTTTAGTCATGATTTCCTCCTAAATATAGTTGCGTTTCTAACTTATCTTTTGTCAATGTTTACTAGATGTGATCTTTATAATTTCCATATATCTTTCCGGCTTTTGTATCACAATAAAATGCATTATGTTTCACCAAATACCCAACTAGATATGCAACACTACAAATTTCTGCAGCAACACATGGGGTGTTATCAAGTATATAAAAACAAGTACACCCTAGGAGAATTCCTCAACAAGTCAACTTGATTGATTGCATAAAACAAGTTTACAAAGACATAGTCTAGCCTCCACTCTTCATCCTCCCTCTTACAGATCAGAAAACAGATGCCAGAGGCAGTCACTCCTCTTTATAGCTGAGTTCTCTAAGCCTAAGCAGTGAATACCTTTGCTAGCATGTGCTAAAGACCTAGATCGGGAGATATGGCTATCTTGGGTACGTAGCCTCTATCATTATTTATAGGGCTATTACATATTCCAATAAGATTATCCATAGATATTTTCCCTAAACCACTTAACCCCAGGGGCAAAATGATCCAAGTTGAGTTCTGAACACAGGACGACCATGATCCCTTCATGAAGAAGCTTCGCCTCGACGCAAGCTCTCTGGTGATGCCATGTGCTGCCCCAAGATCCTTCCTCGGGTTTTGAGGCGCAAACCTGGCAAACCCGCCGCCCGTGGTTTTGAGGCCAAAACCACCAAAACCCAGCTAGAGTCGTGTATCCGCTATGCCTCCTCCATGATCTCGATGCGTGTCATCGCTCGACCTTGACCGCCTGATCACCAAGTGCTCGCGCACTTGCCTTGACTTGGTCAACTACCGTCTTGACTTCGGTCAAAACCATCTATGCTAGCTCCATCATATGCTAGCTCCATCACATGTACATTTGCTTGTCGACGTCGCCAGGTGTTAGCCGTCCATGGTCCATCGTCCAACCCTAGGTCCCATCGGTCCAAGCCTCCATGTCCGTCCTACACCGCTCCCAGTCCATCGGCACGAACTCGCTTGACCTTCTGCATTGCTGTAACACCCTAAAATTTGAATTTTTGGAAATAGAGCTAAAATGAATTAATTGAGAAGTTATGTGCTCATGAAAACATAGGAAACTAAAAATTTTCATTAATTTAAAATCTATCATAAGGTAGGAACGTGTTTGTTGCATTCATACCGGTCACACCTTGTGTTTCTATGTGCAAAATGAGTGTTTTTATACGTTTAGGAGACGAATATCTATCTTTAGGAAATTTCCAGCTTCTTTCTGGAATTTAATTCCTATCTCCATCACCTTAATCTTTATGTTCCAAGTTCCCAACAATCTTTTTATGAGCTCCAAATACTTTATTTGGGTTCATCATGTTCCAAAGTGTCTCTGAGAATTTTCCCCAAATTTTCGGAGGTCTTGGAGTATTTTTCGTGGCTTAAATATCAATTCTGGACTTTTCTAGAATTATTTTATTTATGAAATTAATTAATTCCGAAAATAATAAATCTCTCATTTTTCCAACGCTCAAAGCCCATGTGCAATATTCCTAATAAATCCTAAAGGCCCATGCATTTATTTACTATGGGCTTTAATGATTATTTAGGTCCATTAGTGTAGACGGATGGTGCAACGTCAATTAGTACCATATCGCTAGTTGACGTGAATGTGGGAAGTTTTTCTTCCTATATATATCTACCAACCTCTTAGGCAAAGTACACCAAAAATACCGTAAGAGGAGCCTCTAGTTTACGAAATCCCTCGTGTAGTAAATTATATTTTTCTCCTCCTCGCCATCGCCGTCGCCGCCGCGCTACCCAGCCCGGTCATCCTCGCTGCTTCTCGGCCATCGTCGCGACCTGCAGGAAGCCAGGCAACGCCAGAGCAAACCGATCGACGCCACCACCGGAGAATTGTTGCATCCACATTCCAGCACTCGATGTCGCTGCAAATTTCAAGGCGCCCCGATCCGTGCCGAGTTCATCGTCGCCGTGTTTTGTAAGCATGGAGACTCTGTCCATGTACGTGATTTACAAGCTGAATATCTGTCAATGCCAATCTGCCGATCTCCATCCTCATGACTGCCATTGCCCCAGTGATGCAACATCTCCGATCAGTTGGAGGAGTCGCTTGTGAAACCCGATCTCGCCGCTATCTGCTTCAATGCCGACATCGCTGTTCCTCATCTGGTATCTGTGAGGACCTCTGCACGCCTCCGGTTAGTTTTCCCTCCTTGACCTGCACCCTGCTAGCTTTGTTGAGCTCCTATACGATCATCAGCTGTTGCCGTGCACCGTGCGTGCTCCCTGCTCCAGTTAGCTGTTCCAATTAGCTTGAAGACATCACATGACATCACATATTTGTTTTATGGCCGTTTTCTTATAGAAAAACAAATCCAACAATACTATAGAAATACACCACTTACAATCAATAATGGATCTCCACCGTTTCTTCGTTCTAACTCCGATTTGATCCGTTCAACTTGCGCTAGGTTCATAATTTCATAACCTACATGTTCATACTACTGTTAGATGTGCTTTCAACTTTTAAAATTCGTGATTAGATTTAATCTATTATTTTGTCAAAGGAAATCTTGTTTATTTCATATCTTCTGCGTTTTAGATCCGTTTTGACCCATTCAAATTGCGTTAGATTCATATCGACGAGATCTATGCGTTAGTAATAGTGGTTACCATATTACTATTTCTGAAATTTCATGGTTTAAATCATATCTTGATTAATAATTATGCAACTGGGTTTTATAAATAAAATATGATTTGTTTTACTTTAGTTTTATAATTCAAATCTAAATTTGATTTAATCCGATTTATATAAGATTTATGTAGTTAAAATAAATGAAGCCTATAGTTTTCTTTTCCATATATAAAGCAAATTTCTCGGTAGTTGTATCTTTTCGATCGTAGCTTCGATTGGAGTGCTTTTTGCGTCTGTGTGTTCGTAGCGAGACGTAGATTCCTTTTACCAACTTTTCATCTTGATTTTATGATTGGTGTACTGTTCTGATTTAGTTCTATTGTTTGCTTCGTGTATGATTGTATGGATGCTTATGTGGTGCTTTATGATTTCGTCCAGTCGGTGAGATATACGTGGTGATCAAAAAGAAGAAGAAGAACGTTGAAGATTAAAGCTTACCGAAGG
Organism: Miscanthus lutarioriparius; assembly: GCA_904845875.1. Taxonomy (NCBI): domain Eukaryota; kingdom Viridiplantae; phylum Streptophyta; class Magnoliopsida; order Poales; family Poaceae; genus Miscanthus; species Miscanthus lutarioriparius. Next base: position 116,417,760 of record CAJGYO010000007.1, on the reverse strand, counting down.
ATCGGTGTTTTAAGGCAAGTATAGCATGGGATCTTTCTTGTTATCCTATTCATCTTAATATCATTTAATTCATGCTGCATGTGTCTACCTTGACTGCCACTAAGGATTTCCTAGTATCTTGTTACCTTATACCTTGATACCTTTGGGTTATTGCATTGGGTAGTATGATGCTAGTGCTCAACTACAACCATGATCTTGTAACTTGACTAATGGAATATGCAATAAACACTAAAAGATGCTTTTTAGTAACATGGAACAAAGGGGCTAGAGCATTAGGCTATTTTTATGGTGCTCTAGATTTCTCTCCCTAAGGACTTATCTGTAAGTAATCATCCGGGACTTACAGTACAACTGTGAGGGCTATATGGCTCTGGCTTTAACTCAGTATGAGGACCTTTTCTAGCTTGTTAGTGGTTACCTTTATGGCGCAAGAGGGGTGTGTTCCGAGTTGGATATAGTGCGGCCTCTGTCCATCAGTGTATAGGCTGCGCGTCATTGTGCCTGTCGGAAGGGGAGCTCTACATTCGCAGGCCACAGAAACCTAGCGGCCCTAACTTGTTAGACGAACCTTTGAAAGGCTTCATAGTGAACCCTGCCGACCTTTCTTGGTAGTGGGTCAAGAGGCTGATTACCTCGGGCGAAAGGATAAATCATGACTCACAGTGAAAGTGTACAACCTCTGCAGAATGTAAAACTAGTATATCAGCCGTGCTCACGGTCACGAGCGGCCTTGGAACCCTTACGGAATAGATGAACACTAATGGTTAATGATGATGAACACTAATGATATGGATGATGAAGATGCTCACTAATAGTTAATTGTTTATGCTGTTCATTATTCATGTTTACCTGATCATGTGTTTATGGGCTTATGATAACTTTGTTGCCACCCAATTGCTAAAAGATGACTCATTAAAAGCTAATCGCAGTTAAACCAGTGTCAGCCTTTTGAGCCTCATGAACCCCATATTATATTTGTTGAGTACGACGTGTATTTACGCTTGCTTTATTTTACACATATTTGGAAAAATCCCGAATGGGTACCAGATTGCTAGTTTGGAGGAATTAGGCTTGTGATCAACCAGTCAGTTGTCCTTGTGGTATTGGAGTCTTCGCCTAAAGATTGGAGTTGTCTTTCCGCTGTCTATACTCTGAGGTTATATTCTTTACACTAATACGTTATGTATTTAAGCATTGTCTATTGATATTACCCTTATTTGTAGCTATATGTGAGATTTGACTTCCTAGGCTCACATATGGTGTGTGTATCTGGTTTTGTTCTTAAAACCGGGTGCTACAATTGCCATCAACCATATCAACCCTCAAGACCTGCACATCACAAGACAAGAGACATGTTGCACACACACCACTACTCACGCTATGGTTAATCTCAAAGCACTAAACCAAAGCTCGATCACCTCTTGACAATCACTCATCATTCTCACATATGGGCACATATCCACCTTGTGTTCGTAGCTCAACTTGTTTTGTAGTAATGAGACTTTGGTTTGTAATGACTTCATCTCTACCTATTAATAAGTATGTATACATGGTTTTGTAATTATGATGTATTCGTTATCAAATCTTGTGAGAAATGTGATGCATTATAATGTTGAATAATGTAAAATATTAGATAGCAACATCTATTTAAATGTAATAATAAAGCATACAAAAAATGGGAAAATGAAGGTTAGTGCCGATTGAAGCCACTAAACCGGTAGTGACCCCCACACTATCACTAGAGTATAGAGGATAGACCCGACAGTGATCCTAATTCTATTATTGCTGGGTCTATCCTTGAACCGAGAGTGCTATCGTTGGTCATTGCTAGGTCGGGAACTGACAGTGATAGATGAGCCCCATCACTGCTGATTGTCCTCTGTTGGATCCCATACATGTAGTAATGTCGAGTTTAGACCTGGCAGTGATATAAGGATCTAGAGTAGTGTGACTTAGGTCACCTGGAACTACCTCGGATTTTGTAGGCATTCGCCTAAAACTGAAGCTGGGAAGATTATTACTTGGCTGATACTTATTACTTGTACTATTATTTTTTTATATAAAGACATTTAACTTTTCATTGTAACTAATGATTCTCTACACTTGATATATTCTCCAATCACATATGAGAGCTTGGTGTTCACATCCAAAGCTTGTAAGTGCTTATGCTTTTATCTTGTAAGCTTGCCTTGTAATCTTGGTGAGCCGGAGCAATCTAGACCTTGTTGGTATTCTAGCGATATCGACCCTCCAAGCTTGGTGTGGAGCGGTAGTGAACTTGGTATGCTGGGGACAATGAGACCCCTTTTTTGGTGGGGAAACTTCCTAGCAAAGACGGTGCTATATAACTAGGAGAGTGGATGGCATGTGGTGGTGATCCTTTGTGGTTTGTGGCATTTGTCTTGGTTGATACGACATTTGCGGGTTACCCAACACTGTGGGTAAATAGCCTTGTGGATCATATCCTTTCACGCTAAGGTAGAGACCCATATTGTACATGTGGATAATGGGCATTAGCTAATCAATTCTAGATTTAGTGATCGCCGAAGAGTGTTCCTTATCAAGTTGAAGGTCTGACGATGATGATGAATTGTAATATCTAGCTGCAGTACAACACACCTATTAAAGAGAGAAAAGTTCTTTATTTTAGCTGAGGCAAACATAGCACAATACAATTGACGGTAACATATATATTTTCCAACAATGCCCGAGAACAACAGCTATAGGATAGCTGCTGTCTTCTTTATTGGGGTAATATATACCACCACATCCTTGAACATTACTTAAGCCGTACAATATATATAGTTCCGATAATTATTTCTGCGTCCTTGGAGCAAAGCTTCATGCCGGTATTATCTTGATCAAAGATGACAATAAGAGAAAGCTTCACATCAGTACTGGCTTCACGTAAAGCGATGTTAACATGTCTTTGATTGTATGGGAGACAGTGTATTTGTCAGCTTTCTTGTACATGTAATCTACTGTTCATGCAAACGTACTCAAGTACCGTTCGCGGCACAACTATTGGGTATTCTTTCAGCGCAAGGCCCTGTCCAATCATGAACTTCCATGATTCTTCTGTAAGTTCTTTTATCTCTTCACACGCTTCATCCATTGTTAATGCATGCTGCTTCATGTAACACTGAACAGTGGAGACACAGTGCTTCTCTCTTTGTTCACGCTGCAAAATGTGGTATCAGGGATTTTCTATTAAAAAAATAGTTTGATTAATAACCCAAACTCAATTAATGCTAACCAAAAGTTTTATGTTTGGGGTCATCTCCATCATTATTATTCACTATAATATAATTGTCGAACAAAGTTGTGAGTCTAGATGTTGATACAAGTAACAATCAAGGTATAGTCTTTGCAGGGAATTAGAGTTGTCAAAGGATAGAGAAAGACCTTGGTTGATACAATGTCATTGGAGAGCCGTACAAATATACCGAAAGACTTAAACAAGTTCAGCATCACTCATAACCCATTGCATGATCTCCTTTGTTACTATATCGCCCATTCCAACAAACGTGGAACATATAGCACCAGGGTGCCTCCAATGCTTATGAGTGAAACTTGAAGGTGTTCTTTCAATGTTTTTGGCACATAATCCTCATCATGCTATTTTATTTCCTTGGTGTATTCTCGAACTAATTCCTTCACCTATATATGTAGAATAAGAAAACATGTGAACTCATTTTAGATGCTTATATAGTTGCTAAATTATAACCACTACTACAGAAAACCACTGCTTAAAAATATGATTATGAGACAATAACAACATAATAAATAGTTTGCAACATTGTCATGGTGCTTGCACTTGGTAATTTCCATGTTGTAAGGAATAGATTTATATACAGGGCAACATACATCATCTATTTTTTACTAGAAAATAAGGTATCCCATGGATATGTGTGTGTGTGTGCGCGCGCGTGCTCATATAGTAATATGGAATAGGATGTGATCGGCCACTGTATTATCCATTAAGGAGTCCATTTGTCATATTTGGCTTAATTATAATCAGCTGTGTCAAGGAAGATAGAAATAGATACTTGCCGCTTCTTTTAAATAGAATACACGGTAGCTCTTGTCTGGTCCTAACTCATGCTCAAAGAATGTAAATGTCTTCAACAAATATAAGTAGAAATCCTTCATGTATCCTGGGAGGAGAGAGACTGCACTTTCATCCCACCTACAACTTACTAAGTTAGAATATAGATCACTTTTTCTCTCTTGAGTATTTTATATGTAAATCCAACACCTCAAAAGTTTTTTAGTGTGGTATTTTCTTAATGACATGTCTACAACACACATACAAAATATGTGCGGCTGTTGACAAAATATGTGAATTAGTTACTATAGTTTTTATAGAGAGTTCCCTTTTTTGGAAAGAAAAAAGATAGAATTCACTAGACAGCGCGGCTCATGAAGACTGTACCTTTCGACCGCTTCCGCAAGTTGCATACTCTCATAAGTGGTAGCATGTGAGTCACGGGTATCATCTAGAATCGTGATAAAAGCAACAATCTTGGTAAGTATAATTCGAGAATGAGAATATTGAGGATCTTAGCATTCCCCACTCATCCAAAAATACACCTCTACTATCCTATCCCTGACAAAACTCAAGTTTGATTCGACACAGAGTTCCTTCCCACCACCTGCGATGTAGAGAGAACAAAACAATTAATTGTCATAAATTTGAAATATGCACTTTAAATTCCGAATGAGATTTAAATATAAACTTACGCCGTGCATTATTCTTTTAGCTCCGTTGAATAAAGAAGCTGCAAAAGGTTGAAGTTCAGTTTCGCAAACTCCAATATTCCTTTGTTTTGTTTAGCGTCCTTTTGATAAATAGGAATATAATCCCTCATTTCCAAAGTTCCAACCCTTCGAAATAGTGGTGTATCTAGAGCAGAAGAGACTTCCTCTGCTAATGGTGATGATTCCAAATGTTCTAATCTATCTTGAAGGCATCTTGTAGTAAAAGAAATTGCCTCATCGAGCAGTGTCTCTCCATGAATCCTCAGGTATGCTGCATTGTATAAGCTTAACAAGCTCCTAGTATCAGCCTCAATAAAATCCCCTTGTTGATCTTTAAAATTCAGAAACACATCTGCATGCATATATATCCAGTTGGTTGGGACAGTGAGCATTTGGTAATATATATTTTCTCAAGTGTAACATAATATATAGCTCAGTATTTGTATATGATAATAAGGACTCACCGGATGAAACATGATAGCCACATTTACGCAGAAGATAGAATCGACGCGAGACTAAGTCCAAATTACCACCATCGTAATTGGAGTTGTAAACAACAAGCAGCTTTTCGTTTATCTCATCCTCATAGTGGTAGTCCAGATTAAGTCGCTGCAGTGTGATTATAAGGTCCACTATTTCTTGCACATCATCTGAACATTTGATCATCTTCCTCACTTCTTCCCTTAGCACTCCAGTCCTTTCCCGCATTTGAGCTTCCTGCAGTGAGGACAGGCAAACAAGCGTATTAATTACCTATTGAGTGCAACAAAGCAGTATGTGTTTAATGTTTTAAACCTGCATGTCTCTGTCTATATACACAGTATATGTTTCTATATCTATATTCGAGCAATTTGCGTCATTACTAAGCATGTTGTATATAGTAAGAGGCTTGGCATCACGAATTATCTAACTGGTCACTTGTGTAAGCAAAATAGTATATATCTTACCTGTGTTGCAGTCGGCGGCTCGTAAGAAACAAAGAAATCTCCCCACAGAGATGGATGGAAGGAGGAAGAGATCTGGTGTGTTTGGTTTAAGGAATGAGGTGGTCCATCATTTTCTCACTCCTCACTTTTTGTATTTGGTTTGTGAAATGGAATGAGTTGATCTATCACCATCTCATTCCTCGTAAGCTAATAATTAGTATATGTATGAGGAATGAGTTGATTTCACCAAAATTCATGGGATGAACTCATAATACATCGTCTCATGAAGCATGATCGAGGTGACTCCAATAACCAAACACACCATCTCCTGGCCGAGGCGAGGACCGTCTGTAGTTAGTGTTGGGGCAGCCATCCTTAGCTATCTCAGTGCTTCGTATCGTATGTGGTTTTGGTACTGAGATATGGGATGAATGCATGGAAAGCCTCATGGGGGTGCTATTTATATATGCTTTGAGGTAACAGATATAGAAACAAAAGTCTAAGCTGTCGCCCTTATACTTTTCAAAATGGAAATGGAGAAAGTAACGCCCCTTGCGAACACCTTTTCCAAAGCTGCTGCCTCTATATTTTATTAGACGCCCTTTCTGTACTTTGTATATTTTGTGATGACCACATACGGAGATCTAAGTATCATTTATACTCCCTCGATTCTAAATTATAAGTCGTTTTGATTTTTTTAGTACATATGTCTTACTATGCACCTAGATATAATAATATGTTTAGATATATAGTAAAATTAATGAACCAAAAAATCAAAGCGACTTATAATTTTGAAACGGAGGGACCAGTTAACATTGTGACGATTCACGTACTTGTAAAGTTTAGGACTACAGCAATGTCAATTAGTACTACAAGAGTGTTTTTTTTTCACCTATAGTGTTTATTAAGCTGGTGCGGCTCATTGGATTATGGATCCAATATATGGTTATCAAGACATGACGCGATGGTGTTTAATGAGCTACCATTGCTACAGAATATTAATCACCGCCGGCCAGAAAACCCCGGCCATATCAGTGCCGGTTTTCACTCTTGGTGGTGATAATCGGAGTGACAATCGAGGTCATCAGTTCATCACTAGCAGTTTGCAACTAGAGGTGAAAAGTTACTATGACCGCCGGCCAGTAGTCAAAACATTTGAAAACAATTAAAAAACAAAATGCCATCTGACTGAGCTAGCCATCCGGCGCACCAGCCTCTAGACCAAGAGACGACGGGGGAGGTTGCACACGCGCCGTGGGGGCAGCCGCACTGGGGCCTCCGCCGTTACGAGTGAGGTCAGCCTCCACACTGGGGTCGGGGAAGGCCGCTGCTCGCGTGAGAGTGGGAATCCTCCTCCGTGCTGGGGTAGGGGAAGGCTGCCGCTAGCGCGAGAGTGGGCAGTTGAAATGTTGTTTAAAAATATTGTTTCTGTAGTAGTGTATTTCTGGTAGCAGCGGGCGGTTGCTGCATTTTTTCGTAAAAGTGTTAATATTGTCGGTTGCCTAATCAGTAGTGTAAGAGGTTCTGGTAGTTGGCAAAATCAGAGGGGACAGAGAGTTACCAACGGGTGGTGATAGGTGATTATGAATTGTCCATCTTTTTTTCATCTACTTAAACTTTTGGAATAGATTGGTTAGTATATGCAACTTAATATGGTATATCATGATCAAATGCCTCGAATTCGAATCCTTTCAGGAGCCATCAAATAAAATAATTACAACTAACTTCTATTTCCCATGTTTGAGGTCATCGGGAGATTGTTGGACGTGATTGAGTTGGTCGGCACATGTAGCTTTATAATGTCAGGAAAAAATTGTACATGTGATGATACTCATTTCGATTAGCCTAGCTTAGAGCCATAACTTAAGTTTTAGACCATGTTCGAATGGGCAGATTCAAATTGATCCCTTCGGATTGGCAAGAAAACTTCAATGATTTCTTACTAGCTAGAGCGAGTATTTGATTTTCTTTCATCGATGTATCCAATGGATAGTGGCTAAGGCCAACCCAGCGATCAGTCTCCGTCAAAACAAGTCAGCGATGTGCAACGACTTATGATACACATTTGTTCATATGGGACCACGTACTAAATTGACATATTCCGTCATCGATCTAATTAAATGAATGTCTCACAATCATTTGAGGGTATCACAGCAAAGCCCAAAACGATTACGAATGAAATGGACTTCTTACATGCATGCATGTTGTGCTTCCTTTATCTAAAAAAACATGCATGTTGTGCTGAAAAAACTTGGACTTCCTTGAATGGTCTATGCCCACTGGAGCACATGAGAAGAAAAACTTGGAGTACTGCATGGCGCATGCACTCGACTGTTGGCCTGTTGGGTTAGTACTTTTGTTCGATAACGGAACAGAAGGACCAGCCTTTAGTACATTTCAAGTTGGGTGTTAGAGCAAGTACGATAATTGCCTTATAGCGAAACAAATACTGATGTAGAGGAGAGAACAAAAGAGAGAGAGAGCTTGGCTCGATCTCATGCAAGTGACAAGCTAGACATAGAGGCATATACAATGGCGGGCCCATACATTAAGGGTCCCATTGGAACACAGGATAGAAAAAACATAGGAATATGAATTTTACAGGAATTGAGTTCTAACCCTGTAGGAATAGAAACCATAGGAAATAAGATGAGATGGCCTTTGGTAGCACTACATGAAAAATATAGGATTGACGCTCAGCTTTTGAATTTGGACATCTTGCTTGCATGATGGCCACCTTCCCGCCAAACACACAAATGACTGGAGAGCCCATGACACACATGCGAGGAGACAGCTTTCCCGCCAGGAATTTTTCCAAGATATCATGCCTCTTGTTTACTTTCCTATGAAATCTAAGCCAAAGAATACAATCCTATGGAATGTTTCCTATTTTTTCCTATGAACCAAAGGGATGTGTAGGAAAAATTCCTTAGGAATCTGAATCCTCCAAAGTTCCTTTGCCAATCCTCTATTTCAAAGGGGGTGTAAGTGGATGTGAGGAAGATTAGGAAAGAGAAGGTGAGACATAGGTAAAAAAACAAATAAAATAGTTTATTATAGACAAATAAGATACCACTGTTGTATAGTATGACTCTTACCACTTGGCTAATAGCTAAACACAGCTTGGCTTTATTATTGGGTTTGCTCGTACTATTGGCTACATTTCTACTGCCATCTAAACTGACCAATAGTGATCAAGCCCTTATAAGGACAGTTGCTTCGTAGCACCTTGTGGTTCGATCAGTGCTCCGAAGAACAGATAAAAAACACTGCAGTTAGCTAACTTCATTCCCATGAGACATGCATTGGAGGTAAAACCTCGTATGTGTGTGTCCAGAGTCCACACATTCCACACATGTGAGGAAGACGGAAACTTAATTGGAGAAGTGCTGAAAGGACCTTTTCTAGAATTTCTGATATTTGTGAGTGACTTTTACCCCACAGATTTGACTACCGGGTTGTTGTTGCCTAATCTATTTCATTGCATGCATGACCTTTGTTAATTACAACAGCTTCATTCGTAGTCCCCCTTCACAATGGGAAATACTTACGGATTGGTGATGGTAACAGGGAGAAAATCATTTTCCACCCAAAGCCGAATTAGAAAACTGTCATAAAGTTTCCTAATTAACTCAGGCATTGCCATTGTGGGGTAAAAGTAGTCAAATCTGTGGGGTAAATTCACTCACAAATATCAGCAATCCTAAAAAGGATCCTTTCAGCACTCCTCCAAATTTCGGTCCTCCTCACATGTGCTGTGGAATGTTTGGACTCATGTGGACTCTGAACACACACATACGAGGTTTTTCCTCCAATGTCCCATGGGAATGAAGTTAGCAACAGTCCTTATAAGGGTTTGATCACTATTGGTCAGTTTAGATGGCATTAGAAATGTAGTCAACACTGGCCAACAGTGAAGTGCATGCGCCAAGCAGTACTCCAAGTTTTTCTTCACATGTGGACCATATATTCAAGGAAGCCCAAGATGACGATCCGAAGGTATGCGATAGTGGAATGAGTAGCGCGCTCGCCCCCGACCCCGGCACCCCGGAGGGCTCCTCGCTGGGCGCCCTCCCGCCGCCGCGCCAGGAACGCTCCGCCGCCGCCTCCAACACCACAAACCCCAAAGCCCCCGGCGTGGTGCCTCAAGACGCTGCCCCGACTCCAACCAGCAACGCGCCCCCCCCGCAACAGCAGATGGGCAAGACACCGCCATTGGAGGGAGCCACGACCCGCCCTGAACCTCGTCCAACCAGGTACGTGTTCAGGCCCAAGCTCCCAGACTAGGCTCCCTCTTCCAAGACCTTCTCCTTCGTCCATGTGACCGCCACCCCCTGTTCTTGGGGCTCCCCCTCCCGTCGCCGGCGACAATCTAGGTCACCCCGGTGCTCCCGATCGTCCTCAATTGCTTCCTGGTCGGGAACATTCTCTCGTTTAACCTAGCGGCCCCGCCGGTTAGACTACTCGCCCGTCCGGTGCACCGCTTCCTTCGCCGCCTTCATCTCCATCAACAGTCCTCTCGGGCGGGATAAATTCAAACTTGATGTTCACCACTCCCGAGAACACGTGGTCATCGAGGCTGAGCGGCTTCATCAGGAGGCTGAGCGCGAGAGCAGTGAGGTTGAGTGGTTGCGTCTAGAGGATGAGCACAACATCAAATCACCTTAACTCCCCCAACCCCCAATGACCCCGCTGACCACTCGATTATCCCCCCCCGGTGCCCCTATTGTGCTTGCCAGCTCCCCCACTAACTCATCGCCAGGGATCCTGTTAGGGGACAAAGTCTGTCAGGGGAAACACTTACTTACTCCAGCTCCCCTCTACCACTAACCCCTCTCTCTCCCTCCTCTGCCCCCTCTCCCCCTCGTCGACACTATGAATGACAGCACCGACATGATCGGGGCGGCCATCGAGCCCAACACCGCCATTACTCGGGCTGGCATATCCTTCAAGGAGGCTCTCCTAACTCCGCCTCGCCCCGGCCTTCAAAAACCACGTCCCCTCCCCGCTTCGCATTCCACCCATCGCCTGTTTCCACTGCCTTGCTCCTGACCACCTCATCAAGGCTTGCCGCAATCCTGTTCGGTGCTGGTGGTGTGGTGCTTCCGGCCACATGGAGAGCCACTGCCGCTCAACGTCGTGGCCGCCTCGCCGCGCCATGCCGTGGCCTGCCTCGTGGCGTCCATCCCGCGCTGTCCTGGTTCTCCCCACAGTGTTCGAGTTCCCCTCACTCCCTTTCACCCCACCAACATCCACCCCTCTCATCTCCATCTCCACCTCTTCCTCCACCTCCGCTTTCCGTCCCTACAACCGGCCCCCAACTCTGTCCTCCCCGCCACCCCACCCCTATCTCCTACCTAGAGCTCCCTGAGATCCACGTCTCTAGATCTCCCACCCAGTCCATGGCCCTGGTCGACCTCTATGAGGTGTCAGTGGACCGGTCTGCTCTCCCTGTACCGTCTCTAGTTCGCCACGCTGCCACCTCCACCTAGGAGGACTCTGATGAGTACACCAACTTTGAGCTCACCTCCAGTGATGCCCCCAGCGACCCTGGGGAGGAGGTGGACTCAGACGACTCGCTCTTCCGTGCCGCCTCGTCAGACACCCCCGCCGGGGGCAATGATGAGCTCCTCTGGATGTCGGAGGGTGATATGGAGCGGGTATGGAGGACCGCCTTTGCCTTCATCAACGACGATGGCCCAATCACCAACCTGGCCCCCTACATCTGCTCTGTCCTCTTCGCCGTCGCCCCCAACACCCACTGCCAGCTGATCCCATCCTCTCAGGGAAGCATGATGCTCAAGTTTGACTCTAGGGCCGATCGGGATGTAGTGGCGAACCTCAGCCCCATCTTTCATGATGGCGCTAGGATCACAATCGAGTGCAGAGAGGAGTCAACCAACCACTTCGTCCTCAACCAACCCTGGTTGGTGGCCATCTCTGTGATGGACTTCCTGGGTGAACACTGGCACCCGAAGGGGATCAAGGCCGCCTTCCAGAAGCTTGGGACCATCGTGGAGATCGACACCGAGTGCCTCCTCGACAACAACTACTTCGTGTTGTGGTCGCCAGGGTCAAGCCTGATGGCATCCCCGAGGACCTCTAGATCAGGAACCCTAGTCGGGGGCCATAGGTACGTGTCCTCAGCTCCTTCACCATCACCGTCCTCCGGGTCTGGCTCCAGGCAGATCAAGTCGACGAAATGGGCAACCTTCACCCATTTTTCCCGCACCCACCTGGCCCTAGGAATGGTGGCAGGAACACCCCTCGGGCTTCCAGGGCCTCCCGTGACTTTTGGGCCCATCCTCCATGACATGGTTGTTGGGCCTCCTAGTCAGTTTGGTGGAGGCCCAAGCTTCTTCCCGGGCCTCGGCTACTTCTACCACCGGCTCTCTGGTGTGAGCATTCCCCCTTAGCCTCTCCTTGCCCTTCCCAGGTATGAGGATGATGATGTCCCTCCTCCACCACCGCCATCGCCAGCCGTCAGCGATGACCGCCCCGCCCACCAGGGGCATGGACGTCGTCCTCGACCATCTGGCCCATAGCGTAGCAGCGCTCGCCTCACGGAGAAGGAGCTTGAGACCTTCGTCCCGGTGGCGGCAAAGGCCACCTGGCTCAAGGCGCTCTGGGAGAGCTTGATCACATGTTCCACCGCGCTCAAGAGGTAGGTCGAGGGGTGCAAGGTGTTGAAGCGCAAGAACCCCCTCGGCGCACTCGACCTCAAGCGTCTGGCCAAAGCTATGGGCATCATGTGCTCCGGCGCTCAGGCGGTGGACGTGGCTGAGAGGAGCAACATCATTGCTCCATGAGTAGGCTCCATCGGAAGCCTCCTTGGCTTTGGATTTTGCTAGACACTAGGGCCATGGTTCGTCGCACCGCGCACCACAACACAATCCAAGTCTCTGGTAGTGCCTTGCCTGTCAGTGTGCAGGATATTTTCTCCACCCGCTCCGGCTGTGACTGTGAAGGTGGCTACCATTGTGACTCCACCACCATTTCCATTTTCCTCTTTCTTTCATTTCCTTGTACCCTATCGGATGCTGTAACCGTTCCCCATGAATAAAAAATGCCTTACCTTCTCGATCATGTCCCAAAACATTTGGCCCTTGGTCTCCAAGACAAATGTGACGCCATCCGACACACAATCTCCATCACTCGCCGCCACATTGTCTGTTTGTAGGAGTCTAAACTCCAAAACATCGATGTGCACAAATGCAAGTCCTTCCTCCCTCCCTATCTATCTAACTTCAACTATGTCCCCATGGATGGTTCTAGAGGAGGCATCCTCACTGCTTGGGATGTCGGGGTGGTCACGGCGGGCACCCCCGCCCAGACAGCTTACTCCCTTACCATCTCTTTCACCTCCACCACCTCCACGTACTCCTCCATCACCAACATTTATGCCCCCTCCGACCATAGCGACACGGATGCCTTCCTTGATGACCTCAGCTCCCTGTCGCCCCCGACGACATGAACTAGCTCGTCATTGGTGACTTTAACCTCACCCGCTCCCCTACCGACAAGAACAAACCCGACTTCAATCTAAGACTGGCTTCCAAGTTCAACTCGGCGATCGACAACCTCGCTTTCATCGAACTCCCCCTCCAAGACTGGATGTACACATGGTCTAACAAAAAGGCCACCCCCACCTTAGCTAGGCTTGACCGCATTCATCAATGGTGGCTTCGCCCAAATCTTCCCCAACTCCAACCTCATCTCCCGTCTTAGCTCTACCTCTGACCACATCCCCCTGGTCCTCAACACCCCACTTCTACTCCAAAGTCCTTTCCCTTTTGCTTCAAAAATGCCTGGCTCAAGAGGCCCATGTTCCTCCCCTCTGTCCTCCCTGCATGGTCTAAAGCTTTTGTGCCTTCAAACGCGATCGGTGGCCTAGTTGGACGGATCAAAGCTCTCTGCCATTGCCCGAAAGCCTGGTCCCAAAAACACCACACGCGCCCGGATGATTGTAGCAATGCTTCTTTTATTGTGTTGCTTTTGGACATCTACGATTAAAGCAGGGTGTGTCCACAGGTGAACGACGTCTACGTAGTTTGTGTCGTGATCGAATCTCCTTGATCATTGCCCAATGCGCCACCTACTGGAAGCAGCATGGCAAGTTTCGGGAGCTCCGGGAATGCGATGCCAACACGAGGTTCTTGCACACATGAGCCTCCTGCAGGGCGCTCTCGAACACAATCCATGCTCTGGAGGTGGACGGCACTCAGCTGATCAGCCATGATGACAAAATGGCCACGCTCACCGCCTACAACACCGGCACCCTAGGCGGTGAGGTAGCCATGTCCTGGGGGTTGAACATCGACCAACTGTATACGGGCGTGCAACGGGCTGACCCAGCGCCGCTAGTCGCCCCATTTACGGAGCAGGAGGCCTCCCGTGTGATCCGTGCCATGGCATACACCTTCCATATCGCACTCACAATAGTAGTATGTGGGAGACTCAGTGTACCCCAAGCGCTGAAGTGTCTCCCAAAGAAGCGGTGGGAATCCTCCAGTGGTCAAACAGTCCAAACATTCACATATGTCATCCATTGCTGCAAAAATTCACCACAAGGGTTAGAACATTTTTGTGACACAAACGAGAAACGGCAATGAGAAGGGTTTGTTGCCTTTACTACTTTAGGTTTGCGGTAATTCCTATTACTATAAAACTATCTAATGTGTTTCCAATCCTAGGGCTTCGATCTACGGTCAAGCTCGGCTCTGATACCACTCTGTCGGCCCCTCAATTTGAGAGTCCACAGTGCATCCGTATTTGCGCCAAGATCATGCACAAATACGCACTAATCACAGGGATGGTACACAAATATATATTAAAAGGTTCCAAGTTTTATTGATATCTAGAAATAGGGTCTTACAATAGTAGCCCAAGGGGCATGGTCATAGGCTACATATCTAGCGGAAGGCTACGGCCGTGAAACGGCATTATTGGTGGTTTCTAAAGCGGGATTATTATACAGCGAAGCGACATCCTATTCCACAGACAACTTGAGCATGGGCAAAACCCTAGCCTCGATTTCACATTCCTACGATCGTATCTCCTTACGGGAAACCTAATTCTCGTGGTACGCTTCATCTTCGAAGTCATAGTCTTCTTCTGTGCCGAGGTCTATGAGTCAACAATGGGTGAGTACATACGTACTCAGCAAGCCCTAACCATAGGGTGGAAATAGAAGTGTAGTGGTGATTATAACTAAGGATTGGGTCCTAGCGGAGTAGTACCATTCCCACTAGTGCCTGGGTTAACATCAATTCTATTACCAGTTTCATTACACATAAAAGTAAAGCTAATCAAAGTATTACATCCTAGCATTTGCCCATTCCAAAGGATATGGCTATTTGAATAGATTTAATAAACTCTGTAGAGGTGTGCAAATTTCCCCACACGATAGGTGCAACCTCATCCATGATCAGTGGACGAAATAGACCTAATGAAACCTCGTACCCGAATATACGTGACCTTAGATGTCCATATAACTCTACTACGGCTTCTCAGGGGTTGGAACACAAAACCAGGAAGATACCAAATCTCCCCAAACGTGATGATACCAAATGACCACAAAAGATAAACATGGCTTGAACATGACCTAGAAAATAGTGGCTCGAATGTGACCTAAAAACCAAAAGCTTAACATGGAAGATCACATAGCATCCACACCAACCAAACACGGAAGAAAACCTATCCCCTGTATCGGCTCCTGACAATCCGCTGCCTACATTGTCCTCCTAGTGGATATTATACCTCTATCTAATGGGGTGTGAGATCAAGCCTACCTATTGTCGCAGAACCGACAAATTTGTAAGAGCACAAGTACAATGGCAGCCCGCAAGCGGTCGCACTGTCATACTTGAGCCCATATAAACCCGGTAGTCCGTCGAGTACCACAATGGGTCTCGATAAATGTTCCACATACAACCAAGATTGTACATGATTCAACATACATGTCACATCTTACATAAGGTTCATAGATACAGTTCATTCATCAGAGTACAAAATAGAGCTTATTACAAACCAAGTTCGATAGATAGTAGCGGAAGCAAATTAAGTTTGAAACTAACATTTATCAACATAGTTCAAAAACAGTGCCAACACATGATCACAATCCGCAAAAGCATAATAGAGAGATTATTAAAGATGCCTGCCCAAGGCTCACTCCTCATCCACGGTGGGATAGAAGCAGTTCTTGCAATAGCCGTGATAGACGGTACCATCTGCAACAATGGGAATAAAACCCTGAGTACGAGAAGGTACCCAGCTAGACTTACCCGTCATAAACCAGAAATAAATGGACTCCAAGGATTATGCAAGGCTGTATAAGTGGAGGTAGCTTGACAACATTTTACATAAAAAGCGATTAACTCAGTTATACAATTATACTTTGGACATCAAGTTAGTTATAGCTATTCATCTCTAAATTAGCAACTATCCTGTGCCAAACATGTGATATATCCTTTTAAGAGCATACAGTAGTAACCATAGCCGGTGTAATAATTCCATGTTTATTCAAACCATCACATTCCATAGTACAGTTACTACGATGTTGGAACTAGCCAAGTTTCTCACTATCCGGGAAAGACGGCGATTCGAATCGATTTCAACCAGCTGGAAATTTATTCCTAACACAAACCCAGGCAGACCAGATCAACGGTCACCTTAGGTCACCTTTGGTACAACTCAAGTACACATTTCACGGGTTCGCCCAGCGCCGCACAATCAGGGACAACCAGCTGCCAGGACGATCAGGACTACCCTGCCCTTGGACTCAAGGCTAGCTCCCCGCACATCCTTACTACCATCCAGAGTGCACACTTTTATAGAACAGGGCCCGGCTTGAGTTGAGCTACTCAGCTTCACGGTCGGAACGAGTTATCCGGCCAGCTAAGTGATAGGCATGCGTTCAATCTTGTCAGAAGCGCCAACAACGGTACGGTCCTTAATCGGCACAGACAGAATCACATGAGTCAACCTACACATAGACTCCACCCGGTCTCCATTTATATTAGCCTATGATTCATTTCCACGATAGCAAATATAGCCAACCGTGCTTCGGTATCCACCTATATCTCGTAGGTGACAGGAAATCACCCGACTTCTACCGGTCTAAGCATGGCTAAGCATATATTCGATCCTGGACCTACACATGGTTAAAGGTGTATACATCTGGACAAGGTAGTTCCATGCATCAAGTGTTTCCAATCAACTCTTATAACCTAATGCATCAAATATAAAGGACTCAAGTAGTATTTTGTAAAACAATGGAAGACTTAGAATGCTCCCAGGCTTGCCTTTGAGAAAAGAGGTGGGCGGTGATCTGGACACTCAGGGAGCTCTTCTGGAGTCTGCTCCTCTTCTCCTGGAGTTGTGGCTTAAGGAATCTCCTGCTGATCACCTTCCTATTCTTCGTTGAATTCCTACAACGTTATCTCCTCGGTCGATCCTATATGCATGATCATGGAATAAAACATTACGAATGCATGTATGATGAAGCGCATAATATGATAAAACATGATGAATGCATCATCATAAGTATTTTCAATAGCATGGTATTGAAGTAATAACAAGTGCATCCTATTCTACTGAGTAGGTGCATATCTCTTCTCTACTACTTAAGCAAACACTTCTGCAATTTATTTACCGAACTACAAAACAACAACTACTTGTTTTAACCATAACTGGAGTTATATACATCAAAATTATATGGTTGTGGACATTACAGAAATCTTATGAAATTTTCTACAACTTTATTTTAATACTCTTAAGGTGATTTAATAGTTATTTAGGTCAAACAGTTCAGTTAATCAAATCTATCCAGAAAGTAAATATTTTTGGATAGGAAACTTCTAACAACCAAAACCCTTAAACCCTAAGGCCTATGACCATGAAAATTTAACACAATGTATGTTAGTAAGTTATCTACAACTTTATTATTAACAAGTTTTACATAAAAGGCCATTATCAACATGAAAGCATCCACACAACAAAAACTATACATGCAGCCCTTTATTTGAATTATAAAGTGATAATTAATTAGTTGCAAACAACCAATTGATTCTAAGACTTACTATTAACATCAACAGTTCATATGTATCACAAGCACCATAGAAAACATCATGATCAAGCACAATTTATTTATTTAAATGCATTTATTAATTTAATTAGATTATTATGGGAAATAACAAACATATACCAAATGTGCATAATAAATTCTCATAAAATTACAGTAGCTTCCTAGTGCACAAAATAGATTACTATGAAACTTTCATACAATTTGGTCATGTATAACATCATATACAAAAATGACAAGCTAGCAAGGTCTATTTTAGTGAAAATAGTTAACCCTATAGAAAAGTGTCAAACAAGAGATTATATATTTTTTCTAGCTTCATATTAGTGCCATACTACTGTACAAAAATATGCATAGCAATGTGTTACATATTTTTATCCCTATAATTTTCCTCAGAAAATGCCATTTATTAATAGTTAAATAGAAAGATCATATTTCAATCAAGTTTACTACAAGCTTAATATTTTTCCTAGCTAGAGCATGTCAGCACAAGACTAGCAAAATTGTAATCACAATTTTATCACATTCCTAGCTCAAGTTACACATTTTATAAAATTGTAAGCATTAAAAAAGCACTTATCTAGCCATATTTTATTCACCAATAAAAATACTAGAATCTGCACATCTCATATTTTTATAAAATACTACACTTCATAAGGAACACAACAAAATTTGGTTCACAAAAAATGAACATCTACACCTCAACTTATGATTTTTTAAAGTTAGTACAAAAATCTGTGAAAGAATTAATAGAAACTCTACATAGCGGTCGCTGACAGAGGGGACCCACGGGTCAGAGGGGTCCACCCGTCAGTGACCCGAAGCAGAGCACGGCGGTCGGCCGGCGTTATCTCACCGACGGCGAGCACTTCGGTGAAACTAACCACACCATCATGATCTACACACCAACCCGCATCTACTAACATAGGTAGTGGAGGCGCGGACGCACAGGAGCCACCTCGTCGTCGGCCATGGCGACACAGCGGCGCTGCGCTGTGTTACGCCGGTCGTCTTAGGCCACGGCAAGGGCGAGTAGCACACGAGTTTCGTGGTGTCGACGCGACCCTATTGCGACTACCTAGGCTAGGCGAGGTGCTCCGACGAGATCTACCCGCATGCGCGGTGGCACGGCGGTGAGAGCGTGATGGCGCTGGTCATCGTGTTCCGCGCCGGTGGGGCAACCAATCTCAGTAACGTCATGCTACCGGCTAGACTGTATCCTGACCAAGCCCTAACATGACAAAAGCGAAGGAACGCGCGACAGAGCTAGGCAGCGACGAGCTCGCCGTGGAGGCGGCCATGGAAGTCGAGCTCTCCGACGAGGACGGGAACGACAATTTTGCCCTCACCGTAGCTCATCGGGCGCTACAACCACGTTGAGGAGGTAGAGGGGAACACGGCAAATCTAGCTACGAGATGGAGGCGGCAATGGCCCGGTGGAGCGAGCGCTAGGCGACGGTTGAGCTGATCGGTTGCTCGATGGCGCTCGGCTCTCTGCGGCGAGAGCGAGAGAAGGCAGTGGAGAGGGAGAGAGTGAGCGCGAGTGAGTGGAACTGAGGCACGTGGGGTCTCAGATATCGAGCGCCAGTGCACAGCGACAGGGGCCCGATGCCGGCCAGCGGCGGCCACGCAGGAGCCTGTCTCTGCACGCGGTCAGCCATGACACGACGTGACGCGGCGTTCATCAGGGTTTGATCAGGTGACTGACAGAGCAAAATGAAGGAGCTAACTCTCTTGATCCACGACGAATTTGTGCACGGTGTTAAAACAAGATTTGTAGAGCTATGTACCAGCTACAAATTTGTTTTAGAAATCAAAGTCTAATTCTCAACGGTTAGGGAGTTAGATCATCACAAAGTTGGTTGTGTCGACACTGTCAGTTCAAATGACTTAGCAAAATTTCCTAAGTGCTGAAAACAGTGAAATGTTGATTCTTGTAAGCCAAATTCAAGCATGTTAGGAGATGAAATAGCCTATGACCCAAAAATAAAAGATGTTGCTCTACTCAAATACTACAACTTTTCTTTAGTGCACACATCCATGCAAAGGCTCTATGACATAGTTCAACCTAGGTCAAACATACTACTTTCAAATGATGGCTTACACTAGAACTATGACTTAGAGACCAAACTAGCCCTAGTTATGAATACCAAAGTTGTGCATAGTGACATTCTAAACATGTTTAAGTTATTCCTAAAGTCACACAAGCATTTCATACATTGGTTACCCATAATACTTCCTAGGTCAACAAGCATATCACCACTTTAGGAGCTTAATTAGATAAAGTGATCTGCATGAACATGGTTCCATTAGTCATCCTAAGTATAGATAAGGTGCTTTAGTGACCAACATCAACCATTTACACTTATTCACTCATGATCATAAGCATACATAAAGTAAACATGAAATAACAAGGCATGTTTCACATGTTTCAGTTGTACGTTTCATATGTAAAAGCTCATATATGAATGCTTCATGATTATGCTCATCCAATGCAAGTCAAATTATGCAAGCCTAACACCTAGGGTGTTACACCTATATAGACATGTGGCTATACAAAATAACTCACTAGGCGAGAGGGACTACGAACTGGTCCTTATGTGACCGAGGCGAGTATCTCCCACAGGAATCCTCTCCAGGCATCCCTGCCATGATAAACTACATCCATAGTTTACCACTACTCACCCCATGTCGAGGTTTAGTTTCAGGTTTAACAAGTTTTAGGTTCCATTATTATCCCTAAATCTAGTCATGGTGTGGAGCTCATAAAAATAACAAGATAACCATTTATCTTAATCATATCGCATTAACCGAGCTCGTTCTCTAGGGTAATAATCTCATAGTCATGTTTTAGCATTTCAGTGGTTTAAAGCAAGATGGTAGAGAGGGGAGCTAAGACTTGCCTTCATCGTTGTCACCTTCCGGCACGTCTATGAAATTCGGGTCTTCGTCCTCTTGATGATTAACGTCGTCTGTCAGACGTATCGATCGAATAAGACTACTGCTATATGTGAAAGAGAAGGCAAAAGCAAACATATAACTATATGGTGGCACAAGGTGCAAATGGTAGGGTTTGATTTTAGATGAATTTTAGAAGTGGTTTCATGCAAAAAGGAGTTAGGGTTTAAAAGTTATGTATTTTAGAAGTTTATTCTATAGATAATTAACTAGGAGGAATTTTATATGCATTTTTGGTGCATAAAATAGGTGCAAACTACATGGTTGATTTCCTTAATGCATCTAGTTTATTTACAAAATTTTTAGGATTTTTTCTAAGCTAGGAAAATGCATTTCTAACTCTCTATGTACACTAGCCGGGTGTACCCAGCATTTTCTAATGTGTACCCCGCGCTATGTGTGTGAGGTGTGTGTGTGTGTGTGATAGGTGGGCCACCTGCCTACGTCAGCAGTGATGACGACGTCGGCATTAAAGCCATGGGCCCACGTGTTAGTGAAGGAGGGGGAGAGAGGGAGGGACTAACGGGAACGGAGGGGGGGATGGCAACGCTATTTCCTCCCGGTCCCATCTGGCGGAGACAGAGAAGGGGGAGGAGGTGGAACGACGGTGGATGGAGGTGGCCGCGTCGGTGATGGAACAGGGGAGGGGGACATGGGCTCGCCGGAACGGCTTACATCGGCGGCGTTGGCCCTCAGAGGTGGTGGTTGAAAGGTGGACGGGGTCCGCAAGTCCCGCCGCAGCCGATGGTGGGGTCGCCGTCAGCAACGGGTGCCCGTGGCGGTGGTGGCGGCTCACCGGAGTGGTTGCGGCAGCGCTGTGCACTAGACTCGGCCCTAGAGGCCCTATACTACTCAGGTAACTACGTGTACATGTGTGCGGGTGAACAAGAAGTGCAGTGGGGGTGGTGAGGTGCCCGGGGGTGACCTCACCGGTGATGGCCATGGCAGCTCGGCGGAGCGGGGCTCACGCGGGCAGTGCACTATAGAGACCTAGGCTACCAACTATCTACAAAAAAAGGAAAAGGAGAAGCTTGGGGACTCACCAGTCTCTCCAATCGGCCAGAGACGCAGCGGAGAAGGAAAAGAGAGGGGGTGGCGCTGATGGCGCCGACGGACTCCCGAATTGGGGAAAAGTGGAAGAAAAGTGGAAAGAGCAGGGGAAAGGGGAAGAGAAGGGGGAGATGAGGTGTTCCCTCCCTCGATAGAGCTGGTGGTGGAGAGGGCGAGGCAAGAGCATCGCCGGCTAGGCCTATTTATAGGCTGGCTAGCCGGTGTCCCAACGACGAGATATTTCTCGTGGTCGTCCTTATCCAGCACGTGGGCGCATCGCTAACCTCATCTGGTCACATTGCCATGGCTGGCAGTCACCCATGCGCACGTCGGAGTGCCTTGGCGGCTACTCTAGCGGCTTGGCACAGCGGCGACCATGGCACCGACCGTTGACACGTTCATAGTGACGGGGAAGAGGGAGAAGAGGAGAAAAGAGGGGCACCGTGGGGTCTCGCTGTCACTGTGCCACCATTGTCGCTCTGCTGGCACCAGGGTGGCGCTGGCGGGGCATTAACATGGGTGGTGTGCCACGTACGGCTCTACCGCGAGGTAGGCGATGAAGCTGACGGGCGGGGCCCGAGCGTCAGTGGGAGAGAGGGAGGAGAATGGGGAGCGAGCGAGGTCGGGCCAAGCTAGGCCACGGCGCTGCTGGGCTAGCTCGCGCGGGAGGAAGGGAGGGAGGAGGGGATGGGCTGGGCTGCTGCGGTGGGCTGAGAGGAGGGAGAGAATGAGCCCATTAGGCTTTTTCCAATTTCCAATTCCCTTTTTTGTTTCCTAACTCAATTATGCATATGTTTAAATGATTTCAAATTTAAATTTTGAATTCATGAGTGTGTAAAAAGGTGCCACCATAAGTTCAACAAGTCGAGCAATCATTCACACACAAAGTTTCACACATATATTTTTATGTTCCTATGTTATTTTATTTGTAAAAATTATTTAGGTTTGCTATATATGTTATCTCCTATGCAAATTTTTAAAAAGTTCAAATTTTTAGTGATTTCTAAATCTAGGTCAAATTTTAGGGTGTTACAAACCTAACCCCCTTAAAAAAGAATCTCACCCTCGAGATTCGAGCTGATCCTCGAATAGATAGGGAAATTCCTTTTTAAGGTCGTCTTCTCTTTCCCATGTGGCTTCTGCCTCTGTATGATTACTCCATTGTACCCAACAAAATCTTACTACTGTCCTTCTGGTCTGTCGAGTGACTGTATCCAATATTTTAACCGATCTTTCCTGATACTGTAAATCTAGTTGTAAGTCCATGGTTTCCATAGGTGCTTGTTCTTCTGGTACTCTCAGGCATCTCTTTAGTTGTGATACGTGAATCACATCGTGTATGTCTGACATCTCCGGGGGTAACTCCAAGCGATAAGCTACAGCTCCAATCTTCTCAATGATCTGGTATGGTCCAATATACTGTGGGGCTAACTTCCCTCTAACTTGATATCTTTGAGTACCCCTGATGGGTGATACCTTCAAGTAGACGAAATCTCCGGGTTGTAGTTCTAATGGTCTTCTCCGGGTATCGCATAGCTCTTTTGTCTACTCTATGCTGCCTTCAAATTCTTTCGGACCTTGGTCACTTGTTCCTCAGCTTCCTTGATCATGTCGAGGCCAAATAGGCTTCTTTCTCCGACTTCGGACAACATTAATGGGGTTTGGCATTTCCTTCCATACAAGGCTTCGAATGGTGACATCTTCAGGCTGGCTTGATAACTGTTGTTGTAAGAGAATTCTACGAATGATAGGCTCTTTTCCTAGTCTTTTCCATAGGCCAATACGTAAGCTCGTAACATGTCTTCTAATATCTGGTTTACTCTTTCTGTCTGTCCATCTATCTCCGGATGATAGGCAGAGTTATAGTCCAGGCGTGTTCCTAAAGCTTTGTGTAGGCTTTTCCAAAATCGGGCGGTGAATTGAGTTCCTCTATATGAGACTATTCGGCTTGGTACTCCATGTAATCTAAGGATGTTGTCAATGTATAGCAGTGCTAACTTGTTGCCCTTGTATTCCATCCTTACCGGAATAAAGTGTGCCACTTTTGTCAATCGGTCTACTATAACCCATATGGAGTCATGTCCACTTGGTGTCCTGGGCACTCCTACTATGAAATCCATGCAGATTTCGTCCCATTTTCATACTGGTATGTGTAATGGCTAAAGTAGTCCAGCTGGTCATTGATGTTCTGCCTTGACTCTTCTACAGGTATCGCACTGGGCGACATATTCCACGATATCTCCTTTCATTCCGGTCCACCAGTATTTTTGCCTAAGATCCATATACATCTTGGTTGATCCTGGGTGGATAGAGTAGGCTGAATGGTGTGCTTCAACCAATATTAACCTTCAAAGTGCTTCATCTTTTGGTATGCATATCCGGTCTCCGTATCATAATTTCCCTTGCTCATCAACTCAGAATCCTAGAAGTTCATTCCTACTAGTCTTCTCCTTGAACTGTTGTATTTCTTCATCCTTGTCTTGGGCTTGCTTTATCCGATGTTCCATTTGTCCGTACGTGTAGCATATTTAGGGTGCCTTGCGGTATAGTTTGCAAATTTAGTTGGCGAACTTCCTGTGCTAACTTTGGTCTTCTATTTAGAGTTATCATGTAGTGACAATATGTCTTTCTGCTTAATGCATCTGCTACTACATTGCCTTTTCCTTGGTGGTACTGTACACTTAGATCATAATCCTTGATTAGTTCCAACCATCTTCTTTGTCGTAGGTTCAAATCGGGCTGAGTGAAAATATACTTCAAATTCTTGTGGTCTATAAATATCTCATATTTGTTTCCAATGAGATAGTGTCTCCATATCTTTAATGCGTGTACCATGGCTGCTAGTTCCAGATCATGTGTTGGATATTTTTTCTTATGTTTCTTCAGTTGTCTAGAGGCGTAGGTGACTACTTTATCATCTTGCATTAGAACGCATCCTAGTCCTTGTCGAGATGCATCACAATATACTATGAAGCTTCTGTGTATATCTGATAGCGTGAGTATTGGAGCTGTGGTCAACCGGGTCTTCAACTCTTGAAAACTCTTCTCGCAAGCTTCTATCCACTTGAATTCTTTTCCTTTATGTGTCAGGGCTATCATGGGTCTTGAAATCTTCGAAAATCCTTCAATAAATCTTCGGTAGTAGCTTGCTAGTCCAAGAAAACTATGAACTTCTGTCACATTGGTTGGTTGCTTCCATTCCGATACAGCCTTGACCTTTTCTAGGTCTACTTTTACTCCTTCTACGGTGATAATGTGTCCTAGAAAAGCGACTTCTTGTAGTCAAAACTCACATTTGCTGAACTTGACATACAACTCATGTGCTCGTAGCTTGTTCAAAATTGCTCTCAAATGTTGTTCATGTTCTTCAACACTTCTTGAATAAATGAGAATGTCGTTGATGAACACTACTACAAATTTATCCAATTCTTCCATGAGCACCTTGTTCATCAGGTTCATGAAATACGCTGGGGCATTGGTTAGTCCAAACGGCATTACAGTGAACTCATATTTTCCATAACGGGTCACAAATGCGGTCTTTGGTATATCGTTGAGCTGAATCTTCAATTGATAGTAGCCTGATCTTAGATCTATCTTGGAGAAATACTTGGCATCTTTTAACTAGTCAAATAGGTCATCAATTCTTGGTAACGGGTACTTGTTCTTGATGGTGACTTCGTTGAGTGACCGGTAGTCAATACACATCCTGAGACTGCCATCTTTCTTTTTCATGAATAGAACTGGTGATCCCCAAGGGGATAAGCTTGGTCGGATATATCCATTCTCTTGTAACTCTCATAATTGCTTCTTCAATTCTTCTAACTCATTGGCTACCATTCGATAGGGTCTCTGTCTGGTGGCATTCTTGGTAACTCTTCAGGGAACACATCGGGGTATTCATATACTACTGGTACTTCTTCAATGCTTGCTGCTTGCATACTACAAACCATTGGTTCTACTTTGTGGGCTTGAGGGTGACATTCTACCTTTAATCCTTTGTGATTTATCAAGGTTACTGCTCTGTCGCTACAAGATATAGTGCCATGGTGTTTTCTTAACCAATCCATTCCTAATATTATGTCCAAACCTTTTGTCTTCAATACTACTAGGCCCGCTTGAAATTCTACTCCATCTATCATTATCTTCACTCAAGGGCACTTGAGGGTGCATTTGAGGACAGATCCAGGGGTTCAAATTATTAAAGGGGTGGGAAGTAACACTATTCTTAAACTATTTCTAAGCACAAAACAAGCAAAAATAAATGAATGCGATGCGCCAGAATCAAACAACACGGTTGCAAGAGTGGAGTTTACTAGAAACTCACCGTACACGACATCAGGTGCTGCATGTACTTGCTCTGCATTAATGTGGTTCAAATGGCCTTACCCAAAATTCAGGGCATTCCTTTTCGGCGGTCCAGAGTTTTGAGGTGCTGAGCGTCTAGTTCCTGAGGCGGCTATCTTATTGCTGGCTATAGACTGAGCAGGGGCAGAGTTTGTGGCTTTAAGAGTCCTCGGCGTAGCTAGCGACGTCCGAGCACCGAGGAGTCCCGGCGTAGCTGGCGATGTCTGAGCACCGAGGAGCCCCCGGCGTAGCTGGCGATATCTGCAAGGTGAAGTGGGGTGAAGTGTGCCCACTTAGTCCCTGACCACGAAGAATCCGAGCACTGAGGAGTAATCGACGTAGCTAGCGATGTCCGAGCATCGAGGAGTCCCCGGCATAGCTGGCGATGTCCGAGCACCGAGGAGTCCCCGGCATAGCTGGCGATGAAGCACGAGCGATGAACAGTCTGGTCAACTGGTCGACGATGAAGTGAGCATTGAGTAGAAGTGACCGGCGAACAGTCCGATCAATTGGTCGGCGACGAAGTCCATGAACCTAGCGGTCCGACCAGTTGATCGGTGGAGAAGTCCGAGCACCAGGTGGTCCGATCACCTAGACGATGATCCTGGAATACAAATATGTAGAACGGGTAGTACATGATGTAAGAATGTATGAACTCCGGAGAAAAATCAGCAATGGCGATGAAATAGCGTATGTAGCTCGGTGATCAGTTGGTGTGAAGATGTATTTATATTTAATATAAACCGCCCGACTAGTTAGTGTGTAGCTGAGTCTCCAGCCCTAGCTAGCCCGTTAACCATAACATGGAGTGCGGAGCCCGTGTGCGTGTAGGAAGAACAAAGTGTCGCTAAGGAGCCGCTGCCAACCACCCATAACGCAGAGGGCAGACGCTCGTGCACGTGTAGGGAGGAGCCAGAGACAGGGCCGTTTCTGAGGACATCCGAGCATCAACATGACTGTTCGGGGGTTCAAAAATCATTTGGAGAGCAAACATGGAGAAAACAGCTCAGAGAAACATTATGGCGATATACGAAGATTGGGGAATATTTAAAAAAATATTAAAGCATGACTTAGCTTTAGACATAACGTCTGGTCGGTGGCGTATGGCGTTATCTGGTCGGCGTTAACGGTGAGCACCCGGCGGGCGGTGAGTTTTTGATCTCTTCTGCTCTCAACGGTGGCGAGCCCCCAAAGATAGTGGCAACCATTTTGTCGTGATCTTGGAAGGCGTTATTGTTGTTCTCAGGTGGTCGGCGAGCTTCTGGCCGACCTAATTGATGGATGCGATCAGATCGTCGTTGCTGATCCGCTTCCTCGGGTACCGGGGGGCCGGCGGCGAATTGTCGGTGAAGACGGCCTCAAAAGCGGTTTTGAGATCGGATCTACAGTCGCAGGTGTTGGGGTAATCGGTGTAGCATTGATCTGCACCGGCTCGATGAGCTCTCTGACTCTATTAGCGTTGATGATCCACGAGATCGATCCGATCGTGAAGATCTAGCCGGGCTATGGGAGGAACGAAGAGCTTGCGGAATGTACCATCTTGTTTGATATAGAAACAACACACACATCCCTACCTTGCGCGCCAACTGCCTTGAGGAGTTTGAAGAACGGTAGTCCCTTTTTGCCGAGGTGCGATATAAAGCGGCTGAGAGCAGCCATGCAACCTATAAGCTTTTGTATATCCTTGACGCATGTTGGCCGTTTCATGATGGTGATGGCGGAGACCTTGTCGGGGTTGGGTTCGATGCCACGTGCGCTGACGATGTAGCCCAGGAGTATACCGGATGGAACTCCAAAGATGCACTTTGAAGGGTTCAGCTTCCATCGGTACCTTTTTAGGTTGGCGAACGTTTCTTCGAGGTCGGCGATGAGATTATCGACGGTCTTGGACTTGATGACCACGTCGTTGATGTAAGCTTCGACATTGCGACCGATCTGTTGATCAAGGCACATCTGGATTGCCCTTTGGTAGGTCGCCCCGGCGTTCTTGAGTCCGAAGGACATGGTGGTATAGCAGTACGCACCAAAAGGCGTGA
Source organism: Miscanthus lutarioriparius (assembly GCA_904845875.1). NCBI lineage: Eukaryota > Viridiplantae > Streptophyta > Magnoliopsida > Poales > Poaceae > Miscanthus > Miscanthus lutarioriparius. The sequence continues at coordinate 116,389,603 of CAJGYO010000007.1, read as the reverse complement.
TGAACGACGTCTTGATCTGGTCTTCTTCCTTGAGGGAAATCTGGTGATAGTCGGAGTAACAGTCGAGGAAGGAGAGCAGTTCACAGCCAACGGTGGAATCTACAACCTCATCTATCCGAGGCAGACCGAAGGGGTCTTTAGGGCAGTGTTTGTTAAGATTAGTGTAATCAACGCACATTCTCCATTCTTTATTCTTTTTTTGAATGAGAACAGGGTTTGCTAACCACTCAGGATGATACACTTCTTTTATGAATCCAGCAACTAGGAGCCATTTTATTTCTACCCTAATAGACTCCTTCTTGTCTGGTGCGAATCATCGGAGTTTTTGCTTGATCAGTTTGGCGGTCAGCGAGACATTCAAGGAGTGCTCGATCTTCTCCTATGGTACCCCCGACATGTCTGCAGGTTTCCAAGCAAACACGTCGGCTTGGCACATTGGAAGGAGACGAGCATGCTTACCTATTTGGGGTCGAGGTGAGCCTCTATCTTCACTATCTTGGAGGGGTCGTCGAGGCTGAGGCCGACTTCCTTGGTTTCCTTAGACTTGGCGGAGGTGCGAGGAGGCTCCAGCGATGGGATCTCTAGGTCATCGATGGGCATCGTCTTGGCGTCGGTGACCACACTGGCCATCTGGATGGAGAGGTCGGTGGCTTCGGTGAGGGCGAGACTCTCTGTCTCGCAGGCGTAGCGATGGAGAGGTTGGCCCGTAGGGCCAGGACTCCTGCAGGCGAAGGCATCTTCGGCACTAGATAAGTGTAGTGCGGTACATCCATGAACTTGGCCAGTGCTGGCCGACCAAGTATGGCGTGATAGGCGGTGTTGAAGTCGGCGACGTAGAAGTTGACGTGCTCGATGCGGTAGTTGCTTGCCGTGTTGAACTATACTGGTAGGGTGATCTCTCCAAGTGGTTTGGATGCCCTACGGATACCACACCCCAGAAGGAGGAGCCTGAGGGTGTGAGATCTGTTATTGCAAGGCCCAACTCCTTTAGGGCTCTCGACGAAGAGGAGGTTTAGAGCGCTCCCACCGTCGATGAGCACTTTTCTGAAAAGCACTTTCTAGACGGTTGCATCGAGGATGAGGGGGAAACACCCTGTGTAAGGGATATCCGCCCACTGGTCGGACCTGCTGAAGGTGATGGGGACCTTGGACCAAGGGTGATAGCTAGGGTTGGCGGCGGCGTCTTCCGTAGTGACGGCGAGCACCCGGTGGGCAGCGAGCTTCCGTTCTCTTTTGCTCTCGGTGGAGGTGAGGCCCCTGAAGATGGTGGCGACCACCTTGTCGTGATCCTGGAATTCATTGTTCTTGCCCCCAGGTGGTCGGTGGCCTCCGGCGCCGTCGTTGTTGTCGTCGTCCGGCTTTTTGGCCTGGAATTCCTTAGCCAAACCGAGGCAATCCTTCATCTTATTCTTGGCGTTCTTATGAAGAGGGCATAGGCCGTCGAGGATCTTCTTGTACTGCTCGTCATAGTTGCGCTTGGCTCGAGGCTCGTCAATAGCGGCGATGATATGGTCTGGTCGGCGACGGCGATATTGACCAGACTTGGAGCCTTCTAGCCGATCACGACCACTGTCCCAATGATGACTGCGATCGTCGTAGCTACAGTCATTGTGGCGCTAGTCATCGGGGCGATCATTGCTGCGGTGAGTTGGGCGATGAGTGCCCGCATCTTCGTTGAAGCCCACCTTGGCTTCCTCGATGTCGACGTACTGGTTGGCGGTCGTGATCATCTCGCCAATCCCTATGGGCGGCCTGCGGTTGAACTTGGAGCGAAGTTCGCGATGATGGAGTCCTCGGATGAAGGCGGTGATGACCTCAGCTTCCATGATGTTGGGAATAGAATTCCTCATCTCAGAAAAACGTCTGATGTAGCTACGGAGGAGCTCAGACGGCTTCTGGTAGATGCGGTTCAGATCATGCTTGGTGCCTAGCTGAGTACACGTAGCCATATAGTTGTCGGTGAAGACTTTTTCAGCTCTTCCTAGGATCCGATGGAGTCCGGGGCAAGGCTTGTGAACCCGTTCATGGCGGTTGGTGTGAGCATGATGGGAAGATAATTCACCATGACACTGGTATCTCCTTCGGCGACGCGCACAGCAGTGGCATAAGCCTGTAGCCACTGTGTGGGGTTCATCCTTCCCTCGTAAGGCTCGACCCCAGTGATTTTGAAACCACGGGGCCACTAGAGTGTTCAGAGTGCCCTCGTGAAAGCTGGAGGCCCTTCGGGGTTGTCGACGCCATGATCCGCAATGTTGCCAGCGTTGAGCGGCTCGAGAGCTGAGTCCGGGTTACCGTACTCTTGCTCGTACTCTTGGCGGCGGTGTACTTCTTCTTCATGGCGACCGAAGCGACGCTTGTCGATACGTCATCGCGCATCTCAGAGATTGTTGAGATGCACTTAGATGTCCTATTCGACCTCCTGGTCGTGTTGGTGAAGGTGTTCGATGCGGTTGCCCCTAGCTCCCCTTTGGAGGGGTTGCCTGTCGTTGCGATGCTGGTCGGTGAAGTGACTTGGGTGATGATCGAATCTTGGCGTGGTTGATCGGCGAATCAAGCTTGTGGAGTACGAAGGTCTCTGATCCTGGCAGATCTCGTTGACCTGGCAGTGCGCCGCTTTAAGCATGGCGGCGACCTTGGCAACTTCCAGTGTTTGTGGGAGCCAGGTGAGCTTGTTGGCGGCCATGGCCAAATTGGCGCTTGGGGTCTTGTAGACGTCGTGGCCGTCAACATGGACAAACTCATCGTCGAGGTTGCGTTGGAGTGTCCTTCCTTGCGAGTCAAGCTGAGCCTCGCCCATCGCAAGGGCAGCCTCGTTTGCTTGGCGCTGCACATGGTTGACGTTCCTATTGATGCGGGCGGCGTGGTCCTTGGTCTCCCCTTCCTGTAGGGGGCTGTCGATGCTAATGTTGAAGATTGCGCCCCCACGGAAAGGAGGGAGAGGAAGTTGCTCGGTGGTGGTTTCGGTGAGAGTCTCCATAGAGCCCTGGGACTCAGAGTCTAGATTGTCCTCTAGGATGGTCTGGAGGGATGCTCCGGGGCATCGACCGACGTGTAGCATGTTGATAGCCGGCAGGAGCTGGTCGGCGAGAGGATGGACATCTCCAACCTGGTCAGCGAATTTGCCCCTTAGGGCATCTTGGTAGGTGGCGGAGACATTGGTGAGTCCGAAGGGTAGGGCCGTAACCCCTGGAGTTTCCCGAGTAGCCTCCGATAGATCTAGATTGGAGGGTGGTCGGCACTGAATGAGAGTGTCCAAAGCTGATTCGGCGATGGAAAGGCAATCGGCGAGCTTCTAACCAACCTGATCGATGGATGCGATTAGATCGTCGTTGTTGATTTGCCTCCTCTGGTAGCGAGGAAGCGGGCGGTGAGTTGTCGATGAAGGTGACCTCAGAGGTGGTTTCGAGATTGGATCTACAGTCGTAGGTGTTGGGGTGATTGGCGCAGAATCGATCTGCACTGGCTCGATGAGCTCTCCAACTCCGTCAGCGTTGATGATCCACGAGATCAATCCGACCGTGAAGATCTGGCCAGGCTGCGGGAGGGACGAAGAGCCTACAGAACGTACCATCTTGTTCGATATAGAAACAACACGCACACCCCAATCTGGCGCGCCAACTGTCGATAGAATGTCATCGGTAGTCCTTCGAGGGGTGTCCCACGAAGGTAGATTGGTCGACAGAGAGACGTGTAATCAAGAACAAGAAGGCAACAGAGACACAAGAGGTAGACAGGGTCAGGCCATTAGTATGATGTAATACCCTACCCCTGTGTTCTGTTGGATTGTATTGGCTATCATATGATATTGCGCGTGTCTGGAGGGGGTCCCTACCCGCCTTATATAGTCCGGGGGGTAGGGTTATAAGTTGGTTAGATCTGAGAGATAACCGAAAAGTAATAACAGATTACAGGAATCATGGAATCATACGTATCCTAACAGATCTCATAGTATCTTCAGGATATCTTCCCGGTGTCTTGCGGGAGGCATCGAGCAGCGTCGTGCCCCGCATGGCTTCGTCTTGTGGGCTGGGCCACCCCTGGGGGCGCATCCCATGTGGTCTGCCATGGGTATCCGGGGTCGTACCCCCCACACTGGTTGTCGACATCCAAAATAGGCCTCCATTGTTGTGTTATTGGTACTCTTGGGCTGGTTGTTGTTGTTATCGCTGTTGTTGTTGTTGTTCGTGTAGTTGGATGTGGTTTGTGAAGTGTTGGTCTCAGAAGTCCTATACTGCATAGTCGGCTAGTACCTTGTGGGTGCGGTGTTGTTGGTGTGGACTCGTTGTGTTCTTTCTTGTTGGTGAGCACGTTGTATCAGAAATTTGTGCTTCTATTCTCCTTCACGTCTGACACGTTCTTTTTCAAATAGAATGGTGCGGTTCATCAATGTGTTGAAATCTGGGTAGATATGAGTGACCATTTTCTCTCGTAAGGATGCATTGAGTCCTCTTCTAAAACACTTCTGCTTCTTCTTGTCGGAGTTAACATCTTCCGGTGTGTATCGCGCCAGCTTCATAAACTTCTTGATGTACTGGTTTACTGTCATTGGACCTTGTCTCAGTGAACGAAGTTCTTTTGCCTTTATCTCCATGATTCCTTCGGGATGTGATATTCACAATTTCTCCATAAATTATTGCCATGTGATGGCTTCTGGCTCGTTAGCTGCATCTTGGTAGTTTTCCCACCATTCACCGGTGGCTCCTACCAGTTGGTGAGTGGCTAGAATAACTTTTTCTTCATCGGTGGCTCTTACTGCATTCAATTTCTTGATGATGGTATGCAACTAATCATCGGCTGACAATGGGTCATCTTTTGCGCTATCAAATGTTGGTGGGTGAAGTCTCATGAATGCGACCATCTTCCCTTGTCCATTACCATTCTCCTGCCTTCTTTCAAGATTTTCTAACAACCGAGTCTATCGATCCATCACTTCTGCCAATGTTGGTGGAGGTGGCGGGGGTTCCTCCTCTTGTACCGGATCATTCCCAACATTTTTCTCAACTTCTTCTTCACCTTCTTCAGGTACTTCTTCTATATTTGGGATGTCATCTTTTTGGGGTTGCTCATGCCCTTACCTATGATTACGATTGCCTCTATTCTGCCTGCCTCTAGGTCTCGGTGCAACTTGCTCTTCTTCCTCATAAACCGCCTTTCAGCGGCCCTTTCACAGCAATCCCATATCCTATCGGATCTTCGTTCCATCTGTTGCCATGGAACGGCAAAGATGAGAAGACATCCTCTAGGATTTGGGTGTGAGAAAAATAAAATAACAAGCAAGCAAAGACACACATGCACAAACAAACACAATGCATATATCACACGAACAGTCATACATGTATGATACAGGGGTGCATCATACAGCAGCTGCTAGAGTGATTACTACACGTCTACTCATACTTTTAATGACATTGAAGCGACACTAGACTTACTACTACTACTACTCGGTACTAGACACTACTACTTGTTACTACAATTCTCATTAATATGTAGGTGCATCTCGTACTGGAGTACACCTTCCATATCGCACTCACAATAGTAGTACGTGGGAGGCTCAGTGTACCCCAAGCGCGGAAGTGTCTCCCAAAGGAGCGGTGGGAATCCTCTAGTGGTCAAACAGTCTGAACATTCACATATGTCATCCATTGTTGCAAAAATTCGCCACAAGGGTTAGAACATTTTTGCGACACAAACGAGAAACGACAATGAGAAGGGTTTGTTGCTTTTACTACTATTAGGTTTGCGGTCATTCCTATTACTATAAAACTATCTAACGTGTTTCCAATCCTAGGGCTTTGTCCTACGGTCAAGCTCGGCTCTCATACCACTCTGTCGGCCCCTTAATTTGAGAGTCCTTAGTGCATCCGTATTTGCGCCAAGATCATGCACAAATACGCACTAATCATAGGGATGGTACACAGATATATATTAAAAGGTTCCGAGTTTTATTGATATCTAGAAACAGGGTCTTACAATAGTAGCCCAAAGGGCATGGTCATAGGCTACATATCTAGCGGAAGGCTATGGCCGTGAAACGGCATTATTGGTGGTTTCTAAAGCGGGATTATTATACAGCGAAGCGGCATCCTATTCCACAGACAACTTGATCGTGGGTGAAACCCTAGGCTCAATGTCACATTCCTACGATCGTATCTCCTTACGGGAAACCTAATCCTCATGGTATGCTTCATCTTTGAAGTCATAGTCTTCTTCTGTGTCGAGGTCTGTGAGTTAACAACGGTTGAGTACATACGTACTCAGCAAGCCCTAACCATAGGGTGGAAATAGAAGTGTAGTGGTGATTATAATTAAGGGTTGGGTCCTAGCGGAGTATTACCATTCCCACTAGTGCTCGGGTTAACATCAATTCTATTACTAGTTTCATTACACATAAAAGTAAAGCTAATCATTGTATCCCATCCTATCATTTGCCCATTCCAAGAACATGTCTATTCAAATAGATTTAATAAACTCTGCAGGGGTGTACAAATTTCCCCACACGATAGGTGCAACCTCATCCATGATCAGTGGACAAAATAGACCTAACGAGACCTCATACCCAAATGTACGCAACCTTAGATGTCCACATAACTCTACTATGGCTTCTTAGGGGTTGGAACACAAAATTGGGAAGATACCAAATCTCCCCAAACATGATGATACCAAATCACCACAAAAGATAAACATGGCTCAAACACGGCCAAGAAAACAGTGGCTCGAACGCGACCTAAAAACCAAAAGCTTAACATGGAAGATCACATAGCATCCATGCCAACTGGACACAAAATAAAACCTATCCCTCGTATCGGCTCCTGACAATCCGCTGCCCACATTGGCCTCCTAGTGGTATTATACCTCTATCTAATGGGGTGTGAGATCAAGCCTGCCTATATAGACATGTGGCTGTACAAAATAACTCACTAGGTGAGAGGGACTACGAACCGGTCCTTATGTGATCGAGGCGAGTATCTCCCACAGGAATCCTCTCTAGGCATCCCTGCCATGATAAACTACCTCCATAATTTACCACTACTCACCCCATGTCGGGGTTTAGTTTCAGGTTTAACAAGTTTTAGGTTCCATTATTATCCCTAAATCTAGTCGTGGTGTGGAGCTCATAAAATAACAAGATAACCATTTATCTTAATCATATCACATTAACCGAGCTCGTTCTCTAGGGTAATAATCTCATAGTCATGTTTTAGCATTTCAGTGGTTTAAAGCAAGATGGTAGGGAGGGGAGCTAGGACTTGCCTTCGTCGTTGTCACCTTTTGGCACGTCTACGAAATTCGGGTATTCATCCTCTTAACGATTACCGTCGTATGTCGGACGTATCGGTCGAATAAGACTACTGCTATACGCGAAAGAGAAGGCAAAAGCAAACATAGAACTATATGGTGGCACTAGGTGCAAATGGTAGGGTTTGATTTTAGATGAATTTTAGAAGTGATTTCATGCAAAAAGGAGTTAGGGTTTAAAAGTTATGTATTTTAGAAGTTTATTCTATAGCTAATTAACTAGGAGGAATTTTATATGCATTTTCTGGTGCATAAAATAGGTGCAAACTACATGGTTAATTTCCTTAATGCATCTAGTTTATTTACAAATTTTCTAAGATTTTTTCTAAGCAAGGAAAATGGATTTCTAACTCTCTGTGTACACTAGCCGGATGTACCCAGCATTTTCTAAAGTGTATCCCGCGCTGTGTGTGTGAGGTGTGTGTGTGTGTGTGTGATAGGTGGGCCACCTACCTGCGTCAGCAGTGACAACAATGTCGGCGTTAAAGCCGTGGGCCCATGTGTTAGTGAAGGAGGGGGAGAGAGGGAGGGACTGACGGGAATGGAGGGGGACGGCAACGCCGTTTCCTCCTGATCCCACCTGGCGAAGACAGAGAAGGGGAGGAGGGGGAACGACGGCGGACGGAGGTGGCCGCGCTAGTGACGAAATAGGGGAGGGGGAGCTAGGCTTGCCGGAACGGCTTACGCCGGCGGCGTTGGCCCTCAGAGGTGGTGGATGAAAGGTGGACGGGGTCTGTGGGGTCACGCCGCAGCCGGTGGCGGGGTCGCCATCGACAACGGGTGCCCGTGGCGGTGGTGGTGGCTTGCCGGAGTGGTCGCGGCGGCGCTCTGCACTAGACTCAGCCCTAGAGGCCCTATACTACTCAGCTAACTACGTGTACGTGTGTGCGGGTGAACAAGAAGTGCAGTGGGGGTGGTGAGGTGCCCTGGGGTGGCCTCGCCGGTGATGGCCATGGCGGCTCGGTGTAGCAGGGCTCACGCGGGCAGCACACTAAAAGACTTAGGCTACCAACTATCTACAGAAAAAGGAAAAGGAGAAGCTTGGGGACTCACTAGTCGCTCCAATCGGCCAGAGACACAGCGGAGAAGGACAAGAGAGGGGGCGCTGATGGCGTCGGCGGACTCCCGAATTGGGGAAAAGTGGAAGAAAAGGGGAAAGAGGAGGGGAAGGGGAAGAGGAGGGGGAGATGAGGTGTTCCCGCCCTCAGCGGAGCTGGTGGTGGAGAGGGCAAGGCGAGAGCATCGTCGACCGGGCCTATATATAGACCGGATAGCCGGTGTCCCGGCGGCGAGATATTTCTCATGGCTGTCCTTATCCAGCACACGGGCATGCCACTAACCTTGTCTGGTCACATCGCCATAGCTGGCACTCGCCCATGCACACGTCGGAGTGCCTTGGCGGCTACTCTGGCGGCTTGGCATGGCGGCGACCATGGCGGCGGCGACCATGGCGGCGACCGTTGACGCGTTCACGGTGAGGGGGAAGAGGGAGAAGAGGAGAAAAGAGGGGAACCGTGGGGTCTCGCTGTCACCATGCCGCCGTTGACGCTCCACTGGCACCGGGGTGGCGTTGGCGGGGCATTGACGCAGGTGTTGTGCTGCGTATGGCTGCCTGCCGCGAGGTTGGCGACGAAGCTGACGGGCGGGGCCCGGGCGTCAGTGGGAGAGAGGGAGGAGAAGGGGGAGCGGGTGAGGCCGAGCCGAGCTAGGGCGTGGCACTGCTGGGCCGACTCGCGCGGGAGGAAGGGAGGGTGGAGGGGATGGGCTGGGCTGCTGCGGTGGGCCGAGAGGAGGTAGAGAATGAGCCCGTGTGGCTTTTTCCAATTTCCAATTCCCTTTTCTATTTCCTAACTCAATTATGCATATGTTTAAATGATGTCAAATTTAAATTTTGAATGCATGAGTGTGTAAAAAGGTGCCACCATAAGTTCAACAAGTCAAGCAATCATTCACACACAAAGTTTCACACATATACTTTTATGTTCCTATGTTATTTTATTTGTAAAAATTATCTAGGTTAGCTATATATGTTATCTCCTATGCAAATTTTTAAAAAGTTCAAATTTTTAGTGATTTCTAAATCTAGGTCAAATTTTAGGGTGTTACACTCTTCCTCCTGGTCGCGGACGTCCTCTAGTGTCTGATCAAGGCGGATGCTGGCATCAAACACCCGATGACATCCCCCAATATGCCGACGACACCATCATCCTGGTGCGCGCCGACATAGAGAGCGTCCAATGCCTGAAGCTTGCGCTCGACACCTTCTCGGCATGCACTGGCCTGGTGATCAACTTTTGGGAAGAGCACGACCACGCCCATGCATCCCCCCCCCCCCCCCCCCCCTGCTCATCGCAATGGACAGGTACCTAGCCAGCTGGAAGGCCCTTTTCCTCAGCACGGCCGGCCATGTGGTGCTCGTCAACGCAGTACTGAGCAGACTGCCGACGTATGCCATGGGAGCCATGGTGCTCCCCCCGGAGTCTTCAAGGCTCTGGATGCGCGCCGGCGTGCATTCCTTTGGACGGGCACAGACACAGCCTCCGGAGCGCAGTGCCTGGTGGCTTGGGAGAACGTCTGCAAGGACAAGGAGGATGGTGGGCTTGGGGTCAAACGCATCGACACCCAGAACGCCTGCCTCCTCCTCAAACTTCTCCACCGCCTACACCACCCCAACGGCTCGGCCTGGGCACCCTGGGCCGCGGAGCACGCTGTCCGAGCGGACCTCAGCGGCGACCTCCACGGCATCCACTGGGCAGTGCTCCGCGACCTGCTCCCGGCATACCAGCGCATCACCAAGGTGTCGGTCGGGGATGGGCGCAACACCGACTTCTGGCACGACTGCTGCCTGACGGACTCGCCCTTGGCTGTCCAGTTCCCGGCCCTCCACAACCACTATGATGCGCGAGCCGTGTCGGTGCACGACGTGGTGCACGGGGATCTCCGAGGCCTGTTCCAATGAAGGCTAATGTCCCCGGCAGCGGCCGAGCACAAACACCTCCGTGACATGCTCCAGGAGGTCTCGCTGACCACGGATGCGGACGAACGAACCAGCTTCTTCGAAGATGGCGAGCACCAGCTGCTGTCCGGGCTTATCTAAAAGGCCTCGACGTGAGGTGACCATGACTGCCCCTCCTATGCCTTCATCTGGAGAAACTTCGCCCCACCCCGTGTCAAGTTCTTCGGGTGGCTTCTCACACAAGACAGGATCCACTGCCGAGCAAATCTAGCTCGCAAGCACATCGTCGACGACGAAACGGCGGATCACATCTTCTTCGAGTGTTCCTTCACCCAAACCTTCTGGGTACGCCTTGGTTGGCACCCGGATGGCATAGCCAAGGTGGCCGAGTTATGGAACACCCAGCCACCCCCCGGAGTGGAGAAGAAGGTGCTGCCCTCCCTACTCCTTCTCCTTTGCTGGGAAATTTGGAAACATCGGAACGACGTCACCTCGGCTTGTAGGGAATCAGTCAGAGCATGGAGCTGCCGTATCACAAAGGAGGAAGACTTAGCACGTAATTGGAGACAAGCGTTGTCTATGTAATCTAATCGCCCCTGTAATCTTGGCTGTATCTCTCTTGTAACCGGACTCGGCTCCGCCGTCCACCCACCGGGTTCCCCCGGCATATGTGGAATGGAATGCAGGTGGGGATCAATTTGATGCACCCCCCCAACCACCACCGAGTTGCCCAAAAAAAAGGGTAGTCCAAGATTTGTCGGCACAGCATGCATGGAAGAAGTCCTGTTTTGCCATTTGCCAATCTTGACCTGTGGAAAGCTCAGACGTACGTAATAGGCAGACGATGATGACGGAATATTTTCTGTTTAGTAGTCGTTGCCTTATTATTTTCAGAAGAATGTACACTAGAACAGACAACGTTTTTACACCTGTGGTATTTTCACACGTGTGTGGTTTGCAGGAATCGAACTCAGAACCTCAAGCATCGTGTATTACACCACTTACTGCTACACCTCAAAGTACATAACTTGTGACTAAAGGGTAGAAACATTTCCCTCCTATTCACTCTTCCAGATTTTGAAATGAATATTTGAAGATCCAAATAAATTCAAATGAAAAAGCCTTTCACTAGAAAGTTTTAGACTTTTTGATTTTGGTTGTTTTTCATCCGACATCATTTGAAAAATTATTAAAAAATATATGAATTTCAAAATCATTACTCTTAATACATATTTCCGGGCACTAATTGATTTCAAATGAAAAAGTAGTTAACTATAAACTTATAGGTCTTGTCAAGTACTACAGGATCATTTCTCCATTCGAGATCTTTTGAAAAATTAAAAAAAATTGATTTCGATTATTTGTATTGGCGCTAGGTTAATAAAACCGTTAGTGTAAATATATCTTTACTGACGGTTTTCTTAAGACTACTGCCAGTAAAAATCATGTATTTACACCAAAAGATGCCACCATTACAGATCGGACTTACAATGGTGGTAGCTTAAAAGAATCACCGGTGTAAATACATAATTTCTACCGGTGACATCCTAAAGAAAACCACTAATAAAGACATATTTACACGGTAGATTCATAGCCATAGGCCCACAACGAAAACATGGACAATGGTATGTGAACAGTACCAACACTGTATGTAAACCGTAAAAGACGTATGGATAGTATCAAACAGTGATGAATAGTACGTAAATAGTGATAAACAGTACTGAAAACTGCTATTTTGCAAATTAAATCACTGATGAAACCATAAAATACTGTAATTAATTGGGCCCCCAGAACACGAGATTCATGAGGTTCTCATCCTTCTCGGCACGCCTCCTCCTCATGGCCGCCATCGTTTCCTCTTCAGTGGTCGTCCTCGCCACCGGCCCATCCAATTCACCGGACACCCGCCTCGCGCTTGCGCCCGGCTGCAGGTAGTGGTGACCGGCTGCGGCCGCCGTCATCGATGGCTTGGGCGCCGCCGGCTGCTTCGGCTCGGCCCGGACGGCGGCCTGCACCGCCCGGACGCACAGCCTGCCCACGTACCCCAGGCTCATTGTTACTGCGACGACTTGCTGGACAAGAATGCCCTCAGGAAAATGGCTACTGCGACTCGCTGTTTGCTGGTGAAACGACATGGGTCATCAACACCGTGCAACATGGCTACTGCGACTTGCTGGGCAAGAATGTCCTCAAGAAAATGCTTATTGGGCAAGAAATTACGTAATACAACTTCCTAATATAAGTCAGCAGGTAATCAATGCTAGCTTCCTCCTGATCTTTGCTCTATTCTTGCAGCTTTGAGAATAATATAGAATGGGAAAAATAAATATATGGTTAAAGGGAGTAGAAAAAGGACATATATTCCATCTTGTATGTGTATTGTTATTCCCTTTGTGCGTTTGTGTTTTGCGTGAATTAGAGGGATGGATCAAGTAAAAGATCATCACCATCATTAATTCGTTGGTCTCCCCGTAATAATAAAAGAAACCAGAAAATTATCATCATTGTCATCATACACAACAACAACAACAACAACAACAACAATAAGATGAAAAATTGAAGTAACAACTGCTCCATCCTTTAATTACTAAATATTCTAAAAAATTTAAGACAACTTAAAGAAATGCTCAAATAATGTGTACACCCATAGATTAGACCCAATTAAATAGTGTTTATTAAGTCATCATTTTCTTCTTAACAAACTCTGCCAAATCTTAACATATGCACTATATAGGACTCTTATATTTCAGTATAAATTTTGGAGGTCATAATGGATTGTATTTCAGGATGGAGCTACTTGAAGATAAAATATTATGACATCTAGTAAGATCAAAAGTTGAAATATAAAATATAAATTCATGATGCCTTAAATATATGTAACTATACCTATATGACTTAAGCTAAGAGTTCAACTAAATCTATACGATACTTTAAAGAGGTAAAATTTCTCTTCACTTTTTTTTTCGACCACCTCACTAACTATGTGAGCAATGGAGAGTTTCTCTTGTGTCCCGCTTACATCCTCCATGTCTGATATGCGACCCGAACTAATATGATCCGTTCTCATAATACGAGTTAGAACACCTCGTATCTAGCAATGATGATGATGGATACGAAACCCGATTCCAATAAAGCGTATTGAGGTCGCACCCTCTGTATATCTCGTATGTGACCTAGATTGTCATGAGACATGCTTATACGAGTTAGAACAACTTGCATCTAGCGATAACACACATATTCCAATTCCAATATGTATTGGGTTCTTTCGCAACACACGAGCACATTTTTGCTAGTGCAGAATAAAAACCCCACATAGATGCAATGCAAATGATGAAAGCACATATAGATTGATTGCTAAAGTTATCAGAACCTGTTAGGAAATGGAGCGGGGGGGCGGGGGCGGGGGGGGGGGTTAAAGACAATAATTTTGATTACTTGTATATACTACATTTATCCACAAAATATTGATACTCATGTAATATACTCCCTCTGTCCCAAAATAAGTGTCGCTATGGTATTCGTACCGATCAAACTTTCTTAAGTTTGACTAGGTTTGTAGAAAATATAAGGAACATTTGTATCTCCAAATAAGTTTATTACGAAAATAGATTCAACGATCTATCTAATGATACTAATTATGTCCTAAAAATATTAATATTTTCTTGTATATATTTGGTCAAAGTTAAAAGCATTTGACTCCTTGGGAATGAGAATGACACTTATTTTGGGACAGAGGGAGTAGCGCATTTTAGGATGTGCTGAAGCATTGGTTTATAAGCTGATTGAACAAACAATATGTCTAGCGCCCGGACATCTGGACGGCGCTAGCATCCGGACGCCCGCACCTGCTGCTCCTACTTCATGTGGGGGCCCGTGCCGCTCCGTGTCCCGTGCCCACACCGTGTCTCACGTCCCCGCCCTGTGGCCCATGCCACTCCGTGTCCCGCGCCCGCACTGTGGCCCGTGCACGCTTCGTGTCCCGCGTCGCTTTGGGTCCCGCACCAGCACCGTGGCGCCTCCTCCACACCCACGCGCATGCAGGCAGGCCCAGCAACTGCAGTAGGTGGCTGCTACAGATGGGTCTTAGTGCAACATGTGCAACAACATATCTACTTTTATAACATCTAGATAAAACACTTACGACATACATATGAAACACCATAGAAACATGTGTGTAGACATTGCAGAACATATGCAACATCCAGATGAAATACTTGCAACATATGTGTGAAATATATGCAACATTCGGATGAAATACTTCCAAACATATGCGTGAAACATATGCGACACCCAGATAAAACACATGCAACATACATCTGAAGCATTTGCAACATTTGGAACAATACACTTGCAACATATGTATATAGCCCCCGCAACATATGCAACATCCACATGAAACACTTGCAACTTGCAACATGAATACACTTGCTGCAACATAAGACTAAAAACAGATGAAACATTTGGAACATACTCTTGCAACATGTGCAGCATCCCGATCTAGTTTTGCAACATCCGTACGAAGCACTTGCAGCATACCTCTGAAATGTCTAATACAATTGAAACATACGCTTACAACATGCGCTTTCAGTGCAGCGCAACATCTACTTGCTGCTTGGGAGAATGGAGGCTCGTCGGCGTGTGGAATTCACAGGAGGTAGCGGCCCGACGACGGCTGCACGACGTGGTAGGGAGACATCGGCCGCACGACACGGAAAGGAGGCATCGGCATCGCGACGCTGCTGAGAGGCAGCGGCCGCATGACTGGGAGTGGGCAACAGCACGCCACGCCTGGCAGGGCCGGCAGCAGAGCGCGTTGTGCCTAGCAGCAGGCCCAGTGGCCGAGCGCTGCACCCCGGAAGCGGCTCGCTGGCCTAACGTCGTCGCGCACGAGCGGCTGCCGTCGGGGCTCGCCTGCCTCCGCACCGCCGCGAGCTCACCTCTACGCGGAACGCGTGCCGCAGAGCTCTCCTACCTCCACGCCGTCGCTCGCGTGGCTCGCTGGCCTCGCGTCGTCGTGCACGAGTGATAGCTGCCGGGGCTCGCCTGTCTCCGCGTCAACGCGAGCTCGCCTCTGCGTAGAACGCATGCCGCTGGGGCTTTCTTGCCTCTGCGCCGCCATGCTACGGCTCACCGACATGTCGTTGACCATCGGTGCGTGCTCACTGCTCTGTGTTGGATGAGCACAAGGGAGCAGATTGGGGAGAGAAAGAGGAGCAAGGAAGCAAACGGATTGGATAGGGATGAGTGGATGAGCAAAGCGCTGCACTCGGAGATAGCAGCAGAGCGGATAGAAGCGATAGGAATGAGTAGATGAGCGGTTTTGAGAAACGAAGGAACGGGAGATTATTGGGCTGGCAACGCGGCCCACCAACGGAGCGACCAAGCGGACAAATGCCGGCTTCCCAGCATTACCGTTGAACAAATGATGTGATGGTTTGACGAGTTTGTACATATAGGACAGTCTTTTCCATATTCTTATAAAGAAACTTGCTATATTTCAGGTGCCTGAAATATAGTATGCTTTCAGGCAACGATCTTCACCGTTGGCTCATGAGCATGTAAGGCTGAGATTCATCTTGATGGAGGAAAAATCAAGGCAGGAGTGGATACGGTGTCGCCCGAAGAAAAGCTAGAACTCAGGCATTTGACCATTAGGAAAAGTGTCTTATAAAACTACAAAGTATATGTAAGTGTCTAAGGAAAAAATCACTACGGGGCACAATCTTTGCAGGGATTTCCGGCCTTTCTACAACGTACAGCTCTGGGAAAAAGCTAGTTTTCACTACAACATGAATTTACCTTGCAGGGATTAATCCTAGATCAAACTTAACTTCCTGGTCAAATACCGTACAAAGGATACAAACAACGAACTGCTAGCTGCTTCAATTCTGCATGCTATGCCAATCTCTCTCGCTCTCTCTAATAGAGTAACGACAACAACAATCCCAAGTACCGTACCAAAATCAATCTGTGCCTGCAGCTATGAAGTATGAACAACAATTAATCTTCATGGAAAGTCGGTCGGCGATGCAGATGAGACATTCGACCACCCTGTACGTCAAGCAATTCGACAGTGTGCATGGGTCAGCTACGTTGTTAGATTACACGTGCGCACACGGCTTCCGAGGTGCTGTAGCTCGATCAGAGTCAGACGCCGTTGGATCTGCGGCTGCCGCCGCCGTGTTGCGTGTCGGCGGTGACGTACTTGCCCCAGAACCAGTGCTGGCTCCAGACGAGGTTCATCTCCTCGATGGGCACCCCCTTGGTCTCCGGCAGGAAGAGCGCGATGAAGGTGGTCATGACGAACATCCACCCGGCGAAGAAGTAGAAGAGGCCGAACTTCATCGTGCACAGCATGGTGAGGAAGGACTGGCCGATGATGAAGGTGAGCGTCATGTTGACGCACACGGCTATGCTCTGCCCCGCCGACCGGACCTCCAGCGCGAACACCTCCGACGGGACAAGCCACCCGAGGGGGCCCCAGGACCAGGCGAAGCCGGCGACGTAGAGGCAGATGAAGAGCACCAGCAGCCAGGCGTTGGAGCGGGACATCTCGCCCACGCCGGCGGTGCCGAACTGCAGCGCGATCAGCGTGCCCACCACGATCTGCGAGATGAACATCTGCGTGCCGCCCTGGAGGAACAGCGCCCGCCGGCCCAGGCGGTCCACGCACACGATGGACACCACGGTGGCGAACATGTTCACCAGCCCCGTGATGACGGCCGCCATCAGCGACGCGTCGTCGCCGAAGCCGATGGTCAGGAACAGCACCGGCGCGTAGAACATGATCACGTTGATCCCCGTCAGCTGCTGGAAGAACGGGATCAGCGCCGCCACGGTGAGCTGCGGGCGGTACCGGCGCTCCAGGATGTTGCGCCACGGGTGCTCGATGGCGCTCGCCTCCTCGCTCGCCGCCACCATGTCGTCGTACTCGTCGTGCACGTCGTCGGTGCCGCGGATCTTCACCAGCACCTTCTTGGCGTCGTCGTTGTACCCGCGAGCGATGAGGGAGTTGGGCGTGTCGGGGAGCACCAGCGCGCCCACCGTGATGATAAGCGCCGGCACGCCGGCCAGCCCGAGCCCGATGCGCCACCCCCACCCGCCCGGGATGTTCACCGTCCAGAAGTTGATCAGGTTCGCCGCCAGGATGCCGATGGTGGTCATCAGCTGGAACCCGATGTTGAGCATGCCGCGGAGCTTGGCCGGCGCCATCTCCGACAGGTACAGCGGCACCGACTGGTTGGCGAAGCCGACGCCGACGCCCAGCAGGATGCGGCCCATGATGAGCATCAGCACGTCGGTGGCGGCGCCGTTCAGCGCGGACCCCGCCATGAAGGTAAGCCCGCCGCAGAACATGGACCACTTGCGGCCGAACACCCGCGTCACCGACGCCGCCACGAACGACGTGGCCAGCGCCGCCAGGTACAGCGACGACGTGAAGAGCGTCAGCAGCTGGCTGTCGAACTTGCAGTACTGGTTGGTGTCCTTGTTCGCCTCCGCCTTGGCGTACACGGAGGGGAAGAACTCCTTGAGGAACGAGTCCATGGAGGTGACCCCGCCGGAGATGCCGATGTCGTACCCGAAGATGAGCCCGCCCGAGGACGCCACGAGGCAGGTGAAGAAGACGAACGCCGTCATGCGGCCGGGGTACGTCTTGCCCCCGGCCGCGTTCACTACCACGCCGCCTGCCATTGCAGCAGCAGCTGGGCAATGGCAATTGGCAACGCGAGAAACGCACGAGACGAGGAACCAACCAATGCAAGGGAGAGGTGGCCGGCCGGGGGCGCCTAGCTGGTGGAGGAGACGCGCGGCGACTTTCTTTATATGGAGGAGGCGGCGGCAGCGGCGGCGATCCTCGTTCAGTGCCGGCACTGACGGATGAGACGCAGCTGCGATTTCTGATCACTCCTTGCACTGCCTCGTAAACTGCTAAAATTAGACGTCGTGTTTATCCATGTGCCGGTCTTAACCTTTTCAATCCATTTTTAGTCTTTACTATTTCTTCTCGGTCATGCATGCAAAAGATGATTCTTGTTGACCTTCAGACTTCCATTGGCATTGCAGCGTTCTATGTTGGACGAGAAATGAAAACCACCTGAACAAACGTAACTATCGTTCCTTCTATCCGTACTGTTACAAAATAGATGGGGTTACGCGTGTAGTGTCAGGGGTGACATTTAGTTTTTTTTTTCTAAAAATAGATTAGTGTTGCTCACGCTGGCTTCTTCCACTCTCTCTCATATACTCCTTGTGTGTTGTGTTCTCAGAAACTCAGTCCAATGCCTCAAAAAAAAAACTCTGTCAAAAAAATTGGCATCCTAAGGGCCTCTTTGGTTAGTGTGGAATGAGGCCAGAAATTATTGTTGCTGATCAATGTTATACAAATTAGACAATCGTTCCAGCTATGAATCGTTCCAGCTGTCCATTCCGAGGTAACCAAACTGGCCCTAAAAGTTTCTGACAGATTAGCATAAGGAGAATGACAATGGTACCCATATTATTAGAGTGTTTTCCTAAAACGGGATTCCTTTCTATATTTGGTAACCACCTACAATAACTGCGTGTGCACTCATATTAAGGAAGAATCACATGCAAACATACAAATTAGTTGTCATCATTGGGACTAATCAGTCTACCTTGAATTAATGTGGATATTATAGTAATGGCATGTCTAGTTCACTCCACACACAAAGTCACTATATGCATAGAGTTTATCCTATAGAATCATATATAAACATTCATATATAAACATTTTTAGTAAAAAATCACTTTTCTTAAACAATCAGCTTCCACAGAGTCTAGAGCAGGAGTTCTACCAAACAAACCGTTGAACAAACGTTTCATACTTTCATGCAGGTTTAATTATCCTGTCGTGAAAAAGGAAATATTTCCAGAGCAAGACTTCATCGTTTACTTAAGTAAAAAATATATATCAATTCACAAGTGTACCGAGATCTTCCAGCACAATAGCTCGATGCATCCTATACAAAACTCACAAACGAAGCGACTGATGTTTCTGTACACAAACAGCGTGAAGACGCTCTTGACCACAGTGTTCTAGGGGGGCTAATACACAAGTTGGGCAAATATAAAAAAAAAAATCACCCAACAGCAAAAGTGTATGAAATACCATATACCACAGCAAAAAAAAGATTAAGACAAGGAGTGTCAAAAGTCAAAACCAATTCCATCTTAGGCTGTGCTGTCCGTAGCATCATATAGACATGGTCATTGGGAGAATCTTCTGCGGCGTTGGTTGTGGTTTGATTTCCCACGATTCCTTTTCATCCGACTCTTGGGGGAGAATGAACGGCTGCGAAATTTCCTTGATCATCAGATCACCGCAGAAGGGGCACTCGCTTGCTACAGCATCATCCAACTGTGATCTCAGCTGCAGAAACAATGATTGACTGCATCAGCAAAGCAGCTGCAGGGTGAACGGTATGAGAATTCAGATATTTGCAGACCTTATCAACTGGGGTTGTGCTCGTAATAGATTCACCATTAACACTTGCCCCATTTTCTTTTGCTGCTTTCCTGTCCATCAAGCTAAGCCGTTTCTGAAGGTCCAATATTCTCTCAGCCTACAACATAACAAACTCATCCATAAATGATTGGTATAGGAGATTAAACATAAGCCTGCTTTACTGTTGAATATCACAACGATCAATTGAAGTATTGTAGATAGACTTACTTGCACCTGGTTACTGCAACGAGTTACATGTCCAATCAAGCAATTCGCATGGAAGGCATGTCCACACGGAAACACATAAAAGGGGGCCATGTGTCCAACAGATGTATAGCTTCTTCCTACCTGGTGTAACCCTCCAACGGTCAATATTTTACGCCGGCAAACCTGTTAGGTCCGGACAGAAGTTAGCATCACAACAGTAGTGCAGAAGAGTTTGAAAAGCAAGCATAGATTCATACAACCATGTCTATCAAAATGGTAAAGAATCCAAATAAACTCAGGGGCAAAAGAAATACAACAGGTATCATTCCATATGTTTGAATTTCAGAAATGCAAAAAGGTGGGAAGTAATGAAGGCTGCAACAGGTATACATCAACGTAAAAGGCTGCAACAGATGTACTGGAGTATTTTGGGTACTACGATCACCAGTGCCTTACCCCACAATCCTGCTCACGATCAATTACGGTATATCTCTGAGCGAGGGCACCAATATCACTTCTGATATTGTCTGCCCCACGTGTGGCATCATCCATCTCCTGTTTCAGCTGCTCAATCTGGCTGTTGTAGTCCTTGAGAGATTTGCATATTTCCTCCTGTTCAAGCAGTTCCATAATTATAGAACGCAAACACAGAACAGAGGTTACAGAAAACAAGTGACATGAATCTCAAACTGAAGAAAGAACTGAAGAATAGAGATAATATTTTTAATAAAGCTAGAAATTTAAGAATTTTTTTTAATCTTACTTTGAAATCGTCAATCAATACGAAGTCTGGGAAAAATGGTAAGATATCCTCAATCTTTAACAAGTTATTGGTCTCCGAAAGGAACTCTATTGCTTTCTTTATATTCTCTCTCTTGACTCCTTTCTCTTGCTCGATGACATGCTTAGCAACCTTAAGCCACAGCTTCTTCCTAAGCTCTTCATCATCTTCTACTTTGTCAGCTTCCGCCTTTGCAAGTTCTAAGTCCACCTAGTGACAACCAAACAAAGTATAAGAAAAATAGGAACACGAAGAATTAAACTATCAACATGGAGAGGCACAACTACTAATGAGATGGAACTTAGGAAGGAATAAGGTGTACCTTCAAAGCAAGTGCCACAGCTTCCTCATGCATGGACATCATGCTGTAAATACGAACACAAGCACGCATTCTCTTCTCTTGAAGACATAGGCGGAGAGCATACTTGGGATCGTAAAAGAAGTCGAGGCCATTTGTTTGTCCTTTACCAAATTTTGTGTTGAGAAATTGCAAAAGCTGGGATTCATCCTCCTACAGATTAGTAGATCAGAGTACATGAACATTATAATGGGTTCATGTATGCAAATATCCACTTAACCTTATGGATATGGGTATTTATTCCCTCGAAAGAAAAACTGAATATGGCATGAATGCAACAGATGTAATATTGCTACTCTGCACAAGCACAAGCATTATTGTGTCCAACAGACACAAAGTAAATGTGACGATAAATTAAGACACGTGTTTTGTTTGTAGTCTGAAAGAATGAAAGGAGGACCCAGCTGTTAGCATACAGCATGAGAAAAAATAATGCGCCATGGCAAAAGGATTTACCTTCTTGGCATATAGTGATAACAACAGATTATGCACTCCAGGGTTCTCATTGTTCAAATCTTTCACACAAAACTCCAAGTATTTAATAACCTCATGTGTTTCATTCCTGCAAGAGTCACAAACATAATTTCATTACATCATGCACGTTGCAGAAGACCATGTTAGCCACTTTAAATTGCAGTTTGCTCCAGAGCTTAAGAAACAATGAAATAAAAGCATTTTATGGTTTGATTCAAAGTTTTGGAAGGGCAGCTTCAGATTTAAGTTTAATGGAGTTATCTTTCCATCCAAAGCTACATAAATAAAATGAGAAATATAACAAAAGTTTCACAATAGAAAAAATATAGGGTTCTCTGACATGACGATTTTTTTTTTTTTTTGCAGAAAAGCTGTTAAAATATGAAGACCATGGATATAATGTAATAATGGAAGAAAGAATGTAAAATAAACTTTCTACATAACATACTTCGCATGTGGTTCGCTCACATAACGCATCATTGCTGGTATGAGTTTCCCTGGATTCAACTTGTTTCTCGCCATCATCCATGATTCAACAGTCTCATAAGCATCTAACATGATCAAATCTGGGGCAAATTTATACTGAAAGAAAACAAATAAGCAAATTTAATAAGGTAGAAATAGCATGAAAATTTTGAAGTTAAAAACCAGATCATTGAAAGAACAGAATTATGTACCACAAGGTCTACAGGAACATTGCGCCGTTGAAGCACTTCCAATGCTTTTCTTGCTTCTCCTTGCTGACACAATAATGGAAAAAGCATTAGACCTGGTGTCTCAACTGAAGCCACTGAGTGCATAGTAAAAGATGAATGATACTTCATCTAAGTACAAGAATGTGTCCTGAAATGTAACTGTTTCCAGAAAATCCAATTGATTGTGGCCAAAGAAATGGACTTACACTGAAGATGTGTAAACAAGACAGGTGGTACTCACGCCAAAAAAACAAAGGTCAGTGCTAGTAGAACAATGCACATGTGTTGAGACATACAATTATGCATTAATGTTCAACTTCAAATAACTTTTTCCTTTCTGTTTACTTACATAAGAAAAAAAAGTTGGTTTAAGAATTATAATTGTTCAAAGAAAATATAAAAGGTGTATTCAATGGTAGAAATATAGAGATAATGCAAGATCATTGCAGCCTGAACCCTACCCAAGCCAAGCACAATACAACAACCACAAACCGACCCTATGCACAACCAGTCTCAGCTGCTTATGTTAAAACAATTAATGGGATTGTGCAAGTCCTGGTGCCTTTTTGAACTCAAGTAGGCCTAAAGCCCAGCAGCATATACGTTATTTATGGGAGTGTGCTTTGCAGAAACATGATATAACAGACAGTATGTCAGCTGTGAAAATTGGGTACCAACTACAGTTAAAAACATATAAATTAGGTTCAATGATTGTAGGGCTACACATTTCCTGAGATGATAAATGTTCATATAATTAAACACACCTGAATGTAATGATGAACCACAATTTCATACTGCTCCTTCAAACCAGCAAAGTACACTAGCTCATCCACTCTTCCGTAACTGCAAAAGTTGAAGTGGTAAGTCAGGACACCTCATGCAGTACAGGCATGGAATAATAATCTAAACTAAAGAAATGGCAGTATGGCACTGTTACATTTATCTATTTATTAGTCGACTCACATCATTTTTTTGCTGCTAACTAAGTATGCTACTGAAGGTGAAACCAAAGTCACAAAGTTCCTGGGTCCACAGGGTCGAGGAATGTGATAAACTAATTGTGAAATGATTCCGCATACCCAGGTCAGGGACAACTTTCCCCAGGTCTGAGGGTGACTATGGGAAAACTATAAGCAAAAAAGACGGTACAATCTTTCTGACTACCTTAGTTCCTTGGAGTTAATGATCTTTTTTTTCTCAAAAGTGCTTATCAACATTGCAAGTATTCAGGTTTGCATTTTATTTATTGCAAATTAAAATCATGTATCTGTAGTCCTAAATATAACTGTATATATACAGAATTAAAAATAAAAATCTAACTGAAGCGTAATTCTCGACAATGATATAGCATACCTTTCCAGTAGTCTCATTGTTGTTGCTTCATCTAATACATCTTTGCTGTCACTAAGAAAAGCACGGAATTCATTTACTATCGAACAATATTCCGAGCTATTAGGTTCTGCTACTGAATTTGTAGTGGTAGCAGTGGTATCCTCCAACAGGAGGCGATTAATCTACAAAATTACAAAAACAATGAATAAGACTGGAAAGGCGGTTACTCAACCCAATAATGAAGCTGGAAAATGGAATGGCAGGCACCTTGTCTAAGTATAGCTCAGTAGCCCAAGTTGAGATCATCGTAATCTGCATCTTGTCATCTTTGGTGAGGTTATCGAGCCTTCTCAATAAGAAAGTTCTGAGAGCATCCTGCCAAGTAGACATGGTCCACAGTTTCAGACAAAATTCCAAGATGTCCATATCAGGTCATGGATTTGGTGTGATTGAGTCCAGCCCTCCACTGGGCTATACGTTTCTGTGTTAGAATGTGTTTTGTTTGGGGACTCTTCTTCCCTTGTACTCTATGTACTCTCTTTTCTTCATTACTGCGTGCTCGAGAAAAAAAAAACAATCCAAGATGCCCATAAATACATACGTAGTGCACAGCTTGAGCAGAACTGCAGAAGTGTGTCAAATAATCAAAGGAAGCTTCCTTTAAGTAAAATACATGACCTTAATGTTATTGTATTTCTCATTATTAACCTCGGAAATAGCAACACAAAATCTTATGCGTCGTGATAAGGGATACGTAAAATGAATTAAATCAACAGAAGTTGATCTCACAGAACTATAGCAATTTATGAGTTATGATAACACACAATTGGCTGATAAGGGTACAGAGAAACATAGCACTTTCACACATGATAAGAAACATAGCACTTTCACATGCAATATATAACTGCATCAGAGAGTTTTGAGTACAATTACCTGCTCACCTATTGATATAAATTTCAGGCTGATCTCCTCAAACGACAGGATGTAATTTATCTATAGCCAAGCAAAGTGTTACCACAGGGCACATGATGTAATTTGCAGTCTCAATGCGAAAAAACAACATAAATACAATAAATGTTACCACAGGGCACAAATAACAGTAAAGTATCACCTTTGCATAGAAGGATGCTGCTATGTAATACTCTTTTGCAGCAAATGCAGCATCAGCCTGCAAAACAAAGATTTATATAGAACTGAAGTCATTAACCAATGATCAACATAAGATCGAAATAGAAACTCCAGCTTATCACCATACAGAAGGGGAACATATAAGCAAAAATGAGCATGTGGGATTCTTATGCAAATTACATAAAGTTGGACGCTGCATCAAGATATATGAACAATACCTGAACTAGGTAGACTTGGTCACGCTGGTAAGGGTTACGGCAATGGGATAAAGCAGCTGCATAATGATTCATATCCAAGTAAACTTGCCACATGTCACGACCCTCATCTGAAGTGGAGACCTAAATAATTGATAGCATTAGCAATGCAAATCTAGAAGCATTGATTACATGACTCAAAGCAAGAACCCAAAAATCCCAAACCTGGAATATAGAACTTTCATCATATGCATAGAAAAGTCCTGTAGATGGATCACTACAGAGGCCAATTATTCCTCTTGAAATTTCAGGTGTATCATCAACTACAAGTTCTTCCACCATCTGCTGACTTATTCTGTTCACTACCTAAAAATTTCAGGTTATGCGTTGGCTTTGTAAAGAAATACACACCATAGTGGGAAAGGAAAAAATAGTATGAGAAAACAAAACAACTTACAGGGAAATGGTGTAAAGATAAACTTTTGAGAAACTTATACCTTAATCTTGTCCCCAATCAGAAGCAGAAAATGGAATTCAGACAAAGCAAATGACCTTGGTTTGATTCCGGAATCCCCCAATTTTGAATAGTCAAAAAAACCCTTATTCTCCACAAAGTTCTCATCTCCACTAGTAGAGCTGGAAAACAAAATTGAGTCAGGAAAAACATAGTGAAGAAAATCCAGAAAAATATATTGTGTTTCCTTTAATCAGATGCAGAGGTAGGATGGAGTACTACACCATGAAAGTCAAGCTCAAAAAATAGCACTACAAAGATATGGTGACCTAATGGGGGGGGAAATCTCCAAACTGTCTGAGAATTAATTTGGCATGGCTTCTTGAGATGAGGTTTAGGGCCTCTTTGGCACGGCTTATGCCGGCTTCGGCTTCATCTATTTTGCACAAATCGAGGCACTGTAGCGTGAAGCCGTTTTGTGAGCCGGGGTTAAAATGAAGTAGAAGCCGGGAAAAGCCAGTTTTTCTGGCTTCACCGGCTTTTGCTTCACCGGTGAAGCCGTTTTGGATGAGCCGTGCCAAAGGGGGCTTTATTGTTAAAATACGTGTAAGCAGTTCCACCGACCAACTCAGATTCTTTAGCAACCAGGCGAGTGACAGAGCTTCTTTTTTGGAAAGAGACATGTTATTCAATGAAAGCTACAGCTCTACTACTAAAGAGAAGCTCAAGTAGCAACATTTGGTTCTGAAGTTCAAAGTTGCTGCATCTTTAAAGTCTAGAATAACCAAAACATCAAACAGGGACCATCTTATATGGTGTACTCCTGCTCCAAATAGAAGCTGATGATAATTAATTCATATCACAGTATCAGTGTTCAAAGCTAATAACAGGTGTCGAGGTTTCAACAATGTGCAATCTACATATATCACTTTGCACATGGCAAGCAAGGTACTATTACACATTAGTAGTCAAAGTTCAATAGTCTGAACATGTATTCCCAAAAGAATACATGCATTTGGGAATGCAGGGGTAGATTGCATGCCTAATGAGCCAAGCCAAGGCTTAGCCAACTAAGGCCCCGTTTAGTTCTCTCCAAAAGCCAAAAATTTTTGCGCAGTAAGTGTCACATCGAATCTTGCGGCACATGCATGGAGTACTAAATGTAGACGAAAAAAAAAACTAATTGCACAGTTGGGTGAGAAATCGCGAGACGAAACTTTTGAATATAATTAGTCCATAATTAGACACTAATTACCAAATACAAACGAAAGTGCTACAGTACCCAAAACCCAAAAATTTTCAGATCTAAACGCGCCCTAAGGAGAACTAATGTACTAGAGTACAAGGTTAATTCAGTGGTTCACCTGTGTTGTGCCCCAAAATTCAGTTCACCATGATAAATTCCAGATCCAGAAAGCCATCCAAAGTGTTTAGCCCTTCTTTGTTTGATAAAGAAATGTAGTTCACTGGGTGGCATCCAATGGACACATATGTTAGAAACACAAAATTACTTGTATAATTGCAGCTGCCTACTCTTGAGCACTGTAGAAATCACATTGGTTACCTATTAGGTATTTCTCCTGGGAGCTCCATGAAGTGTATGGCACGATCGGAGTAACTAGCAAAAACAGTCTGTGCGGTATAGTTGTTATTGAAGACATCACAAATTTCAATATAAAATACAACGGAAAGCCCTTTTGAAGAAAATCTATATTATATGGTGTTTCTCTCCAAGAATTAAAGCATTCAAAGTCAAAGCATAAGCACTGCGTTACTGAACATAAGCACTGACACTAACAAAGACATCAAAGTCTCAAGCTAGCAAACTCACCTTCCCAACTAATTTAATCAGGATAATCCCTCAACATACCAATCAAAATGCATGAGAATTAATACTTACTTCTAGTGAACCAATGCCAGTAAAAGAGTAAAGCCGCGTCGGAGTGACAGCCATCACATAGTATCTTGTGGAGTTTCCAACCACAGCAGTCTCCATCTGCACAACCAATTGCTCAATCACGGTCACTACAGTGAAAACAGAAGAATCAATTTAGTAGCAGCAATTGACAGTATCCAAAACCTGCAGGTCCTTGATGCCCTCCCTTTGCTCAGTGAGCTCGAAGAGCGGCTTGACATACTTCTCCCTCTTGTCAGCCTCATCCACGGCCATCTCAAAGATCTGGCCACTCTCAGTGCCCAGGATCACCTCCTTGGTCGATGCTGCGGCACCAAAATCAGCCGATCAACGACGAATGAACGAACGAACCCAATAGATGATGATGATGATTGGATCGAGAGGAGGGGATCGGAGATCACCTTCCGTGATGGACTGGCGGTTCCAGGCGACGGCATTGACGAGGAGGCCCCGGAGGCGGGGGAGGGGCTTGGGGCGCGGCCACCTCGCGTGGTGGTAGTACGTCTCGGCGCCGCCGGGGTGGACCACCGTGGCGACGCAGTGCTTGCCGCCGGGGTCCAGGAACACCCGGTGCACCGAGTGGTCGCCGGAGCGGCCGCTCACGAGGTCGAGATCTGCAGGCGCGTCTCGGCGGTGAGGCGATGATGCCTTGCGAAAAGGGTGGGGGAGGGGAGGAAGCGGGGGAGGGGAAGACTTACCGTGGGCGTCCTCGAAGGAGAAGTCGTGGCGGACCAGCCAGCCGCGGGAGGTGCCGAGGACGATTACGTCGCTGCCGGCGGCCATGGAGGTCACGACGCCGTGGCCCCGCGCGGCCTGGCGCTCCAGGGGGTCCACGGAGAAGAGCTGGCCGCCGCCTCCGCCGGCTTCCATGGCCGGAGCCACGGGGGGTCAGTGAGACTTGCCGAGGTCTGAGAGAGAAGCTGCGGAGCGGAGGCAGTAGAGGACGCCGGCGCCGAAGCTACTCGTGAGGGGGGACGACGGGCGGGGCGGGATCGCTGCGGCGGTCGCGTGCGAGCTCGCCGAGAGCCGGAGCCGAGCCCGTGGAGACTGGAGAGGGATGGATCGCCGGCGCTGCTGGGCTGTGTGGGCTGTATGGGCCTTCCCGTTTCCGTAGCACTTCATCTGATCTGATCCGCTCTGAGCCCAGGCCCAAAATTCAGATCACGAAATGGCTTCGCTTCTATTGCAAGTAGTAGGAGGACGAACAAATGCTATAGATGTACCCAGATAGAAGCATTAAAAAAAATAGGAGCAGGAGGAGTAGCTTCTTCCAGTTACCCGCTCTTGCACTCACTCATCGCGCTGCCTCGTAAGCTTACCAGTAAGGGCGCGTTTGGTTCACTTCCTGGGTAGTATCCAGGCAGACTGGGAGAACATACATGCAGTTGATTTGTTTGGCTATAATGCAGACAGGATAAGAGAGAGCACATTGAATACTGACAAACAGAGAAGAACATGCAGTTGTTTGGTTGGCTACATCTACTAGAGTTTGAATACCTCAAGATTGAATTCGGTGAGGTTACCACAGCCACAGTCAAACCCAGCCATTCATACCACATCTCCTCATACAACAGCCTTACGGGCTCAATATTACAACTAATGATTAGATTAACTTGTACAATAAAATTAAGATAATAATGAACTGGACAATGATAATGATATCCTTGGTCAAGAAGATTGTTTTGTCCAGTTCTTTGATGTCCTTGCAGTCATCAGGGACTTGAGCAACAGGGCCTTGAGCACCCTTTTAGTTGTGATAGGCAACCAAATCCTTTGTAACAGGCTCCCTTGAAGCCATTGACATTTGCGTGGCATTCTCTCTAGAGGAGAACACTCCATTTTGGTGCCCACAATACACAACATACCAAGTCATAATATCAATCCTATGTGATGTAAAATTCAGCAATACAACATGAGTATATTGAAATAAAAACAATTAGCAAGGAAAGAAGAAATAAATGGAGTTGTGCTCAGATCTTGCAAGAATCAAAGAGGACCTCATAATAGGCAATGGAGTAGTGCTCAGATCATGCACAAATGAATTAGGTCATCATAAAGGCAATGGAGTTATGCTCAGATCATGCATAAATGCAAAAGAACTTCATAATAGGTAAAAGAGTTGTGCTTAGATATAGCAAGTATGAATAATAGGATATCAACGCTAAGTGAAGATAGAAATCAACAGAAGACAATGGATGAACTCTCATGAAATAAATCCATAGCCATAACTGCAACCATGATCAAGTGTCCATGACATCATAGGCAATGTAATTGACTGATCAAATACATCATCACAGAGCTAATGCATGTGCTACTAGCACCTAACCCACAACCACGGTACTTGCCACTCTCAGACCTACAACCTAAACATACCACCCAACCATGAGGTAACTAGCTAAAGAGACCAGCATGATGTCTCAACAACAACAACAAAGCCTTTTAAGTCCCAAACAAGTTAGGGTAGGCTAAAGTTAAAACCCAGCAGAAGCCATCAAGGTTCAGGCACGTGAATAGCTATTTTCCAAGCACTCCTATCTAAGGCTAAGTCTTTGGGTATATTTCATCCTTTCAAGTTTGCTTTTATTGCCTCTACCCAAATCAACTTTGGTCTTCCTCTGCCTTTCTTCACGTTACTATCCTGGCTTAGGATTCCACTACGCACCGGTGCCTCTAGAGGTCTCCGTTGGACATGTCCAAACCATCTCAACTGGTGTTGTTTTTCTTCAATTGGTGCTACCCCTAATCTATCACGTATATCATCGTTCCGAACTCGATCCCTTCTTATATGACCGCAAATCCAACGCAACATACGCAGCATGCTGTCTCAAACCAAAAGAAATGGAGCATAGTGTTGCAAGCTCCAGTCAACTCTATCCTGCACAAAAGAGGTCATTGCGCAAAAGGAGGAAGCAGCAGGTTGATAGCTTCACTCCACAAAAGACAGATTAGTCAGCAAGCATGTAGATACATCTACATATAGTAATGATTGGCAAGCCATGTCCTAAGCCAAAGGACACGGTGAGAGTCAGTCATGTTGACAAAAGCATCATCCTGAGCCTTGTTGTCAACCAGATGGGAGAAAGCACAGATCAGAGCCTCCTTAGTGAACCTCGGCATGTACATTACTGCACCATACATATCAGGGTTCAACACCTCAACCTTAGTCTCACGGATAGCAGAAGTAACATCCCTCACTGCCTCAGTCATGTCGGCCATAACCACATGGTCCTCCTCAGTGAGGACAGACCTCTTCCTCTTGTTGGAAGGACCAGAAGCACTAGTGACATCCTTTGCATCCTTGCATGCTTCACCAAAGACCTTGGTAGCATCATCCATGGACTTGGCTGCCTTCTCATTATCATGTGGTTCAGTCTTCACTGAGCTATCTGCAAAGTCTGATGGGCTACCTAGAGCCTCATTAGAACCCATAGCATACTTGCCGGTGGCCAAACCATTCCCAAAAATGGTCATCATCTCCTTGTAGTTCTCTATGTGCTTGTTCAAAAACTCAGCATCCTTAGGGTGTGCCTAATTTTAATGTGTATGATTAGTTAGCAATATAAGTAAAGGATAAGAAGAAAGAAAGGGCTATTTAACATGATAAGAAGGTAAGAAAGATTGAGGCATCCCGCACACCTTGATGTGTCCCTTGTAATGCTCCTTATCAAGGTTGATCATGCACATCTCCTCAACCCAGAGGGCACCACTCAGTTCCCTCAGCTTGGACACCCTCATCCATCTCTGCCTCCACTTACTCAAGTGGTTATACACTTGAGTACCAGTCACCTCATTGCTAGTAAACTCCTGCAGGTGCTTGGCAACTTGGTTCAGGTGCACCTCCTTGAAGCCCTTGTCTGTTCTAACACCACTTTTAATCAGCTGGCACATACGACGCAGGACAAAGGAAGACATTGCACTAGTCCAGCGCATAGCACCCCTAGGGCGCTGCTCAGCACCAGCTTGCACCTGCTGACCATCTCCACCGACCTGGACAACCTCATCACCCTCCAGATCAATCCTAGCAACCTCCTTAGCCATCCCCTAATTATGTCAGTCATACATTGCCTCAGTGTATGATCAAGTTAGGTTACAAAATGCAATGCATGCATGGTTATCACAGCACATACCCATTGACATATGATCAGAAAAATATAATTTAATTCATGTGTTTGTCATCATTGCACTAACAAAAAACCTAAACCAAAATCAACAGCAAGAACATAGAGGAATAAAGGATTGAATCATCATTGCACATGCCATAGCCTCAGTTAGGTTAAACAGATTAGAGTATTAAATTATCATTGCAAATGTACTTAGCCTCAGTGAAGTTAAAATGAATACAAATAGAAATCATCATTGCACATGTCCATAGCCTCAGTCAAGTTGTTCATACAATAAATTATTACATCATCATTGCACAAGTGCATAGGCTCAGCTAACAGAACAACAATTCATCATTGCACACAAAAAATAGCAAGCTCTAAACATGAGAGGTGCCCCTATTGTTCCACATTTGATTTGCAATTTCATCCCTCCTATTAACCCAAGCTACATTGTTAGTCTCATTACCATGACCAGGTCCAGTACTACTAGAATTAGGTTCCCATGTTGCTTCATCAAGAAAAACCTCATCTTGACCATGGCGAATTATCCAATTATGAAGAATGCAACATGTAAGAACTAATTTGACTTGTGTCTTGAATGGGTGGTAAGGCTTGTTGTCTAGAATACGGAATCGGTTCTTCAAAGCCCCAAATGCCCTCTCAACTATGACCCTTAGGCTTGAATGCCTCAAGTTGAACAACTCTTTCTAATTGATAGGATAATTTTGTCCACCATATTCTTTCAAGTGGTATCTAGTGGCTCGGTAAGGGGGTAGAAATCCAGGGCGACATGCATAGACAACGTCCATTAGGTAGAATTTACCTAAACAATTAATTAGATAGCCAAGAATTAGTTATAGTGTTTATTTGAAATTCCATTTGTTGTTTGCCTAAAAATTTGTGTTACAAGTACCTAGAGGAACCCTTAACCCATCATCCCTCTCTAGAGCATCGGCTAAAATGAGGACATCATGTGCAGATCTCTCCCATCCAGCTAGTACATAGGTGAACCTCAGATCAAAGTCCACTGCAGCAAGCACATTTTGAGTAGGATAGTGCTTTCTACCCCTGAATGTTGTTGATATATTTGCTGGTACTCTAGCATAAACATGAGTACCATCTATTGCACCATTACAGTCATACATTATAGCAAGACTAGTGATTAAAGTTTTGTCAAGACTGCAGTTAGATAGAGTTGAACCTTAGATTCATTTAATTACCTTAAAATAAGGATACCACCTTGGGCTTGTTCTGATTTTAAGTGATGTCTCAGTTGATAGTGGCCTTATCATCTCTCCCCTAAGCTCACCAATAGCATACCAAACCTCCCTGAAATACCAATTGCTATTTTTCCATGGACCTCCTAAATGTTTGGTGAATGACTCTAAATCTCTGGTTGTGTCCCACAACATGGAGAAACATTGCTACTTGTTCCTCCATAGTACTGTTTATGGTGTCTCTTAGCAAGTTTCTATCCCTAAGTAGGTTACATAGGTTGAAAAAGGGAGCTCTACGCATACGCAACATGTTAACACATTCTATATTATTATGATTAAAAATTTTGTTCAGATTGGCTTGGCGTTCCTCATCCATGGCACTCATTGGGGCATATGTGATCCGAGGCTATGAATTACGTGCCACTCTCAGCCTACTCATGAAGTAGGCATAAATGATAGACACAAAAGCAGCAGCTTTTATCACAAGCATGCATCTCTGCTCGGTAGGGTTCATCTATTGCATTTAAAAAAATGTAAAGCATATCTCAGTAAAAGAAAATATCATTTTCAGCATTCAACAAGTCGGTCAACAAAAAATAATATCATCATCACCTAATGCATAAGAGCTCAGATATAGCTAGTTCAATGCTACAAGCATGCATCATTGGCTAAGGACATGTGCTCAGTTTTCGTATTTATAAAGTAATATCATCGGCCAAGAACATGTGCTCACTTTTCAAAATAAATAAGCATTCATCATCGGCTAAGAACATGTGCTCAGTTTTCATAGTAAGTAAGCAATCTTCATCGGCTAGTGACATGGGCTCGATGGAAAAATCATTACCGCTGTCTCCTTGCTAAAAAAGTTGCAGGACTTTCAGAAGTTCAACAGGAAAGGAAAGGTAAAGGTAGATCTGCACATGAGGGAAATAAATTAGCATGACAAGTAGGTAGATCCAATCTGGGGAAACAAGAACAGATCGAAACCTTAGGGGGGAAACTTGCCTTTTTACCTCCAACGAAGTCACTAGCACAAATCGAACCCTACAAATGCTCAAATACATTAGGAACCCAACAAAACTGATGGGGAAAGGGAGCAACACCAGATCTGCGTGGGATTACAGGTTATTTGCTCTCTTTGCCACAAAACCCTGACGAATCGAACCTCAAACCTGTGAAAATTGAAGAGAGGGAGAAGAAAAAGGTTAGCATAGATTGAATCAAGCCTCAAACACCGTGGATCTAGAGCAAGAGGAAGGAAGGATGCATCACCTGCTAGCACCAATAGGATCTGGATGAGCAAAAAGAGGAAGACGAGGAAGCGAGAGAGCTCAGAGCGGAGAGGCAGAGGGCGAGTGCGAGGGAGAGAATGGGGAGAGGGGAGGCGGCGGTGAGGATTATAACGCGAAAGGGGTGGCGGTAACCCTAGCTTCCCGCGCGCGCACCCCCATCTCCCGCCTGCATCTAAAGAGCCAATTTTTCTGGCCGCTGAACGCTCGCTCTCGTCCCACGAGAGCCAGGCCGCCAAGAAACGGAATCCATTTTTGTTTCCCGGCAGCCAGGCTCGGGGGAGCGCGTTGCACGCCCAGGGCCAGGTCTAGAACCCCATGAAGGCATCCAAACGATGGAAAACTGCATCCCGGGGGCTAGGTCGGGGTAGATACAAGGAACCAAACGCGCCCTTAGGTACCCATGCCTCCTGTAACAGAAGCAGCTTGCCATAGAAGCCTTCGCGTAGCTGACCACTTAGGCACTCTCGATTTGGATCTCCCGGCCGGCGATGGACGCCAGCGCCAGCCGCCACCAGGATGTGAGTGCCCTCTACTAGCTGATCTGCCAGGCCGCCACGGCGCATTGTTGTGTTAGCGATTGGGTTCGATTAGGGCATGCATGTTGCGCCCTTCCTCCGCACTACAGCCGTTGTTCCTAGTGATGGTTCGATTTGGTTTTGTTTTGGCTTTCTTTCATGCTTCAGCCCTATGATTGTAGACTAGCTCGTCGTAGCTACCACTACCATCTGATGCTGAGTTGTTGGCCTATTAATTACTTCTTCTAGTTTGGACTTTGGGATCCTGGGTTCCTCCATCATATATATAGATCTATATATCTCGGCCTACATCAGCAGATTTATATGCTTTTATGGTATGACGACGGGCTTTACTTCGAAGGAAGTACGGAGGAGATCGAGGATCGTGAGAGCGTGCAAGGGTTCGGCGGGCAGGAGCCGTGATTACGGTGGCAAGAGATGACGATGAATAGGGAGATGCCGGGCGCCCAAGGGTGACTTGTAGTCACAATCCCATGCTAATTGTTTCCTTAATGAAGTTGGACTCTTATAGTCTTTACAACTCGACCCTGATACTTGACTCTAGACGTTAACCAACTCGACTCTTGATGCTAATAGACTCTTGCTATGAATCTTGACCAAATCTTCTAAGACTCTAACCCAAATCTGCTAGGACTCTAGATGAGCCTGAATACGACAGCCGATGGTGACCACGTTCCACCTATCCCTGGTTCGGTTCAGGCCCTTCTGTTGTTGCGCCTTGCATAAGTCTTCCCCACCATAACATCTCTCCCTCCCTCGGAAAATAGCTCATCCGCGAGCTGGAAGGAAGGGTGGGCTTCTTGCAATGTAGGAACCGGCTCCCACATTGCCTCGGACGTAGGCATGCCAGACCACTCGACGAGGACGTGCCAGATGCCACAATGAAGTTCAGAGCGCAGTATGCGTTCCGGTCGCTGGAGAGGCCAGCCGTGGTGAAGTGGAGGAAGCACTGGCTCGGACGTCGGTGGTGTACCACGGAACGGCTTTAACACCTCAACATGGAAGACGTCGTGAATCTGGGCGCCCTCTAGAAGATGAAGCCGGTAGGCCACCTCGCCCACCCGCGTAATCACCTGGAAAGGGCCAGCATACTTGGGCCCCAACTTGCCACGACCGCTAGGGGCTAGGGACTGCGTGTGTCGATGAAGCATGCGGAGCAGTACCTAGTCCCCGACGGCAAACTCCAGGGCACGGTGCTTGGCGTCGTAGAAGCGTCTAGCGTACTCCTGCGCCTGGAGGAGGCGAGTGTATACCTCATCCAAGAACTCATCCCGTTGGACAACATGGTGTCGACGACCTCCGTGCGCGCCTCCCCTAGAACATACGGCAGCAGGTCGGGCGGAGGACGGCCATACACCACCTGAAATGGAG
Organism: Miscanthus lutarioriparius; assembly: GCA_904845875.1. NCBI lineage: Eukaryota > Viridiplantae > Streptophyta > Magnoliopsida > Poales > Poaceae > Miscanthus > Miscanthus lutarioriparius. The sequence goes on along the minus strand of CAJGYO010000007.1, from coordinate 116,353,828 downwards.
TAGTCTGAAGCACCATGTGATATGCGGTGTTGTAACAGAATTCCGTCCACAGCAGCCAGTCCAGCCAGTCGTGAGGGCGGTCACCAGTGAGACATCTCAAATACATGGTTATGGCCTTGTTCACCGCTTTGGACTGCACGTCCGTCTGTGGGTGGAACGCCGTGCTCATCCGAAGCTGGATGTCGGCGTGGCAAAAAAGATCGCGCCACACATGCCCCGTGAACACCGGGTCACGATCGCTGACGATGGACTTGGGAAATCCATGGAGGCGCACGATGTCCTGGAAGAAAGCTCACGCCACTGACGATGCCGTGTAGGGGTGGCCCAAGGGAATGAAGTGCGCATACTTCAAAAACCTGTCAACCACGGTTAGGAGAACACTTTTACCGTGGACCTTGGGAAGCACCTCAATGAAGTCGAGGGAGATATCTACCCAGACTCGCGAGGGCACCGGTAAGGGTTGCAGCAGTCCCATGGGGTGCAATGTCTCCATTTTGTTCCACTGGCACGTGGAGCAGGAATGCACGAAGTCACCGACGACGTGCCGATCATGCTCGACGTAGAACTCGGTACGGAGCCACCGTAGAGTCTTTTGGATGCCCTCGTGGGCTCCTATGTGGGCGAGATGGAGGACGTCGTCCAGGAGCGGGGATGATGCAGGCACGAAGACACGTCCGTCATGGAGTATGAGCCCCTCCTAGACGGTACAGGAGGCCCCGTGCGCACCGGCGGCCACAGCGTCGCGGCGTGCGCGCAACGTGGCGTCGGTGTCCAGCTCCAAGCGGAGGTCATCGAAGAGCCAGAACGTTGGAGTCGAGAGCGCCGCGAGGGATGGTGCATCAGTGTCGCAGAGACCCGCCAAGAGCGGGGTGTCACCGTCGCGGCAAGACAGCGCATCGGCCACCACGTTCACCTTGCCAGGGCGGTACTCAATCCTAAAATCATACCCGAACAATTTGCTCACCCAGTGATGTTGTGGAATTGTCGAAAGCCGCTAGTCGAGCATGAACTTGAGGGCATAGTGATCAGTCCGGACGATGAAAGCGCGCCCTCAAAGATAAGGGCGCCAATGGTGGACCACTTGGATGAGACTAATGAGCTCGCGCTCGTACGCAGCCGCTTTGAGGTGCCGAGCCGCAAAGGGCCAACTAAAGAACGCGATGGGATTCCTGTCTTGATGAAGGACGGCTTCGAAGCCAGCGGACGCGTCGCAGTCGACGACGAACGTGGCGTTGAAGTCCGGGAGATGGAGCACTGGCGCCACACACAGCGTGGCCTTGAGGGCCATAAATGCCATGTCGGCGGTCTCTAACCATCGAAACCCCTCTTTCCACAAGAGCTGCGTCAATGGGGCGACGATGGTGTCGTAGTCTTTGATGAACCGGCGGTAGTAGCCGGCTAGCCCAAGGAAACCGCAAAGGCCGCGTGCCAAACACGGCTGCGGCCACGACTATACAGCCGCCACCTTGGTCGTGTCCATGGCCACCCCCTCAGCCATGATGACATGGCCAAGGTAGTGGACCGACGAGGTAGTGAAAGAGCATTTGGACCGCTTGAGATGCAGCCGGTGCTTGCGGAGGACGTCCAGGACGGTGCGGAGATTCTGCAGGTGCTCGGTCCACGTGGAATTGTAGACGAGGATGTCGTCGAAGAAGACGAGGATCGTTGCGTCGTAGGAACGGCTTGAGGACGAGGTTCATGAGCGCCTAGAACATCGAAGGTGCGTTGGACAAGCCGAAAGGCATGACCAAGAACTCGAAGTGGCCGTGGTGTGTCCGGAACGCCGTCTTTTCCACATCAGCGGGGTCGACGCGGACCTGGTGATAACCTGAACGGAGGTCCAACTTGGTGAAGAATTTGGCACCATAGAGCTCGTCTAGAAGCTCTTTGACGACCGGGATCAGGAACTTGACTTTCACCGTCACGGCGTTGAGTGACCTGTAGTCGACACAATAGCACCAAGTCCCATCCTGCTTCTTGACAAGTAGTACCGGCGTGGAGAAGGGGGAAGTGTTGTCCCATATGACCCCCTGCTGGAGCATTGCCTCGCACTGCCTCTCTAGCTCATCCTTCTGGAGGTGGGGATACCTGTAGGGGCAGACGGCGACGGGTTCGGTGCTGGGCTTCAAGTGTATCCGATGATCACAGGGGTGCGTGGGTGGGAGCCCTATGGGCTCCGTGAACACATCGGCGTAGGTGTCGAGGAGACAGTCCAGGAGGACTGGCTCCACCCCCTTGTCGATGAAGATGTGGCCGGAGAGTAGCCGCTCGGTGCGGCCCGCGCTTGGAGAGCCAATGCCCGTCCAGAGGATGCGGCGGCTGCAGAGGACGAATGCCATGCGAAGACCCTCAAAGTCCCATAGGATCGGCCCCAGGGTCCATAGCCAGGCGATCCCTAGGACCATGTCGTAGCACTCCAGTGGGATGGAGAAGCAGTCCACTGGGAAGACTTCTTCGCCGATCTCGAGCTTGGCATCACGGGTGAGACCACGGCACGCGACTTGGTCCCCGTTCGACACAACCACATGTGCACCATGGCTGTCCTGAAGCTGCAGGTCCGCGCGCCGAGCCGCCTCTGTGCTGATGAAGTTGTGAGTTGAACCGGAGTCTAGGAGCGCGGTGAACTGGTGCGCGCCACTGTGGACGTGGAGCTGCATGGTCTTTTCGGCCCAGATGCCCGTGATGGTGGATAGAGATATCATAGGCGCATCGGGGTCGAATGGCGGTGCAGCCGGGGCGTCCTCCGTGTCATCCGGCTCCTCCACGATGTAATCTGAGGCCACGAGGTAGAAGAGTCTGGCACACTTGTGCCCCTTATGTATTGTTCATCGCAATTGTAGTATAAGCCCATCTTGCGTCGTTCCGCCATGTCCTCCGGTGTGAGGCGCTTGAACGTGCATGGCGCTGATGCCGAAGAAGTGGCGTTGGAGATGGCTGGTGTAGGCAGCGCAGCTGGTGCGCCAATAGGGCTGCGCGCCAAGCATGGTGCCGACAAGGCAGGAGCCTGCGAGGCCTTGTGGCACTCATAAGCGCGCGCAAGCCACATGGCATGCTGCAGGTCCTGTGGCTCGAGGAGCTCGACGTCGATGCGGATGTGTTCCAGCAGACCGTCGGTGAACAGCCCGCCTTCTACAGCGTAGAGAGGTCGCCGGCGTGTGCGGCACGGGCTTGAAACTCTGCCATGTACGTGTCCACCGATCCTCCGAACAGCAGCCGCGCCAAGTCGGCGAGGTGGTTAGTGCTAAGGGCTGGGCCCAAGCGCTGCTGACACATGCGACGGAAGTCCGGCCATGTGGGGCAGCCTATGTCGCCTTCCAAGACGAGGTACCACTGTTGAGCCACGCCCATGAGGTGATACGATGCGAGCCAGACCTTGTCCACCTCCCGTGTCATCTGGCCGTGGAAAAACTGCTCACACTTGTTGAGCCAGCCAAGCGGGTCCTCTTTGCCGTCGTAGGTGGCGAACGTGAGTTTGTGGTACTTTGGCACAGCCACGCCCTCCACCTCCGGCGGTGATGGGATATGTGACGGCGTCGAGGACATGTGCGACATCGACGCCGAGACGTAGGGCAGTCCTGTAGATGAGAACACAGGCAGCGGTGACGGTGAGTGTGGGAAATTAATATGGGTGATCGGCACACCCGTCAACGGTGGTGGAGCAGGCGGCCGCAATCCGTGCACCACTAGAGATGATAATGGCACAGACGTCGGCGGTGCCATGGTGGATTCCGCGGACACCGCAGTGACCTCGAAGATCATCGGAGCGGAGGCCACGGGTAGGGCTGGGACCCCACCGAACCCCAGCAAACCGAATTGCGGGGACGCTGGCCGGCCATCGAGCGCCGTAAGCCGGGCACCCTGGTCCGCCAGGTGGTGGTTGACGGCTATCATCTGGAGTTGGAGGCCTACGATGGCCTGCGTCAGCGCCTGGAGCGCCTCCGCGGTCGACATGGGTTGGGACGCGGATGGCACAGTGGGCACAAGGGTGCCCAATGTGCCAACCATCGGCAGCAACACGGCGGATTGTGGCACGGCAGAGGCAGGCACGCCGGTCGTGGGAGCAGCGGAGGAAGGAGGGACCATCACAGATGAGTCCCCGGATGTCGCCATGGGCTCTGATACCAGGCTGGTATGACGACGCGCTTTACTTCGAAGGAAGTACGGAGGAGATCGAGGAGCGTGAGAGCGTGTAAGGGTTCGGTGGGCAGGAGCCGTGATTGCGGTGGCAAGAGATGACGATGAACAGGGAGACGTCGGGCGCCCAAGGGTGACTTGTAGTCACAATCCCAAGCTAATTGTTTCCTTAATGAAGTTGGACTCTTATAGTCCTTAAAACTCGACCCTGATACTTGACTCTAGACGTTAACCAACTCGACTCTTGACGCTAACAGACTCCTGCTATGAATCTGGACCAAATCTTCTAAGACTCTAACCCAAATCTGCTAGGACTCTAGATGAGCCTGAATACGACAGTCGATGGTGACCACGTTCCACCTATCCCTGGTCCGGTTCAAGCCCTTCTGTTGTTGCGCCTTGCATAAGTCTTCCCCACCATAACATTTTATTACTTTTTTTACATACCACTCACCTTGACATCTTTTGGTTTAACCTCTCTTTTAATTTTCCTCTCGTCGTTTCATTCTTTTCGGTTTTATTTTATCTATTTTGCCACTATGCGACTTTTTATTCATTTCGCCACTTTTTCGAGCAAATGCATTCCTGAATCTTTTGGAACATGAGACCAGAGGCCTTATGTATGTAGCCATATAATGCAGTGGTTTATATTCCCGGTGCTCCTTTAATTCATGTTTTCTTCACCTGTGTGGAGGTTTTCTTGGTTGTAGGATGTTTTTCTGTTCTGCTAAGCATGGTCTCGGCTGATAATATATAGTGAAACTAACATGGACTTTGTACAATAATGAAACAGGATCCTAATCGATGCATAGCATATAACCAAAGTAGGTGTGTTCATTTGATAGCAAATGGCCAAATTTCCCCCACAAACTTTTGCCACATTAATTAGTACGTGATTTTTCATAAAAAATGTTGTTGGGTGTATTTATTTGTTGTCTCTAATGCATGCTAAATAAAGCAAGTTGCTACTGTGTAATGTTAATTTATTATAGTGTCGGGTTCATAAACCTAGGGTCCCAAATGGACCCGCTTCCCTATAAAAACACTTCGGTCCAAAGAAAGGGCGCAAGGCTCTGGCACAGTGGCACCACATGCTTGACCGGCCCATGCAATGACCAGATACATTAATGACCGCCAAGACAACGATCCGGTCAACCACAATCGAGCCCCATCCCCTGGAAGGCTCGGCCGTGGTGGGACCACAGTCACGACTCGATCCCCTTTCTCCGACCGAGGATACGTCCGGACCTACTCTGACACTTAGCAAATTGCTCTTCCCCCAACACGGTCGGGCTGACTAAAGAACGACCGACCGCCAGGGGGCCGCCAATGTAGACCAATCACCTCGGTGTGGGCCCGGGGAGCAAAGGAGCGAGATAAGGTAAGGCGCTCAAGTCAACCACAATACCGAGGATCGTACCTGTCATGCCTGCAGACCTACTCGATGAGGCTCGTGAGATTCCTTGCTTTGCCAGCCATCCATCCACCGCTTAACAAGCAGCCAAAAAACTCTCCATAGGTACCATGAAAGAAAAATCACGGGAGATGATCAATGACTAGATGAGTGTGGTTTGGCTGATCCAACCGAGCGCTTACCTGGAACATCGAACAATTACGTCGTTTCTTTCCCTAAAGCTCGGTCTTACCGTTTATTTCCATTCAATGCTTGTTCCTACAACGCCCTAGCCCGAGCACTCTCAGCATGGGTCGCTCGGGGGCTCCACGGGGGTGCGATACCACCCCCTTTTTTACTATCATGTAGTAACATTTTTCGCCCAAACAAAAGGACGTCGCCCAAACAAAAGGGCATCATGTTCCTTTGATTACCCTACGTAACTTGCACTTTAGCCTCCCGACCGATCACACCCCACCACGACCTACGGTTACGAGCAGCTGAGCCTCGCGGGCCAAGCCCGGGTTCTTAAGGTTGCAGCCTACGGGTCAACGGGCAGGTGCGAAAAAGAAAGGACAAAAAACAAAACTACACAAGGATAAAAACAAGGGCGGACAAGACAAGCTTCCCCTCACGAGTGATTTCATCACAAAACAAACTTAAAATATTCACGAATGTAAAACTGTTCACACAGGGGCTCCCCCATGAATTCATCTTTTACATAAACTGATTATTTCTACTCTAACTCTATTGTGGCCCTCGGCTGTGTCAGTTGACGGTGCGGTTGGTGAGGACAAAGGCAGCTCGGTTGTGGTCGGACGACGGCCTCCACGCTCAAGGATGGATGCGGCACGGGCGGACGACGCTCGCCTCGGTTGGGGGCGGGACAACAACGCTCCCTCGACCCGCCTCCACTCCTTTCCCAGGATGGACGACGTCTTCCCGATGCACATCTACGGCCATGGTCGAACGGCGAGCCTCCATCACCCACTACGCGGTGACCTGCTCAGCGACCACCTGTGCGTGCGGCACCAAACTTTCCCCCAGCGCATGGATCTCGTCTGCGCTCCACCCGTCGGCATATCCTCTACAGATGGCCACAAAGTCCAGATCAGGGTAGTGGGTCGCCACCGAGGTCAGCACCCTCGACGTCCCATAGAACATGTCGTCGGAGATGAGCACCCGAACTTCATTCGGGATCTCCGCCAGTTGGACGGCGGGCGTACTGGTGCTTGGTCCTGACCCAAATACATACCCAGATGAAAGCGGCAAAACCTTGAAACCCCAACCAACTGACGATGAGCCGACCGAACGAGGATCGCTCAGGGTCGTTGTCCACTCCCCCTCGGATCGATCAAGGGTAGGGACAGCACGGCCGGTCCCCGTTCAGCTCGCAAACGGTCATGGCCACCAGCTCGTGGCAAGACCACTGGAGCAATTGGTGGGGCATCTCCCCATTGAGGGCCATGCACGCACGGTGACCCCGAGGGAATAGGCGGGTGATAGCGCTCCCCAGACCGATCAGCGCGCTCCATCACACTCGGAGCAGGAGGCTGAGAAGCTGATGGTGCCTCTGAAGGGCACGGCGACCGTGCCCACTTCGCCTCTCGTTCAAGGGCGGCGTCTTCACTCGTGGTAGGAACGTCGACGTGCGTCTTCGTACCACGCCCGCCACCGACGGGCGTTGCCGTGGGCTCACGGCACTCCACCAAGGTCACGGTAGTGCCCCTGTCTCCCTCATCCTTTGAGGAACTCGCGTCATCACCCGTCTCTGTGGGCTCCTCCAACTCAAGCTCTGCCTCCACATCGCTCCGGCTCTCACCACCATGGACCAGCCAGTTGATCTCCTTCTCCTTATCAAAGCTCCTCCGGACCTTCTCGGCTTTCTTCTTCTTCTTGGCAAGCGTGGCCTCCCTTTGGGCGGCTTGCCAAACCATGCCTTACGGCCCTCTTAGAAGATACGGCCAGGATTTATAGCCCGTGAGTCCCTTTAAAATGGGCAACTCAAAATCAATCAAAACATCAAAACAAGAAGGAAAAGGCCACGGGAAAAAAGCATACCAAATCGGACAGCTTCACGGCATGAAGGGCTCCGGGTGTCCGTTCGAGGGAATCTTCATCCCTCAACTACAGTGCCTGACCAAGATAATAGTAGACTTCATCTTTCAACAACTCCTCCGGCGATGCGCGGTTGGGATCCATCGGGCCAGAGTATTCCCACATCGGCCGCGTCCTTTCCCCCAGCGGAGCAGCCCAACGGCGGAAGAAGGTGTGGAAGACCTGCAACCTGTCGAGGCCATGCCGCATGAACTTCTGAAGCTCCGGCTTGATGATCGCCAGCTTTTTCTATTGACGGGAAGGACCCCACATCCAACTTTCCCTCTTCTCTGGCCTCCCGCCGGTAAACGTCGAGAATGGCGCCTCCACCGGGTTCCTGATATAGAACCACTCGCCATGCCACCCCCGGTTGGAGTCACTGGGGGAGTACGCGGGGTAGGGGACCAATGGCTTTGGCCTCTTCTACAGGGCAAACCCCCCAACCGGTACGGTTCTGGGTGGTTTCCCCTCGGACAGGGCTCGCCCGATGAAGACTCGCCGGAATAGATCCACATGCGGCTCCATCCCGAGGAAGGCCTCGTAGACAGTGACGAAGCCGGTGATGTGTAGCACCCCAGTTGGGTTGAGGTGCTGCAACTCCAGGCCCCACTCGTTGAGGAGACCGCGCAGGAACCAATGCGCTGGGTACCTGAGCCCACGCTAGTGGAAGGCGAGGAAGGAGATGACCTCATCGGCCCGGGTTCACGGAACAACCTCCCCCGACACGGGAGCCCTCCAGTGCGCCACCTCTTTCGATGAAAGCAGCCCCTTCATGGTGAAGTCAGCCAACACAGCATCATCCACATTGGAAGGCCACCAGTTCGACATCGCACCTTGGATTTACGAACGAATCTGTGAGTTTTTCCTCTCCCTCGCTCTGCCCTCCTCTCTCCTAGAAACCGCCGCGGCACACAAATAGGCTTGGCAAAAAGAAGGAAGGAGAAACGACAGCGGTTGAAGAAAGGCGAAAGAACAGGAGGAAAACCCTCTCCCTTCCCCCTATTTAATGAGGAAAGGCGTGCGATGGGACGTGGCCCTAGCTAATGGGACATGGCCTGCCCGACGGACGTCGTCTGGCTAATGGGACATGGCCTAGGTGGGGCCCACCACTACCGCAACCCGGGCATGGGAAATGAGGCGCAACCACACGCAAACGAATCTCTGCCTTCCATCGAGGAGAGGCTAGCGGGTCACCCGAGTCGATCGGACGGCTCGGGCGGCTGCCGAGAGATAGGTAAGGAGCAGTGAGATGCCCCATGCGGGTTATGCTGACTCCATCACGAACGACAAGCCTGGATTCCACTCGAACATATCTGATAGGAGCTCCCTAAACCCGTCACTCGAGCCATCGAGGTAACTTTACCAACCCCTATTTTACTTTTCCAGTACATAAGCATTCATTCTCATGCATGCATTCATACATCCAAATCATTGCATATGCAATCATTGCATCGAAACGCTTCGCGTCGCGTCATGAAGCGGTAGTCATCTCATTCGATATGAGTGGCAACCGACCGGGGTTCGAAGGCTGGCCCACAAAGGGCTTGAGGCCACCTCATGTCAAATAGAACCAGGGGAGAAAACATAGATGAGCCCCAGCGGCCCTCACCCAACCCGCTCAAGAGCGGACAGGGTCATCTCAACCTTCTTGTTCGATCCTGACCTCGAGCCGTTCCCACAGAATCTCCATCGAGGGGAGGCCATCGGGCCACCTGAGTCGATCTCCGGAACAACTCGGGCATCTGCTGGGAGACAGGTTAAGGAGAAGTGGAGTGCCACATGAGGGCTATGCCGACCCCGTCACGAACGATGGACCCGGATTCCACTCGAACATGCCCGTTAGCGAGCTCACCGAAGCCCACCACTCGAGCCATCGAGGCAAGTGGCGTCAGCTCAACCCCTCCGGTTATGGAAACCGTGGATGGAGTGACGCAGGAAATCATGCGACCAGCCCCTAGTGGCCTGGGGGCTCGAGCCGCCAGATCCCGACTCAAAAACCCGACCGACCGCACAGGTTGCGGTCGGAACGGACATAGGCGAATACCCCGACCAAAAGAGACACAAGAGTCCGCAGCCCCAAAAAAGAGTACCAAGCTACTCAGCCTCCGACCAACTCCCCAGTCGGCCGCAAGCTCAGGGGCTACACCCACCGGGTGCGCTCCGACGCACCCGGCGAAAAACGGATTACCAGCGAGTCTCGTCCTCAGGGGTTGGGCGCCTATGTCTACATGGCGCACCTCCGCGGCCTTCGTTAGTCCCCTCCTCAGGGGCTGGGTGCCAATATCCCTCCAGCGTGCCTCGCAGCCTTCGCCAGTCCTCCCCATGGAGGCTGGGCGCCCATATCCACTCTGCGTGCCTCCATGACCTTTGCCAGTCCTCCACATGGAGGCTGGGTGCCTAAATCCTACTCAGTTACCCTACGAAGTACAACAAACCAAGGGGGAAAACACAGAAGTTCCAATAACAGCCCGCCTCCACGGCACAATGGGCACAGGAATTACAAAGAAAATACAAGCTTTCATTAAGCTAAAAACACAAGGCCCTGGCTTTTACAATATCATGCAAAGCGTGTGCGAACAGCCCCTTCACGGCTTCATAGAAGTCCCAAAGAGGTTCGGGGGCTCCTGTCGGGTTCATAAACGCGGAGTCCCTAATGGACCCGCTTCCCTACAAAACTTGGTCTAGGAGGCGGCACAGCGACAGCACGCGCCTGGGCCGACCTAGATACACAATGACAGGCCAAGACCACGATTCGGTCCCCGATCGGCACCTCCGGCCAAAAGACCTGGTCGAAGCCCCGACCCGAAGGCCTGGCCATGGTGGGACCGCAGTCCTACTCCGACCCCCTTTCTCCGACCGAGGATACGTCGGACCTCTGCTCGCTACTCTTTCCCGACCAACACGGTCGGGTCGACTGAGAATGACCGACCAGGGACGCCCGCTCGGTGTGGGCCCGGGGAGCAGGCGGAGCAAATAAGGTAAGGCGCTCAAGTCAACCGTAATACCGAGGACCGTAACCTGCCATGCCCTGCGCACCTACAGGACGGTGTCGTCGGGCCATGTCGAGACGGACACTGTACTGCCTGCCAGACGCGTCAGAGCATAAACAGTATTATAGGCGCCGTCGTTTGCCGTATCAGGCGAACACCGTGCAGCCTGCCAGATACAACATAGTATGAACAGCAAGGTAGGCGATGGAGACGTAAACAGTATGGCGGGCGACGGCGGTCATCCCGTACTGATGGCGTAGGCAACAAGACTAGACAGCGCCCGTATATACTCTCTCTCTCTGAGTTGTAAGGCCATCCCCTTCAACTATAAAAGGGGATGCGCTCTCTCCTAAAAGACGGGGACCCGAGGACTCGACGACTCGACGGCTATACTAGCTACCGAACACGGTCTCAATAGTCTCAACAGCCCGCAAGCTCGGGCACACAGAGCACACGCTCCGACACTTAGCATACGTTTGAGCCCCCGTCACTCTCTTCCACTCGGACTAGAATATGACCGGGCCTTTTACACCCCGACTTTATTCCTCACTCGTTTGTAACCCCACAGCAAACTTCGAGCACCTGGGCTCAGGAATAAAGTCACCAACCGATCTCAACTGGACGTAGGGCCCGTTGTCTGAACCAGTATAAATCCTGTGTCATTGAGTGCTAGGCCACATCCGATCACAACGCACGGCAAAACTACAAATATTTACTTGTTGACCATATTTTGCACCGACATATAGTTTATAATATAATAACTTTATGAGGGGGGCATATTTACCATCAAAAGGTGACTACGGATATTGTAATTTCTTATCATTTCATGCACATGGTATATATATGCTATGCATGTGTTTATCTCCAATTAAATATGGTAAAAATAATTCAGGTTGTCTTCATATACACAACTAAATGCCAAGTTCTTATTAATGATCTCCATAGTCAATTGACATCCATATATGATTTAAGGTCATTTAAATAAATACTCCCCCCTTTCCATAATAAAATAAGTTTCTAAATTTTGTTGGATAGATTAAGGACGTTGGCAAAAGACGCATCTACCCTCATCTCTTTTCCTTTCCCAAGTATATCTCTTAGAATTTGGCATTTACCTCCCCCCCCCCCCACCCCCCCCCCCACACACACACACCAAAAAAAAATGCATTTACCGTTTGCATGCAGTCAATATATATTAGCTTCCGCATTAGGAGTATATAGTTATTTTTGTGGAACTTCCGTATATAATGGCATGTTTAAAGCTAAACTCACCAGATAAATCAATACCAAAATCATATTTAAATTTTCTTTTCCTCTTGCCATCATATAGTTCTCTTATACGAGGAGTTGGGATGTGAGTGACTTTTGTCCGAACTATAGAAAGACCACACTGCTGCTAGTGGGCTTATTACAGTTGTTGGATTAGGACAGGAGGATGTCTATCACAACGTCAGCCCTCATTGATCAATCCTTTTCCAATCCTGTTTCGGTAGTGCAACGACCTTACATGATTGCTTGTAACTAAGAGTGTTGGCTTCTCTTCTGCCTCAAGTCTCTCCAATCCTCGAATACATCAATCTCGCAATGTATATTGCGGGTTCCATATATTAGCAAATTTAAATGTATACACACACATTGTTTTTCCATATAGTAAATAATGGGTTGATAACTTGATATTGATGTTGCCATCATTTTGTATTTCTCTCTCTCTCTCTCTCTCTCTCTCTCTCTCACTCACTCTCCTCTGTTTTTCTTTGTTTTTTGTTTTATATCCACGTTTTCCATTAGTCTGCTTAGTGTCATTGCCACCATAATCATTCACAATGAAATAGTCTAGTAACAGCAATACATGAGAGAGGAATGCTAGGGTACACTCATAGGGGACAAGGGTGGTACTTGTGTTGAGTTTCTGTTCTAGTTTTTAGTTTGCCAATCAATTTATTGTTAACAAGGCTATATTACTATCTTATTGTGAGCATATTGACAGTCCACATTGTAGATTGGTTGATGAAAAGTATACTACTATTTTTCTTGCTAAAGTACATTCATAGTATCATACCTTTACCGCTGTATATTAATAGGATGCAGTGGATGGAGTTACATCTGAGAGCCTATGTAAAAATTGAAAAACGTCAAATAAGAAAAACAAGCAGATGAGTGTTTTTTTTTTTTTTGACGAAACAGAGCCCTATTGGAAATATATTAACAAGTAGAGAAAAAGGTTACAAGACAGTATGTGGCCAGTTTAAATATATTAAGAAATACTAGATGAGTGTAATTTCAGGCTCTCTCTTTTATTGCCTTGTATAGTTGTCACTTCTGTTTAATGCAATGAGACACAAGATTTGGCATTTCATCTTTTTCTATATTACTTAATTAGCAAATCAATCTTGTTACTCTGGTTGAGTAATGTGGTCTATTGAACTTCTTTCTTTCTATATACTGTAGAAAGCTGCAACATTTCTGAAGAGCTTTGTGCAAATGACCTCAACCAGGAGACCATTGAAGCACTTATTGCAGACAGTAACTTGGTACTGAAGTTCCTCCTGATCCTTTCTAATACTAACTCAAGATGTCTCGCTCTCTTTTTTTCATAGGACGTCCACCATTCCATTACTAGACATATAATTGCACGATGAAGGTTGATGCATGCTAACAAACTTCTGTACGTTTTGTCATCCCATCCTTGCTTTTCCAGAAACTGGAGATCCTTTCTGTAGACGAGTTGAACAGTGCACTCAATAATTTTCAGCCTGTTCGGGAGGCCGTATCGTATCGTGGATTATTTACTGCTGGCTGATTTGGTGTGAGAGAAAAACACGGTTCCGGCTGGAAATTTACGATCGTTTACGAGCAAGCGAACACGCTGTTTGTCAAGGAGGACGACAAGACGGCATTTCAAGCTTGTGTGCAGCAAAACATTGAGGAAGCGATAGTAAGATATGCTACCAGTTTACATTACATGAACGAAAAACTAGTCTGCAACTGGAATGACTGAATGTCCAAACTCCAAACTGGCTAACATTTCTAACTTCAATTTTTTCTATACAATTTGAATTCTGAAGCACCTCTTGTTGGATAATTTGCAGAACAAATTGACTACCGCCGAAGACGATTCCATTGACCAAGAAAAAGTAGGGCATCAACTGATATATGTCGTTAAATTCTTCAAGCTGACATGCTGAGTAATCTTGTTGTGCAGCTCCAGGAAAAGGAAAACCAATCCAAGGAAAGAGCAAGCTCCCAGAATCTGCAGGCTGATACACTCAGCGTCTTTGAGAAGCAGAAGTGCTCGACGACAACAGAGGAGCAGCAGGCCCTTGACTCAGATGACGAACCCATCGAATCTTCAGTAAGTGATCTCTTCTTCAGCCATCACAATTTCAAGTCTAATGACACGTTGATGTACTGCTCCATGCTCAAGGACCCGGAGGAGAGTGGTAGCCAGCAAGCAGGAAAGAAGAGACGAGCGGCACCAGCATGCGGGGGACGATCTGCGGCTGCCGGTGGGAGGAGGAAGACGGACCTGGCTTCCCTCCAGAGGATTCCGGCGAAGGAAGACGACGCCGACACGGCCAAGAAACGCCGGGCTCCCGTAAGCTGTCTCGTCCAGCGATCTCTCAGTTATCAGCTCTGAATGATATCCCAAGGTTTGAGCTTTTGACTTGCCGTGCAGGTTGCCGCCGGGAGGTACGGGGCTGTGATCACTGATCAGGAGGAATTGATGAGCAGATCGGCGGCCGGAACGATTGCGTTCCTTTTGGGAGTTGAACATTGGAGCCGGAATTTCTTTGGCGAACTTTGTGCATCTGGGTGAACTGGCTAGTGGCTACCGTGTTGAATTCAATCTTTAGGTTCACGGTTCTAGTGGATTCCTCATTGGGCTTTGTGTATTCCTGATCCTGAATCGAGTAGTTACTATCAGTATATTCGTTGAATCTGAATTTACATGCTGCTCTTTCAACCTGTGGGTAAGAGCCACCGACAGATGGGCCCGAGTGTCGGTGTGCGTCCTAGATTCTCTAGGGTCCAATGGAAAAGGGGAGAAGGTAAGGGCGAAGGAGACGACACTCCGGCGGCCGGAGCGGAATGTGGTGGTGCTCCGGCGGACGGCGGCGGCGGCGTAGCCAACGGAGGAGCCCGCAGAGTGGCCCGTGAACGGGAACCGTCACATCTTGGTGGAACGGTTCAGGTACTCTGCAGGTTTCGTTCCTGATTTTGCTTGGAGTGGAACGCTGTGTTCTTGGGCTTCCCTCGTTCCTACGGCATTTGCCAGTTAGATCTAGCCATAATTCACTTGAGCTGAGCTGATCTAGTCTAGTCTGAATGCACCTACCATACCACTATACCATTACCTCTGTATCTGTAGTTTTGAGGTACCATGTTGTTTTGTGTGGGTGTGAGGCTGGGTCATGGACTCACTAGTCACTATATACTTGCTTGCAGGAAGCCAGGAACACAGCATTCCACTGTTGCAGGACTCACTGAGCTATTGCATTTCACACATACTGTAGTGTTCAGCATGAGTTTACAATGTTGAGAAGAGGAAGAGAAAATGGAACAATGTTGCAAAAAATCGTGAAGAACTAAATTCAAAATTGCTTTTGCAGACAAAACCAATTCATAATATTGTAGAAATGAACTCATATGCTGCTATAACCTAGAATCGACCTCTGCATCTTCTCGGCTACTATCCGCCTTCATTTTCCGTACGCGTTGAATTCTGCCTTCATTCTGTCCATTGTGTTTGAACATACAAAAGGATTGCTCTTCTTATCCATTAATTATCCAACAATCCAAGAGGTTCTCTTCAGCCTTTTGTAAGTCTGAAAACTTACTTTGAGACTGATGTGCCATCCGGTGTCCTTTGTTTAGCGAATGCGCTACCAACATTAGCAACTGCAACATCGACCATCTTCTTGTTTTTGGACTTAGACCTTTTCTTTTTCTGCTTGCTGTTTTGCTGCTTCGCCTCATCGCTGTTTACTGGTATCTTAATGTTCGGTTTCACACCAGCAGCACCGGTCATCCCTTCCACTGCCTTTTTGGATGCAGTATGGCCGGCACCAATTGAGTTATCTTTGGAGATCTTCTCCAAGGTACCCTGAGCGTTGTTGTTCTTCTTGGTTTTGTTGGCAACTTTAGTATATTGCTTCTCCAGCAGCCTATTATATCGGACCCTGTCACTGTCCTGATCTAGGGAGTTCTCAGACTGTTCAATGTTATCCATTTTGTTGCTTGGAAACTCCTTGTTCCTCCGAGAGGATCCAGATTTTTTTGAACGACTTTCTCCATAAATATCATCAAAATCTATATCGTCATCAAAATCATTTAAGTTTCCTTGTATGCCATCATCTTCCATACTAGTTGTGGACTTCACCAGCTTTTCTTCTAAAGATCTCTGTATTGGGCGCTTACTTTCTGCTACTGTGGTATTGGCAGGTCTCTTTTCTTCAGGTTTGGCAATTCCTACTGCTGTGGAATTGGCAGATCTCTTTTCTTCAGGTTTGGCATTTCCTACTGCTGTGGAATTGGCAGATCTCTTTTCTTCAGACTTGATGGGAAGAGCCACACTGCTTGAGTTTGTAGCCTTTGTGACTAGCACGACGTTTGGTGTTGCACTGGCATTGTTCATTTGCATAGGAGTGCTCTTTCTATTCACCTCGGCTCTGTCTGGTTTCTTGAAATCTTGGAACCTCGTCTTGATCTCTTCGAGTTCGGCCTCCTTCCGTTGCAGGATTTCCATCAGAGCTGCCATCTGGTCAGGGTTTGAACCTGTGGCTTTCTCTTCCATTTGTCTGATGCGGCTGTTTTTCTCCGAGAGAGCTGCTTCCAACTCTTTTTGAGTGTTGGTAGCATTTTTGGTCTTCTCTTCCATGTGTTTGATGTGTCTGTCTTTCTCCGTGAGAGCTGCCTCCAGTTGTTTTCTAGCCTTCTTGAGATTTGTGGCTGCCTCTTCCATTAGATTGATGCGGTTATCTTTTTCTGCGAGAGCTGCTTCCAGATCTTTTTGAGTCTTCTTAAGATTTGCAACTGTGGTTTCCATTCCCTTGAGTTTGGTTTTCTGGTCTATCTTCTGAGTTCTAAGTGAAGATGTTGTTGCTTTCATTTCTTCCACCTTCCTCTTCATCTCTTTGTTAATTGCCTTCTCTTTCTGAGAATAAATAATGAAGCAGCAACATTCAGTTAGTTACATTTTTTTGAATTTTCCGCATATTCTATATCTGCCACAGAGAAAGGTTGTGTAGCTCATGTAACAGTGTAGCTACGAAATCGAAGTTCTTTGTCTGTTAGTTACAAATGTCATACTATATAAAATGTCTACAAACAAGCATAATATAGCTTCACTGCAGCAAGTCTTTGGGTAAAAAATAAGAGATTCTTTGGTTTTGGAACTATGTTTGTAAGTAATAACTCCAAAAACCTAGTTAAAACTGGAAAAATGGCCAGTTTTTTTTTCTTACAAATGAGATGTTATCTCTCTCATTAATTTTTTCTGATATATTCAAAATTTTGAGATCAAACTGACTATCTAGTGGTCGTCCTTTTATAAAACCCTTTAGAGGTAAGCAAATCCTGAAGTACTAATTCTTAACAGTATGTCAGTGTTGTACAAATACATTGAATTGTGCCACTTTGTGGTACCAACATGCAGACAATAACAACTAATAGCAGCTTCTGATCTGCTACGCTCTTTTCCCCCTTTTTTTTGAAAAAGATGCTACGCTCTCTTGTGGAAATCTGGTTTGCTGCTTTGTTTCTTGAAACAAACTAGACTGAGGAAAATGACTAGTGCAGGTAATTGGAAGTAGAAGGGGTGGGTGATCCATGACCATGTCCATACCTGGAGAAGGATCCGAACGGAGACAAGCTGCCGGTCACGTTCCTGGAGACGCCCAGCAAAGACACGCTGCTCCCTCACCTTCTGCAGGACGACGATGCTCAGCACACCGGCTGCGAGGGCCACCAGCAGCAGGAAAACGTAGGGGAGCTTCCTGCCGGCATTGGCCATTGCATAGCCCTTTGATCTGTACTTGCTCCCATCCATGTCCTACCAGTGTGAAGGGTGCACTTACTCTTGTTTATTACTGTAAATTACTCCTTCAATTCCTCTGCTTGCAGGATCTTGGCCTTGTTTGCTGGCTGCTGCAGAAATGTGAATGGGTTGGGGGGCGGGGCTACAGCTTCTTTCTTGGCTTTCCTGGGTTTGGGAATGGCAGGGCTTTGCAGAGTTTCTGCTTGGAGGTCACTGGTGAGGATGGGATACAGCTGAGCCTTTGAGGTGAGGGACTCTCCATGCTACTCATATGCCAATGCACATGATCTTGAAGTAGTAGCCTATTTTGTTTTTAAATTTTGAGCCACGGAATCAATCTATCAAATTAATTTAATCAACAAGATGACAATGTGGCATTGACTTGCACTTACAGACTTACTGGAAAGAGGAAATTTTGACTGCAGGTGAGAAGTGGCAACTGAGTACTGACTACCGACAACTGCACTTGTGAATATGTTCTGATGAACCGGAAACCGTTCGATTATGCATCAGACGGTCCAGTGGAGGTTGAAGGTTGCGGACCGACAGTTTCCACGGTTTTATATTAAGCAAAATCACAGAATTCTGAAGTCAACATCGGTTGTAAGCCGGCAATTAATGAGATGAGATTCTTCCATGCTTCTTCTCGGATCTCCAGGCAGAGGTGACCTTAGGATGAGTAATCTATTCGTGGAGCAGCAGCACGGTTAGTGCTCCACCATGCAGGATCCAATATCCTGGACCTGAGGGCTCCATCAAAGGACGTGTGAAAATGCTAAACTGAAGTCCAAATGGGATTGCCAAGAGAAGACAGTACACTTGGTACTGGTTCCAACTTACAGCCATGTGATGGTGGTGAAAGAAGAAGAAAAAAAAGGTTACGTGTGTCGAGGAAACTGATGATGCCATGACTAGAAGAAGAAGCACCTGTTGGTTTTACTATTACAGACTACTAGATTACAGAGCAGCTTGATGAAGAAAGTATCCATGCCAAAAAAAAAAAGGAGAGAAAAGAATGGTGATCATTTGTGACTTGTTAACTGCGAACACAACCAATGGATGATGGAGGTTGCCGACGGCAGGTGAGCGTTGATGGGCTTCACGTCGATACCACCCTCCTTGACTAAGACCTGAATACGTGATCGCATGCCATCAACATTCTTTGGTCTTGAAGTGCAGTCATGAACCAGCTTTTGCTGTCGGCAGGAACTGCTGCCTTATTTTCCGAAGGAAATGGACGTGAGGTTTAAGTACAACTAGCAAGGTGGCCCATTGCGTCGATAGTATCATTTGTTATACCAAATATTAATTATGCAGGCATAGTACCAAACTGAGGCTTTTACCCGTGCCATTATAAAAGTTGGTAATTACACACAAGCCACTAAAAATGAGTTCTCACATGTGTCCACTGTTTTGAACTCTTTTGCTCTTCATGTCATTTCCGTCAGATTTGGCTCCAACGGCCGCGGGTGTGAAAAGTCAAAAATACCGTCATGTCAGAATATGCAATTAATTTTTTTGAGCATCTTAATAACCTCAAATGAAAAAACTCAAAACTAGAAAGTTGTAGATCTCGATAATATCTACAATTTTTGTATAAAAAATATCTTCATTTAATTCCATACCAAAAAAAGATATAATTTGATATGATTAATATGTCTTAGAAAAATCATTTTTTTTACGGAATCAAATGAAGATAGGTTTTATATAAATATTGTAGATCTTGACGAGATCTCCAACTTTTTAGTTTTGAGCTTTTTCATTTGAGATAGTTAAGATGCTCAAAAAAAATTAATTGCATATTTAGACCTAAGGGTATTTTCAATTTTTTACACTCAGTTTGACACCATTAGAGCCAGATCTAACGGAAGTTGCGTAGAGGACAAAAAAGTTCAGAACAGCTGACACCTATATGAACTCAACTTTTTAATGGCTTATAGATAATTATTACCAACTTTTATAATGACACACAGATAAAAGTCTCTACTAAATTAACCTAAGCCAAAGATTAACCTATTCATAGCAGATCAATCTGCGAACCATCACAAGTAGCAGGCTAGTACTCAAAACGATTCATCGTTCACTAATGGAACTCAAAGGACCTCCAGCCCCATGGGTGCACTAAAACCGGTGCAAGCAACAAGAACTCCATCTCTGAATATCCCAAAATAAGCATCTCCTCAACGGAAATGCGTGTTCGGATGGACGGACCCCGCACTCGCCCACGCCGTCCCCACCCGCGTTGCCCGCTTGCTCTACTCGTGGGACCGACCCCACCCTCGCCCGCGCCGCCCCCGCTCATGCCCCTATCGCCTACCCGTGCCACGCACGGCGAGCCCGACGCGCTAGGCGCTTGCTAGCTCGCTCCCGGACTTGTGCCTCCCTTCACGGTCACGCTCCATCCGCCTGCCCCCTGCCGAGGTTTGTGCTGCCGCGAGCTCCACACAGGCGACCTCCGCGCCACTACACGGCTTCGAGCTCCGCGTCGACGAGCCTCCATTCATCCAAGCAAGAAGCAGATGCTACGTTGAAAGCGCATGTTGCAATAGTAATATGTTTCAAGTATTTCAGATATTTCAGAGATATGTTGCGAGTGTTGTATATCGATGTTGCAAAAGTAGATCAGGATGTTGCACATGTTATAATGGCTATACACGTATGTTTCAAGTGTATGTTCGAAGTGTTTCATCTGTTCTAGACGAATTTTACAAGTGTTTTGTCTGAATGTTGCATATACATGCATGTTGCAATCATATGTTTCAAGTGTTTTCAGGTGTTTCATACGTATGTTTGCAAGTGTTTTATCTGGATGTTGCATATGTTTGCAATGGTTTTCAAATGTTTTTAGACGTTTTTGCAAGTGTTTAACACGTTTGTTTCAAGTGTTTCATCTGTCTTCTTTTGTATGTTGTAACTGTTGTATCTAGATGTTTCAAAAGTAAATCAGATGTTGCACATGGGATGCACATGGAAAGCGACTGGTAGCACAGACGACGTCCGGCAGCATGGGCAACCTCCAGGGCGGCGTGGGCCCACTACTGGTGCGCTCCCTCACGAGCTCCACGCGCTAGGCGCTCGTTCGCTCCCTGTGCGGGCAGCGTTCGGACGCTAGAGCCCAAGTCGAGACATCCATAGACGCTAGCGTCCGGATCGGACGTCCGAGCGCTAGCAAGTCCGTCTCCTCAGTTGGGCTTAGGAGCTCAATGTTGTGGGGCTCAGAAAGGTAACTCATCAGCAGGGCCTCCTCAGGTTACGATTGAGCCGCAGGATGACATTATGAAATTACGAGGTTGTGGCTCAAAACAGATACGGAATTATCAATAAAAGGCAGTTCAGGCTGATTTGTCTTGGTGAATCTCAGGATTTCATCCAGTTTGCACTACAAATTGCGATCAAAGGCAAAAACAAGCATAAGAGCATATCCTCTCGGACTGCTCTGAGTCTTAGATAATGTCGTGGCATGTACACAAGCCAACATTCTCTCTAAAACCTGAACTCCTGAAGAATACCATATCAAAAGAAAAGGAAAAAGAAGAACAGGCGACTCAATAGCAACAGAGTCCAATGAAAAGAGATGAACCCACGACATGAGACTACTAGTCAAGCCGTGACATCATTGATTCGGGCACAATGGGGCCGATCTTTATTAAGCAGTGAATAACCTACTCCATAAAGGTCCACAACCTTTTTGTCCAGAAAATTTCATAAAACATACAAAGATTTCTATCTATCTTCTAACGCGAGTCTGGAGATACAAAATTGTCCTTTCAGTGGAAGAACACGCTGTCCATTTTCCAATCAAAAGGCTGACCCACCTCCTTTTGTTTTCCCTGTCAATACATCCTTCGCCTCGTTAATCTTTGAAGCAAGGTAATGACTTCCACCTGCATCTGGATGATTGGCCACCATCACCCTCTTGTGTGCTTCTTTGACCTTCTCTGCATTGGCAGTTTCCCTGGAGCCATCAACGTAGCAGAGGGCCGCTAAATCAAGAAGTGACACAACCCAAATTATAGTACAAACGAAAATTGAATCACAAAGCAGTGACACTCCTACAAATGCAAGAATTGACCAGCTGGGCACATATGTAAATTCTATTCATTTGGAAGAGTTAATGCACCATCCAATTCAGTATGTTCACATCAAGTACAGTTTATATGACATTCCAAACCTTTCATATATCTGGGCAAAAGGAGGGACTATTTTTCTGGGGTAAAGTGGAAGAAAACAAACTTTGCAAGGAGAGACTGAATTTTCAAGGGGATATTTTAACTGGACTACATTTAATTAGTTTGGGAATCAAAATTCTTGAAACAACACCAATATAGTTGCTCTGGAGCTATGTATATCCAACACTGCATGCTTACAGCCAATGACAAAAGGAGCAGCTCTATAGACAGGCCTCTAGTGACAAAGTAACCCACATCTAGCCATCTAGAAGGGGCCATATAGGTGATACAGGGGCACTGTAATATTGTATATCCCATCTAAGTGTACCTGCAGGGTCATAAGACATCCATAGGCACGACATCATGCAATTTGGTCTCTAAAATGTGGGGCAACGTCTTTTTCACATATATGCTATTAGCATTTAGATTTAAGGATAAGACTTTAACCCTAGATGTGTAGTCATCCCACATACAATTGAGGTGCTGCTTATCTTATCTAATAACTCTGTGAGTTTGTTTCTCCAGTCACTTTGACCTCTACTCTTGTTCCTCCCCTCATACACCAATTCTTAACGCTTCAGTTGCTAATCAAGCCTTCTACTATATTACATATCCTGAACGATTGAATAGTGACTCTGAGCCCGTAACTGTCCGAAGCTACGTGCTGCATTTGTTCTGATAAAGATTTCCCATCAAGATTACTCCTTACATGGAAAAGTAAAGTTCACTAGTGCCCTTTTTGCAATTTATCCAGTTGAAAATTAATGAAGCAACCTAATAAAACACTAAAATAGATTTATGATATGGGTGTGTACTGTGGTTCAGTGTGTACCATGGACTGTTTCATTTTGTACTTAAATTATATGCCATATCAGCTAAAATTGCATATATCAAATGAACTACGACATGCATTTTCCAAGGGGTTTGGGCTTGGGCAGTTAATGGGAGTATTAGATGGATAAATGCCTTCCTGTGAAATGGCAGATTGCAAGGAGCCAGACTGGGTATGATAAAGATCGTTGAGTTTGCAACTTTCTTCCACTCGGGTTCAAGAAAATTGGCTATTGACACTTTCAAGAAGTGGATTCACAGATTTAAATCTGCCATTCTCAAGATGGGCTTCGCAAAATTACCACTTAGTATGTTAACGTCTTGATTAGCTTGCCATTTTCCCTCTTTTACTTATTTTCCGATTCTTTTCTTTTTCCTATTTCAGGCACCTGAAAGGACCCAAATGCCCTTAGGCCTATTGACCTACGCGGTTACATGGATTGGAGTGGTTGGCTCAGGGGTTGAATCGAGGACGGATAATCTGAAAGTGACACCACATGCGCTGCCTGACACCTGTTGTTGATAAGTCCTCAAGCACTGACCGCCCTGACTTCGACAGGGCTAGACGCCTCGACCTCCCATGTGCCAGAGGCCCCGGCTCCGCTAGCGCCGGTGGCTCTGACTCCATGTGCTGGGCCAACCAGCAGCCTACAGAAAGGCAGGTCAGCCAGTACTCTACGTGGTCAACCAACCTGTAACCTGCACAGCTAACGAGCGGCCATGGGCACGCATGAGCTGGCCAATGCCTAGTGGCACCATTGCATGCCCAACCAGATTCGTGTACATAGCTAGGGGCAATCTGGTCCGTTAATTAGGAAAGATAAAGAAAATGAATAATGGCAGTTGTCATCAAAGAGCTAGTGATCTATGTGGCAGTTTTGTGAAACCCATCTCCAAAGTGGCAAATCTTCGAAATCACTTCTTGAAAGTATCAAATTGCCAATTTTCTCCACCCACCCCCTGCCGTTTCTAACCCCAAACGATTAACTCCAGCCATAGCATAAATTTAAATGGTGCTAGAGAACAGGATATTGATATGAAAGAGAAACACAAAAAATGCTCAACTGTGGTACAGATATTATGTAATGTGCACCTGACACCAAGGATTAAAGCAGCTTCCCTTCGTGTCATCGTAGGTTGAAAGCCACCTTCATAGAATTTGCGCATCCTTGGAACTACAGGTCGTGCCTTATAAGCATTCCAAGCTTGGATGCTATATCTACCGGCAAGTGCAGCTGCTGCAACTGCAAGTCCTGCTATAAGTGGTGTAGCCTGCAGAATTGCATACGTGTAAATAGCAATATAAAAAAAACTCTGCCATCTTGAGTATCCAGGTTTTTAGCAATTTCCTTTTTTTTTTTTGTGTGTGTGTGTGTTGGGGGGTATCAGTGTATTCATACATCAAAATAAAATGACAACAGAACCACTGGAACATATCACCAAAGAATCATACTATACAAATGAACAAGTAAGCATATATCAATAAGATACAATGAAACGGCAACAGAAACAGCTTGTAGATTACACAGGAACCGAACAAGGGATCAGAATAATATTATAGCGTTCTTAAGTAATGTTCAATATGGCAAAGACAGCATGCGTTCTTTTCAATTTGGACTTATTCTAACACTACTCTAGCTACAATTACAGAGTCAATATACCGCAGCATCATTTCATTTCATTTCATCTTACAAAGGACAGAAAGATAAGCAGGGATGAAAATTCAGGGGGTTTAGCAGCCTAATAATACCATATGAAAATCAGAAAGCTACTAAAAGCAGGTAGGGACGCAATACTTCCAAGCAACGGGGTGGTAAACTGGACACTTGCGCCCCAAAACGCTATCAAACTGAGAAAGGAGAAGAAGCTCGAGAGGCTAACCATGGGCAGGGTAGAAGCAGCGAGTATGTGGAAGTAGTTCACTGAATCCTTTCGCCCACGCGGAGAGGAAGGGAATCGACACTGGATCTGCAAGGTGGGTTAAGCTGGGTGAGCCGAGGAGGCGGCATCTGGAGTAGAAGAGGGGGAGGTGGTCGCGGAGCGCGGCGAGGAGGCGGGACTCGAGGAACCGGGAGGAGAAAGGGGGAGGAACTCACCGCGGCTCGCCGGCGGCAGGTGGTGGCCTGGTGGGGGACCGGGTGCTCACGCCGGCTTGCAGGGGAGAGAACTATTACCAATTCAACACCACATAGCCGGCCCAATAGGCCCAACAGCTGCAGTGGCGATGTTGGATCGGGCTTGTGCAAACTAGTAATTGTTTTTCTACCTAATAAGAGCATCTGTTTCCCAAAAAAAAAAAAAACTAGAGCATCTCAAGGGTACCCTATTTCTCTTCCCAATCCTTGGTTTTTGGCAAGATGAGAAAAATCCCTCTCTAACAACTCCTAATCCTTCCTCCTAAAATTTACGCACTTGGGAAATTCTCCCCAGTTGTGGAGTCGTGATCGCGCGAATACACGCATATTCTTCGGCCAATGAAAGGTGGAAGGCGAAAAAAAATAAAGAGTATGAAAGGGTTCTAGATGCAAATGTACAGGAGAGAAATAATATATAAAATTTGTTAAAATAATTTAAAAGTAGTATAAGATTCCTAGTGTAAAAATATCTTCTATATTTTAGAAGTGAATTATTGAAAATTATTGGAGATGCCATTTTTTTCTCCCAATACATTTTTAGGAGTAGGAAAACATGGACTTTTTTGGAGAAAAAATTAGGATACTCTTGGAGATGTATACTCTCACAATTTTAAACCAATAGAGGTCGATGAGATCTACGAATTTGCAGTTGAATTTTTTTCATTTAAAATCATTTATTTAAAGCCTAAATATTAGTTGTAAGTTCTCATATATATTTTAAGAAGACAATTTTCATGAATATTTTTTAGGTGATTGCTTAAGTCAACTGTCTCTAAAAGTGATTTCTACAGACGACTGGCTTAAACAAAACCGTCATAGCAAATAGTCTCCACCGATAGTTCAAAAGAAATGATTCTCACGTTGATATTAGTAATAATTGTATAGTGAGATGGTAAGGAAGGCTCACATGAGGAGAGAGGTTCTGGTTTGAATCCTAGGAAACATACAAATTTGTAGTGAAATGCCCTATGTTCATGAGATTCTCACAATGACAATCAAAAACTACCGCCAATAAGTACTTTGTATAACTACTGCCACTCTATATCAACACCAGTTACATAAACAAAATCACGCGCGCTATGATCTTCTCATGTGTTACTCTTTGTCGCTTCTTTTTGTCTTTCAGAAAGGGGGGGAGGGAAAGAAGCATTCGTGACCTTAAAATAGACTAAAAATCAAAGAGGGGTGCATGGAAATCATTGGGAATTTGAAAATAAATGCTCGTTCCTTCACCTTTTTAAATAAAAAAACATTTGCATTGCAAGCTTTTTGGGTGTTAATGTACATATGGTCCTTCTACATATATGATGAACGTGCCGCTGTATGGCTATGTAACAACTAACTAATTAAAAGAAATAGTCAAATTAATAAGACATACAAACCTCGAACCCACGGATTTATGGCATGTTTGGATGGTGGACTGAACTCGAAAACTGTGGTAGGCAGCGATCCCGATTTCCGGTGGACAAAATCAACCGCCCTAGGCATGTCTGCCAGGGTCCCAAGCAAACACACTCTTAGGGCCTGTTTGCATTGTCTACCAGACAGCTTGCTGACGCCGACGTTGCTCCCAGGTGTCCGATTTCTGGCGCTTGGGGGGCTAGGATTGCTGCTTGGCGAGCAACTTGCCTAGGAAGGCGTGAAGCAAACACGCCCTCAATCATTGTTCCTTGATGAGTAGGAGGTATAATGCCCCCCTCCCCCACTGTAAGTGTCAAAGGTATTGCTTGGTTCTCTCGCCTTTCATTCCATTTCTATAAGGGTTGGTGGATTAGCCGCTTAGTTATATAGCATTGTCCTGAAAACACATCGATCTATAAAAATTAAAAAAAAATGAGTTTGATCAATTGGAACCTCGCCCTATAGAGAACTGTGATAATAAGCCGCAGGTGCACTAAGTCCATGAAGTTTTTACATTTATGTATGGCACTTAGAGCATCTCTAAGACTATTCTATATTTTCTTTCAAAAACCATAGTATTTTCCAACTCCCAAAACAGGATAAGGAGGAATGAATTAAACCATCTCCAAGAGTACCCAATAATCCACTTATAAAAATTAAAATTTTGTCCGTCGCATCTACCCCAGCCGCCGCTGCAGGACCTCCACGTCGCGCCGCGCGTCCACCACGGACGCCATCAGCAGCTCGTACGCCAGCAGGTTCGCGAAGATAGCGTGGTTCGTGTAGCTCTCCATGGCCAGCGTGCCGGGAAGCTTTCAAAGCTTATTTGCCGATCGATGGTCACGCATGTTAGAATCGATGGATGTGTACCTCTGTGTAACCCGTAGATCCGGTGTGAGCCTTCTCACCCTTTGCGCGTTATTCACCGCTCTGTCCATGACGCCGCAGCAGCTTGGACGCCGGTGTAGGGGCAGCTCCGGGTCGGTGGCGAGACGGCGAGGTAGCGATGCCGTGGAGATCCAGAGGGGACGGTGGTGACCCTGCAGTGAATCGACGGCGGTGGTGGCGGGCTCATCCCGTCGCTGGCAGCACGTCTTTAGATCGGTATTAGGGTTTCTGTAGGTGGGTGTGGCGGCTCCAGTGAACCTCATCTCGAGCTCGATCCCCACCTTCTCTATTTGTATGTGCTGTGCGACAGGGGCCCACCAACCAGTTATGGTTGGGCTCCCCCGATCAGGGAGCAGAGCCAAGGGCCCAATAGGCCGTTGGGCCTATTGGTGGAGATCAACTAACATTCTCCCCCTTGATCTCATTCCATCTTTTACTTTCATATCATTTACTTTTGTTCATTCCATTACAGATTAGCTCATAGAGCATGTCTCATCGTCACGGTCCATTGCCGATAGAATTAACAGCTACAACTCACTACTCTGTTCTGAAATAGATACTTATCTTTGGGCCTTCTTGTAACAGAACCGACCAATTATACGAAATTAAGTAAGAAAATCATCCACCAGAGCAGACGATTGAGCAAACTTAAGCCCGTATAACCCGGTAGTCCGTGAAATCACGAAGGATTTCAAACCAACTCGTGTCCCAGCCATGATCGTAATAAGTTTAGCGGTCACCAATCACATATTACATAAAAGTTTCCATAACAGATACATCAGAGTTTAAATAAAAGTTATTACAAAACAAGTTCGAATAAAAGTAGCGGAAGTCATTTGTTTAAAACCACACACACTCACACGGAGTTCAAATATAGTGCCAGCTGATGATCATCTCCAACAAAAGCATTAGATGAGACGTAAGGAATGACCATGCCCATGGTCCTAAGCATCACTCATCGCAGGATAGAGGCAGTTGATACAATAGCCATAGTACATCTGCCCATCTGCAACAAGTGGGAATAAAACCCTGAGTACGAGAATGTACTCAGCCAGACTTACCCGACATAACCGAAAATAAATGACACCAAGGATTATGAAAGGCTTTATAGTAGGGTAGCTGACTCATTTGCAAAAGAAGCATTTTTAGCATTTCAAGAACCTTTCTAAAAGCATTATTGTCAAGTTAATTATTATTAACCTTTCGACTAGATTTGCACCTATACTAGAGTAAACATGTGATTAAGCAATTAATGATAACCACTGATCATTAAACAACTTCCATACTGTCATATTCACTATAACTGTCCAAGTGTTCCATAAACATTTACTACGATGAAGTCACTCAAGTCAAGTGCTCACTATCCGGAGAGGCGATGGCGATTCGAATCGATTCCTAACCACCGGTGATTTATTCCTTACACAAATCTCACTCACCCGCTAAAGTGAGATATTGATCACCGAGTCAACTTTCGGTATCTCGAGTTTGCCAGAACCACATGTACCGGGGCCGACCGATCGCACTTTGGTCTTATCATCCCGCCCGTGTCCTACCACACACTGCCCGCACGCGTCTTGGCTGCAGGCAATCTACTCGGCCCGAAAAATCTCCCGCTTTCAGCGGTCGGAAGGTACTTTATCCGCCCGGCTAAATGTAAGGCATCGTTCAACATGACTCGAGGCCCAACAACGGTCGGTCCTTAATCGACACAGACGGAAACACTACAGTCCAAAACCCTGCAAGTCTCCGCCCGGTCTCAACTTCATTCAACACTTAGTTATACCATGACTTCATAGTCATCCAAACAGATCCAGGTAACCACCTATAGCTCGCAGGTGACAGGAAATCACCCGACTTCTACCGGTCTAAGCCAAATTAAGCATTGACTCGATTGCGGATACCGAGGGTAACAAGGATATAGTATAACAAAGGTAAACAAGGTATAATGCAAAGAACGGTTGCAAACAACTCCTGAACGTAATGCATCAATTTAAAGTAAAGAATTTAACGAAATCATTGCAAACCGGAGAAAGATGCTCGGGGCTTGCCTCTCTCGAAGGAGCTTCGGACGGTGATCGGGCACTCCGGAAGTTCCTCAACGTCCTCCTCGTCGGCCGGCACTTCCTGCGGTGCACCTCGAGCTGCTCCTCGGGCTCCTCGGTTATGACGACCGGGTTCTCGGTTTGCGATCCCCATGATGCAATGCGCGTAAGTGATTATGCAAACGGTGCATCGAAGGAGATGAATGCAATGGATATGTTTAAATGCAAGGTAGTCAACATCATCCACGAAACTATAATACAAGCACATGTCATCTACTGCATTCTCTTCTACTACTAATATGTTAAGTTAACCTATCTTGTGAAATGCTTCAAAGATACACCAAAGCTTTACTAATTTCTTAATCACACTTAAGGCAACACTTGCTTATACCTTAATTAATAATAGGTTTGAATAGCAACCTATATTTCTGATGCTCCTAAAAATCTGAGAAAATTACAGTAGCATAATACTACCCTAAACAGACTACCATAAAAATTTCATGGCATTTGGATAAGTAAACTATCCTACACAAAAATGACAAGCTATAGCCTAAAAATGAGCATGAAATTACTTTGTACTATGAAAAGTGCCAAACAACAGAATTAATATTTTTCCTAGGTTCTTCATAGCATATAATGGCTGTACAAAAATTACCACATGCATGTTTTATACAAAGTTTGCTCTCTATCAAAAATAACAAAAATCAGCCCTTAAAGGCACTTGAACTACACCTCTAAATTTTCCCACAGCACATGTATGAAACATATTTTTCCTAAGAAGTACATGACATAAGAAGATTAACAAACTTGGAATCATATTTTTCTGAAGCCTATATATTTTTCTACATATTTTTCAAGTTATCAAAGAATATTCAAGATTAAATAAAAGCCTATAGGAAAGTATATCAAACATGACATGCAATAATTTTCCCAAGTAGATCTGGTAATAAGGAACCTAGAAAAATTTGTTTCAACAAATTTGGAGCAACTTTGATCATCCAAACATTTTTCAAACCATTCTTGATTTCAAATAACAAATAATAAATGAAAACAATTAAGCTTAAGTGTTCTTTGGGCGGCCCTGAAGGGACCCGACGGCCCACGACCACTTCGACTCTCTGCGACCCGAGCGAAAAAGGATGAGCTGGCTGGCTGGCAGAGGCTTCCCTGGCGGCCGCTTTGCAAAAGCGGTTCGGCGGCGCCATGACGAGGCGAGAAGCGCCATGTCGGGCGCTGCCAGCAATGCCAACTCGACCAATGACCAATGGCCGTCTCCGACCACAACAACGCCAGAGAGCGAGCGCAGAGACGCCACGAGGAGAAAGCGAGCTTCGGCAAGGTCGCTATCTTGAGGGCCGGAGAGGAAGGAAAAAGAAAAGGCGCCCACGGCGGCCGTGCATGGCGGCATGCCATGGACGCCGGTGGCGGGCGCTGGAGAGTCCGACCAGTGCTGGAAGGCGGCGGAGCAAGTTCGAGCACTACTTGAGGAAGGCGAGTCGGAGCTCGGGGCACGAGGAATTGGAGAAAGGTGCGGTGGTGCTTGAGTTGGACGACGGCGGAGCTCGAGCACGCAGACGGCGGGCTCGGAGCTCAGCACGCTGCGGAGGAGAAGGGAGAAGAAGTGCAGGCGCGAGTGAGCGGGTCGCGGACACAGGCAGGTGAAGGCGGCGCTGCAGCGTGGGCGCGATGCACAACACCACGGCACAGCCAGCGTGGCGACGCCAGAGCAGAGCTGCCACGCTGGCAAGCAAGCTCTGCCATATGCGGACGCTGCAAGGGCGTTGTGGGAGAGAAGGCAAGCATGGAGAACCTGGGCATGGCATGAGCAGTGGGCGAGGCAGCGCGGGTGAGCGGGCGACGGCGAGGGCAGGCGAGGCCTTTGTCTTGGTGGGCAGTAGGCGAGGCGGCTGTGAAAAAAAGAAATGAAGATTTTCAATTTATTTTCAAGAAATTTTAAATGCCACCATTCAAACATTATTTTGAGCAAGAAAATGACCTCTTTTGAAAATGTACCAAAAATGAAAATTGCTTAGAATTAAATTCCCTACAATTTTGCTTTTATGACCAAAGTCCAATTCTATCTAGATTTTAAATTATAGAATAAAAGTTAAATTTTTAACTCAAAACCCTAATTTTGGGGAATTATTTTTAAAGCAAAATTTGGCAATAATTCAAATACAACCCTTGCTCCAAAAATTGTGCTAAACCATTCTAGATGATTTACAAGCATAACCAACAGTTTCTACGCAACTAGTAAGCAAGAATCAGAGCAGAACAACTATAATAAGTGTATGTACCATTTACGTTTCACAATCATGTTTCGTATGTTTCGAAGAAATATTTCAGTTATTATATGCAAGATTATGCATGTATGATTAGGATGCTTGATGATGCATGATATGCATGATTTGCAGTGCCTAAATGTAGGCATAACACCGGGGTGTTACAGCCCTCCCCCCTTATAAAAATCTCGTCCCGAGATTTGGGTTACGAACCATTTGTTATAAAATTCTTCATAAGCTTTTTGTAGATACTCTCCTGTTTCCCAAGTTGCATCTCCCTCATCATGATGATCCCACTGTATCTTGTATGTTTTCACCACACTATTCCGAGTAGCACGTTCCTTAGTGTCTAGCACCTTTGACCGGTTGTTCACGATACACCAAATCTGATTTGAGTTGGATACCTCGAGGTTCTATTCTTTCCTCCGGAACACGCAAACATTTCTTGAGATGTGATACATGGAAAAGCTGGGAAAAGCTGTACTCATTGTCTCGGTAACTCTAACTTGTAGGCTACTGGACCTCTTTGTTCCAAGATCTTGTAGGGTCCCTCTGAATCTCATGCAAGCTTTCTTGATTCCAAACCTTTTCTTCTTCATTGGTGTGACTTTCGGATAAACATAATCACCAACTTCAAACACAAGGGGTCTCCTTCTTTGTATGCATATAGCTTTTACGACGTGATTGGGCAGCTTTCATATTCTGCTTTGAATAATCTGAACTCTCTTCTCGGCTTCTTCTACAAAATCAATGCCATAATACCTTCGATCTCCGTGTTCGACCCAATTCAATGGTGTTCTACATTTTCTGCCATATAAAGCTTGAATGGGGCCATCTTGATGCTTTCTTGATAACTATTATTATAAGAAAACTCATTAATCTTGGTAACCATGACTCCCATGATCCCTTGGAAGACAATACACAGTGCTCTCTCAACATATCCTCCAAAACAGCATTTACTCGTTCGGTCGACCATCCATGCGAGGATGATAAGCGATCTTTGCGAATCAAACTAGTTCCTAAGCCTTTGTGTAAATGTTCCCAAAAATGAGCCGTGAACTGTGAGCCTCTATCGATATTATGGTCTTTGGTATACCATGCAACCTCACAATTTCTGCGACGTACTTTTCGGCATATTGAGGTGGTCGATAAGTGGTTTTGACAGGTAGGAAATGAGCGGTCTTGGTAAGACGATCCACAATTACCCAAATCGAATCATGTCCTTTTTGAGTAGTGGGCAAACCCGTGATAAAATCCATACTGATATCGTCCCACTTCCAACTCGGGATTGATAATGGTTGCAACATACCGGCAGGTTTCATGTGAATTGCTTTCACTCGACAACATGTGTCACATCTGGCAACATATGCTGTAATTTCTTTCTTCATTTTGGTCCACCAATAGCGAGATCTTAGTTCTTGATACATCTTACTACTTCCAGGATGGATAGATAGCTTAGACAGGTGAGCTTCATCCATGAGTTTATTCCTAAGCTCTCGATCCTTGGGAACCACAAGACGGTTGTCAAACCACAACACGCCCTGTTCATCCACTTTAAAGTGTTGAGACGGCTTTCCTTTTATTTTCTCTTTGATGTGGAATATCCCCTTGTCAGTTTTCTGGCCTTCTATTATCTTACCCTCCAACGAGCAACTAATCTGAATACTATTTAACACAGCAGGATGCATTAGATCGAATCCATCTTCAAGTAATGGCTGCACAGTCAAGTAATGTGACTTCCTGCTCAAAGCATCTGCCACTACATTGGCTTTACCAGGATGATATTGCACATTCAAGTTGTAATCCTTGATCAATTCCAACCATCTACGCTGTCTCATGTTTAGCTCTGGTTGGGTAAAGATGTACTTAAGACTCTTGTGATCCGTGAAAATATTGCACACATTACCAAGTAGGTAATGTCTCCAAATTTTTAGGGGCGTACAACCGCAGCAAGTTCAAGATCGTGTGTTGGATAGTTGACCTCGTGCTTTCTCAATTGACGTGATGCATAAGCTATGACTCTCCTTTCTTGCATAAGAACACAACCCAATCCAGTTTTAGATGCGTCGCAAAACACATCAAATGGTTTCTCAATATCCGGTTGTGCTAGAACAGAGCGATGGTCAATAGTTTCCGCAAAGTGTGGAAAGTCGCTTCACTCTTCTTACATCCACACAAATTTATGATCCTTCAGAGGAGGCTTGTCATCGGTTTGGCGATCTTCGAGAAATCTGGTATAAGCGTGAGTAATAACCTCGCTAGTCCTAAGAAACTTCTAATCTCGTGAATTGAGGTCGGTGCTTTCCAATTCATAACTTCTTGCACCTTACTTGGATCGACCAAACTCCATTCTCTCGACGAGAATGTGACCAAGGAAAGGAACTTCCTTCAACCGTAATTCGCATTTGCTAAACTTAGCATACAAATTGATGATCTCTAAGTCCGGTCAAGACGGTTCTCGAGATGCTCTTCATGATCTTTCTCATTCTCGAGTAGTACGAGAATGTCATCGATGAATACTACCACAAACTTATCCAATTCTGGCATGAAAACTGTATTCATCAAGAACATAAAATATGCAGGAGCATTTGTCAAGCCAAAAGACATGACAAGATACTCATACAACCCGTATCTGGTGGAAAATGCAGTTTTCGGTATATCCTGTGGCCTAATCTTAATCTGATGATATCCGGATCTCAAATCTATTTTTGAGAACACCTTGGCCTTGGATAATTGGTCAAACAGAACATCAATATGAGGCAAGGGATACTTATTCTTGACGGTCCACGACATTGAGTGGCACAGAATCTCGCACATTCTCAACGTGCCCTCTTTCTTCTTTTTTCACAAACAAAGCGGGACATCCCCACTCGGACTTGCTTGGCGAATAAACCCTTTTTGACAAATCTTCTAATTGCTTCTTCACTTCAACTAACTCATCTGGAGGCATCCGATAGGGTCTTCTTGAAATTGGAGCTGTTCCGGACTAGCTCAATTCCAAACTCAATCTCCCTATCTGGCGGAAGACCGGGTAGCTCATCCGGGAAATCGTCCGGAATTCACACTCTACCGAATCGATGAATAGGAATGATCGCCGTGTAGCGCATGTAACACTTATAAGGTCATTTCTTTTTAGGCAATGGTACTTGGAAAGTACCCTCACCTAGGGATCCTAAGGGTAAGTACTCGACCTCCAAAGATCTCATGATCGCTCCCCAATCCTTCATCCAATTCATCCCTATAATGACATCCAAGACTAATCCAGGCATAACTATCAAGTTCACTCGGAACTTCCTGCTACCTAATTCAAGGGTTGCCCCTCGAACCATCCGGTTGGTCAAAACATCAGCCCCTGCTGAACTTATACGATAACCATAACCCAATTCTGTGCATGGTTGTTCATGTTTCTGTGCAAATGCTTGACTCATAAAAGAATGCGATGATCCAGAATCAAATAGAACAACTGCAGGGTTTTCATTGACAGTAAACTTACCAGCAGTGACGGGCTCTCCCTCTGGAATTTCATCCACTGTTGTACTGTGCACTCTAGCATTATAAGTCTGCTGCTTCTTCTTGGGCGGGTATGGACAAAACCTCGAGAAATGACCGGGTTGATCACAGTTATAGCAGGGTCCTCTCACTGTCCCGGCAGATCCCACAGCTCCCTTGGAACTGCCTTGTACCGCAGTTGCGGCTGCTTTGTTGGGCTGTACTGCCATCTTGTACGGCTTTTGAGGTCCACGGAAATTTTGGCTTCTTGGCTGAGGTGGCCTGAATCTAGCGCCAGGTGCCGAGGGGCGATATGAAGGACGACCTCCCATAGGTGCTCTAGCTTGAGACGGCCCACCTTCAAAGGCTCTCTTGCGTGTCTTGGCTGCAGTGCTGGCGTTGTTATTCTTCTCCTGCTTTAGACAGTCGCTGATGAAGTCATTGAATCTGACACGGTTGTTGGTACCAACATGCTTCATCATTTTTGGATTGAGACCCCTCTTAAAACTGGCTATTCTTTTAGCATCTGTGTCAACCATGTCAGGAGCATAGCGACACAAGTTGTTGAAAGCATGCAGGTATTACATCACGGTTTTGGTGCCCTGGTTCAACGCCAGAAACTCTCCCAACTTCATTTCGGTCAGCCCTGGTGGAATATAGACTCCACGAAAAGCCTCAGCAAACTCTCTCCAAGAAATCTGAGCATTTGGAGGGAAGGTGGTGCGATGGTGCTTCCACCACATTCCCGCCGGTCCCTGCAATTGAAGTGCAGCATACTCCGTTTTTAGAACCTCAGTCATTCTCAACACACGGAATTTATCTTCCATTGTGTTGATCCATTCCTCAGCATCAAGTGGCTCTGTGGCTTCCTTGAATACGGGTGGCCTGGTGTCCATGAAATCCTTGAAGCTGCTATATTGGTTCACTCCCATGCCACCACCTTGATTGTTACCACGTTGCACGTTGTTGGCGATGGTGCGCAGAAAATCCTCCATGTTCTTCTGGGATTGTTCCGTGTTATTGCCGACTCCCGAAAGCAACAAGCAAAAATATCTCGGGGGTAACGGGGAGGAGGTGGCAAATGTGGTTCATGGGGAGGCTCATTGTTGTTGCCATGATTTCCTCCACCACCACCAGTCCACTGAACCGTTAGCACCGGCACGGCTTCATCGTGGTTCGGCCGTGTTTGTCATTTTCATAATGATTGAGTGGAGCTGTAGTGTGAAGTTATCCGTCTCAATTTACCGCATATTTCAAATACAAGTAATGATTTAATGATTACTTAAACGGCAAACAATAATCATTGCCGAAGTGAAGGAAAATTTATGCGTTCGTCTCGATTTCTTCAAGAAAGAATAAATTCATACAATAAACACATACGATAGATTACATGCCAACAAAAGAATCATCGCGACAATTAAAACAACAAAGCACTTAATCGTATTACTTAAACGGCAAACATCAAGCGTCCATACAATCACATTGCCGACATACATACATTTGGACTTTTTATGCGTTCGGATATCGCATTCGAAAATCAAGTTCCAAACACATGCCAATTCTCATACGCTCGAGCAACATACGATAGATTACATGCCAACAAAAGAAAGATCATCGCGACAAGACCCGGCTAGCGCCAAAGCAACTAGCCTACTCCTCGGGGCCATCGTCGGGATCGGAGACGTCACCATCGCCTCCGGGTGAAACTACTACGGGCTCGTTACGGTTGTCGTCGTCGATGTCCATGCCGGTGGCGTTCTTTGGAGCATAAGGGCCAACCCCATTGTAGAGCGCGTGAAACTCCTCGCATGCGGAGTTGCCGTTGTATTCCTCTAGCTCATCGACTCTCTGCAATGAAGGTTTCTTGCGTTCGAGCTTCATTCCTCTCTGAACCAATTGTCCAATCATCATGCGTCTGCATTGTTGTTGGCTTGAGTCAACGTATGCACTCATTGCATAGCTCTATCACCTCTCTCAACCGCCCTCGATCTGGCATGTGAAAGTTCATATCACCCATTTTCTCCTGCAAGCTAGCTATGGCTCGTGCTGTCTCTTCTTCTTCTGCTTCTTCCTTTTAGCTTATCCTCACTACATAAGCCACCAAAGTCCAATGAGGTACTCTCGAGACCCTCATACGCTCTGATGGCGGCGAACATAGCACTCATTGCACAGTTGTCGCTAGCTTTGTCCCTCAATTCACCGGACCTCGACCAATGCGCTTCCTTGAGGTGAACCCAAATGGCATCACGAGGATCATCCCTAGGAAAAGTACCACTAAAAGTCTGCGCAAGCTCATTAGGAAATCTGCTCATAATGTCCCTGATGACACGAAGGCTGCTCCCTCTGCACCCTCACCGAGTCGACCCTCAAACTCAAATGCCAACCATCCCAATCTTGAGCATCACCGAGAGCAGCGAACCGTGATCTCCACCATTTGCAAGTCCATCATCCATAGCCAACTCTCATTCCAAGAGTACACCGGCTCTTGACCCTCTGGGTACCCCACATCATGGAGCACTCTCCAAAGCAAAGTTGGCATGCCAAACTCGCTCAAGAAGGTGTCCGTGGTGCGGTGCTCCCTCGTAATAGCAGACGTCGTGGTGCTCTTCCTCCGGTGGACTTACTGGTGATGCGCTTCGTGCTTGGCCATCTCAGCAAAAAAGTTCTCTTATTACTTGGGGAAATATATTTTAGGTGATACACTTTTATCAAAATGAGATAATCAATTTATAAGGGAGGAATGCATGAGATGAATGAGATGCACAAGTAACATGATGTATGTATCGCATGTGCGTTCTCACAAACTTAGGAATAAATAATTTCTAACGACGAATTCGGTGGCATACAACGATCTCTCAATACGTAGCTAATCGTTCTACGATAAGCGTTGTTATGTACTGCGCAGAAGATTCATTTCAGCCCAATTCCCAATGAATGCATAAAAGCAATAAAGTTTTATCTACACGCTCTACGATTCCCCGGATCGTGTACAACGGTAGTAACTATCCTAACCATCGTCCTATTGACGGCATCGCCTCAATGCAGACGGAAGACCCATACATGAGATACCTTTGTAAAACATGCGTAGGACATGTAATTACTCCACATCATATAATCATTCACCTAGATCGGCGTGTATCCGATCATGCTCTCACAACTCACACACTACCGAGGCGTGAGGCAATCGATCCATTCATTACCACTCAAACAAGTGGCACTCATACAATAACACGCCGTATGAGCGACGAAAAGAGAAATATGATGCAAGAACCCGGTCAATGATTTAATTAAGCCACCTAAAGTCCTTAATTGGGCATAAAGGATATGATCACTGGCACACTTTATAGTTTTAAAATCACGTTTTTCAAATGCCTTTTTGTTTTAAATACACTTGTGAACAGTAACACGCTAAACCATGCTCTGATGCCAATTTATGTGAACCAGACCAATTATACTGAAATTAAGTAAGAAAATCATCCACCAGAGCAGACGATTGAGCAAACTTAAGCCCGTATAACCCGGTAGTCCGTGAAATCACGAAGGATTTCAAACCAACTCGTGTCCCAGCCATGATCGTAATAAGTTTAGCGGTCACCAATCACATATTATATAAAAGTTTCCATAACAGATACATCGAGTTTAAATAAAAGTTATTACAAAACAAGTTCGAATAAAAGTAGCGGAAGTCATTTGTTTAAAACCACACACACTCACACGGAGTTCAAATATAGTGCCAGCTGATGATCATCTCCAACAAAAGCATTAGATGAGACGTAAGGAATGACCATGCCCATGGTCCTAAGCATCACTCATCGCAGGATAGAGGCAGTTGATACAATAGCCATAGTACATCGCCCATCTCTCGCAACAAGTGGGAATAAAACCCTGAGTACGAGAATGTACTCACCCGGACTTCACCTGACATAACCGAAAATAAATGACACCAAGGATTATGAAAGGCTTTATAGTAGGGTAGCTGACTCATTTGCAAAAGAAGCATTTTTAGCATTTCAAGAACCTTTCTAAAAGCATTATTGTCAAGTTAATTATTATTAACCTTTCGACTAGATTTGCACCTATACTAGAGTAAACATGTGATTAAGCAATTAATGATAACCACTGATCATTAAACAACTTCCATACTGTCATATTCACTATAACTGTCCAAGTGTTCCATAAACATTTACTACGATGAAGTCACTCAAGTCAAGTGCTCACTATCCAGGAGCGATGGCGATTCGAATCGATTCCTAACCAGCTGGTGATTTATTCCTTACACAAATCTCACTCACCCGCTAAAGTGAGATATTGATCACCGAGTCAACTTTCCAGGTATCTCGAGTTTGCCAGGAACCACATGTACCGGGGCCGACCATTGCACTTTGGTCTTATCATCCGCTTCCCGTGTCCTACCACACCTGCTTGACACGGCGTCTTGGGCAATCTATCTACTCGGCCCGAAAAATCTCCCAGCTTCGCGGTCGGAAGGTACTTTATCCGGCCAGCTAAATGTAAGGCATGCGTTCAACATGACTCGAGGCCCAACAACGGTCGGTCCTTAATCGACACAGACGGAAACACTACAGTCCAAAACCCTGCAAGTCTCCGCCCGGTCTCAACTTCATTCAACACTTAGTTATACCATGACTTCATAGTCATCCAAACAGATCCAGGTAACCACCTATAGCTCGCAGGTGACAGGAAATCACCCGACTTCTACCGGTCTAAGCCATTAAGCATTGACTTTCATTGCGGATACCGTGTAACAAGGATATAGTATAACAAAGGTAAACAAGGTATAATGCAGCAACGGTTGCAAACAACTCCTGAACGTAATGCATCAATTTAAAGTAAAGAATTTAACGAAATCATTGCAAACCGGGAGAAAGATGCTCCGGGGCTTGCCTCTCTCGAAGGAGCTCGGACGGTGATCGGGGCACTCCGGAAGTTCCTCAACGTCCTCCTCGTCGGCTTCTGGCACTTCCTGCGGCTGCACCTCGAGCTGCTCCTCGGGCTCCTCGGTTATGACGACTGGGTTCTCGGTTTGCGATCCTGTATGATGCAATGCGCGTAAGTGATTATGCAAACGGTGCATCGAAGGAGATGAATGCAATGGATATGTTTAAATGCAAGGTAGTCAACATCATCCACGAAACTATAATACAAGCACATGTCATCTACTGCATTCTCTTCTACTACTAATATGTTAAGTTAACCTATCTTGTGAAATGCTTCAAAGATACACCAAAGCTTTACTAATTTCTTAATCACACTTAAGGCAACACTTGCTTATACCTTAATTAATAATAGGTTTGAATAGCAACCTATATTTCTGATGCTCCTAAAAATCTGAGAAAATTACAGTAGCATAATACTACCCTAAACAGACTACCATAAAAATTTCATGGCATTTGGATAAGTAAACTATCCTACACAAAAATGACAAGCTATAGCCTAAAAATGAGCATGAAATTACTTTGTACTATGAAAAGTGCCAAACAACAGAATTAATATTTTTCCTAGGTTCTTCATAGCATATAATGGCTGTACAAAAATTACCACATGCATGTTTTATACAAAGTTTGCTCTCTATCAAAAATAACAAAAATCAGCCCTTAAAGGCACTTGAACTACACCTCTAAATTTTCCCACAGCACATGTATGAAACATATTTTTCCTAAGAAGTACATGACATAAGAAGATTAACAAACTTGGAATCATATTTTTCTGAAGCCTATATATTTTTCTACATATTTTTCAAGTTATCAGCAATATTCAAGATTAAATAAAAGCCTATAGGAAAGTATATCAAACATGACATGCAATAATTTTCCCAAGTAGATCTGGTAATAAGGAACCTAGAAAAATTTGTTTCAACAAATTTGGAGCAACTTTGATCATCCAAACATTTTTCAAACCATTCTTGATTTCAAATAACAAATAATAAATGAAAAACAATTAAGCTTAAGTGTTCTTTGGGCGGCCCGAAGGAACCCGACGGCCCACGGCCACTTTCGGCCTCTGCGCCCGCCCGCGAAAAGGATGAGCGCCGGCGGCTTCGGCGGCTTTTCGCCCACGACCCGACGCTTTACTGGCCGGCTTGGCTACCGAGGCGGCGCCATCTTGGGCGCGGTATTTGTGGCCGGCGCTGCTCGCCACCATGACCAGCCAGCCGTCTCGCCACGCAACGCGCCAGAGCGAGCGCAGAGACGCGCGAGGAGAAAGCGAGCTCGGCAAGGTCGCTATCTCGAGGTCGGAGAGGGAAGGAAAAAAGCGCTCCAGCGGCCGTGCATATGGCATGTGCCATGGGCGCGGATGGCGGCGCTGGGAGGTCCGACCTGTGCTCGGAAGCGGAGCAAGTTCGAGCACTACTTGAGGAAGGCGAGTCGGAGCTCGGGGCACGAGGAATTGGAGAAAGGTGCGGTGGTGCTTGAGTTGGGCACGCACGGAGCTCGAGCACGGCAGTGGCGGGGGTTTCGGAGCTCATAACAACTGAGGAGAAGGGGAGGAAGTGCAGGTAGCGCGAGTGGCGGGTCTTGCGACACAGGCAGGTGAAGGCGGGCGCGGGGGGCGTGCAGCCACGATGCACACCTGCAGCCATGCCGTGGCGACGCCAGAGCAGAGCTGCTGACACTGCAATGGCAAGCTCTGCCATGGCGGACGGGACCTTGCCCAGCCTGGGGAGAGAGAAAGCAGCGGGAGAACTGGGCAGCAAGAGAGCCAATTTGGGCCGAGGCAAAGCGGTGAGCGTGCGAGCGGCGACGTGGGAGGCAGGCCGACCGCTGTCTTGTGGCCTGGGCAAGCAGGCGGCGGCTGCCCAGAAAAAAAAGGAATGAAGATTTTCAATTTATTTTCAAGAAATTTTTAAATGCCACCATTCAAACATTATTTTGAGCAAGAAAATGACCTCTTTTGAAAATGTACCAAAAATGAAAATTGCTTAGAATTAAATTCCCTACAATTTTGCTTTTATGACCAAAGTCCAATTCTATCTAGATTTTAAATTATAGAATAAAAGTTAAATTTTTAACTCAAAACCCTAATTTTGGGGAATTATTTTTAAAGCAAAATTTGGCAATAATTCAAATACAACCCTTGCTCCAAAAATTGTGCTAAACCATTCTAGATGATTTACAAGCATAACCAACAGTTTCTACGCAACTAGTAAGCAAGAATCAGAGCAGAACAACTATAATAAGTGTATGTACCATTTACGTTTCACAATCATGTTTCGTATGTTTCGAAGAAATATTTCAGTTATTATATGCAAGATTATGCATGTATGATTAGGATGCTTGATGATGCATGATATGCATGATTTGCAGTGCCTAAATGTAGGCATAACACCGGGGTGTTACACTTCTTTTGTCCAGGAATATTTTAGGCTTTCCCTTAAACCCAAGCTAGCTACATGTTCTTTGAACACCATGTCCTCTGAACATGTTGGGTGGTAAGCCTTTTGTAAGCGGATCCGCGAGCATCCTTTCTTTACTTATATGCTCAAGATTTATGACTTGATCCCGGACTTTATCTTTCACAACATAATACTCTATGTCAATGTGTTTGGCAGCAGCACTTGACTTATGTTGTGAGTATACTGTACTGCTTGATTATTATCGCAGTATCTCTTAAGTGATCTATAGATGTCGTCAACCACCTTCAAACCGGGTATGAACTTCGTTAGTTAGTTCACCTGCCCGTTGCCTCATATCACGCTACAAACTGTCATACATTGTGGACGATGTAGTGACGGTTTGCT
Organism: Miscanthus lutarioriparius; assembly: GCA_904845875.1. Taxonomy (NCBI): domain Eukaryota; kingdom Viridiplantae; phylum Streptophyta; class Magnoliopsida; order Poales; family Poaceae; genus Miscanthus; species Miscanthus lutarioriparius. The sequence continues at coordinate 116,311,182 of CAJGYO010000007.1, read as the reverse complement.
TTGAGCTTTTCCATAAAATAGCTCCCTTTTGCGAGATGATAGAAAATCCACGTCTGGATATGCATTCACTCTCGCATAATCAGAATCTGAATATCCCACCATGTGGAGTGAATCAGATCTTCTATATGTCATCATGAGGCCTTTCGTTCGTTGCAAATAATGCAAGACTTTCTTTACTAATTTCAGTGTTCTATTCCAGAATTGCTCTGAAATCTGCCAAGTAAAACCCGGTAACAAATGCCAAGTCAGGGCGCATACATACTTGAGCATGTTGCAAGCTTCCGACAGCTGAAGCATATGGAACCACTTTCTCTTTATCGATTGAGCTCAAATTGGTTCCTAGGGCATTGAAAATCCCCATATCCGTCGCCCTTGACTACAGGAGCAGGTGAGGGACTATATTTGTGCATACTGAATTTCTTTAAGATCTTTTCCATGTATGCCTTTTGTGACAGTCATTATACCCTTTTCTTCTATCTCGGTGAATCTCGATCCCTAGAACGAACGAGGCTTCCTCAAGATCTTTCATATCAAGTTTTGAGAACAAAATTTCTTTGTCTCCACATAGTAGACCGACATCACTACTAGCAAGTAAGATATCATTTACATACGGGATAAGGAAGATAAACTTCCCAATCTTAAACTTTGCATAGACACAATTGTCCTCTACATTCTCTTTAAAACCCAAAATTCTTTATTATGCGATCAAACTTCAAGTACCACTTGTCTTGAAGCTTGTTCTAATCCATAAATGGATTTCTTTAGGCGACATCCCATTCGTTCTTTTCTTTCCATGACAAAACCTTCCGGTTGTGCCATGTAAACATTTTCCTCCAAGTCTCCGTTGAGGAATGCCGTGTTTAAATCCATCTGATGTAATTCTCAATCGTAATGTGCTACTAATTCTATTATTATTCTGAAAGAATCCTTACATGAGACTGGAGAAAAGGTCTCATTGTAATCAATCCCTTCTCTTTGCACAAAGCCTTTTGCCACAAGTCGGGCTTTATATCTCTCTATATTCCCTTGAGAGTCAAGTTTTGTCTTGTAGACCCATTTACAGCCTACTGTTTTGGCTCCTTTAGGAATTATTTTAAGTCCCAAACTTTATTGGCATTCAATAATTTCATTTCATCTTCCATGGCCTCAAGCCACTTTAATGATTGATCACTACTCATGGCTTCTTCAAACGAGGCGGGATCATCCTCCATTTGAAATTCTTTAGTGTTGTACACTTCATGATCAGCAGGAATAGCTGATTTTCTAACTCTTTGAGACCTTTTAGGGGCCTCTATATTTGGCACATCTTCTGTTTGAGGCTGTTGTTGCTCCCCCTCATGTGTGGCAATCGGTTCTATTGGATCCTGAAGAACAGGTTCCTCATTTTCACTCATTTTTGCCACAGGTGGGATAACAACAGGTGCTGGCACCACAGTATTAGCACTGTCGGTGCAGCTACAGCAGGTAGTGAGAAAATTGGCTCATAAATCATTGGAGTGGGCGCTTACACCCGCTTCACTTCAAGGTCAATTTCTCGAGCTAACATGCTCCCCCTCATCAATTTGTCCTCTAGGAAGACAGCGTGTCTCGTTTTCCACAAACTTTGTATGTCTCTCTAAACAGTGGAAAACGAAAAACCTTTTGACTTTTCTGTGTTGCCAATGAAATGGCACCTTACTATTTTGGGATCTAACTTCTCAATGTTTGGGTTAAATACTTTAGCCTCAGCAGGGCTCCCCCACACACGCAAGTGGTTTAGTGAGGGTACATTTTCTGTCCACAACTCATACGGTGTTTTGGGCACCGATTTACTTGATACTCTTTTGAGAATATGAATGAGGTTTTTAATGTCTCCATCCACAGGCTCAACTGTAAGGTGGAGTAACTTATCATACTGCCCACCATATCCATCAGGGTACGATTGATTCTTTTAGCTACTCTATTCTGCTGAGGTTCACCCGGTATAGAATACTGGGCTACTATGCTATTCTTTTAGGATATGCCGACCGTAGTACTCCTCCACGGTCAGACCTGGCTATCTTAATCTTTAATATCTTAAATTTATCCAATATATCTTTTCTTTCTTTGATTGGATAAATATAGCCATAATGGGAGTAATCATCTGTGAATGTTATGAACGAATCATAACCATCCACACTCTTTACAGGAAAGCTGATCACAGATGTCTATGTGAATAATCTATAAAATTCCTGAGCTTCTTTTGTCATCTCTCTTAATCTTCTTTACATACTTTTTCTTTTATGCATTCTCTGCATTGTTCTAAATCTGAGAGCTCTAATGGAAGAAGAATATCATTCTTAGCTTGTCTTTCTATTCTCCCCCTCGAAATATGGCCTAAACGACAGGGCCATAATTTCGACAACGCATCGTGAGCTCTCTTATGCCACCATTTCCAGAGTAACACTCTGTGACCAGCTTTATCAGCTAAGTGGCATATCTTTGAAGAGCCAGTGAACTGCTCTTTATTCTATCGAGGTACTTGGTGACCGTGTCACATTCTGGGATTGAGCCCACAATTGTAGGTTCAATCATGTTCTTTATCACAGCCAAATATTTCTTGTTTGCAGTGACCCACTTTCTATGCTCAAAAGCCATAGGATATCTTTTGGGATTCAAAATCCCTTTTTTTAGTTGCCCAAGTGGCATCATTCTCTTTTGTCTCCCTCACCGGTGCCACAAACTCAGTGGAACACGGTGAGGTGACTACCCAGTCCACCTTAAACAAGATGAAAACCAGGTCAAATCTTTTCTTATCATAAAATTAACATCATTTGCATGCCTTGATTCCAACGTTGGTCAAAATCAAAACATACAATTATTCTTATACACTAATTCTACATCACCGTTGGGCAGAAATAGAATTAATGCATAAATCTTTAACTTTCACAACTGTTCTTACACACTAATTCTACATCACCGTTGGACAGAAGTAGAATTAATGCATAAATCATTAAAATTAACAACTTTTCTTATACACTAATTCTACATCACCGTTGGGCAGAAGTAGAATCAATGCATAAATCATTAAAATTACGATATTGTTATTAACAACGTTGGTCAGAAAATAACAACATCATAATCATATCAAAACTATTTTTCTCCAATTAAATACCACATTGGTTCAAAATAACTGGAGAATCAATAATTTCTTTAGCAGCGGAAAACCTTTCTTTTTCTCCAATTAAATACCGCATTGGTTCAAAATAACTGGAGAATAAACAACTTTTCTTTAGCTGTGGAAAAATTCTCTTTTCCTTGAATTTTACCCACAGGAAAAATTATATTTTCTATTTCCTTTAATCCATTAATCAATTTCCAGGAAATAAAGATTTACTGGAAAAACTTTTCTTTTCTCCAATTTAACATACCTTTTCATATTTTCTTTAAGCCTTTTATCCATTTTCCAGGAAATAAAACCTTTACTGAAAAATGAAAAAAAAAAGAAAAATATGACTCAATTGTTTCACTATTCTTTCGGCCCAATACGGCAAGACGGCCCACGGCCCATGCCCGCATGGGCATTTCCTGCGCTCTCCCCCGCGCCCAGGCCGCAACCTGGGCCTGGGCCGGAAATTCAGCCTGGCGCGCTCGCCCGCCTGGGCTGAAAGCCGGCCTGCTCAGTCTGAGCCGTCCGATGGAGATCGACGGCTGCGCGTCGATTTCGCTCCAACAAAACCCCGGCCGCGGCCTCCGACCTGAAACCCTAGGTCATTCGGCCTTCTCCTCTCTCTGTCTTCACCGCTCTCTCTCTTCTCTCCTACCTCAGCGCAGCCGCAGCCACCGAGAGGACACCGAGTGGGAGTGAGCAGCGAACCACGGCGCCGTCGCCGGCCCCCTCGCCGGCGCGCGTGCTCCCCGACGGGTGAGCACACCGCCGTCGAGTGGCCTGGCCGCGACGCCCCCTTGACCGAGCCCAACGAGCAACTGCCCCCGCTCGGCACTTCTTCTCCCATGCCGGCGAAGGGAGGGTTCGCCCGGTGATTAGGGTTTGGGTTTTTTCTCTTCTTTTCTCTGATTTGCTGTTCTTCCTTTTCTTTTCTTTGACATCCGAATGGATCTAGGGTTAGGTTTTTCTCTTCTTTGGATTTTTCTTTTCTTTTCCTCCATGCGAGTTAGGGTTAGGTTCGGTTGAACCCATCTTTTTCTCTTTGTTCTTTTTCTTTTCGCTTGAATTTCCCGAACAGATTATCCCCGTTCTAGGGTTATGCTTTTCAATTGATTTCTTTTTCTTTACTTTGATTTAGGGTTCGGCTCTATTCATCTTAGGGCCGAAACCTTTCTTTTTCCCCTTTCTTTAACCCAGTTAGGGTTAGGGTTAGGGAGTGTTCGGTTCTTTTCTCTTCAGATCCGAAAGGAAGTGTTCAGTTCAGTTCTGTTCTTCTTCCCCGAGCTTTCTGCGCGGGTTAGGGTTAGAGTTCTTGATATCCCTTTTCCCCTTTCTTTTCTGTGATCTAAAACACGGATCTTTTCTGTTCTTGCTGTGCGCCGGTGTAGAACAGCGGTGCGTTCATCTTCCCCCGCGCGGTGGCGGTGGTGACCGGGTTCCAGTGACATCCGCCACCCCCGGTCCCTTTTCCTTTTCTTTTACCCGGTTAGGGTTAGGGTTACACACTTGTAACCTGTCTCTGGTACCATTGTTAGAATCGATGGATGTGTACCTCTGTGTAACCCGTAGATCCGGTGTGAGCCTTCTCACCCTTTGTGCGTTATTCACCGCTCTGTCCATGACGCCGCAGCAGCTTGGACGCCGGTGTAGGGGCAGCTCCGGGTCGGTGGCGAGACGGCGAGGTAGCGATGCCGTGGAGATCCAGAGGGGACGGTGGTGACCTGCGTGAATCGAATCGACGGCGGTGGTGGCGGGCTCATCCCGTCGCTGGCAGCACGTCTTTAGATCGGTATTAGGGTTTCTGTAGGTGGGTGTGGCGGCTCCAGTGAACCTCATCTCGAGCTCGATCCCCACCTTCTCTATTTGTATGTGCTGTGCGACAGGGGCCCACCAACCAGTTATGGTTGGGCTCCCCCGATCAGAGAGCAGAGCCAAGGGCCCAATAGGCCGTTGGACCTATTGGTGGAGATCAGCTAACAACGCACGCTGGCCGCAACCCACGCATCGCTGCCCAACGGCAGAAGCCTACAAAGCTTCTTTGCCGATCGATCTGCTCTGCTGCGACTACGCCGCGAGGATGCTACTCTGCAGCCGGCGGCAGCTACCGTACACTACTACGCACGTACAGCCTCTCCGTCTCTCCGTCTCTGGTCCGTATGTACATACATACAAAACCTCCGCGGCGCTCTCGCCGCCGGAGAGCAGCGGGTACATCACCACGCTGGTCACGCACGCTGGCCGGGATCTCCTCCTGGCCGGGAAGCTTTGTAGGCTTCTTGTTCGTAGCAGTGTGCGTTGGTGACGAAGTAGTCCCGCTGCGGCCGGATCTCCTCCTGGCCGGAAGCTTTTTAGGCTTCTTGTTGAAAGTTGCGGAGATGTGTTTTCGTCCTGGATTGGGAGTAGTCCCGGCCGAGCCAACTCTTACGTGGCCATGTCGCCAATTTATTTATCGGCGATCGCGACTCCGGATGAAAAGCGTATCTTTACGCGCGAGGGGTGATTTTTTTCGGGTGCTAAAAGATTAGACGGTGGGATTGAAAGTTGTTGGAGATGTGTTTTTCTAAAAATCCTGGATTGGGAGAGTCTTCTAGGAACTCTCGGAGATGCAACTCTTACTTGAGATAATAAACCAATATTCGTTTCTGGTTGGCTCCTGGTCCTCGTGTATATGCGTGGCTTGGCTTGGCCTTGGCTCCAGCCCCCTTCATTCAGGGTGTTGTTTGTTTCCAGAAACGGTAATGACAATGCAAAGGGAATGAATACCCGTAGAAGCAGGAAGGGAAGGTTTGAAGAGCTAGATGCCTAAATCATTCCCGCGATCTGTTACCTCTCAGAATCCAGCGGAACCTGGCTTCTGAAGGCGTGGACCCGTTGCCTCGGCACCAAGTTACGTCGTGGGTTAAACAAACGTAAACTAACGTGATCAGTTGACAGTGAGATCCGATCTCGCTCATAAACGGTCGAAACAAACAGCACCTAGTGTCCACCCAATTTTCTTCCCCCTCCCCCACCATAACTGTCGAAGGTATTGCTTGGTTATCTCACCTATGATTCCATTTCTGCAACGGTAATACTTTAATCCAAGTGTCCGACTCTTTACTGGATATCGGACGGATGTGGGGCGTGGGGCCATGTCAATTTTAATTCTCGTCTACTATAGCCCAACTAACACAACCTTTGTTTAATATCCCGTCAATTCATCACATGTCCATCTCCCACTCCGCCGCCCGCTTTGCTGCTCCTGCCGCTGCTCCGCGCGCTCGCCCCTGCTCCTACCGCTCGCCGCCGACGTAAAACAAACGCCCCACTGCGGCACCGCCGCACCATCACCATGGCTATGGCTTCCACCATCACCGCTGCTGCTTCTCTTCGTCTCGCCTTGCATCCCTCTCCACGTCATCCTCCAATACCCTTCGCTTCCCTCTCCGCCGCTGTAACAATTTCCAAAAATCGTTACAGCCGCCGCCGTGCCTCCCGCCCCCTCACCGTTGCTGCCTTCAAGAAGCTCTCAAAGGGACCATCCCTCAGGAGCCCACTCAGCCCCTGGTCGACGAGGACGCCCTACCCCAAAGCTCGGAGTCTACGGCGTCTACATCCCTGCCGGGGAGCTGCAGTTCGTCGGGATTTCGCGCAACGTTAGGGCCAACATCACGGCCGCACCAAGATACGATGTAGGTTGCAAGCGTACATTTCAAATGTTTCAGATGTTTTAGAGGTATGTTGCAAGTGTTTCATAAGAATGTTGCAAAAGTAGATCGGGATGTTGCACATGTTGCAATAGGCTATACACGTATGTTTTAAGTGTATGCTCCAAATGTTTTATCTGTTTCAGACGTATGTTGCAACTGTTTTATTTGGATGTTGCAAAACTAGATCGGGATGTTGATATATATGCAAAGTGTTTCAGGTGTTTTTATACGTATGTTGCAAGTGTTTCATCTTGATGTTCGCATATGTTTGCAATAGCTACACACGTGTTTTTAAGTTTTTTTGTGTGTGTTTTGCAAGTGTTTCAATTATTTCGGACGTATGTTGCAAGTGTTTCATCGGGATGTTGCAAAAGTAAATCGGGTGTTGCATATGTTGCAATGCACGTGAGAAGGGGAGAGGGCGTGAGCGGTCCCGCCTGCGTGCGGTCTGGCGGCGCGGGCGTCGTTCGGGTGGCACGGGCCCCACATGGGCGCGCGAAATGCAGGCCCAGGTGGGGGCGTGCTAGCCCGAGCGCGGGAAACGAAGTGCAGCGCGAGCGTCCGTCCAGACGTCCGGACACTAGCACCGCCGTTTCTACAAAGGGTTGGTGTCTACCCGCTTAGTTGTATAGCATTGTCTCGAAAAAACATCGATCTATAAAAGATTCAAAAATAAGTTGGATCGATTGGAACCTCGCCCTGTAGAGAACTGAGATAATAAGCCGCAGGTGCATAAGTCCACATTTTCCTTTGCGCGCTGAAACTGTCAGCCAGTTACCGTTTTTACTCCCTTGCAAAAGGAAAACGAAAAGGAAAAGTGTACTTTTTTCCAACTAGAAAACGAAAATGTCACGCGTACCTTTGGGGCTTTGACGTTTTGACCATTAACAGTGACAGGCTGACAGCACCCAGTTCCGTGGCTGCCAAGCCTGCACACCTTCCTGGATCCCCCCTTCCTTGCCACCTGCATCACTCTCTTCTCGCCACCTTGTAGTTACCTACAATACAAATAGCTCAGCACTTGGCGTCTCTGCATCAGAACTAATTACAAGGCAAGGGCGCAGCAGCTAGCTGCAGCAATGGTGTACGAGGCAGCTGCGGCCGTTGCGGAGAGGGACCAAAGCCAGCAGCTGCGCAGCCGAGAAGACAAGGGTGTCGGAAGAAGCCAGCAGCGACAGGCGCCGGAGGAAGAGGAGAAGGTGGCGATGCGGTGCGGCATTCTCGGGATCCTCAGAAGGGTCCTCCCGCTCTCCAAGGCATCACCGTTGTCGTCGGAGAAGAAGTGAATGGCACTTGCACACTTGATGCATGGTTCCATCTCGTTATGATTTGTAACTTTTGTGAGAGTACTTACTCAATGTAGAGAAAATATGGTTCTCGGATCCCTGTAGGTGCCTGGCACCCTTAATCCACCGGTTTGCTGGAATCAATGAAAATCATTTATGTGGGGCTCTAACCCCTCCGGTGACGTCTTAAAAAAAAATGTAGAGAAAATATCATGATGTTAATCTTAGTGTTGTGAGTAGTGTATTGTAGCTAGCTAGTGGGGTTTGTGATAATCCAAGTGTCAGTTTATCGATCGAAAGTTAAGTGTAAATAAAGCAGCTTTACCATTTGTTTGTGGAGGCTCATGATTCATGAAGAATGTGCCCTGAACAGTAACATTGTCCAGACCTGTACATTTTTACTTTTGATGGCTCAGTAAACCGGACGGTTGTAACATTATTGACCACAGCGGCTGTAAGCAGAAGCGAACGCGTATTAGTAGCTGCTAGTTCATAAGTCGCAGCCGCTGCAGTAGCTGAAACAAACACTTCTACATTGATGAATGTTGCAAGTAAAATGTTACAAATGTGTACTATGTTGTAATACATTAATATAATATTTGAAACATGTGACAAATATATACCCTACGATAACATAAAATAATGTTATTATTAAAGTGTTCATGTGGACCTTCCAATCCCTGAGCAGCGAGGACGTCGCACTATGTGTTGTCCTAGCTAATAGTCAATCACATCATGGTCCTCACATGACACTAGAACAGGAAGAGGTAGGCAATTGAAAAGACCATTTAGATGCTACAGCCTGCTTTCAAATTGTTAGGCTAAGTTCAAGAAATTGTGGATGGAGCAAGATCAGGAGAGGAACAAGTACCATGGGAAAGAAAAACCGAAAAACAAAAAATTACGTAAGATTAAATGGGGAGAATAGTAGAATTACTTTGGTGGTGTTGTGTGAACCCACTACTTTCCTTGAATCTAAAATTATATATGGTGATCTAGAATTTCATCTTTTTGGTCAATTATCCTGCTTCTTTTGGGCTATGGGAAAAGAATAAGCCATCTATCTCAGTGGCAACCCCATCTCCAACACTTACCATGGTCTAACAGCAACCCTTCCTTGAATTTCAAATGAAATATTGTTCAACCACATGCTTTTTTGATCCACCAATAAACCTGTTGGGGGGTTCAACCTTGGACAACGCAGTCCCCCGAAGTCGCTTAACAAGTATATATTAACTAAAACAACTTCTAAGATGCAGCTATTCCTGTCTTAAGGATTGGCTTCATAGGAGCGCTCGGAATGACGAAGGCGAACGCGCAAAGCCGAAGACAAATAATCAACTTCGGCATATGGCGAAGATGAAGCCAAATCAAAACAAACTCAACAAGAATAAAGCCTACGAAGACTCCTTCAGGTGAAGACTCTTCTCATCGAGTGAAGCCCAAGGATTGTCGCTGAAGTGTAATTGATTGCGGCTGTAAAATGACCATTTAACCCCAGTTAGAAATAAAAGGTGGTCTTGATTGTAATAATGAAATCAAGGGTAGAAGGGGAATTGTATAGAGAGAGTTGAAGACTCTCCCACTATAAGTACCTCCTGACATGTACCTTTTTGTGGACATGAAATAAATATACAATAGAGTTAATTCCTCATTGTGATGCTTCAGTGATAATTCGCCAACACAACCAGTCTAACTTGGTTATTAAGAAAATTGTGACCGATATTGACAGGTATGGCTGACAAAGAATATAGATAAATTAAATAAGAATTGGGCAAAAATTGTCTCATGGTTTATATTTAGGGAGAATTATTTATTTGGCACTGAAACAAATCAATGTTTTGTATTTGGCACTCGAAAATTTGAACTTTCGTATTTGACATCAAGTTAAAGGCCTTGTTTAGATGATGGTTGGGAATCAGTATTTGACACTGTAGCATTTTCGTTTGTATTTGACAATTATTGTCCAATCATGGCCTAACTAGACTCAAAAGATTCGTCTCGTAATTTACAATCAAACTGTGTAATTAGTTATTTTTTTATCTACATTTAATACTCCATACATGTGTCCAAAGATTTGATGTGATGGAGAGAGAGTGAAAAAACTTGGAATCTAAACGAGGCCAAAATTTTCTTTCTTAAATGACATTGCCGTCCATCTAGGACAGTAACAGTGTCAACTCACTGCCAAAACGACGTAAATACCCCACGGAGTCCCCAGCGACGACGAGCCGCGCGGCGGCGTCAAGCAGCGCGCGCACACGCAGCGCGGCGCGCTTCGGCGAGCACACGCGCGGCGGCGGCGGGCGCGAAGCGCGCAGCCTGGCGAAGCGAAGCTTCACTGCAGCAGCACGCGAGTGCGCGGCCAGTGGAGCAAGTAAGCGCAGCGGCGGCTGCCGGCGAGCGCACTGCAGCACGCGAGAGGTCTTATGCACGGCGGCGCCAGCACGGAGGCGGGGCCTGCACGGCGGCGCGGCCTGGCCTGCGCATCCTGCGACGGAGGCGGGGCCTGCATGGCGGCGTGGCCTGGCCTGCGCATCCTGCTCGACGGCAGAGTGTCACGGTCTGCACTGTGGCGCGGCACGGTCTGTGCGGCGGCGGCTCGAGGGCAGCGGCGCGGGTGAGCTCCCCCGGCAGTGTGTGCCAGCGCAGAGGCGCGCGAACAGACCTCCAGCGCAAGTGAGCTCCCGCGGCGGCGCGGGCCAGCACGCGAGCAGAGCTGCAGCGCAGGCGGCACGCGAGGGTGGCGGCGCAGACGAGACCAGCGGCGGCGCAGGGCGGGCACGGCCGGCGCAGCCGAGGCGCGACCGAGTGGGGCGGGCGCAGGCAGGCGCGGCCGGCGGGCGAGCGCGGCGCGGCTAGAAACCGGTGGTTTCTTCCCACGAAAGGGCCGGAGATTCACACGACAACGGTCGAGAGCTGAGGGCTGCTCGTGCGCTCGATGCTCCGGCTGCGGGAAAAGCGGTGGCGCCGGCGCCGGCGCGGGCCCATTCGCCGGAGCACGCGCGCGGCAGAGGCTGCACGCGGCTCCGTCGAGTGGCTCCCCGTCGGCCCTAAGGAAGACGGCGCATGCGGAGTCTCTTCGCGGCGGCGGCGAGGCGATCTGATGCGCGACGGCAGCGATAGCTCGCCGTAATGCGCGTGCGTGGTCCGCGGTGGTGGCAGCTGCGGCGTCGCCCTGAGACGCGTGCGCAGCGCCAGCAGATGCGCTCTGATGCGCGCGCGGCAGCGGCAGCACACTTGTCGCTGGCAGACTTGCTCTCCATCAGCAATTCTTGTAGATCCTTATGTGCTCGTGAACCACCATAGTGGTCACACGTGCCGCGACGAGAAGTGGAGCGGCGCCTTGCATCAATGGCTGACGAGTCTCCAAAACGACAAGGAGATCGGAAGCTGTCATGGTGGATAATTCCTCTCACGCCACATCCCAGGAGGGCGGCGCGACGAAATGTTGCCAGCATCATTGTAACACTGGACTTGGCTGTTGTTGGCCTTGCTAAGATGCCGGCTCACATGCCCATGCTGCCGCAGGGGCGTCGCCACAAGCGGTGGAAACTCGTCAGGGAAGCATAGCCGCTTGTGAACGGAGCGATGAGCTGTGCCACATATCCGGCCGGTGGTTGTTGGGGCGGCGCCGCGCTGGGCAATGCTTGGAGAAGTGCCCACTGCAGCTGCAGCGCAAGCACCTCGGCGGGTCACGACAGGATGCGACCTTGTGGTCTCTAGAGAGGCACCGGAAGCATCGCCCTTGGAATTGGTTGAGGAAGCTGAGACGACGGTCGGCCATGACTGGTGGAGTCTTCCCTGATGTCATTGCAACTTCGTGCAGGTTCTTCTATCCTCTCGGCTCCGATGGGTTCCGCGGCACACCCACGCGCGTTCGGCGACATGACGCGGTAGTGGCGAGACACCCTGGGCCCGAGTCGCTGGTGTGCTGGAGCTCGACGCGGAGGCAGGTGATTGTTGCGTCCTCTGAATGGAAGGCCATGGACCAGTTGAGGACGTGGGCGACTCTGACGCCGACGGTGGCTCGCGCGCACTGTGCGCCGCGAATCTGCAAGCTCGGCCCCGGTCGGCGCCACGCCGGCGGCCGGCAAGCTCATCCCTGGCAACCGTGGAAGGCGCGCGGGCGAGCTTGGCCCGTCTTGCAATGGAACTCCTCCAGGTCCGTGTAGCAGCAACAGCAGGTCCATGTCAGTGCCGAGCCGTGGCAACGCGGGCTTGGGCGTGGCGGAGCTCCATGGCTTCGCTGCGGAGGCAAATTGTAATTCCCTTACGTTTGGCCAAACTTCAGTCTTCTAAGGGATACATTGGACAGAGAGAAAAAACTGACATAATCAAATCAATCAACTAACAGATAACCAATGAAAATTGACAGCAGTACCATTTAAGAAATGAAATTTTAACTTGATGCCAAATAGAAAAGTTCAAATTTTCGAGTGGCAAATACAACACACTGATTTGTTTTAGTGCTAAATAGATAATTCTCCCTTATATTTAACTGTGATTGATCAAAACCAATGTTCTAAAGTGACTAAAAAGGTCAAAAAAAAAAGAAGGTAGTTCAATATACCTAAGAACAATATTTGAGGAAAATTAAAAATGCTTTCACAAAAGAATGAGGTAATTGGAAACCGCCGAGGCGATATCCAAAATAACTTAAACCATCATATAGACCATTACATATAGCATATGAATTAACGGAGAATTCGAGACTAAATAAACGACAACCATATATGCTCTATAACTTCATGATCATGCATCTATTATAACTCTGGAACCAGGTGATTAGGGTTGCCACAAAACATTAAAATGCAATGCTAGAAGACCAGTCCACCCTCCACCACATCATGTCATGTCATGACGGGCGGGGCCGTGCATGTCACACTTAGCCACATGTGTGCATTGGCACATTCTTCTTCTATCCAAACTTCATAACAGGAAGGGCGTTACTAGCGCCCGGACGTCCGGAGCTGCTCCAAAATATCGAATGCCTCCGGTCCCTCGCGCGGGAGGCCGCGTCACACGTGAAAAGGAGCCTGCGTCGCCTATTTTCGCGGGCTCCACACGCGTGGACCCCACGCTACGTACGGCCCTACCATCGTGCTCGCTCTGTTTCACCTTACCACCGCGCCCGCACGGAGGAGCCCATGTGGGTCCCAGTCACCTACCCCCGCATGTGGATGCCCCGTCGAGGATGCGTCTGCCGGCCTTAGGCGCCCGCACGGTGACCCATGGCTGTACCCCAATAGCTGCAGCAGGTGGGTCCTACTGCAACATGTGCAACACCAGATCTACTTTTGCAACATCCAGATGAAACACTTGCAACATACGTCCGAAAATAGCTGAAACACTTGCTACATATGTCTGAAACACTTGCAGAACACCAGAAAAACTTGAAAACACGTGTGTAGCCATTGCAAAATATATGCAACATCCAAATGAAACACTTGCAACATACGTATGAAAACAACTAAAACACTTGAAACATACGCTTGCAACATCCATGTATATGCAACATCCAGATCTACTTTTGCAACATTTAGATAAAACACTTGCAACATACGTCTGAAACAGATGAAACATTTAGAACATACACCTAAAACATACGTGTATAGTCGTCGCAACATGTGCAACATCCCGATCTACTTTTGCAACATTAATATAAAACACTTGCAACATACCTCTGAAACATCTGAAACACTTAAAATATATGCCTGCAACATGCGCTTTCAGCACAATGTCACCTTATTCCTTGGATGAATGGAGGCTCGTCATTGCATGAGCTCGCCACCGGTGCGGAGGTCGGCGGCGGCGCAAAGCTTGCCGGTGCGGCAACGGCGCGTGGAGGTCGCGGTGGCGCGAGCAACTGCGCGAGCAGCCGGTAGGGCGGCGTCACATGAAGCTCCTCCCCTCGCCTGGTTGCTGGAGCATCCGTCGTGGAGGCTTGTCGGCTTAGTGGAGCGATAGAGGGGCTACAACGAGCGTGCAGCGCGATGGAGCGCGGAGTGGGGAAGGCGGGTGGCATGGTGGAGACGGAGTAGGGAAGACAAACGGCGCAGTGGAGCGAGCGGACGGCGTGGTAGCGAGTGGGGAAATTTGTTGGCAGTTGCGTTCGTCCGTCCGGACGCCCTGACCTAGCATTACCGTAAGTAAGTTGAGTCAACTTTTAGTCAAAATCCAATGGAAGACTGAGACTTTAATACCCTTAGCATTTAATAGTCTTGAGATTTATTTATTTTAATTAAATTAAAATAGGCCATCCAATCAAAATCCAATAGAAAGACCACTTTCACACGAGAATCAGAACGAGTTGATCTCAGGAATATGAAACCAACCTAATCCCCTTCCAGACGGAATAGTAGAATTCAGAAAGCCGTTCACTGAAGTTGTCAGCCAAGCAGAGTTCCACTTCCACCAGCTGTTCTCGGCGGTACGCGTCAGCTGTCAAGAAGCCACTACTCTTTCAAGCAGACGCTACTCTGCCCGTTTGAAACGTGTGCTTTTGACCGCTGACTCGAGGCACGCAGGATTCAAACCCTGCAAGCTGCAGGCATCTCCCAGTTCCTTGGCCGCCAAGCCCGCACATCCATCTTCTTCTTCCTGGATCCCGCCTGCCTGCATCAGTTCTCTGCCCTACCCTACAGATAGGCCAGCATATCAGAGCCACTTGCCAGGCTCATCACCATCTGTTGGAACTTGGAAGCAAGCAACTGAGAGCATTCAGTGGCAGCTAGCTGCATCAATGGGGTACGAAGCAGCTGCTGCCGTTGCAGCAAGAGGCCAGCTGCTGCTCGGAGAAGAGATGGGCAACCCGAGAAGCCTTGGCCAGCGAGTGAAGGAGAAGAAGGCAGCGAAGAGGTGCGGCGTTCTCTGGATGATCAGGAGAGTCCTCCCGCTCTCCCAGAGCTAGCTCAGGGCCAGGGAAGAAATAGAAGAGGTGCAGTGCTATGGTTGTTTGTTGCACTGTGATCTCTTCTCTGTAGGTGCTCATGTGAATGTGATAGGATCGGAGAGAGTTTTATTCCTTGTTTACATTTTTTTCTCTCTGAAGAAGCAAATACTGTATATACGATGGCATGCTTGCATCGATGCATGTAGCTGGTAGCGTTTATTGGACTCTGATGCAGTGATGCTTGATGAAATGTTCTGAAAAACTGTAAGTTTCTCAAGAGGCCGTCCTCGTATCTACTTATCTACATTTTGAAAAACACGTTCATTCAAATGAACAACATCAGTGAGCAGCTACTACTAATCTGCATTTCTACATCGCCAAAACCATATAAACAGGTACTAGTAACATATACAGTGGATGATCTAGCGACCCTGCATCGCTTTATTTGTTGAGTAGCAGGCTAGCAGCAGATCTCCTTTACCTTACCAACAAGCTCATGCTCATCAACAGGACTACGGTGCACACCTGAATAAGCAATAGGAGAGGCAAATCACAGTGCTATTTATTAATTAGTGAGGCAAATCGCGCAGTGCTATTCAGCTACGTGTTACCCGCAACTTTAGGCGCCCTACCCTACCCTGTTGCAATCTCTGAAAGTAAATGTGCCTTGTGTTGGGTCTTCCATGCAGAAACTAAACCAGGCAACTACTGAAAGGTGCACAACATTCATAGTGAATCTGGACAGATTATAGCACTTCCATCCTGGAGTTGCACTGCACCCCTGCTTCTTAAAGCTCCATGAACAACTCAAGGCCCGCAAATAATCCATCATCAGTGTCATTAGGTTAACCTTCGTTCCAAAAAAAACAAAACTTGACATATTAGTTTTATCATCACAAGTCAAACTATCTTAAATTTCATCAAGTTCACAAAGAAGATTATCAAATATATGACACCAAATAGGTATACACTATGAAAATATGTTTTCCAGCATGATGAATCTGTTATACTTAGGCTTTGTTTGGATGTTGTTGGATTCACCTCAATCCACATGTGTTGGGGTGGATTGGGATGGAATTTAGTTCAAGTTCCACTCCAATCTACCTCAACATATGTGGATTGATGCAAATCCGACTACAACCAAACAGGGCCTTATTTGGTAACATATGTGTTATTTGTATTTTCTTATATCAACTTGATCTAAGATGGTTTGACTTAGGATACAACTAGAATACAATAAGTTTTTTGGGATGGATGTAATGTACTCTTCATAACTTTATGCCGACAAATCAGTTATCCGTGTAATTCGGTTACATATTCCTCCAGGACTTTAGGCCAAGAAAATAAGTTATCAGTGTAGTTCAGTTACATATATATTCTCCAGAACTTCAGGCCGGCAAATCAGCTGTCAGTGTTATTCAGTTATATATTCTTCAGAACCTTAGGCTCCTAGCTAGCTACTGAAAGCAATGTGCCTTTATGTTGGTCCCTCCTCCATGTGTGTGTGGCACAATGCACAAAGTGGCAAGCAGTATATTCCCTGTCCACGGAAGAAGTAAAGCGGAAAGGGCAAGGGAGAGGTGACATAGATGCATATCGACAGTGGCTGCTGCATTTCTTGGCTCTCTTTTCTTTAGCCAAATTATTGCCTTTTGAGTGGGAGAAAAGTATTGCCCTACGTGGCTCTTCAGGAGAGCATGCACTGTTTGAGATTTCTTTGCAATCTCAAGTGAACTTACATGATCTTCATTTGCAGAGAAGATTGGAGTTGTTGGTTTTGGACTTCCAGCTGATCGATCCAAATACACCTTTTGTTTTTAGAAAAAAGAAGTTCATTCCAGTATCTGACAATAATCCTTATTAATACAGTTGCAGCCTCATGCTGTTTTTTTTTTACTCTAAAAAAAAGAAACCAAACAAAGGGATGATTGACTAAACACTAAGCCTCTTAAACGACGACCATCCATGCTTGCGAATATTTCTATTGCCACGGTCTCCATCATGCAACATGTTCACTTTAATATAGTCTGTGATTCATTTATGTACGGCGTTTCAGAAACGTGTCTAATAAGTTAGCCTAAAAACAACCATTTTTTGCTGGAATCGATCAAATTACAATGCTTTAGAAACCAAGTGAACTTACATGATCTATCCCTGGTACTGGCAGAAGGTTGCTATGAAATATCACAAGGTGAAGTCAAGCCTGTTTCTCGTAGACTGATAGAGTGCTCTCCAGACTGTCATAGTGCGATATAGTGTACAGTGATGATCGCTGGCCAGCATCGAGTCGATGCTCGTTTCATTGACAGTCATTCATGTGTCAGAAAAACTTAGATCTTGGCATCTTAGGGGCTGCTTTGGATTGAAGGATTTTCACGGGAATTTTGAAGGAACACAATCCATAGGAAAGGAATTGAATAGGAGTGTTTGGATTGAAGGAATACATAGTTCCATTCTACAGGAAAGGGAATAGTCGATGCACAAAACGTAGGAAATAAAACATCCATCCAAACCTATTGGTTTTTGTTCCTTCACGAAGACCGAGGCAGCTGCACGCACTTTATCGCTGTCTTGTTTGTGCCATCGACCATAGTCTAGCTTTTTTCTGACGTTGCTGTAGGTTTGTACTTGAACCATGCACTTTATTCCTATGTTATAAATTTATGTGTTCCAAACAGCCTAAATTTTTTGTTCCTGTGTTTTGAAATCTCGTAGTTTTTCACTTTTCATCATACCTTATTTCTACGTTTTTTCCTATTCCTGTATTTTGGATTCCTTCGTTCCAAACAGACCTTAGCGGGTGCAGTGCACATTTGCAACATTGTCGATGGCATATAAAATAATCTTATTATTCTTACCATTCCATTAACAAAACATAGCCCGGTTGATTTGATTCGTGATGATGGTAAACAAATGTTGTCACTCTTCTTGAACAGTCAAAAGTCTGGCCTTATTTATAGAAGTAGATTGAGTAGTTAGTGCACGAAATGTCTTCTCCGTAATAACTGATAAGGATCATTATTCTCAACTAACAAAGCCAGAACTTTTGCAAAGGATAAAGTATTATATATGCACATGCACGGCACTGATGAAGCTATATCCAAAACCTGCGTGTCCCTCTTGAATTCTCTGATGCCTCTTAGGATATAGCATGACTACGTGTCGATCGTGTTGTTTCTGGATAATTAGAACAATTAATTTCACAGTATAATGATTTTTAGTTTAGTGCTAAACGTAGTATTTGTCCAAGTAAGAACTCAAATACGATATTATTACCATCTTTGCTAGCCTTTAAAATTAGGAACACTAGCCCGTCAACTCATGCTCCAGCATGATCTAAAATAGCATATGTTAGTACATAACAATAGTTTCGTGGATAGATTCAGTACACAACTAATTAAAATTCTTATCTTTATTCTCTGTCTATATCTCTTTATTCATTTCATAACACAATAGCTATGTAGATATTCTACAATCTCTATTCGTCTGTGATAAATCTACCAATTACTCTATATGATATTATACCAAGATTATTCTCTGCCAGATGTTTATACTTCCTCCATTCCAAATTATAAGTCATTCTAAGTTTCTTGGAGAGTCAAAGCATCTCAAGTTTGACCAAAATTATAGAGAAAATTATAAAGATTTATGACATCAAATAGGTATACTATTAAAATATAATTAATGAAGAATCTAATGATGCTTATTTGGTATCATAAATATTATTATTTTATTATATAAATTTGGTCAAACTTGAGATGTTTTGATTCTCCAAGAAAATTAGAATGACTTATAATTTGGGATGGAATGAGTAATTATTATGGGAATTCATAGGATTTTTTTCCTAACACGCCTCATGTGGATTAGCATAGGGGCCTTTAATTTGTAATATTAAGATAGGACATTTTTGTTTGCTATGAAACTACCAGAAAATTTGCATGTAATTCACAGCTTTAGACGAACATGCCTCGAATATGAGAACACAAATAATAATTGAAAAGAGACATGTCAATTGGCCACTTGGGAAGATGTCATCTATACAAGGTGTCCTCTTGAGTCTTGAGCATACCAGGAATCATCCCATGGAGCAGCCAATAGGCAGATTCCATTCGCCGCAGCACCATCTCATGGAGCACAAGGAATTGATCTGAATCGTCACCCATGAGCCAAGTAACCAATAGCCTTGGGTTTATGCCGCATCTGGTCATCGTCTCATCAATCACTATACCCTTGCAACATAATATCCAGCATTATCCTAAGACCTAAAAACATTTAACTAATACTCCTTATTGCCCTCTTTTTTCTTGATTAGACATTAGAGCATGTATGTTATCTACTTATCTTGCAATACCCTTGCAACATAATATCAAGCATTATCCTAAGACCTAAAAACGTTTAACTAATACTCCTTATTGCCCTCTTTTTTCTTGATTAGACATTAGAGCATTTATGTTATCTACTTATCTTGCATAGTTGTCTCTCGTTGCATGACACTTTTGATCCTAATCGAGACAAAGCGACAAGATTTTTCTTAACAAGAGCAAAAGGAAATGCGAGGGTCCATAGTGTGTTAGATATGGTTGAATATGTATGCAGTTTTGTTACATCTAACTTAAGTTGTACTAGGAGTTAGGATATACATATAGTTATATTTTATTAAACTACGATAGTCAGGATTCGAACTCAAGACCATTGACTTTAATATCATATTGAGTTGCATGCACCGACTAATTAAATCCAAAAGCTTAACGGGGAGAGGTGAGTAATTCATTTATACTTCAACTGGCACATTGCTAAACCTCGTTAAAAAACATCATGCCTCAATATCATTCTTGCTTACTTATTTTCTTCAATGGTTTTTATGCTTTCGTGTTTTTCGATTATGTCACACCCAATTTTAAGGATAAAATTGAATGCACAAAACTCATGTGTGTCCAGAGATCAGTCACACACACAAGCTGATAAATTACAAAAGTATCATCACGGTATATCTTACATCACGAGTAATACCATAACATAGTCTTACATAACACAGCGAAAAATAAGAAGATAGCTCTCACGTGGAAGCTCCAACACAGGGACGGTCAACTGGTTGACCACAAGCCTAATGATCCTCCGGAAACTCCTCATACACGTTGTCATCTGTTACCCATCCGGGATTTTTATCCAAATATAGAAAGTAAACAAGCGTAAGTACGTCACGTACTTAACAAGATAACATGGGGTTCATGAGGCTCAAAAAGGATGACACTGGTTTACTGCAGTTAGCACTTTTAATAAGTTAAGATTTTATCATCAGTTATTATCAAGTTATGCTTAGGCTCCCATTTAAACCCACATGATCATATATCCGATCCAATTAAGTCATGTAACATCATCATAATATCATCATAATCATCTCGTGTAAACAACATTATAAGTAGCCATCTATTTTGTGAGTTTTCCGGGCCGCTCGTGACCGTGAGCACAGCTGTTATAACAGTTTGTAACCCTCTGCAGAGGTGGTGCACATTCATCACGAGTCGTGATTCCCATATGCCCGGGTTAATTACTCCCATATCACTGCCAAGGTGAGCGGGCAGGGTACACTATGAAGCCATTTCATAGGTTTCTCTAACAAGTTAGGGCCGCTAGGTTTCCTTGGCAGGCAGATGTAGGAACCCCCCTTTCCTATGGCACATATCCATCGCGGCTATACACATAGGAACGGAGGTAGTCCTATACCCAACGTGGCAAGCCCCTTTTGCGTCATAAAGGTAACCTCTAACAAGCTAGAAAAGGTCCTATTACTGAGCTAAAGTCAGAGCCATATGACCCTCATGGTTGCACTGTCAGAACCAGCTTTTGTCGACAGATAAGTCCTTATGGAGGGCCGAGAGCATCATGATCGAAAGTCATTTGCTCCATCGCCCTATGGATCAGTTGATACAAATCACGTTATACTTTTAGTTCCATAGAACCATTAACCATTGTATAGATCATGTTCAGTTAGAGCACTAGCAATCTACCCATATGCAATTAACCCATAGGAGTCAAGGGAACAAGTCATCAAATGACTAGAATGTTTTTATGGTTATCAAAGTTAGACACATGCACATGAGTAAATGATTAAAGTGAATAGGACATCAAGGTAGATCCCATGCTATACTTGCCTTGGTTCACAAACTCTTGCTGGTCCTGCTGGTCGTCGAAGAACTCTTGATCTCCAACATTCTCCTCACCGTCTGAACGCGACCAACACGACAACATACAACATTCCAAAGGCATTCATACAAAGCAAACAATCCTACAGTTAGAACAGTACACCAATAGTATAGAAAACAAGATAAAATGTTTATGAAAAGAACCTACGTCTCGCTACGATCACGTCAACATGAAGTTCACAAAATTCGAAGCTAAAACGCGAAAGTTATGAATTAAACGGGGTTTCCTATAGCTCTTTATTTAATTAAACCTAACCATGAAATTTAAAAGTTGCAAAATTGATTAACAGTGGTACTAACACGTAGCTTATGAAATTACGAACCTAGCGCAATTTGAACGGATCAATTCGGAGCTAAAACGAAGTTTTTAAGAGCAAAACAAATATAGTGGCATTTCTATAAATACTGAAAACGTGTTCTAGACTAAAACAGTGAACTTTACGCTTTCCAAACGAGAGAGTGTACTCGGGGAAATGCGCTAAGGACGGCGGGTTCTATTACACGAAATCAGAGGGGGTCTTTAGCAAAACTACCCGCGAAGGGGTATCGGCCAACGGTGGCCGTCGGATTTGAAATGAACGGCTAGAAATAGATCTAGGGGAGAGAGAAGAAGGTGCCGGCGCCGGAACAGTGCGGCCGGCGGCAAGCCGCCATTGCCGGTGGCGTGGAGGTCGTCGGAGCGCGCGGTACAGGGGCTAGGGGCCACGGTTTTCACAACCGAGGGCACCGGGGAGTTGCGAGGGTGAAGGGAAACTCTCCAAGGTCTAGAGCGCGGCCGGGGAACGCGACTGGCGAGGTGGCGACCATGGTTGGCGATGCGAAGGTCGTCGGCGCATGCGGCTATGGTGTTGGAAGCCATGAAACGAGAAAGTAACGGCATGGGAAACAAGAGGGGAGCACAGGGATTCTCACTGCGGTGCAAAACGGGGACGGAGGCGGCTCGAGGACGGCGGTCGACGTGGATGGCAGACGGTGGACCTCGGCGTCGCGGTTGCTGTGGCTTCCGAGCACGGCGAATGCGAAAATGGAGCGGGGAGCAGCAGAGGGACGCGCGGGGGGGGGTCGGCTTCGTTTTGTAGAGGCCGGGGCATGAGCGACGCGCCCACGTCGCGAGTGGAGCGCGGGGCAGTTACAGCTTGACCGCCGTTGCGGTTGCGGGACGCGCTGGAGGAAGGTGGGGGGAGGAGCTGACAGGCGGGGCTGGGATGTCAGCCGCTGAAGAGGGAAGGGGGAGGCGCGGCGGTTGCTCGCGGGTGCTGGGCTGGCGCGGAGCTGGGCCAGCGCGGTCCGCAAGAGAGGAGGCCGAGTTGGGCTGGCGGGGAAATGGCCATGCGGGCCAAAAACAGAGAAGGGGAAGAGAAATAATAAAACTCATTTTCTATTTCCTAAAACATATTTTCAAAACATGTAACAGAACCGACCAATTATACGAAATTAAGTAAGAAAATCACCCGCCAGAGCAGACGATTTAGCAAACTTAAGCCCGTATAACCCAGTAGTCCGTGAAATCACGAAGGATTTCAAACCAACTCACATACCAGCCAAGATCGTAATAAGTTTAGCGGTCACCATCACATATTACATAAAAGTTCACATCATAGATACATCAGAGTTTAAACATAGTTGTTACAAACAAGTTCGAATAAAAGTAGCGGAAGCCATTTGTTCAAAACCACACGTACTCACACGAAGTTCAAATACAGTGCCAACTAATGATCATCTCCAACAAAAGCATCAGACGAGACGTAAGGAATGACCATGCACATGGTCCTAAGCATCACCCATTGCAGGATAAAGGTAGTTGATACAGTAGCCGTAATACATCTGCCCATCTGCAACAAGTGGGAACAAAACCCTGAGTACGAGAAGGTACTCAACTAGACTTACCCGACATAACCAAAAATAAAGTGACACCAAGGATTATGAAGGGCTTTACAGTAGGGTAGCTGATTCATTTGCAAAAAGGCATTTTTAGCATTTCAAGAACCTTTCCAAAAGCATTATTGTCAAGTTAATTATTATTAACCTGTCGACTACATTTGCACCTATACTAGAGCAAGCATGTGATTAAGCAAATAATGATAACCAATGATCATTAACAACTTCCATAATGTCATATTCATTATAACTGTCCAAGTGTTCCATCAACATTACTACGATGAAGTCACTCAAGTCAAGTGCTCACTATCCAGGAGCGATGGCGATTCAAATCGATTCCTAACCAGCTGGTGATTTATTCCTTACACAAACCTCACTCACCCACTAAAGTGAGGTATCGGTCACCGAGTCAACTATCCAGGAAAATCTCGAGTTTGCCAGGAACCACATGTACCCGGGGGCCGATCGACTGCCTTTCGGTCTTATCATCGTGCCCCCGTGTCCTACAACACCTGCTCTGGTACAGTGCGCTACGGGCAATCTACTCGGCCCAAATAATCTCCCAGCTTCACGGTCGAAAGGTACTTTATTCGGCCAGCTAAATGTAAGGCATGCGTTCTACATGACTCGAGGCCCAACAACGGTCGGTCCTTAATCGACATAGACGGAAAGCACTACAGTCTAAAACTCTGTAAGTCTCCGTCCGGTCTCAACTTCAAATTAACACTTAGTTATACCCTGACTACATAGTTATCCAAGCAGATCCAGGTAACCACCTATAGCTCGCAGGTGATAGGAAATCACCCGACTTCTACCGGTCTAAGCCAGCTAAGCATTGACTCGACTGCGGATACCAGGGTAACAAGGATATAGTATAACAAAGGTAGACAAGGTATAATGCAGCAACGGTTGCAAACAACTCCTGAACGTAATGCGTCAATTAAAGTAAAGCATTTAATTAATAATTGCAAACCAGGGAGAAAAAATGCTCCGAGGCTTGCCTCTCTCGAAGGAGCTCGGGCGGTGATCGGGGCACTCCAGAAGTTCCTCAACGTCCTCCTCGTCTGCTTCGGTCACTTCCTGTGGTTGCACCTCCAGCTGCTCCTTGGGCTCCTCGGGTATGACGACTGGGCTCTTGGTTTGCGATCCTGTATGATGCAGGTGCGTAAGTGCTTATGCAAAAGGTGCATCGGATGAAATGAACACAATGGATATGCTTGAATGCAAGGTAGTCAACATCATCCAAGAACATGTACTACAAGCACATGTCATCTACTGCATTCTCTTCTACTACTAATATGCTAAGTTAACACATCTCATTAAATGCTTCAAAGATACACCAAAGCTTCACTAATTTCTTAATCATACATAAAGCAACATTTGATTAAACCCTAATTAATAATAGGTTTGAATAGCAACATCTATTTTTATAGCTTAGAAAAATCTTATAAAATTATCATAGCACAGTACTACCCTAAGTAGTCTACCATTAAATTTTTATGACATTTGAATAAGTGGAGTAGCCTACACAAAAATGACAAGCTATGACATAATTATGAACATGAAAATACTTTGTATTATGAAAAGTGTCAAACAACAGATGTAATATTTTTCCTATGTTCTATACAATAAACAATCATTGCACAAAAATTATCATATGCATGTTTTATACAAAATTTGCTCTCTATTAAAAATAACAAAAATCAGCCATTAAAGGCACTTGAACTACACCTCACAATTTTTCTATAGGTCATGGAATATATTTTTCCTAGGAAGTACATTACACAAGAAGAGTAACAAACTTGGAAGCATATTTTTCTGATACATATAGGTTTTACTACACATTTTACAAGATATCAGCAATATCAAAAATTAAATAAAGCTCTATAGAAAAGTATCTCAAAAATGACATGCAATATTTTTATCATGTAGATCTGGTGACAAGGAACACAACAAAATTTGTTTCAACAAATTTGAAGCCAAAATAAGTACACACACATTTTCCAAAGTATTTCTCTTCCCAAATAATAAAGAAAAACCGAAAACATTTTTCCTATTACTACTGGGCCGGCCCATGGGAACGACTGGCCCACAGCCCACTTTCGCCTGCAAGCAGAATCGAAAGGAGGGAAAGGCGACGGCCTGGCTCGGGGCTCCGGCCCAAGGCCGACCTGGCCCAGCAAGGCCGAGGCGAGACGGCCACGCCACGCCGACATTCCAGGCGCCATGGCGGTGCGGCCGCTGCCAGCGGGCCGACGGCCGTTGCCGGCCATGACCGGGCAAGCAGGCGTGCGCGCTGGGTCCGCAAGAAGATGGCAAACCTGAGCAGGTCACTCAAGGGGATAGAGAAGGGACGGGGGAAGCCCTTCCACGGCGAGGTCAAGCGTGGCGGCGCCATGACCGACGACGGCGAAAAACGCGCAAGGTAGCTGTACCTTGCTCAAACTGTGACCTGCAAGCGAGCACCGGGTGTCGGGGAGCGAAGCGGAGCGACGTGTGCTCGATTGCGGGCAATGGTGGACCACCGGCGGCCAATTTCGCCAACCAGGGTCTGTGGTGGGCGAGGCGGCGCGAGCAGAGCTTCGGTCTTGGGCGCGCGTAGAGACGCAGCGGAGAGAGAAAAAAAAAGGAGTGCTAGGAGAAGCGGAGCTGCGGGGGCTTGAAAACGGGCGAGGCGCGTGCTCGTGGGGGCCACGGGACGCCACCCGGCCGGCATCGCCAGCATCGCCACGCACGCGGGCGCGACATGCTCGACGACGGTCGGAGACACCTTTCTTGTGTGAGGAGAAGAAGAAGGAAATGCTGCATGGGCGTGGGCTGGGCCGAGGCGAAGGTGCGGGCGCGTGAGGATCGCTGGGCCGGCTTCGGCTGTTGGGCCAGAAGTGAGGCGGTGGCCCGTTAAAAGAGAAACAATTTTTCTAATTCTATTTTCAATGAATTTTCAAATATCAGTTTTCAAGTACCATTTTGAGCAAGAAAATGACTTCTTTTGAAAATGGCCCAAAAATAAAAGTTGCTTAGAATTTAGTCCTCTACAACTTTGCTTTAGGGACCAACTAAAAATTTTGCATAGATTTTGAATTGGGAAGCAAAAGCTAAATAGAGGGGATTTTTGACCCTTTCCAATAATAATTTCAAAAGCATATTTTGTCAAAAATTTGAATACAAACTTTGCTCCAAAAATTATGCTAAATAATTCTAGATGATTTACAATTATAGCCAAACATGTTTTATTTACCTAGTAAGCATAATTAGGGCAAAAATAACTCTAAACAAGTGTATGCAACATTCATGTTTCACGAGCATGTTTCATATGTTTCGAAGCATTGTTTCAGTTATTATTTACGTGATTAGGCATGTATGATTAGGATGCTTGATGATGTATAATATGCATGATTTGCAATGCCTAAATGCTTGCATAACACCGGGGTGTTATAAAACCAATTTCAATTCTCTTTGAAATTTTTGATCAATACCAAACATTCACAAAATAATATGCAGCGACATGAATGCACATACATGTTACTACTTTATGATAAATTTTAAATTCATGAGAAATTTATTTATTTCTACATTTTATGAGCACAAAATACAGAATTAAATCATTTTAAACCTATTTTCCAAAAGAGGCAAATTTTAGGGTGTTACAGATTAGTAGATTAGTTTGAATCTGGATCAATCTAACCATGTACTCTAATAGAGTGACTGTTACCAAACTTCGCTAGCTTGGGCCCTCACTTCTCTCTTCGCTAGCGTGGGCCCTCGCTTCTCTCTTCCACCCACGCCTCACCACCACTTTAGCGGGCTGTCGGAGGTCCGACAGTTTCAAGGATAGCGGTGCTAGGGCTATCTCACCACTCCTCAATCACTAATTTCTTCCTTCTTTCTCACACTTTTGATGTCATGGTGGCGGTGCACATTCGGTGCACTGCTACCGCTGGTCCGCGATGAGGGCCTATTTTGTTCGTGGCCTCTCTGCCAGGCATGTGATCCTAGCCCCAGGCAACTGAAATTGGGCGCTGTGAGCGCTGTCTGGGCCTGGCAGCTCCACCCAGGAGAGAACCAAACAGGCCCGACATGTCTCAGATCTAGGCGGAAGCGGCTTGCCCTAGCACGGTGGCTGCCGGATCTGTGCATGTCAAGCCGTGGTGGCCACATGTGGCATAGTCAACGCTTGTAGGTGGCCGAAAGCATATATTGATCTAGTTTGAGGGTGGTTGCATCTGGAGGATGGGAGTTGTGTGCGACCCAGTGCAACACGCTCAACAGGCTGACGATGATGACGCCCACAAGCATTATTTCTCGTCTTGAAGGTGTCAGTTGACATGCCTTTCGGAATTATTAGCTCCGGCAATATGGATCAGTGTATCGCGCACAAGGAATCAGAAGGGTAGCACACGATGACACGAGGGTTTATACTACGGGGTACCCTACGTTCAATTTGAGGTGGATCTCTTATCTGGTTTGCTCAGGTTTACATGGGTGTTGATGTAGCTTGCAATGATCCGATTGGGGTCCCTACCCCTCCTTATATAGTCCGAGGGGTTAGGGTTACAAGATCTGATCGGTTTACATATATATTTTCTAGTTTGGTTACATGATGGAAAGTATGAGAAACTATCCAAAGGCCGTTGCCTTTCTTCTCTAACTCCAGGCACGACCTAGGTGATTGGCCGGTACCATTGGTGACCTGAAGGTGGACGCTGCACCACCATACCACTACACCGACATCCCTACTTCACCAATGGCTGATGGACTCTCCCTAAGGCAAGGTCTGTGATCCAATTATTGTGTTGTGTTCATGTAACTAGTCTAGATCTCCCTACTATGCTGATCTCGATCTAATAGTAAATACCCACAAGGCTCAAGCAATCATTAACTATATTAAACTAATTCTAGTCTCCTAGCTATAATAGAAAGTGATGATACTAGATGGAGTGTATTTACGAACAAATAAACTTTGAATGTCAAAGAATGAACGACCCTGTTTAACACGAGTAAAGTCAACATTTCATAGTTACTCTCATGCATGAAGCATGATTACAGATCTCGTATAGTATTAATTAATAAAATTAATATCAATACTATATATCCACACTGCTAATGAGTAACGATAACTATATATGCAATGCCACCAAAAAAGGAAGCATGGATGAAGAAGACAAGCAACATCATTGTATGGTTGATAGGCTGGGAAAAGTGCGTGCAAACGTGTAAGGATGCCTCTTTTGGGCTCTTGGGGGACAGTCCAGAAAAGGGTTGCTCCATCATGCGTCAAATAAGTAGGTGGATGAATCTAGTTACTCTCTCCATGATTATTAATTTGATTTCATCGTGCAGGGAATCTCCTTCCTCCTCAATCTTGTGCAAGCATGCTTCATGAACCTTAGATCATGGCAATCTAGCACGAAACCGAGGTATTTGGTCGAACATTGCATATATAAACTGAGAGGCATGTAATAAGTTAAGGTGTGAATTAGTTGTTGGTACAAACAATAATTTACAGAACTCTGTTCAAGTTTGAGTCTTTTGTCAGAGCTTTGGATTTGTATGGAGACAGTCTGCCTCCATGGCAGCATGACTCTTTACAGCTCAAATTCTATTGTACCTTAGCTGATCGCTAAATCATAATCCTAGGATTAGTGATTGCAAGCTGTGTTTGCATGATTTCTTAGCTTTAAGCAAACCCCTTTAGAGTTTTCATAGAGGAACAAGCAGCTTTACTTTAGTTTGCACTTTAAAACCTTTGATAAAAATGTGTGTGTTCATTGCAAGTGTACTATGTTTTCTAAATCTTGCATGCAAGTCTTTTCTGCATAATCAGCACTTGTGTGCAGATACATCTCCGATCCATAGCCTAAAACTTCTCTCGTACACATACCTAACCCAAGTAGGCAAGTACTGAAATGCTCATCATGTGTACGCATCTATCAAGTGGCAATAGTAAAATCAAAGTTCCTTTACTTGCAGGCACTTGAAAGCATATGCCCCTCTATTAAACTTTTACAGCTCAAAGTTACTGCCTTTCTGGTACGCATGAGCCCCGGATCTTCTTTTCTACTACCTCTCACTAGCTAGATAATTAGATGCGACCATGTGTGCATGTCAGCATATATGCACTTGATTAGTTTACTAGAAAGTGTGATTAGTGCATCCTAAGCTAACTAGAGGGCCCAGTGATAACATTTGCTAATGAAAGCAGCCATGCAAGTTGTCTGCTTCTTTTTAAGGGAAATGGGGTCGCCGTCGCTCCTTATAAACACTTCTACACGCATGGCCTCATGCGTGGGCAGCTGGTGTGCTCTTTGGAGACGAATTCTAGAGCACATACATACGAGAACTGCTCCGGTACTCCCTCTTCTAAAAATAGCACGAATCTCAAAGCAGCCAATTAAGGAAATTAATTATTTTCTAAAAAATAGCACGAATCCCACGCCAGGAGGCAACAGGCACCAGATGGCGGCCGCGGCCGCGTTCGTGGCGCACCTGGTGAACCAGGGCATTGCGCACGACCTGCTGGCGCTCGAGCTCCTCGCGCAGTCGCGCTGCTTCGAGGTCGCTATGGGCTTCGCCTGGGAGTGCGGTGCCGCACTTTGGCGAGTAGTGCCCCTGCGAGTCGCGACGCCGCCTCCGACGAATTAACAGAACAGAGTGGAAGGGCCGGACTCAGGCCGGGTTGGACAGGCTAAGCCCAACCGTGACCCAGGCAACAAATCAAATAGAAAGTAATTAATTTCTTTAATTGGCTCCTTCGAGATTCGTGCTGTTTTTTTTAGAAGAGGGAGTACCGGAGCAGTTCCCCGTACATATGTGGGGAGCTGCCTTGAGCTTCTTGCTTGATTGGTGTATTTGCCTGACCTTACCTGCTCATCCTTACAAGAAGGTACTACTGATCACTACTTCTCAGTTAGTTCTCAACTTGTTCGATCTATTCACTATTCAGTTTGCACATTTGTTAGTTACAAGTACAGTGAATGGGACTGTAATGCTTTCGCTTGCTGAGAGATTGTGCATTTTTCATGGCATACACTGGGTTGTAGAAAATTCTCACACACCACAGGAAACTGACTAGATATATAGGTGGGTTTTATGACATACTACAGAGGATTTATTCAGAGAACTACAGAATTCGTCAGTTTAGTTTTTATATAAAGCAAATGAGTTTTGATCTGTCCACAAGGCCACCACTAGAGGTCGGGATTGCCCTTGAAAAATTGCTTTGGTTTGAGATTAGCCACCATCAAACTAAATTCTGTGCCTACCATCTACAATCAGGAAAGAGTGGAGTGTTCATGGTGAATGATCAAACGTTAATCCTTTTTATCAGGAGCACATCTTACTTTTAGCTAGGGTATATTGTTATAAGAACATATCGAAACTCCTCAAGAAAATATCATAAGAGAGCATATCTCCTTAGTTGATTGGTCACCACTCATCACACTTCCACAAATCCTTTGTTGATTGGTCATAACACACGTAAGCACAACAATTTCCTCTTTATGTCATATAACTAAATAAGGGGATCTTTTTTTATTCTGCACTTCTTTCATCATATATCTAGTCCCACCTCTAATAAAAAAATGTATAACATTCTATATATTATATAAAACAGTACTACAAATATTATGATGAGCTAGATTAGGATTAAAGTAAATAATCTTCCCTGAACAATCGGTAAACATATGCTATTCTAGCTATAGGTTCACTAAGTTTTCTTTGGGTTGGAGGTTCATCTTCTCATAAGTTACCTTTATGTCAACAGTTTCCAGTTTCTTATCAGAACATTTGTCTCTATTAAAACTGCCTTGATTAGGTTGATCAGGTGAAGCATGAGATGGAGCTTTACCCTGGATATCTCCAAGACCATTTCAACATCCACAAACTCAGGTGACCATTTCCTATTTCCTACAGCATCCCTGGTCTAGTGAACTAACTATGGCATCTGTTACACAAACCGGAGGGAAGAAAAAAAACAGAGATAAGAGAGATTGCAAACAAAGTGGAACCTTAAGCATGCAATGCAAGGTATAATTCACTAAATTGTGGAATCAAAGCTGGTGTCACTAGCTAGTTCTTTAGAAGACAAGTGGACTAGTGCACCACTCCGAAAGGCTGGGGCTATGCTCTGCCTTTGGAATCCCCATCTTGTGGTGCAGCGTGAGCGTTGCGTAAATTAGACAGATTTTCTTATTATTCAGGTGTGCTCATGTAGATTCACCTTACTTGGCCAGACATTTTGTTTCGGCAAATGAGGTTTCCCTCATAGTAGATACAAATTGCATTGAGAGTCAAAAGCCACACGATTGTGTGGCAAGCTTGATTCCAAGAGAAACGTTGACTACACTCTTTTGCACAGTGGGGGCTTCCTTTAAAAAAGGGATTTGCTATATCTCATGTGCCTGAAATATGGACTTTTTTCAGGCGACGCTACAGGCCCTTGGATGTGCATCCAACGGTCAGATCTATGATCTGTTGTTTCTGCTACCCAGGCAGCTATAACGGGTCCGCGAATGAACCACCCGCAAATCAACCCAGGCAACTACCGGGCCCGCCAAACCTTAACGGGCGCATGATCTGATACCCGCTAACTGGATGAATTCAAAAAAAAACACGTAAGTGGAGAAAGTGACGAAAATCAGTAACATTTGCACACAAAAACACAAATATGAGATATATATAATTTAGTCACAATGAATATGATGGGATGCTCTTAAAAATATTTAGTCACACATAATGAGATGTTCTCGATAAACAAATGAACAATGAATATGATCTTCAAAAATTACAAAACACAAATATGAAAATTGCACATTTCAAATAGTGCAAATACTACTTGTTAATGCAATTATACTGTATATGTAACACATGTCACATTTTTGAAAATTGCACATTTCAAATAGTCACACAGGTACAACTCCAAACAAGACAAATGACAACTCAACAGAATAAGAACTACTACTATCTATCTAACCACCTTATATGACAATGCAACCAACCACTGTGAAAATGGTACATTCGAGAAACCAACACGAGAAACCTAACAGGATACAGAATCGCCTTATTAGACTGCACCCTTATGCAACCATGGCAGTTTGCTCCCTTGGGGTGACACCATTAGCAGCTACTGCCATTGCACCATTCTCCACCACAGCATTTTATTCCGCTATGGCCTCAGGTTTGTGCACATTCTGCTTCCCATCAGTAGCTTGATTTTCAGCATTGTTGGTGGCAACCAACTTTGCATTCATGACCTGGAGAGTGGAAAAATGGCAGTTGAAATAGTTTATCAACATCCAAATAAGGGTAAACACTACTGATGGATACCATGAAACAGGCTGAATAATGCCAAATCGCCAATCCACATGAGCTTGTAATAGGAAAAATGCTCAAACCAACCCTACAGTACCTCCATTGCTGCAACTTGTACATGTTCAAAGGAAATCTTAGGGAACAGATGCTAGATTTTCATAGCTCTCAGGTTAACAAGTGAAACTGCAAGTGCTAACATTCATACAAGTGCATTAAAAGAGGGCTCATTACACAAAGTAGATTGGTAGTCACACACCTCAACTGGACACTGACGCTTTGATTTCTTCTGCTGCATTATCTTTTCACGGCCATCATAAAAGCTAAAGTCATCCAAGATGGATGTCTTGCAGACATGATCCTTGAAAATCTTTAAAACCTGAAGGCCTTGGTCAAGCTTAACCTGTAGACACCATGAAAAAGTATGGGGAAACTTAGCTACCGCAACATTAAAAGACTTAGACATAACAATTTTCCATTTCTCTTAAGAGAGTACTGGCTTCCTGATTCATGCATATCAAGAATTTCTGCTACAATGTGAAACCATCAACAATCAGTGGAGAAGCTGACAAAACAAGAGAAAAACTAAACGCAACTTAACTCACCTCCTGCGTATCTCTGTTGTTTGTAACTGGTTTGTTTTCATTATACTCAGGAATGATGTCCTTCAACAAGCTGCTAGGAATGTCCTTCACAATGTGCCACTTGACAGGAAAGCAAACAGTCCACTTGTCCTGCTGCCAGTATTCAACTGTCTTGTTAAAATCAACCCGACCCACCATCTCAGCCAGACCAACAAATTGTCCGCTGGTGTTAATGTTATGGCAAGTGGAGCCGTCCCAGGGGCCCACGAGGTACTGTAGCAGCAGTACTGTAGCGCGTGAACCGATTAGATTAGATTGGTTTGTTAGGAAAGAGATATGTTAGATTGATTCGGTTATAATATTTTCTTAGGGGTCAAGTCACTCATCTCTATAAAAAGAGAACCTCAGATCGCTTATAGTCAAGCAAGAAGCAACAATTAAGTTGCTGGCTTCCCTGAGCCACCTGCTCCAAACCCTCTCTCCCTCGCGTGAATAGTACCCTCGCCATCAGAAAGCACCACGAGTTCTAGGGTCAGCAATAGCAACGCAGAGGGCGTCAAGTCCCCGGCAATCTGGTATCGGAGATCTCGGTTCGATCATGTCCACCCTCTACCGAAGTTCTATCCACCCGCCGCCACCACTACCACCGCCACTGGCGTCTTTCGTCAAGCTGCTGCTGCTTGCCACACAATGAAGAAAGCTGCAAGATTGGTATACCAAGGCGTCTCGGGGCGATTATGCCCTCTACCCCTTGGCGCCGTCGCCCTCGTCCTCACCCCGGAGCAGATGACGGTGCCGCAATCTCAGAATTAGGGCAGTGCCGTGGCGTAAATCGTGGCCTTCCTCGTCGGGCCCTATGCACCCCAAATTACAACCCCACCCGCCACCTCCTTTTGCCGCCACACCAACAAAGCAGCTACCCCACCGCCGCCGCCCTCGGCGGCATGACCATCAGCGCGGGCATCTCGTGCAAGATGGGATGCCCTACGATGGGATCAAGGACGACCTCGTTCCCAAAGAAGCCGCCCGCCGTCCTGTATGCCCCCATCCAAAAACATCAACATCCACATCCAACCTTACACGGAGTTCACAGAAAGGGAAAAAGGCTCTTTAATAGAGGATAAGGATCAGACTTACTGAAAAACAACAGAACACTGCATGCATTCATGTAACTAATGACAAAACTGGAAGACCGTGCTTCCTAAATGCATATTAGCCTTCAAAAAGCAGGTAACGAAGCATGAAATGAAGCAGCCAGCCATATAATTCAGCTGCAAACACTAAACCACGTTAGAGCAATATTATTTATCATCAAGACTGGATATTGCACATGTTAAACACCATAATTGCAAAAATTTAAGTGTGCAATTTACTACTTAATGTGCAATCAAGAGAACATATTTTCCAAGAGCACAACTTCAAAGTACCTAGAGCATATTTTCCAAGCTCTAAGGTTTTGTGAACTCAAAATTGAGTATTCTGTAAGAACAGAACACATACATGAAGTAGTTTTTACGCAAATTATAACCAGCAACAACATACCTCATATGTAACCACACCACCAGATTCTGAATCTTGGAGACGGGTTGCTGTAGAAACAGCTCTAGTTGTTGAAATGATGCGCACTGCCCAAAAGATGACATAAACACAGAGCAGCAGTGACATCACGGAAGACAGATGTGTGTTGACACAAATCACAATAAACAAAGTTAAAATGGTAGCACAAATCACAAGAAACATTTTTTTTCTATGAAAGTAGAAGGACAAAAATGAGTTGTGTGTCGACACAAATCACAAGTAACAAAGATGTGGTGTGTGCTATCACAAATCACAACAAACAATTTTTTTTCTATGAAAGGACAAGGACAAAAATTTAGTTTGGGCTGGCACAAATCATAATAAACAAAGAAAAAGATGTGTTAACACAAATCACAAGAAACAAATTTTTTTCTATGAAAGGACAAGGACAAAAATGTGCTTTGTGCTGGCACAAATCACAATAAACAAAGGCTACTGGGTTGGGGTCACAAGTCTAACAGGTTCCAAGTCTTCCTGGGGCAGGCAGGCACCAAGTGCTGCAACAAGCCACCGAACATAGTTGCGACGTGTCGGCATTACAGCCACCCAAGCATAACTGCAACAGCAGTGCTTAAAAAACCAACATTTATCATCCTACGACCAGGTTAAGTCTTCCTGAGGCGAGGCAGGTACCAAGTGCCACAACAAGTTCACGGAGAGTTTACCGCCACCCGACAAAACTACGAGGATTTAGACCCAACCATCCACTAAAAAGTAAAACCACGACACATTCCCCTGCTCAGTAGAAGAACATCAAGCTACTCACTTTCTCATGCAAACGGGACAGCTCCTGGACAGGGACGCTGCCGGCCAAAGTGTGGCCGCCGTGGCTAGAGGACGTCTCCGACATCTCATTGAATTTTATGAACTGACCAACCTGAGCAGCAGCGAGATGTGCACAGCAGATGCGAGCAACTGCAGGCAGGCAAAACAAGGAAATCAGAAACAGGAGATCTGATACACAAAAGCTACTGGAGATGTTACAACACCAAAGGCAATGCAAGTGCAACAAAGAAAACTAAGAAGGAAAAAGTTAACAATTGACAAAACCAGGAACAACAGATGGAAGCAAAATTTATCAATTAGAAAGGAGCATGAGGTTAATTTGAGTGGCCAATTAATTTATGTAATTTATGCAATGAACATGATGTTACAAGCTTAAATTAAATTATATTTAGAACTACAATTGCATATGCTGAGAACTACAATTGCAGTGCCCAATAGCTGCAATTTACATTGTTGATGATTGCAATTGTGCAACTGAATGTTTCATTTGTATGGTTCTCATCAGAGCACTTGTAAATTCAGTAGTATGTTGCTCCTGTAGGCACCAACATGTCTGCCAGGACATTTCTTATCTCACAACACAGTTGCTTTAGTGTGGGGTTATGAATGCAGGACACTTCTTATTTCAGGGCAACTAACAGACTTGAAACAATACCAATTGACTGCAAACTAACAGATGTTGACCTTATTGTTGAAGTTCCATCTACCATTGCGTGTAAAAATGTCTTCACCATTCCCAGCTTTAAGCTGAACGAAAAGACAGTTATAAGATTTACGCCTTCAAAATTCCATAAACACAAAGGATATCTGAAATGATATAGGATAAACGGTAATGACCAACCATGGGGGCTGCAGTACCCTACCATCAACTTATGTGAAACTTCTAGCAATTGTAATCCCACATGCCTTCAGCATGGACTCTACATCATAGTTGCTTCTCTGCAGTAACTACGCAATTTGACATGAAAAAAGAACAGTTTAAGAAAACCTCGGCAATAACCCAACTTGCTAGGCCCAATTTGACAACAAAGAGCGCAGGATTACACCTTTTCAGTAGGTATAGTAGGATTCAAATGGTTATCGAGCCAGAACATTTTGCCCTGGAGAAATATCTGTGTTACGACAAATAACAAGAAGACTGCAAGATTAAGCCCATTATTTGCAGAAAAAACATAGATTATACCTTGACAACGAATTGAGGTAATCTTAGAACCTGTCACATCAATGCCTTCGTCACTTAGTAATGTAATGCCTGATGACTCAACAACGAATGGAAATGATACTGCTAGAGACATAGGTGATTTTGCCACCTTGATGAACCTATGGCCTATGGAGAACACAGTTTATAATTATTTCATCTAAAATGATATGATGGATAAATGTGAAGTTGCTATTTGGTTAGTAAAATAGTAAGTGACGAAGACTAAACATGATAGCAAAAAGGGAATATTTTAGTAAGCAAAAATGCACACCTTCAGGAACTCATATAAACAATTTACTGTCAGAGCAAGCCTCCTA
This sequence comes from Miscanthus lutarioriparius, assembly GCA_904845875.1. Taxonomy (NCBI): domain Eukaryota; kingdom Viridiplantae; phylum Streptophyta; class Magnoliopsida; order Poales; family Poaceae; genus Miscanthus; species Miscanthus lutarioriparius. The sequence goes on along the minus strand of CAJGYO010000007.1, from coordinate 116,274,332 downwards.
AACATAGATGCAATTTTCTTTCATCACTAGGCATATTCATATCCTAGCATTTTTACCAAGTGATGTCAAATTTGCCATATTATGATGCAGCACTAAATGTTACTCACTGTTGTACTGCTATGCTGCAAGATGTATTAAAAAAAGCAATGCATTTTTAGAAGTTCCTCACGTTTAGTTGTGCTTCTGCACACTTCAAGCAAACATCAAAACTGAAGTCAGGTTCTAAGATAAAACTAATGTCATGCAATCATAACTAGGCAGCATATCAAACCAGTTGAAATTAAAATATAGAAAAAAGCACCAAGCATCCATATGATCTTAGTAATAGGTACTGATTGACTGATGTGATACGAATTCAAAAATCCAGGTACGAGTGTTGCGAACTTGCGATCCATCAATGGCAGACGAAAAGAGAACATAAGCCCCTTCTGTATTTAGAAAAATATCAGGACAAACCTGAATGAGATTCAAAGACTAGACGGACAGTTACAGCATGAGCCCACTGAATCCCTAGTGCAGCAACAAGATGAGAATCAAACCTTTTAGCACAGTTATTACCATCCTTTCTGTCCACTGCAGATGATTTTGACGGATAGTTTAGTCAAGTTCGACAAATTGTCTAAAACATAGCCGTTATAGGAAGAAAGTCCAAACCTTCAAAGGAAAAATGGTAACCATCATCATTACTTTGGCTGCGTACTTGGTTTGTAACCACGACTGGAATTCTTGAGAACTCTGCTATAGACCTGCACAAGGAAAAAAGGGCGTACCCAGTGCAATGAGCTCCCGCTCTGTGCGGGGTCTGGGGAAGGGTGTCAGTGGCAAGCCTTACCCTCGTCAGTGCAATGCGAGGAGACCGGGACTCGAACCCAGGACCTTCCGGTCACAGGCGGTAAGACTCTACCGCTTGCACAAGGAAAAAAGAACGAGAAGAAATAAAAGGTATTTCAGCAGAATGAGTATTGGTAAACTAAAACATTATAGAGAAAGTTCTGTGAGCATTAAGAGACTGGGAGACACACTTAAGAAAAGAAAGGGTCCATCTTAAAGGGTGTTGCCTAAAACCTGCTGTAGCGTTCTCATTTTCCCTATTACAGATAGGATGTAACAGAGGATTAGTTTTCTATCAATTGATAGCATAACTATTCAGGGACTATAAACTCAGCTCATGTAAAAACCTAAAGGCTACACATGTGAAATGCTTCTAAACATAGCAAGCATTAGAGGTGTAGCAGTCAGTGAGATGGCACAGAAACTAATCCATTAGATAGCAGCCGTGGCTCTTGTTTTGCTACAACAATAGCAGTTTGGACATTATGCTATTCTATAGTCAAACATACTACAATCTGAAATTGGACATTTTGACGATCCGGTTGCCAGCAAAAGAATATACTTATATATGTAGAACAATGTCTACAAGAATACAATTCAACCTTTTAAAATATACAGCAAGTTATTTGAAAACTAAACTAAGGAATTCCATGTCCATAGCTTACAGCGACATAAGAGTAGCCATGTTATCAACAATGAGTAACTTCACATCATGCTGAAGAAGAGTCACCTTCATCTCGCACAACATGTCAAGTTTAGTGAGGAGCATAAACCTAAAGCACAGGATCTAAACTATGATGGCGCGAGATTGAGCAGAAAAGCTTTCCAAATTTTCAACAGCATGGTACTGGAATCTCAAAGATACATTAAGGAACTTTCAGTCCTTCATGTGCCTAAGAACTAAAATACTCAAAATATCAGTCCATTACCGGTATATTTTGCAAATAAAGGAAAGAGCGCTGGTAATGAAGCTCACTGATTTCAAGAACAGCTATACCTCTTGGTGAAATTAGCTAAAGATGTTGGTCGCGTTACTAGGATCCTCCCAGTCATCTGAAAAAATAAACAAAGGATATGAAACAACAGGCAAGACATTTCAGGCTTGTGAGAACAGTACTACAAGAACTGAAAGAAATATTAGCAAGGTTCCCAAGCTTAGTCACCAAATGAGCGCATACAATTGGAGCATTCTAAGAATTAAACCATCCCATTGCATCACAACAAACCAAATTCGTGACCATCTCATTGCATCACTACAAAGTAAAAACCAAATTACTTTCATCCCGTTGCATCACTACAAACCAAATTACTTTCAAACCATCCCCTTGCATCACTACAAAGTACAAAACAAAATACTTAGGTTTGCGATCCTAAAATGAGTGAACAACGGAAAGCACAGATTCGCGGAAATTCTCGGTAAAAGGGAAAGTGGATCGATCGAACGTGGTGAGGCGGATCGGGACTACAGATATCGCGGAGACCCCCGCCGCAGCAGCGCCGGCGAGAGGGGTTCTGGGGCGGTGAAGGGAGAGGCGATGAAGGGAGGAGATGAGGACCCGGTGGAGAGGAGAGCAACGGTGGAGAAGACGACGATGGGGGAGGCTGGCAGGGCTTGCTTGATTCGCGTTAGCACGTAAAAGCCGAGCAGCGAGGGGGTTTGGAGGAGGGGATGGACAGACCTGAGCGGGCGGCGCCGATGTTTTTCGCTTCCGTAACGAGCAAGGGCGCTGGGGGATGGGGAAGCGGTGGCGACGCCGCCAGACGCCGCATCCGCACTGCCAGCGAGGAGGTTTCATGCTGCCATGCCGGCGCCGCCGCTTCTTCCCCGTGGACCTCGTGTCACTGTCAGGACTCAGGACGGAAGTGTGGTGCTAGCGGGTGCGGTCTGCGGTGCCGGACCCAATAACGAAAATCGAAACCAATAACAACGAAACAGAGCGCACGGATCGCAAACTCCATCCAACGGCCCCAAGCGTCGCCTGAAGACACGCCTGATTTCAGGCGACTGGGGAATAGGAAAAGTGTTTAAAAAATGCAAACAACAAGAAAGAAATGAAACAACCATTTCATTATTGTCCGTACACTTTTTATCTCTAGAGTTAATTTAGCATTAGATGTCTAACCTATCAACATAATGGTGAAAATATATTCATAACGTATTTTAAACAAAATTTGTGATTTCTCCTATCATCACCCTCATAAAATTGTAACTTAGAGTTCAATTCGTAGGTAATATTATGAAGGGGTAGAATGGACCAATTGAAATTGTTAGTGAATTAAATCAACACAAAACTATTCAGAATTAGGCCAGAGCCGGGTAGTAATATGGGTTTTTTGTTCTTTATTAAAGAAAATAAAAGATCTGGCGAATATCCGTGTCATGAATATGGATCTTTGGTAAATGAACAAGATGCCCCGAAATCGTAAATGGCATCTCCAGCTTAAAATCCATGGAGATGATGTGATACGACAAACGAGACACTGGGATTATCGAATGATTCTCCTAAACTAGACTGGAGTTGTATTTGACCACAATAAGAGCAATATTTATAATACAATTTGCTGTTAGTTGTATAGATATTTACACCCCACTTATTGATAACCCGCTCATATAGTAATTAGCTCACATATGGCTCATTTTTTTATCTTTTACAAAGTTTCTTACCTCTTGTGCGTAAGCTAGTTGTAAACTTGCAATCAGTTTTTCTTCTCTCTTTTCTCCTCTCTCCTCCATTTTAGTAAAAATAAGCTCATCTAATTTTTTTTTATTATGCTTGCTCTTAAATAGTGGTAGATGTTGGTCACCAAAGGGGATCCTGATTTCTGCATTTGTTGTGTGGGCCCCACCCAACTAGTGAGGTTCCAAGTTCCATTCCAAAGGGGGGCTTCATTTCATTTCCTGTTGGCCTCTCGAATTCTCAATGCAATGCAAGCGAGGAAAAGACAGGTACACACACCACCTGATTTGTCCCCACCGAGGGAAAGTTTCCAGTTACAGGGAAAACTGTTTTCTGGGTTTTATGCAGCGGATTCTTTCATATGATACTTGTTTCAAGTTCGACCGACATAGCGTCATGTATGTATATCACTAAATAATTAAATCAATGAGAATTATTTATGGTCAGGGTACATGACCGCCTTTTTGTAGCAGCTGGGGTGTCATGCAGTTCTGTTTTCAGTTTTATTTTTTATTTAGCTATATATTGAGTCAGATTGGAAATCTTCTTTCCTACACCTAGATTTTGTGTTTTCCTTTTTTTGAATGGTATTTTTTAGAATGGTGTGCTTTCCTTTTTCCCTCCTAAATAGGATGCATGGAAATAAATAAAACTGAATTTTGGGTGAAACAAATCTCTCCCACGCCCTACAATCCATTATGGGAGAGGGTGTGAAACTGTGCAATTAGGGGGGGACTGTTGGTAGTAACGTAATTGTGTGGGAGACCTGTTTCCAAACAAAATCTCTTGGGTGCAGGGGGGACTGTTGGTAGTAACGTAATTGTGTGGGAGACCTGTTTCCAAACAAAATCTCTTGGGTGCAGACGGTATGAACGCTTTCTTATTCGAGATCGAATTCTTTTAGAGAAGTTCAGGTCCGTCCATGTTCGACTCTAGATATTCAGTATCCGACACATTATCCATATTTAAAAATATTTAAATTAGATATATATGATGTCGATGTCCATTCATATATTAGCCGACATAGCTGGTACTATCCATGTCTGGATTTGAACTCGAGAAATATTGTATATTGATAGTGACTGAGCCATAAGATTTGCTGTGCAAAAATATTTATCTAGCAAATTATCCTATTCTTCTTTAATATAAACAAAATTTTCATTCGAATCTCACCAGCGGCGAGCCGGACCGACTGCTCAGGGTGTCGGGGTGGTGGCTCCGCCACTTATTATAGATTTATAGGTATACATCCGTGTCCAACCGTTTTTTATTCGTCTCCACCAATTGGGTTAGAATGTGAAAAATAAGAGCAGTGAACGGGGTGCATAATGTCACTCACCATGTTCGCTTGATGGTTTCAACCAAATTAAACCAAACCAACGGTGTGTTTTTCTCTCTCAAAAAAAAGACCAACCAAATTTAAACCAAAGACCAAAGACCAACCAACCCAAACCAAAGACCAAAGACCAAAGACCAACCAAATAACAGGGCCACTCTCGTGAATCGGTAACTTTGAGCAAACGAACAAGATGCCGGACGCCGATCGAACAGAACACCTATATACTCCTACAGCATAGAAAAATTCATGGACACATAGAGCCTCTTTGGCAGGGCTCATGCAGGAGCTTCAGCTTCGGCTCAGCGAACAGGGCCACTCTCGTGAATCGGTAACTTTGAGCAAACGAACAAGATGCCGGACGCCGATCGAACAGAACACCTATATACTCCTACAGCATAGAAAATTCATGGACACATAGAGCCTCTTTGGCAGGGCTCATGCAGGGGCTTCAGCTTCGGCTCCTATAGAGCTGTGCCAAACGTCTGTTTTGGAAAGGGCTCCGTATAGGGAGCCGGTCAAGAGCCGGAGCCATATTTTGCCTGCGCAGGAGAAGCCTCAAAAATGAGCTTCGCGTGGCTCCTTGCTGTGAGTTCACGTCGTCTAGTACGAAGAAGCCATTTTACCAAATGTTTTCCAGAACGGCTTCAGCTCCTCCAGAGAAGCTGCTCCTTTAAAGAAGCCAGAGTCATTTTTAGAGGAGTCAGAGTCCTATCAAACATGCCATAGAATCCATATGGTAATAGCAAGATCGCTAAACAGTTTTCGCCAGTCACTGGACCCAAACCTTATTTGGCCATGCATGCACAGCATAACAGTGGAGCATGTAGGACCGCTAGACAATTGGTTGCAAAAAGGAATCCTGATTCCTGATTCTCACATTCAACGCGTGGGCCCGCCCCAGCTAGCTAGTGAGATTCCCAGGGCCTCCCCTGGTGGCCGCTCGCTCAAGTCAAGTGCTGCTGCTGCTGATTCCTCTCCAATGCGATGCAACTATGCAAAGAGAGATAAAAAGGCGTAAACAACTGCTCATGCACTACCAGAGTAGGGTCTTATTTAGATTCCAAGTTTTTTCACTCTCTTCGTTAAATCAAATCTTTGGATATATGTATGGAGTATTAAATATAGATAAAAAAATAACTAATTACACAGTTTGATTGTAAATTACGAGACGAATCTTTTAAGCCTAGTTAGACCATGATTAAACAATAATTATCAAATACAAACGAAAGTGCTACAGTATCAAATACCGATTCTCAATCATCATCTAAATCAGGCCTAGATCGTAAAAAGCTGTGTGTGACCTATGCATCATCGCCAACTAACTCATCAGGATCACGCACGAAACCTCCCCCTTTTTCTCTCCACGATATATGATGATGATAATTAGTTGGACGGCACGCGTATGCCGTCCCCATTTTCTCTTGCCGCAGAAAAAAAAAATATCAGGGAATCTCACTGGAAATGGCCTAGGCTTAGGGTGTTTGGGAACACGCGGTGCGGCGTGGGAAGTTCATTCTCACGGTCCCAATTGCCGTGTATGGTCAACCAGCAGGCCAAGTGGCAGGCAGGTCCGTTCCATGCATGTTTGGCTGGCACTGGCGAGTGACGCTGCGTGTGGCGTGGCTGTCCACTTCAGGGCGACCCCGGTGTCGTTGCAAAATGAAACAAGGGAGAAGGGATAGAATACCAGCCAATTCATGAACATGCGTACTCAGCGCACGTTGCCTTGCATTATTGGCTAAGGTTCATATCTAGTATGTATATTATTTTATTGTGCAAGCCCACGCAATACGGTCGTGGTTGAACCGTGCCCTAGGAAGAGGTTATAGTCTCGAGCGCATGTGCAACATATATGGTAGTAGTAAATAATTTATCCGTCGTGGTATAGTGTTTTTCTCTCACAACGAATTAACGAATATTTTTTAATAGCTTTTCAGCGAAACGAACGTACATAAATGGCACAATAACAAGGAGCCTCCGGCGAGGATGGGTTACCTTGTCCGGGGTCCCCGCCCGGCCGTCCCTCCGAGTACGGAGCGACAAGGCGACACCTTTCTGTTTCTGCCCCATGCCGAGGTTGGCTTCTTGGCGTGTGCCGGAGCGCCGGACCAGGAAGGAGAGGCCCGCCGGACGGCCGTAGCGCCACCCAGACGGTCAGACCCAGCACGTACGCATCGACCAACCACACCCACGTCGTCCGATCGGCTCACTGCACTGCTTGCTTCATCATTCAGTCATCGCCAGCCACAGACACACGAGACGACAGAGAGGGGAGGGAGAAGCTGACAGACATACACGGTACACCCAGCTCTTGAACTCGGCGTCATCGTCCTCCTCCTACATGCCACTGAACGCCAGCGCAGCCATAGCCCCCACCAAGTCCCTGCCAGCCGAGGCGAGCTCACCGCCGCTGCCATGGCTCTCGTAGCCAGTGAGTAAGTGACCACAGACCACTAGCCAGTAGCCAGCCAGTCCGGCCGTCCGTGCTGTGGCGTTCGCTGCCTCTTCTACCCGTCTCCTCGGCGCGCGTAATAACCATCCCCTCCCCTCGGCCTCGCTCGGGCTTGATTTCTGTGGAGATACACGCTGCTGCGAGCTGACATGCTCTTGCTTGTTGTTCCTGAAGTCGCCTGCAGCCGCTGGCGACGAGCGGCGTGTCCGGCCGGTACGTGACCTTGGGTCCCGTCGGCGGCGGCGGGGTCACGGCCATGGGGATCTACGAGCGGCAGCGCCACCTGGTGGCGGCCGGCGTGTGGGGGGCCCGTTCCGGCCCGACGCCGACGCCCTGCCCCTGCCCGCGGTCGTCCCCACGGTCACCCTGGCGACGCCGGCGCCGCCGCTCGACGTCGTCGAAGCAGAGGAGGTCAAGTTCGGCAAACGCCTGGTAATTAACTAAGCGCCCCTCCACTGGGTGTTGCAGCTCAGCTCGGTACGATTCTCCGTCTCCTCATGGCTTCAGATAATCATCACTGCGGGGGCCTTGGTTGGCTGCAGTTGCAGGCACAGCAGGACGACGTCCCGCCGCCGTCGTCGGATAGCGTCGGCCACGACGACGACGCCAGGCCAAGAGACAAGGTGAGACGGTCCGACTGATGCACGATGACCCAGCTTTATTATCCGCAGGGAAAAGAATTCCTCGCCCGCTGATCTTCGCCCTCGCTCTGCTTTGCCTAGATTCAGAGACGGCTCGCGCAGAACAGAGAGGCAGCTCGGAAGAGCCGGCTACGGAAGAAGGTCAGCGTCTCAGCCAAGAGCGATCACTCGTCGCGTGCCAAGCAAATCTTCTTGCTTTTGTTCCTTCCAATTGTTACGTTATTCTCTGCGTCGAATCATCAGTCGAATCAGCTCATCACTGATGATTGCTGCTTTTGTTGCATCCATTGATACGACACGCACAGGCGTACATCCAGAATCTCGAGACGAGCCGTATGAAGCTGGCGCAGCTGGAGCAGGAGCTCACCATGGCCAGGCGCCAGCAGGTAGGGAATAATCCATGAGAGGGCATCGATCCGATAGATCGCCACGCCGATGGGACGGCTAACCGCAGCTGCCATTGCTGATGAACTCTGCTGCTGCAGCACGGCGCGTACGGCGTGGGAGGAGGAGGAGTCGCGCCGGCGGAGCCGGCGCCGGCGCCCGTGGACCCGCGCGTGGCCGCGTTCGAGCTGGAGTACGCGCACTGGGTGGAGGAGCAGACCAGGCAGGCGACGGAGCTGCGTGCGGCGCTGCAGTCGCACGCGCCGGACGTGCAGCTGCGCGTGCTCGTCGACGCGGGGCTGGCGCACTACGGCGCGCTGTTCCAGGCCAAGGCGCGCGCGGCGCGGTCCGACGCCTTCTTCGTGCTGTCTGGCGTGTGGCGGGCCCCCGCGGAGCGCTTCTTCCTCTGGATCGGCGGGTTCCGCCCCTCCGAGCTGCTCAAGGTGCTGGCGCCGCAGCTGGACCCGCTCTTGGAGCTCCAGGCCGCCGAGGTGCGCAAGCTGCAGAACACGGCAAAGCAGCTGGAGGATGCGCTGTCGCAGGGCATGAACAAGTTGCAGCAGACGCTCGTCGAGACCCTCATGACCGTCGACGTCTCGCCGGACGGCGCCGCTGCCGCCGGGTACGCGGCGCAGCAGATGGCCAGCGCCGTGGGCGAGCTCGCCGACCTCGTCGACTTCGTGGACAAGGTGACTGACTAGCCAGTTGCTCCACTGAGCAGCAAAGCGAAACCCGAATCTTTAGAATTGGCACGCTCGATCGGTCTATGGCTTCTTGTTTCTGACCGACCGACATCGACGTTGTTGGCACAGGCGGACCATCTCCGGCAGCAGACGCTGCGGAACATGCACAAGATCCTGACGCCGCGGCAGGCGGCGCGGGGCCTGCTCGCGCTCGCGGACTACGGCCAGCGGCTGCGCGCGCTCAGCTCGCTCTGGGCGGCGCGCCCGCGGGAGCCGGCGTAAGCGTAACGAAACACCCCGCGACGGCGACGGCGATGGAGAAGAGGAAGCGGCATTGCAGTTGCAGGCACGTGCGCACGTGGTTGGCTCTGGCTGCCACCCGGATCGGCCGGCGGAGCAAGGCTGCGGTCAGTGCCTCGGTTTCCTTCCAGCTCTGCGCATCTGGTATTCTGATACGGGAAGCCGGCGTGTTCTGCTCGCTCTCAGGATGAAACCTGAATCTTCTAATGGTTACAGTTACAGTTACAGCAGCAGTGAATTAGGCTTTGGATTTGATTGACAGATCAAAGAATTTACAGGTGTAAATACAGTATACAAAGTTGTTTGGGTAGGAGTAGGACAGGATTGTATTGTTCACAGTTGTTGTTTGTCTCGGTCAAACTGTAAACAGATCATGTGAAAGATGTACAATGAACAATCTATGGAATGCTAGAGTTACACAGCTATTGGCTACTATCCCTAAGGTCCGTTTAGAGGCAGATATTAGACGATTGATATTAAAATAAAATAGGTACGAATGCCATATCAAACTAGTTATTATTAGTATTGAAAATAGGCTACAATACACTATACAGATACCGGGCTTTTATCACCTTCTACGTGCATGGCTGCAATGGTCTCGTTGAGGCAGCGGGTGCAATGGTAGAACCTGTGAGGCGTTCCAAAAACATCGCTTTATTCTCACTGTTATAGATGATATTTATCAATTCAGCACAAAGCTTCTCTATTTCTGCCACCCTACCGCGCAGGTTCACAACCTAATGGTATAGGCCCCGTTTAAATTAACTCCTTAAACCCGACTTATCCGTTTCTTTTTTCATCCGGAACAGTGTTTTCCTCTCTTAAATTCTTCCAGATTCATCAAAAACCATTCAGATTCCTCCAAATTCCTCCAAGCGAACGGGGCCATAAGAGCTGCACTTGTGCAAAATTAACATCTCTAATCCCCACCTAACGCACAGTAGCTAAGGCATAGATAACCATCAGCGATGCAGCTTGCTTAGCCTCAACAATAGTAACCCCATTTGCTTCATGATACCAGAAGCGAGCCTCATCCGCTAGTCCAAGAGCATTTTTAACATCAACAACGGACATACCATCATGGCCAGCACGACCAGTGAAGCTTGGTGGACTGAGTCACAACATTTGCATGAACTCTTCAAGAAAAAGCTTAGCTGGGATCTCAATGTAGCCAACAGCCATCTCTCGAATGAACACACAAATATTCATAACAATTGGATAGAAACATGTCATGGCTCCGTTCGGCTTACCCCATATCCGACTTGTTCAGCTTCTTTTTTCAGCTAGAACAGTGTTTTTCTCTCACAATATTTCAACAAGAACAATGTTTTTCAGCCAATTTCAGCCAAGATTCACCTAGCCGGACACAGCCAATATGGCATCACATCCAAGTCATATGCATCCTAGTGCATCAGTGCAGTGCAGCTATTGTGTGAACGCAACAACACCCAAGCTTAATGTCCCTGCTATTCTAGTCTTGCTAATACTAGTGTATTAGTGTGTAAAATCGTAATGTTTTTTTTTGTGCAAACCGACTCTGATACCACTAAGTGCCACGCCCTAAACTAAACTTTGCCAGTGACAGTGTCGTATTTGTATGAACATTTAAAATCCTCATACACACACAAGACAAAAGGAGGCATCAAGATCCATATAGCAAGCCCATTTTTTTTATTTTTTTTATCGCGATTACAACTTGGTGTCTTGGTGAAGTGAGAATGAGCGCGTTGCTCAGTGGCTAGCGACTCCGGTGTGAGTGCTGTCCGCCCAAGTTCGATCCCTAGGGTGACAACTTGGGTGTCTCACTGGGGCAATGCCCCCAAAAATAAATTTTGTTGCCTCCTCACATGGTGCCACAATGGTCAGAACGACATGCCCGTTGTCTATAGAGCCCTCACTAAAGACACGATCTTTAAGCTCGATCTTCAAGCTGCGCGCAGTTGTAGGTCTTAATATGTGCAGGTCTTAATATGTGCGTAGGGGTGTGATTGTATACGTGTGTGTGGGTTTGCGTGTGTTCGCATGTGTTTAGGTGTTGTTTAGTTCCCAAAATTTTGTAAAATTTTTCAAGATTCCCTGTCACATCGAATCTTTGGACGCATGCATGAAGCATTAAATATAAATAAATAAAAACTAATTACACAGTTTAGGCAAAATTCACGAGACGAATCTTTTAAGCCTAATTAGACTATGATTGACACTAATTGCCAAATAACAGCGAAAGTGCTACAGTAACATTTCACAAAAAAATTCGCCAACTAAACAAGACCTTAGACAGTACAGCTGTATCCAGTTAAGAAACGTCAAAAAAAAAAGAAAAAAGAAAAGAAGAAATCTACATCTTCACACGCCAGCTATCCTCCTGGCTCTTTTTATTTTGGGCAGCAAATCTACTCTCCCTGTTCACTTGCGTAGAGGTCATAGGCTCATAGCTATGGCCACCCTATGCGCCTGCATGTCCTTTTCAATCCGCCTAGCAGGGTCAGCACTACTCACCCTACTTTCTGCGCATGAAAACTGAAAGAGCTAGATTAGTTTACACATACTCAACCACCAGAATAATACAAAGAATAACATATTAGAAACAAAATAAATATAAGGAGAGTTATTAGTCAGTGGTAATAATTTTTACAGTTCTCTGTATATCTCGCCAATAATTATCATATGGAGTTACCGTTCATCTAAGAATTTAGACATTAAAGAAAATTAAGACATTCAAAATTTTTTAAGACATTAAAAAATAATGTAAGGATAATAAATAAAAACAGCCACAGGAGGCCCATGCGGGTGCGTTTTTTTTTGCCGTGTTGCTGCATAAGCATAACGTGCATAAAAAAAAATTCATGATAAAAAAAAACGTGCATTCATTCCCCTTCCGTCCGCTGCATCCCAACTCGTGCGTTCTGTCTGCCTCTCTCGCTCTACGACGACTGGTGCGCCGCGCCGCCGCCGCCGCCCTAAGCCAGGTGCTAAGGCTTGGTCTCTTCGCCGGCGAAGAGCACCCACCAGGTACTTCCACCCCTTCTCTTCCCTTCCCTTCAAGCTGAGCACCGAAACCCTAACCTAAAGCTATTAGCTATTTGACAAACCTCCAAACTTCGACGTTTTTGCAAAAATTATTGGGTGTACATGTGTACACCCATGTCGCTTTACTGGATCCGCCCCTGCCCATGTCCTTTACTGAGTCCGCCTCTGCATGATATGTATTACACTCCCCACTAACTTCGATTTTTTGTTCGCTGGATCTGCTCCAGGCGTAGAGAGAGATGGCGGGTCTAACCGGCCTCACCGCGAATCCTAATCCGAACAAGTCATTCGAGGTGCTCTGCTGTGTGAATTTGATGCAGAACTGTGAAGAGTATATGCCTCTACTGTAGCATCTCGAATCATCTATGTTTTCTTGAAAAAATGCAGATACTGCCGAACCCGGGTGACTCCGTCTCCAGCCTCAGCTTTAGTCCCAAGAGTAATCTGCTTGTGGCAACCTCCTGGGATAACCAGGTAGCTTTCCTTATGCTGTTTAATTTGCAGTTAGCATTTGTTACTGTGATGTATGAATGTATGATGCATGGAACTTGGGTTTGGTTTTTTGTTTTGTTCAGGTGAGGTGTTGGGAGATTGTTGGTGGGAACAGTCAGCCAAAGGCATCCATATCACATGATCAGCCAGTATGATCCCAGTGTTTTCTTTGATCTGTTAATATACTTGGTTGGGTGGTAGATTGACTTCCATGTAGTTATTATCTGGTGTCCTGATTGATTTGTTTCCTCTTTTATTAGGTCCTCTGCTCGGCTTGGAAGGATGATGGAACTACTGTCTTCTCTGGAGGCTGTGACAAGCAGGTCAAAATGTGGCCTCTGCTGTCAGGTGGGCAGCCTCAGACGGTTGCAATGCATGATGCGCCTGTCAAGGAGGTCGCCTGGATTCCTCAGATGAATCTTCTTGTCTCTGGAAGCTGGGATAAGACTTTAAGGTGTGCAAGTCCAGTCTGCTGCTCTCTAACTTGACCTTTTTCACTTGGAAGTTGAATACATATCTCTCATCCATAATCTGTTACCAAAGGCTGGCTATTACTATATCATGTTATCTAAAAGGAATAGTATATTCCCTAAGTTTGTGAATGTCTTGGACAGTTGAGATGATAGTATCAATATTGCCTAAGTCAACTACCACTAAAGATCCGTTCACCCTATACTGTTTTTCTTTCCATTCTAGTCTTTGTGCGCTACAAACCTCCAAATTTTCCTATGACCCGATCACATGTTCTGACAGTTCTGTTACAGCTGCAATGGATTATGCTCCTTGCACATTTGAGAAAGAAATGGATTATGCTCCATGTTAGCATTGCTATATTTACAAGTAATCATTAAGTCAGTAGCTAGTATTAATACGAAGTCTACATAATTTGATTACTTAATAGATAATACTCTTGTCGTCATGCATTTCAGATTGATTTAGGGAACACTATGCCATATTGCAGTTCTAAATGTGTATTTGATTATCATGCATACATCGTGCATTTATGCTCTCTGACTGTGTGTTAATTTTACTTTATCTGTGCGACTGTGCCTGTGCCCTTTTGGACTTCGTATAGTTCTGTTATGCTTTGTCTTCATCCCATTAATTCTCATATACCTTTAATGCAAATCGCTATGCTCTTTATAGGTATTGGGATACAAGACAAGCAAATCCTGTGCATATTCAGCAACTTCCTGAGCGTTGCTATGCTCTTACTGTGAATTATCCCCTTATGATTGTGGGAACTGCTGATCGTCATCTTGTTGTCTTCAATTTGCAGAATCCTCAGGTGATTGTGTTGTTAAACTGGGCTTTGCATGTGTTGATTCATTTTGAGTTGGACATTGATGACTTCTGTTATTCAAATGGCTTATTTCATGCCTTCTGTTTGGATTGTTAGACGGAGTTCAAACGAATCCAATCACCACTAAAATACCAGACACGGTGCCTTGCTGCATTCCCTGATCAGCAAGGGTTTCTGGTAATGCTTTATTATTGGAATGTCCTTTGCTCCCGCATTCATTAAACCTAACTTCTTCTGTATAAGCCTATTTTTAGTGTGCTTCACAAACAAATTATTTATTTCTATTTTGTGGCATATCATTTTGTATTTACAGCAAGTTCTTGATTTCTTCACTCCCAACTTTTTCTACACAACATATTCTTTACTCAAGTCAGTATGGGTGGGGTTGGGATTTTTCACTCAATATTAATTTCACTGTTATGGTCTAATGAGTGCTGTGTTCCTATGCATGCAAAAATTCCAACCGCTAGATCAAGTATAAATATTACTGATGCTGTGGTATTTTGAGTTGCTGGGACGACTTACCGAAGGGGAAGGTCAACCACTGGTGTATGGATTCAATTTTGAGTCTGTCTTGGCCATTAAACTATACCTAAACTTACGTACTGTCCATTCTTGCCTATTGTAGTCTTACCTCTTACGCATCCATAGAATCAGATCAGGATTGAACTTTACTTCTGAAAAACACCAAACTTCTTTTCTAATTTCTAGAACAGATCTAAAGGCACATCTATATGTAGATGGTCTTTCTGCACACATTTACATGTCAGATGTGTTTTTTCTTCAATGAGATGAGATAATTGCATGAAAGCAGTGTTTGAAGAAATGCAATTAAGCGCGAGGCGGAGCCCTGCCACATCACGTAGGCCATAGGTGTTCAATTAAACACGAGCCAGTGGGTAAGTGGCATGGAAGTGAGGAAAATCGGGAGTGGGGCAGGCACGCGCAAGCGTGGGCAAGCGGCAGGAGCGCGTGCAAACTCATGTCATAGCCAGTGAAGTGCTGCACCAGTGCCCCACCACACCATGCAAACCCTCCCTGGTTTGGGTTGTCGTGAGGCTTGGGTCATCTGAGACCGGCAAGATGAGAATTTACGGCTGGCGGTACGGAGTGAGCGTGTGGCGCTGGGAACTGGGAAGAGGAAAGAGGTTTGGGCGTGCGGCGCTGGGAGGGAGACGGGTGTAGATAGCTGGATAGGAGTGGCCGAGTGGATAAGGTGGGTTGTAGGGTTTTTAATGGGTTTTGGGCCACTTACTGTTTTCTGGGCCGAGGGAGATAGTACTGCTGGGCCTATTGTTGCATCAAGGTCCGGCTGATGTTGTAGAAAAAAGAAAAGAAAACAAAAATGTTAATCGCATTTAATGTACGTTCTAGGCAGTGGCCTAGTGCCTAGCACCTTTTACATCCTTGTATGAAAGTGCATATTGCTTACCCTTGTGTGCAGCATGACAACTAGAAGGCATCTTAGGTTGTTAGAACCAATCTGGATATGAAATCATGCTGCAGGCCAAAGAGTAAAGCCCTCTTGTTCTTCAAATTTTCTTTTGGTGGCTGTACGACTCCTAGATATTTACCTGCCTAGCGGTTAATTTGTTTTCCTGGTGCCTGATATTTCCTTTATTGTGTTAGTATCTTGGATTAAATGTTTGGTACCTGACAGTATATTTTGTTTTCTTTAAATACTTTCCATATGACTTTAAGAGCAAATTAGATTTCCATGTGACTGACCCACTGTTCTCATTTAAAGGTGGGTTCAATAGAAGGAAGAGTTGGTGTTCATCATATCGATGATGCACAGCAAAGCAAAAACTTCACATTCAAATGTCACAGGGAAGGAAATGATATATTCTCTGTCAATTCACTCAACTTCCACCCTGTAAGATTTCTCTCTCCAGTCTTCACGCATTGTTAATAATGTGGGGCTTATGTTTTTTTTATAACTTAGCACATGTTGCTATGAAGCATACTGATGCAGTAGAGACTTGTGGGGTTTTAGTACCTTGGCTTCATTCTCAATTAATTTGTTGAATACCGTAAGCCCAAGTTCTTGTCGTCCACAAAATATTTTGAACTAAAATCAATGTTATACTGCAGATTAAGCTATCTACAACTATACACTGCAATCATAGGTATATGAATGACACAAAAGTACTCATTATTGTCCGTTCAGATTAACACAGACTACCAAAACAATTTCAACAGATTATCAGTTTAGTTGAGCAATTTTTATCACATCATATCAGTTGCATCTAGCTCTAAGAATAGTGTTGATTATTTGGTGATGCTCTTTTTCGCTAAGTTCACTGGATTTGTATGGCTAGTTAATGATGCTGTGTACCTGTTTGAGTTGGTTGTGCTTGTAGGCTGTGTTTCATTGAAACAAGCAGTGCCCACATATGAGAGTTTCCATGTTTGGGAATAGCAGTTGGTTCTAAGCTTGGCATCCTAGTTGTTGATGTTGAAATTAGGAATTTCATTTAATTTTTATGTTCCATAACTTGCTGCAGGTCCATCACACATTTGCAACTGCTGGATCTGACGGTGCTTTCAACTTCTGGGATAAGGATAGCAAGCAGAGGCTAAAGGTAGACCAATTTCCATGGCTCTTTCTGTTGATTTTCACTTGTGTTGGTAGCAGTTGATTTCTGTTGCATTGATTTTTCTTGATTTCGTGATGGTTTGCTGCTTGTCTTTGTGGCGTATTTGTACCTTAGTAACTGGGGTTGTTGGTTGATCCTGTGATCCACCTCAGATCACACATCTTTGCAAGGTCATATGATATTAGTTTGCAGCTGGGATGCCACCCCCGGATGGCTCATGATCAATGGGATGAGGGATGACAGAAAAGAAATGGGGTAGTGACAAGGGAAAACATGGGGAACGGAAACTATCCTCAACTTCTACTTTTTTATTGTCTCCATCGATGCTGCTGTCTTGCTTGAGTAATCCACAATGGTTGTCGCCTGTTGGGGGAGAAGTGAGATGAGATGAAATGAAATGGGATGGAGAGAGGGGGATAATGAAGGGGCTAAGTTTGAGGTAGGGCCATTATCATGGTCATGAATCTTGAGTGAGTTGTCAAGGGATTGGGGGAGAGGAGAGGTGGAAAACTGGAATTCGTCTTTCCCCTTTTCTTCTTTTTCTCATTTCTTCCAATATATACTTTTATTACATGAACGTCTTTAGTGAACTTTAAGAATAAATATTTGTAGTTGATCCATGGACCTGGATTGCCCAACCCTGATTCTTCAGTCATCCAGTGTCCTGAATTAGCATCTTAAATAACAGTATCCTTCTTTGGCCTGTGTTTTAAGCCACCCACAACCTTAATCCCAGGA
Source organism: Miscanthus lutarioriparius (assembly GCA_904845875.1). Taxonomy (NCBI): domain Eukaryota; kingdom Viridiplantae; phylum Streptophyta; class Magnoliopsida; order Poales; family Poaceae; genus Miscanthus; species Miscanthus lutarioriparius. Next base: position 116,256,864 of record CAJGYO010000007.1, on the reverse strand, counting down.
CCTTGTTTGTTGACTCACTTTTGATTTCCTGGTGACTTTGGTTAGTACCTTTTACTGTCCTACCATATTTTCTGTTTATACAGTGGAAAATTGAAACACATGGTCAGCTTGTGAGCATGATGTTGCAATCCTGAGCAAGAAAATATTTTGGCAGCACTGTGGGGTCCCCCCCCACTTTTTTGTCTGAGCTTGTTTTGACAGGCTGTTTTTTAAGTAGGTTTCATAGGCAATTTTATTTTTCTTTATCTTGGTATAAAAGCATGTTACATTCTCATTTAATTGTATGAATCCTTTGATTACTGGTCTGCCTATTTTGCTGGGTGCACTGTAACTGCTTGTTTTTATTCCGAATTTCTTATACATTACCTTTTGTAGAGGACATAATTCATTTTATTTCCATACTATTTCTGTACAGGCTTTTAGTAGATGCCCCCTTCCCATTCCTTGCAGTACCTTCAACAGTGATGGTTCCATATTTGCTTATGCGGTAAGTCTACTGGGCAACCTTGATGGCTGAATGCCTTGTATCTGTAAGAACAATTGTTTTTCCACATCCGAAACCATGTTTTTGGATCAGTTGAGCTTTTAAAAATACCTACCTTTGATTGAGACAACTTTACACACATTAAATATGCACAAATCAATTCACTCTGTTTCAGTCCTAATTGACCAACTGCTCTAGTTGAATTGCTATTTTAAAATGTGGTTCTGGTCATAGCTTCAATTTGCTTTCCAAGTAGAGTGTAGCATGGTAAAAAAAAAGAGCAAGTATGAAAAGTTACACAAATTTGTGTCAAAGTACAGATCATGTAGCAATTGATTTGGCAAGTTGTATTCCAAGGAGCGTGTAGCATGGACAAAATATTAAAATATAGGCGATTAGACATTTAGACCGGCTATATTGTATGGAGCAGAATGTTGGCCTACAAAGATTCGACATGTTCAACAACTGAGTGTTGCAGAAATGCGTATGTTGCGATGGATTTGTGGTTACACAAGAATGGACCGAGTTCGGAACGATGATATACGTGATCGCCTAGGGGTAGCATTAATTGAAGAAAAGCTTGTCCAACATCGATTGAGGTGGTTTGGCCATGTCCAAAGAAGACCTCCAGAGGCACCAGTGCATTGTGGAGTCCTAAGCCAAGCTAATAATATGAGGAGAGGTAGAGGAAGACCGAAATGGACATGGGGGGAGGCAATAAAAAAAGATTTGAAAGCTTGGGATATACCTAGGGATCTATGTTTGAATAGGAGTACTTGGAAAGCAGCTATTGAAGTGCCTGAATTGTGACTTGGGGCTCTTGGTGGGTTTTAACTCTAGCCTACCCCAACTTGCTTGGACTGAAAGGCTATGTTGTTGTTGTTGTTGTTGTTGTTGAACTAGGAAAAGTTACACAAATTTCGTATCAAAGTACAGATCATGTAGCAGTTAATATGTCAAGTTGTATTCCAAGTAGAGTGTATCATAGTCAATGCAGAAAATTAGTAAGTATTACTCCCTCCATTCCAAATTTAAGTCATTCTGGCTTTTCTAGATACATAGCTTTTATGGTGTATTAGACATAGTGTATATCTAGATGCATAGCAAAAGCTATATACCTAGAAAAACCAGAATAACTTACAATTTGGAACGGAGGGAATATTACACAAATTTTGTGTCGAAGGTACAGATCATTTGGCAATTGATTTGGCAAGTGGCCCTTATTGCAGGAGTGCAGAACTACCATGTTCCAAAAGATACTAGAGCGTTAAATGCATATATTTATTGTCTTGTACTCTCTCTATTTCAAATTATAAGACGTTTTGGCTTTTCTAGATTCATAGTTTTTGCTATGCACTTATGGGGGCTCCTTGGAACAGATTCTCCATGAGAATCGCTCCTCCCTAGCCAAACAGCTAAATCTCACATAGATTCAGGTGGGGAGCAGGCAAGAATCACTTCTCCATTTACACCGGGAGGCGGGAGCTAAAAAAAACCCTGCTCCCCACTGCTCCCTGTTCAAAACCCACAATAATCACTCTAGAATCAATTGTGCTCCCTGTTCAAAACCCACAAGAATCACTCTAGAATCAATTCTGCTTCCTGTCAATACCCACAAGAATCACACTAGAATCAATTCTCACCTGCTCCCCTACCATAGTCAAGTAGAATCACGCCACTAGATAATCAAGGAGCAGAGCCAGAGAATCTAGGAGTGGAGCTCTGCCAAACAGACACTTAGATATACACTATGTCTAGATCTATAGTAAAAGCAATGTATCAAGAAAAGCCAAAATGTCTTATAATTTGGAACAGAGGGAGTCTTGTATCGTATATAAATGTCCTTTAGTTTTGGAGCAAGTTTTCCCCTTCTACAAAACTCCATTTTACATTGGACCCATAAATGTTTGAATGTTGCTAACTTTGCATTTTGTTAAACTTTTTACTCTTTTGAATTTTGTCATTACTAGTTTGGGCCCTTGTTATGTTTGAACAAATTTTATCGTTTTATTCTACTTGTGTCCATGGAACGAAGTGCTGTTAGCCCCTCAACATATTTTAGGAATTTAGAGAAGCTTTGGCCACAGACAAACTAGGATATTAGCATAAATGTGCTATTCTTTATTTGTTATTAGCGCTGTAACAAATTTTTTGAATTTTGATGACTGCCCACCCTAGCATTTACGAATCCTTTTATCCATGTTTAACCATCACCACTGTAAAATAGGTCTGCTATGACTGGAGCCGTGGGGCTGAAAATCACAACCCTGCAGCTGCAAAGACATCCATCTATCTCCACAGTCCACAGGTGAGCTCTGTTTGCTGCATTCATTATTTTGTGAGATTCATCCTGCAATCTTTATTGTATTATTTCTGCCACTGAACCTCCTCTTAATAGGAAACCGAGGTAAAAGGAAAGCCACGCCTTACGACAGGCAGGAAGTGATTACATTGCAGATGTTACTAAATGGCTGATGTCATTCACCAGTTTTGTTATGCCCCCCCTCCTGTATTGGAAGTCTGGTAGATTGTAAATTTCAGCTTACTTGTAGGACCAATTCTAGGGTTTCTGTTGGAAGTCTTAACATCCTGTAGTACCTGGTGTTTGTGGTGTCTTCCAAATAGATTGTCTGTGGAGGTTCTGTGATCATCTCCTTTATTTTGGCTGTAAAATCAGTGTACCAAAGAATGTTGTGATGTAAATTTTCGTGCATATGGACCGATACTAATGGAGTTGTAGTTCACAGCCCGTTCTGGGTTAGGATGGGCTTGGAGCAATCCATGGATACCCACCGAGCCAATGTAGTTCAATTTAATTAGGTAGCGTTTCAGTTTGAGTGATGAAAAATTTGCCATTTTAGGGCCTGTTTGAGACTGTTTTTGCTCTTTTTTTTTTTTAACTCCGCTCCATGTTTTTAAGCCAAAGCAGCTCTACAAACTCTGTTCTAGGAAACTCTAGAAACTTCAAATTGAGTTGATTTCCTTGTTCCAACGAGAGCTGAAGAGTAGTTTGCACTCGTGACCAGATGGCCGTGGGGGATTTGCGGTGTAACCTACAAATCCATACAAATATCTGGTGTAGCCACTGGAGGTACGTGATTCGGAAGTCTTGCGGCATCGAAATTCTATTAGTATGTTTCCAGTGGTGTAAATTTTGCTAATGTGGTCCTTTTTTCTTTTTACCTCATGACATGCCAAAAAATAGTAGCGATCGTGGTTTATTAAACTTTATTTTGAAGATCTCCATTGGTGTTTTTGACAACTTGCCTCCACTCTGCTCATCAGGAGGTCAGACTGTAAAGCAGATCAAATGCAGAATTCGCTTTTGGACTTGAAACCTCTGTACGCACTCTGTTTCATAGCTAGTCTCGTTTTGAACTAGGTGAATTCAACTGATGAAAAATTGTGCCTGGGACACATACAAAAGTTTCAAATGTGTTGGCTCCTAGAGCCAAAGGTGAACGAATGTTTGCCATGCCATGGCTTTACTGGAATCTAAAGAATCGTGCAATCAGCACAAACCTCACCAAAGCTAAATCTGCAACCCCAGCATAATGCAGAAACATGAAGGCAAGCTCTGTTTTTGTTGAACATTGAGGCAGCCACCTTCATCAGCCGAATGCCCTAAATAGAACAAGCGAATCCATCAATCTTTTCAGACTGAACACATTTTAGGTTCTCCTCCTCATTGAACGTAGCTGAATGCTACACACACTGTTCATATGCTGCCCTGCTTCCTTTTCATCGGCCTCTTCCTCTTCATCAGTCCGATACTCTTCAAAGTCGTCTTCGTCGTCATATGTCTGCTCCTCGTCCTTCTTATCTGTCTGCTTCTCTTCCTTTTCTTCATCTGCCTCGTCCTGTTCGGAAGAAAAATGGAGATGAGGAGTTTAATGGAGAAAATGGGGTGACAAGGATATTCTACATTTCTAGCGTCCTCAGCTTGGTTAGTTTACTGAATTCCTCTTGCAACCACTTAGTCATAGGATTGACCTCCGTACTCCGTCAGTGTGCTCTTCAAGGCAGTAGCTTAACGCCTGCTCTCTATCAACCGAGTAACATGACAGACACCTCCGTAATTGTAGCAGCTCAACGCCTGCTCTCTTTCAATCAACTAACATGACAGACACCTCCATGTTTCTCTTCTCTTACACGGCCAACCAAGACGTTGTTGCTTGATCCATATTTTCTTTATTCTTGCATCCTCCTAAGCTAAACTGACAATAGCAAGCTATCTCCATGCTGAGCTGCTCTATTCTTCACATAATTCTCGGTGGCAAGGAGGGTGGGGCCAGTGGGGCCCTAACGTTTGGCTCTACCACTAGCAGTAAGAAGAAATTCCAATTCAAATTGTAAATTAAATTCAGCACGGAGCAGACACAACTTGCCAGCACCCAAAAGGCCACAAATGTCACATTTTGCTCCCTCTGCGCTCATCTTAGACTAGAAGCCTTATGTATGGCCTGCCCCTCCGTGCGCTTTCTGCTTGCTCAGCTTCAAACACAACAAGAATAGAGGAACCGAATAGACTGTGTAATTGAACACTCAACGCCTTTAATTCTGTCAGGAATCTTTTTAAAAGCAGATCAAAAGTGCCTTCTGAGTTCTGACAACAATGCAAATCAAAATGTAAAATTAAATTTTGGATTTAAAGCCTCTGAACTTTGGTTTATTGTATGATAAATTTCATTTTGGATGAGATAAATTCAATTGACAAAAAAAAGTGTGCCTGATACAAACAAAAGCTTAATTTGTGTTCACAAAAAAAAAGCTTAATATGTGTCCAGTACAGGCAAATGTGAATGTGCCAAGCCTTTATTGAAAGCTAATTATAATCTTACAACTAGTAGAAACCACACCAAATCTAGTCTGCAATCCAGCGCAACAACACAGAAAACATAAAGTGCCACAGCTCTTCTTTTATTCAACCTCGAGGTAGACATCAGACACGTTTTATCAGTCAAATGCCCAAGACCAAAGTAGCTAACCCATCAACCTCATGCAGACTGATATCTCATTCTAATTGTTGCCACCACTCTCCTCTTGTTGTGCCACTTCGTTTTCACCGGTCTCTTCCTCCTTGTCAGTCTGCTCCTCTTCTTCATTTTTATCTGTCTCATCCTGTTTGGAAAAATAAGATGAAGGGTTTGGTGGGGAACTTGGGGGTCACATCACATGAATGTAGAACTAACTGGTACGCTAGTGAGCCTTTGATACCTCTAGTTCAGTCTCTCCATCAGTAGCTTGGTTTGCCTGTTCTCTAATTTGCCAAACGGCCTGTTCGCTGGTTGGTTTCTGGACTGGTTTGGGCTGGCTGGTGCTGGTTTATTGTGAGAGAAAAACACTGTTGGCTAGCTGGTTTGGGCTGGATGAAACCAACAAGCGAACAGGCTGAAAGTTTGAGCCACTCGTTGAGTAACCCGTCAATATCTTGATTCCACTCCCTCAAAAACTAAAAGAGAAAAAACAAGTTGTTCAATTGAACGGCCAAGTATATGCTAAATGGGAGAAATAACTATGCATTGGCTGCAGCTAGAAGAAGAGAAGTGGAAACGGAAATATAAATAAGAGAGTCCAAAATGAACTATTTAATTGAACAGCCAAGTACGAGTACTTTAGTTGCTAAATGGAAGAAAGGACTACTACGTGGTAGCAGCAACTGAGAGGTTGATGGAACCATCAATGCATGGTGTTCTGTCAGGGAACTTACGGACTCGAAATGTTTGCAGTTGGCATGTCCTGTTTCGAACCTGAGAGTGGGACGGTTGGGAAGTGTCTCGATGGCAGCAGTAATGGCTCTTGAAATACATCGGACAGTGTCATCATGATCATCGTCTGCTGGATTGTAGATTCCATCATACACACGCCTGTTGCTACGAATTTCGATCTCAACCTTGTTGAGAGATGAGAGGTGCTGGATGCCCAAACTAGAAGCACCATTCAAACACTCCATCTCATGTGCACGAAACTCAAGCTTCACGTGCTCAAGCTTTGACATTGAACCCGCTCCAAACTCTAGAGAGGTCCCACACAAACTGATACACAGGGAGAAATATTTCAGACTTCTGAATCTGTTGTTTCCAGGGAAGACGATCCTTCCGCTAGTGCCTCCGGCAGTTACTAGGTTGAGAAAAAGCAAACTGGGTATTTCTCCAAGGATCTCAACATCTTCTGGTCTCACACAGATGATCGTCAGTTCTAGCACACTGAGATTTCCAAGTGAGCCCATCCAATTTGGCACCCTATAGATGAGATGTCTTCTAAAGCAGAGCTTGCGGATGCTACAGGAATAACTGTGAATGCGCTCGGCTTGGCTTCTTCCTTCTGAGCCATCTGGTAACTCAAAACTCCATTTAATTTTTAGTGTCCTCAGCTTGGTGAGTTTGCTGAATTGTTGTAGGGACTGCCCTTGCTCATAGGATACAACTCCATACTGCCTCAGCTCTTCCAAGCTAAGCATCTTCCCAATAATTCCGTCTGGAAACCTAGCATCCCAATCAACATATAAACGTGCCAGCTGTTGAAGTTTTGAGATAGTTCGTGGTAGTTCTTTGATAATGGTGCCTCGCACATCCAGTGTCTGTAGATGTTGTAGCTCACCAACATTGTCTGGTAGCTTTGTTATTGAACCTGAGCGGAGACGCAAGAAATTTAGATTAAATAAGTTTCTGATACTTGCAAGATTATGGTCTTGCATGCCGCTGCAATCTATTAGGTCCAACACACGAAGAGCAGTGCAAGGCAACAAATAGATTTTCATAGCCTGTCCAAATATTATAGTAACTGACCGAACCTGAGACAACATCTCATCTACTGGCTCGGGGCGCAGTGCGCGCTAATCCCTACTCCAGTGGTGCGGCTGCTCTTGTATTCGTACGCTCAATTACAGAGACTGTTGCTCCTAGCTACGAGATAGATGGAATAGGTGGAAGATGGATCCTGTGCCCGAGGTCCCTACCCTCCTTTATATAGGCAGGAGAGGTAGGGTTATAGAGAGGACGATCGGGCTAACATATTGTGTTCCGAGTTTGTTACACGATATGCGCAACAGATTGATCATAGCTATCGTCCAGATACACACGCTTTGATTTGCCTTGATCTCCTAGTTAGTCGATCGCGTCAGCCCTTGTGGGCCTCCTCCTTGATGGCTGCTGGGCGATAGTTTGGTGGTGGTCATATATACTGACGGTGTAGGTACCCCTGGCCCATATCTCTGATAGAATTGCCTCCACTAAATTTTAGTTTCACACTAGCTAGATAATCTGAAATCAAAGTTATTTGTTTCCTTTGAAGTATGCTATTTTTCATAGCTTGTGGTATTACTCTCTAAATTATGATTTCTGAGGTATTTATGAAGTATGTGAAATGCATACATTGCTACATTTGCATTTGCACTCTTTTCGTTGATATGCATTAGAAGAAACCGTAGCTGAATTGGTGCGGTAATTACTGGTACAACAACACACATTGATAAGCATTGTGGTTGCAGCCCTCACTCCCTCTCCTTGGGACGTGTGGGTAGAAGTGAAGTCATGCATTACATTGCATCATTCATTTATCCATTATTATGTCATTTAAATTTGATGTCTAATCAAACAGTGATTTAAATAGATTGGTTAAAGCAGTTTGCTTGCTGAGGTTTTCCATAAACATCATACGCTTGTTTTCCCCATCTCAGGTACATGAGCTTCAAGGATGCTTGGCGGGATGGGAGTAGCTGCACGAGTGCACATTTGTTGGCATATAATTCAAAGAAACAATTTTGTTACCTCAAATTAGTTGGTTATCGGAGTTTGTTGTGCATTGTAGTAAACACCTTAGGTTTGCTAGTTATTTGGAAGATGCCTTTGTTTATGTCACCGTAGAAGATTTAATTTAATGTTCAACTTAGATGACGTTTGTTGCTTCCCTGTTCTCTGATGATGTGTTCTTGTTAGATTGTAGTGTGGTAATACTCCAGAAGGAAACTTATGTTGTTGTGTTTCTTCTGGGGTGTTATAGTTGGTAATCAGAGCCTAGGTTATAGGTTCTAGGCTTAAGTTGTTATGCTAAAATTTTGATTCACTTTAAAACTTGACACACTTGCACTTATAGGATGGGAGTTGGGTTTTTCTTAAATGCTATGTTTACTCGCTTGTTTCACTTGTACATATATGTGATTATGCTTATCTGTGGTATGATCATTTTGTGGCTATGTTCCAAGTTGTTGTAGCTTTCTTTTGATTAGTAGAAGAGGTTTTTGTTGTAGTTTTGGTCTGTAGGACCCAAGAATAAGTTTTGAATCCTAGAGTATTCTCTAGCTTTGTAGATAGGTTGAGTGGAGGGCCCCCACAACACCTCTCTGCTTTGCTAGGTGAGGTTGGCTGAGTGTTAGGTTGACCCAACTATTTATATTCAAATGAAATGGTTGAATGACGGATGGATTGGCCACCATGCCGTACATTGCAACTATTTGCTCTTGATATATCAAATGGGTGGGTCATTGAGTGCCTTATCCTATAGATTGGAGTGGCGACGTTTCATCCTAACATTAGTCCGGTGTAGTTTGTTTTTCCACATAATTCGAGGTCCATCTTAGTGGCGGTCATCAAGATGAAGTGAGATTGGACTCAGGTGGAGTTTTGTGAGGTTCCCAGTGTTTAAGCCTAGTGTTGTGCTTAGTGTTAGTTTGTATGCTAAGAATGTAACTTGAAATTAAAGAGGCTTTGTAGTCGTGTGTGGCTAGTCTATGTGTTGTAGTGGCCTTAAAGGCTTTGATGTGGATCTCAATGGCTTTGAATTAGCCTAGCCTAGTGGTCTAGATGAGGTAGCAGGAGTGTATCAAATCTTTTTCTGATCACACAAGTTGAATGCCATATTCTATAATATGGTGCAAGTGACCAATTTGTGAGGGTCATGGATTATAGTTGTTCTAGGTGGTGCCTATAAGGACAAGTCCGTTTTGGAGGTTGTTTCATGGTGGTTTTGTCACATTGTTTTGGTGAACCTGTCATGAATGACATAATGTTGCTTTCTTCAGAAATATGATGTTACGATGCATAACCCTTACTTGTTGGTGTGGCATGGACTTCCTTGAAGGTAATAACGATGGAACTAATAAGATGTGATGAAGTGCATGTTCAAGTCTATAAAGATAGTGGTTGTTGACCTAGTGGTTCTTGTCCCTTGAATGATGCTCAAATCAAAGGAAGGTCTAAGAATTCTAGCTTTGATGTTGGAGGGATTGTTATGGCATCACTTCAGTGGTTCTTCATGAGATTTAAGGCCCTTTTCTTTTCTATCCCATTTGTTCTCACGAATCGAGTGGATCTAATTAAGTGAAGCTAGATCTTATGTTGAAGTTTTAGGTTGTAGTGGAGGTATAATTAGTTGTTCTAGGATCTTTGATGAGGAGAAGATTAAATCAATGTTTCATAGTAATTAGGTTGTTTTTATCAAAGTTTTGATATGAGACCGACTACACCGGCTAAGCTCGAAGTTTTGATATGAGACCGACTACACCGGCTAAGCTCGAAGTTTTGATATGAGACCGTGTCTTTGCATTATTGCTACACTATAGAAGTTGTTTCCATGATGATATGAGCTCATGTGGTTAGATCCTGCAAGTGAGGAAACAATATTGTTAACTAGTGTCATTGTTGATGGTAGTTAATGTCAATCATAAACCGTCAATGTGCCCTGCATAAATGATTAAAATGGATCATCAACATAGGTATAATGTTTTAAACTAATGAGTTCCACGAGTTTTGGTGATTTCATGATTGCAGGAGGATTTAATCAGAAAACTATCAAGGAGGACCTATTCGTCAAAGAAGATCACATTTATCCACAATGAAACCGACGTGGAAAGACTCTAGAACACTCTAGAAGGCAAACCACCGTGACTCAGCCTGAGAGGCTGACATGTGGGGCCGTCCAGCCCCACCTGCAGGCCACCCAGCCTGTGGGCCCCACATGTTAGTCCCTCCTTCGAATGTCGCTTTTCCATCTCCTCAAAGATCAAATCTACGTCGTTGCTCAAGGTCGGTTTGATCCGAAGGTCCAGATTTGACGTTGCCCCCTATATACGTCCCTATACCTCCTCAGCAGAGCATCCTGATATCCTGGAAACCAGACCCAAATTTCATATCCTCCTCATCAGGATCAGAGCCAGCAATCAAGAGTAGATTAGTCCTCCAAGTTAGGATCTAGTCTTTGTAATTAGAAATAGAGAGATAGAGAGTGAGGGAAGAGTTTGGAGGAAGTGCCAGCCTGTCAGATTGTACCCTAGCGGATTCAAGTTCTTAAGCTTGTTTCTAAGATTTCTTTGGGAATCAACTTCTGATTCAAGTAAGTAACGTGTTTATATTGTTCATCAGGTTTGCGACTCTTTTAAGTACTTTAATCCTTGTCGCTCTTGGGTTAGAGTAGTATTCGTAGTGTAAGCGTGATGCTTAGACTCAGTTACTCATGGATATACCCTACATTCCGAATTTGTGGTAGACTGCAAGGGTGACTATAAAGTCTTGTTGAGTCAATTGTAGACCACCTCCCGTTTGTAGGCCGAGCAGGACCTGGTTACTAGGAAAGCATACTCTGATTGTGTTTCTCCTTAGTAATATCCCCATTTAAATAGTAGAAGACATAGTTTATCAAAGTTAGAACTAGAAAACCCTAGTGATCCTCTCTACGCTCTTGTTTATCTTAAGCCTTGTTGCTACTCCGGGTTCAGATAGACTTAGTTAAATTCATACATGTTTCCTTGAGTTCGATATTCTAGAATACTTTCCAGTGAAGTGCTACATCGGTATCCGTGCGCTTGCGGTTTTATCTGTGTGCATTTAAAATATACCAACAGTCATCCCAATAGATCCATATGTCATTTCCTTAGTAAGTTCTATTTTGCTAGTTGTGAAGGTGATCTAATATTTTGCAATTTTCTTCATGAAGTAAAAAGATGAGTTTTGGAGAAGAGTTACTTCAAGCCTAGTTCTAGTTTTAAGTAGTATGCTTTGAGGCATGTTGGCAAGCATCTATGGTTATTATTATGCAATTTTGTCACACAGTAAAGTTTAACCCTTTGGCTGAGGTTTGAAGGTGGTCCGTTCTTCTAGAATGAGTTGTTATAGTAAGAGAGAATACATATTTGACAAGTTAAAGAAGTGTGCTTTCTGACTTCCTGAAGTCGCTTTCCTTTCTTGGCCATCTTATTAACAGTATGGAATACTATTGATCCCAAAAATGTTCTGTGGTGGAGTGGGAGAGACCGACTACTGTCATGGATAGGCTGGCAATTGTTGCGTGGGTACTTTTTTTAGTTTTTTGGACTTGCTGGATACTATCGTCTCTTTGTTTATAATTTCTCTACTATTGCAAAGCTAATGACAAAGTTAACTATGAAGGGTTCTCCTTTGGTTTGGACTACTGAGTGTGAGGTGAGCATTCAAACTCTGAAGGGGAAATTGGTGAATGGTCCTATTTTGGTTTTGCCCATGTGTGGCAAGCGTTTTGCAGTATAGACAGTTGTCTCTAGTATTGGGCTTGGTTGTTTACTCATGCCGGAAGGTAGGGTGATTGCTTATGCTTCTAGACAGTTGAGGTGGTATGAGATGAATTATGCTACACATGATTTGGAATTAGCAGCAGTGGGATTTGCACTGAACATTTAGAGGCATTATCTTTAGGGTGAGTCTTGTGATATCTTTAAAGACTATCAAAGTCGCAAGTATATATTTACTCAGAAGGAGCTAAACTTGAGGTAGAGGAGGTGGCTAGAGTTTATTAAGGATTATAATTTGACTATTCAGTATCATCCTAGAAAGACAAATGTTGTTGCAGACGCTCTTATTTATGGATAAATCCGGATCGGATTCAGGCGGATGCCAGTGATCCTGTGTTATGTCCCATATCTCGTATTCTATCACATATTTCTCCATGATCTTAGAACCATATACGGATAATTCGGATATTAATATCTATCTCATATACATATCAAAAATCCAATTTTGAGTATTTGGATTCAGATATGGTCGGATATTAAATGTTCAAATTCAGATACACATCAACTATACATACAGGGTTTGGCCTTTTTGAGATGGGCGGATATCAGGAAATATCCATCCCGTTTTCATTCCTACTCTTAGTAGGACAGGTGTTCCTAAAGCATGCATGGCATTGATTGGTGACTTGGACCGCATAGATATTTTCTGGTGTTGCATGTGCGAAGACCCAATTATTGATTTAATCATCATCGTGTGAGAAGGTGAGAGTGGCTCAGTTGTAATATCGCTTACTCCAGCCTATTTGCTAGCGCATTGAGGTAGGTAAACCCTATGAGTTTAGTATGGAGCTCAATGGCACTATTATTTTAGAGGTTGTCTTCGTGTGCCACAGAAAGTTGAGGTGAAGATGGATATTTAAGGGATGCTCATAGATACTCCATTCACGGCATATCCAAGTGAGACTAAGATGTATCAAATTGAAACAGAGTTGTTTTGTGGAACTAGGTCGAAGTTGATATTGCTTAGTATGTGGCTTCGTGTGGCATTTGTTAGAAGGTGAAGGCTAAGCATCAGAGGCTAGCTAAAGCCATTGGAAGTCCCTGAGTGGAAATCAAAGAATATTACAATGGACTTTGTAGTTGGATTGCCTCGCTCGCCTAGAGGCAAAGGTGCTTTTTGGGTTGTCATTGATAGGCTTACCAAAGTGATTCACTTCATTCCGATGAAGACGACAAATTTAGCTGAGATTTGGTTCCGTTGTATATCAAGGATATTGTGAGGTGTGCCAAGTCTATTGTGTCAGATTGTGACTCTAAGTTTGTGTCGAATTTTTGGCAAAGTTTAGATAGTGCTTTGGGCATGAAACTTGATATAAGTATTGCTTTCCATCCTCACATAGTTGGTCAGTATGAGCGTACTATTCAGACCTTGGAGGATATATTGTGTGCCTATGTGCTTTCATGGAAGGGAAGTTGGGAAGATCACTTACCTTTAGTGGAGTTTGCTTACTACAACAGATATTAGGCTAGTATTCGGATGGCTCCATACGAAGCGTTGTATGGGCGAAGATGCATTTCTCCTCTTTGTTGGAATGTGGTTGGTGAGCGCTCCTTAGTTGGTACGGATTAGTTATGACAAACTCATGATAAAGTACGTGATATTCGACAAAACTTACCAACTGCTCAGAGTCGGTAGGAGAGCTATGCAGATGTTAGACGGATGGGATGGCTTTGGAGTTTGTAGTGGGAGGTGAGGTGTTCCTAAAGGTTTCATTAACCAAAAACATTGTTCGTTTTGGTACAAAAGGGAAGCTAAACCCGAGGTACATTGGACCATATGCAATTATTGCTCATGTTGACATATTGGCATATTGGTTGCAGTTGCTGGAGTCTATGGCTAGAATACACCCGGTGTTTCATGTCTCTATGTTGAGAAAATAGTTGAAGGATCCAGAGTAGAGGATGGAAGCTGAGTCGGTGACAATAGAAACAAGACTTGACAGTTGAATATCGCCCGGTACAAATACTAGAGTCCTCGAAATATGTGATGTGAAACCGGACTACCAAATATGTCAAGGACTTATGGATGGATCAGAAACAAGAAGCCACATGGGAGTTGGAGGATCATATGCGCAATGAGTATCCAAAGCTCATCGAATCTGGTGAGTGGTGCTTTTTTAAGCATGTGCTTCCATTCTTGTTTGTTAGTAGATCCGCTTGGATGAATTCGGGGACAAATTCCCTAAAGGAGGGGAGAATGTCATACCCAAAATTGCATGGTAAATAAGAATTTAATATGGATCAAGTGTTTTTCTAAGCCAAGATGGACCGGATTTATGGAGACTGAAAAATTGTTTTTTATCCATTGCTCAGATGGACGAATGGAGACTGCCAGTGTGTAATGCTCGCCGAATACTTTCCGTTTGACTACTCATACGTATTAATGAAAGTGCATCTAGCCCTTTAGTGGGTTTTGGATGATTGAATGACAACGTGATTAAAGGTCTAACCCGTTTGCTAAGTGTGGACAGGTTATAGGTTATCTCATGAGTACTTAATGAAAGCCAAAATGATGTGTTGTTGTATAAACAATCTAGTTCAAGCACAAGACAACAATGCAAATGTTATTCATGCAAAGGCTCATTTATTATGGGATTTCCATTTGCTATGTGAAAGCAAGCTCGTGAGAATTAATTAATGAGATATGAGAAATTGCATATGGAATGGTCTCATACTTGAAGCTTGCTAAATTAAAATTAAAAAGATAACAATACAAATGAATGGATGATCCAACACAAGAAGTGACTTGATGGCTTGAGATGGTGAAGATAGCAAGGAAAGGCTTCGAGGTACTAAGCAAGGGTGAAGGGCAAGCGACGGCTTGGCGGCCGAAGAACCTAGCTAGGGTGAAGAAGAAAGTACTTGCATTTAGTTGAGGTACTAATCAAGCTACGATGGTCATATTGATGTGAAGGATCAAATCACTATTGGAGTGGTTGATAGAAGTGACTTGATACATTTGGGATTATTCAAATTTGATGAATGGAATCAAGTCACGTGTTCAAGATGGCTATGCTCAAGTGAAAAAGATCAATATCAACATGTTGGCGCCCTCACTTGATGAAGATTGGAATACACGGCTTCGGTTCAAAAAGAGCAACTCAAAAGGTTTTAATTCGTTATACTTTTAAATTTGAGTAAATGGGAATGCCATACTATTAAGAGGGATGCATCATGTTGATAGATAATGTTTCATAAGTGCTCAAGCCAACCCAAGTGAGTTTTGAGTATTTGAGCGATAAAAGAGCTAACTTTATTTTTGATGGTCTGGCAATACCGGACGTGTCCGGTATTTACCCAGCAGTTGTAAAATTGTTGTTCTTGGGTTGGTTCGTCGGGAGTTCCGACGTAGGTCGGGAGTTCTGACGGTCGGGAGTTCCGGCAAGGGTCGGGAGTTCCGATGTCTCGAACTTTAACTGACTTGGAGGGTTCACTGTCCTGGTCATACCGGACGTGTCCGGTATGCATGACCAGAGGCCAATGGCTAGTTTTCCAAAGCCTTGAGGGTCGGGAGTTCCGATGGTCGGAAGTTCCGGCATGTGTCGGGAGTTCCGACACCTCATATTCTTTAACTCAGTTACATGATTTTCAAATTTGCTGAGGATCGGGAGTTCCGACATGAGTCGGGAGTTCTGGCGGTCGGGAGTTCCGGCATTCATCGGGAGTTCCGACGCCTCGCAACTTCACTGTAACTTAGTTACCGTTGGGGCAGTGTAAGTCATACCGGACGTGTCCGGTATGCATGCCGGACGTGTCCGGTATTGCAACGGCTATAAAACGACTAGTTTTTCAAGGGGGCTATAAATACCCCCAAGCCTCCACCTTTGGAGGCTGCTGATTCTGCTGAGATAGACACACATTTTTGAGCCTTGCCTACTCTCCTAAACCCTCTCTTAGTGAGTGTGTGATCCAAATTGCAAAATCAATTTATGGGTTAAGAGAGAATTTGAAAAAGAGAGCAATCCACCACTTGAGCACTTGTGCATATTGTCAATCTCGTGATTCGCATTTGTTACTCTTGGACTCTTCGGTTCTAGACGGCTAGGCGTCGCCGGAGAGCAACCGAGAGATTGTGGTTGCTTCGGAAAGTTTGTAACGGTCGATTCCACCGTCTAGGAATCATTTAGTGGAAGGAGGAAAAGGAGTTGGAAAAGACTCCGGCTAGAGTGACCTTCGTGGTACCCTCTAGGGCTGACCTTCGCTGGGTCACCCGCAGCCCCCTCAACGGAGAGTAGGACTCAAACGAGTCCGAACTTTGGTAAAACAAATATCGTGTCTCAATTCGTATTTCATTTGATATTTGTGTTGCTCTAGCTATTCTACAGGTTCTCTGTGTATATTACTATCTCTAATAGTTTCCTGCAGTTTGGATTGAAGATAGAAATCAAAAGGAGCAAGTTCGGGGCTGTTCCACTGAAGTCGTGAATACCGGACACGTCCGGTATACCTACCGGACACATCTGGTATTAGCCCCTGCGCCAAACTGAATTGTATTGTGTTCTAACTCTTTGGTTGCAGGCGTTTGGCTCCTAGATTCATTTAGTATCTTTTATATACTCTGTGGCTAACTTGTGAGGGGTGGTACTACTCTTTATTTGGAGTTTCTATTTTGGAAACTCCCTTTACTAATTATTTCCGCTTTTAAAGGTGTTAATTTTCAGAAACGCCTATTCACCCCCCTCTAGGCGGCATCCTAGGTCCTTTCAATTAATCAGAGTTCACATCACGGGGTTACATTAGTCACAAATCCGAGAAAAAGAGCATGGGCTACAGTAGGCGCGATGCTACAGTAACGTGGACCATTTGGCTGGCTGCTTTTTCTGTTGATGCTGATTTGTTGTGAGAGAAAAATACTTTCATGGCTGAAAAGTAGTGCTGATAAGTTCAAGCGAATAGGGCCTTGGAGTCCTGTGCGTGGCCAGGCTGTGTGCCTTTTCAGTTTCACTAGCCGCACCTCCTGTGCGGCCGATCTCTCTTTTCACGCAAGAGAGAAATAAAGAGAAGAGGGAAGTAGAAGGAAGAGAAGGGTTAGGGCTTGCCGCCGTCGTCTGTCGCCTTTGTCGTCCGCCTCCATCGTCATTCGTGGTGTCGTCCTTCCTTGGATTTTTGATCGGAAAGGCAAGACGGTCATACCGGCGTAGATCGCCATGAGGAGGAAAAGAGAAAGGAAGGAAGGTGTGGATCGTCGGGGGTTTGTCGTCGTTCTCGCTGCGGTTGCCCTAGGTGGTTTGTGTTCGGAGAGTGCCTAGCTCTTTTGTTTGATCGTCGGTAAAGGCAAGTAAATGTGGCGCCGTGGTCCACATGCTTTAGCTTTATTGTTTGAATTGCCTCAACTAAATTTTAGTTTCTCACACTAGCCAAATAATCTGAAATCGAAGTTATTTGTTTACTTTAAAGTATGCTATTTTTCATAGCTTGTGGTATTACTCTCCAAATTATGATTTCTGAGGTATATATGAAGTATGTGAAGTGCATACATTGCAACAATTGCATTTGCACTCTTTCCGTTGATATGCATTTGAAGAAACCGTAGCCAAATTGGTGCGGTAAGTACTGGTACAACAACGCACGTTGATGAGCATTATGGTTGCAGCCCTCACTCCCTCTCCTTGGGACGTGTGGGTAGAAGTGAAGTCATGCATTGCATTGCATCATTTGTGTTGCATTGCATCATTTGCAGTTACATTTTGAAGTATATTTATATTTATATGGAGCAATTGTTGTATCTATTATATTGAAGTTTCTATTGTGTTGATTTATCCATTATTATGTCATTTAAAAAATTTGATGTTTAATCAAACAGTGATTTAAATAGCTTGGTTATAGCAGTTTGCTTGCTGAGGTTTTCTATAAACCTCATACGCTTGTTTCCCCCATCTCAGGTACATGAGCTTCAAGGATGCTTGGCGGGATGGAAGTAGCAGCACAAGTGCACATTTATTGGCATATAATTCAAACAAACAGTTTTGTTACCACAAATTAGTTGGTTATCGGAGTTTTTTGTGCATTGTAATAAACACCTTAGGCTTGCTAGTTGTTTGGATGATGCCTTTGTTTATGTCACTGTAGAAGATTTAATTTAATGTTCAACTTAGATGACGTTTGTTGCTTCCGCGTTCTCTGATGATGTGTTCTTGTTAGATTGTAGTGTGGTAATACTCTAGAAGAAAATTTATGTTGTTGTTTTCTTCTGGGGTGTTACAAATTGATAGACCATCCTGTACTAGATGTGGAATAACCCCTTCCATGTGTCCTGCTTCTTTAGCTTTGGCAATGAGTAGAGCCAGCATGTCCGCCACTATGTTAAATAGTATAGGGGACAGTGGGTCACCTTGCCTTAATCCTTTTCTTGTTTGGAAGTAATTTCCTAACTGGTCATTAACTTTTATATTTACATTTCCACCTTGCGTGAAATGCTCAGCCCAATTACACCATTTCTGTGAGAATCCCTTCATCCTTAGCATTTGCTGAACAAAACTCCATTTGACTTTGTCGTATGCCTTTTCGAAATCAATCTTAAAAATAATCCCATCTTGTTTTTTTGTGTGTAACTCATGAATTGTCTCATGAAGTATAACCGCTCCTTCCATGATATTTCTTCCTGGTATAAACGCTATTTGTGTTGGTCGAATGATTTTTTGGGCAATGGTAGTAATCATGTTTCTAGCGACTTTTGTGAAAATTTTAAATGAGACATTCAACAGACATATAGGTCTGTATTGTTGGATCAATTTTGCATCATTCTTCTTTGGTAAAAGAATTATAGTTCCAAAGTTAAGGCAGTGTAAAGGCATTCCTGAAACAAAGACACATCAAGTCTTCTTTTATAGTATTCCAGATAAAACTCTGGTGGGAACCCATCCGGCCCTGGTGCTTTGTTGTGCTCCATTTGGAAAATTGCTGCCCTCACTTTAGATTCCAAAAATTGTTCAATTAATAACTCATTTTCCTGTTGAGACACTTGTGTGGAATATCATCAATTTTTGATTCGTCTAGAGCGACGGGGGAACTTTCAGACGGACCAAACAAATTCTTATAATATGTGGTGATATGCTTTTTAAGGTCAGCATCTCCACATATTACTCTATTTCCAACTTCCAACCGGAAAATACGAGTTTTACGATGTCTCCCGTTTGCCACTAATGGTAGTATTTTGTATTAGCATCTCCTTCCAAAAGTAGTTTAACCTTCACTCTTTGATACCATTTCGGTTCCTCTTCTCTAAGTAATTCGGCCAACCATTCATTCAGGACATGTTTCAAATTAACTTCATTATCTTCTAGTAATGTATTTACGGCCTTCTTGTCTAACTCATCGAGCTTGTTTAAAAGTAAATTTTTCTCCTTATGTGCACCACTGATGTTTTTTGCCCACCCTCTTAGATACTGGCGCATCTTTCTTATCTTTGCTTGCCACCTTTCAAGGGGAGTGCCATCTGTATCCACACTTTGCCATATGTCACGTACCATATCACAGAAACCATCCAGTAGCAACCAGCCCAACTCAAACTTGAATTGTGGCTGATAAATTTTGGATGAGCCCCCTGTGTTTAGAAAAAGTGGAGTATGGTCCGATATCTCTCTGGTCAAAGCGTGGAAGTATGCGGGAATTTGGACTCAAAATCAGTACATGCCAAGACCCTGTCCAATTTTTCAAAGGTCTGGCATTGTAAATGATTAGCCCATGTGTTCTTCCTACCCGACATTTCTATTTCTCTCAAGTTTAACGCATCAATGATTGCGTTAAATAAGAAAGGCCATCTGTCATTATTCTTCTCGTCTGGTTCGTGATTAATGTTAAAGTCATCACCTAAAATAATAGGTAAGGTTTCCTTTGAACACATATGCACAACCTCACACAAGAAATTTTCTTTATGTTCATTCTGCGCCGGCCCATATATTGACACCAAATTAAATTTGAAGTCATCTTCCTTGTTTCGCAACTTAAATCTAATAAAAAAACTCACCCTCCTCAATTTCACCAATGTCAAAAGTTACTAAATCAATGCCTAGAAGCATGCCACCAGACCGACCTTGTGGAGACTTACAATGCCAACACTACTACAGAAAAACTTTTGCGAGGCATTTGAAAAAGGGGCTCGGAGGCAGGCAGGCAATTCAACCGCCTCGGTTAATGCCTAGGATTAACCGAGGCGGTCACTTTTTATTAACCAAGGTGGTCACAATCACCCCCCTCACAAAATCGATTTACCGAGGCGGTCGTCTTATAAC
Organism: Miscanthus lutarioriparius; assembly: GCA_904845875.1. Taxonomy (NCBI): domain Eukaryota; kingdom Viridiplantae; phylum Streptophyta; class Magnoliopsida; order Poales; family Poaceae; genus Miscanthus; species Miscanthus lutarioriparius. The sequence goes on along the minus strand of CAJGYO010000007.1, from coordinate 116,236,610 downwards.
AACCGTCTCCGTAAATCCATTTTCGGAGGCGGTTACGCTATAAGGCCCGCCTCCATAAACCCATCTCGGCCCGATATCGCGCTGATCGTATATATACCGGAGTTAGGGTTTTTGGCACTCCCCAGCCGCGCCCCCAACTCCCAGTCGTGCCCCTCCCCGGGTGCGTTCGGCTGGCTGGCTGGGCTGAGCCCGGCTGGCCAACTCACTCACAGAAATACTGTTCACGTCCAGACAGAACAGTATTTTTCTCTCACAACAATCAGCCGGAACAGTATTTTGGTTTATTTTTCAGTCCTGCCGAACAGCCCTCCCCATCCCTCCGCCCCTCCCACTCGGAAACACACCGTGCCCTCCCTCTCCCTCACTCGACTCTCCCTCTCCCACAGCAGCTCCTCCCGCCTCTTCCCCACAGGCGGCGCAGGGCGGCTCCTCCCACTCCCTCTCCTCTCCATCTCCCTCCCTCTCTCCGGTGGCGGTGGGCGGCACGGGGCCGTGGTGGCACGATCGGGCAGTCGCGAGGCGCGTGGAGGTAGGTCTGCTCCCATCTCAATCTCTCTTCCTCTCTTCGTCTCCTCACTCTTCCCTCTCTCTTTGCAGATCTGGAGCCAGCGAGCAGCGCCCCTCCCTCTCCCTCTTCTCTGGCGAGCAGCACCCGGATCTGGCGAGTAGGCCGCCCCCTGCTCCGACCGCGCCCAGATCCGGCGTGGAGGCAAGGAGGAGGCCAGCGTGGAGGCGAGCAGCGATCGGATCCGGAGCAGGGGGCCAGGGGGACAGTGGATCCGGCGAGGAGCCGAGGAGGAGACTGGCTTGGAGGCGACGGCGGCGTCCTGCGTCGCCGGATCTGGCTAGTGGGCTTAGGAACAGGCTCGCCAGGCGGGCTAGGGAACGGGCTCTAGATTTTTTTTGTTTTTTTATGGATTAACCGAGGTGGGCGTTGGAAGCAGCCCACCTCGGTTAATCGATTAACCGAGGCGGTCAAAGGCAACCGCCTCCGACGAAAAGTCACGGACGACCAGCACAAATATTATTTAGAGTGGTTTGTGGGATATTGGCTCTTCCGGTTTCCGATAAGGCAATGAAATCTAGGCTTTTCCCTTTTGTTAGCTCTGCCAAAAACCTATATTTCTTAACATCAGCAAAACCGTTTAAATCCCTTTCATCTATACAGATTGTGTTCCGTTTTTTTTTTTCTTCCTACTTGTTGATCGAGGCTTCACCTTATGTGATACAGGGGTCTGTAGTCTGTTGGATCACAGCCCCCATCACATAGACAATCTGTTATCTCTGAACATAGAAAATTTAACGCCTCTAAATTAATTCCCTCATCAATCGAACACTCTGTAGTGACCTCATCCAAATTATTTATCTTTCCCTCCTTTAAACTAACCAACTCATTCATCCGAGTGATCTCTATTTCCCTTAAGCTATTTACAGTACTTAGGACTGCATCTTCAGTTTTTCCTAAGACAACGCCCAGGCTACTAGTCCTAGCTATAATATCAGAATCAACAAGCTTATTAAAGCTGAGGTTCTGTGAGGAATTACCTTTATTTGTTGTGTCGTCCAAATTCTTGCGGGCCTTCAGTTTTGTGGCCTTTTTCCATTGAATCTTGATCAACCGTTGCGGCATTCCTTTTACTGGCTCGCACCGGCGATGTTAATGCCTCAGTAACAGGTAGCTGTGAGTTCTTAACAGTGAGCTTTGGTTTGTCATTATTATTAGGCATAGGTGTGAGGGGTGGGTGAGGACTCGGCACTTTTCGTACTGCAGGTTCCCCAGGTGACTTGTTCACAGGACTAACATGCAGCACTGATGTGTCCCTGTAGAAAGTTGTGGTCACCCAAGCTTTTGTATTTTCACCACGCCCAGTCGGCTGTAGAACCACTGTGGGTCTACCAGTCGCAGCAGCACAAGTGTTTTGAGTAAATTCGACGCTAGCTAAATTACCCAATGCATCAGTTGGATCAACAGCGTTGCCTGAATTATTCCCGATGTTAGTTTTCTTCAGGTCTAAGTTTGTGTTTTCTCCTTCATTATTCACTTGTCCTTCTTTATTGTTTCCTTCTTTTCCCTTGTCTTCATTTGGCTCTTCATCTTGTTGAGTATCCATGTCAATCAAAGAAGGAGGAGATTCATCTCCCTCCTTTTCAACACGGAACTGCAGCTCATAGAGAAAATCGCCAATCACCACGTCAACATACTCTGGAATGAGGTCCGAGTTTAAAAGAGCAACTTTCATTCTGGGCCTTCCAAAATTTTTAGTGAATTTCATATCTACCTCACAGGTTATACCAAAGATGGAGCCAATGGCCCAAATGATGGAGAAGTCCCTTAGCTCTTTGGGTAGTCCCCGAAATTGAATCCAAGCTTTCGGTATTTCATATTTGTAAACCTCAGCTTCTTTCTTTTTTGAAATTTCCATTTTTGCCTTAGCAAATTTTACCTCAGCTTGACCCCATGGAACTATCCTTTGCAATTCAACCTTTGATGGGAAGGTAGTGGCAAAGGAATTATTACCGAGGTCCTCTATTACCCACTTCGAACCTGGTATAAGGCGTTCCAGTTCCACTGTGACTTGTGCCACAGTTAAAGAACCTGAAATCACCTTAACCATAGCATCATTTGATTCGGTTTTTTCCTTCTGTTTCCCCGTGAACGGTATATAATAAAACCCCAGACCATCGACTGCATAACCACATGGTATTGTTGTAGGTTTCGCTCCCTTAGTTAATGGGCAAGCTTTAGTGACATGAGAATCATTATCACACACATCACAGCAAATAACAGCAGAGCATTCAGTCATAACATGGCCTTTGGTTAAGCACCTGAAGCAATATGGTTTGTTTTTATTTCCTTTTTTTGTTGCTCCTTGACTGGGATTTTCACCATCTATTTGCATATTATTGTTCTCTGCCCCATCACCCACACCCAACTCAACATTATTTACCTCCAAACCAACAATACCTAGTGGCGGAGCTACAGGGTATGCCGGGTATGCACCGGCATACCCTGCAATTCCTACGTGAGAGCAAGTATATATACGTATTTGTTGCATACCTGAGTCCCTGACAGCCGAGCCCGAGTGTGCTAGTGGCCGCGAGCGAGAGGCAGGCCGTGACTCCGCGTCTCCGCGAGATAACGAGCGAGCGTCAGGCCCAAGCGTCCAGGCGGCCCAGCGACGGAGACGGATCCCGGGACAAGGCCAATACGGAATTACGGATCGAGGCGGTTCGACTTTGTGTCTTCGCCCTGTCCTACGCCAGTACGCCGACGCTAATACCGTAATACGGTCATACAGATCTTCACGCGTCGGCTGTCGCCCGTGGCCAGTGCCCAGTGCTGTCATTGTTGTCCTCGTGACCTCCGACCTCGTGTCCTGTTTGGCCTACGCGCTGCCCTACGGGCTACGGCGGCACCGGCCACCGGCGGCATCTAGGCGAATTTGTGATCACAATTGTTCTGGTGAGATTCAATCTTTGTTCTTCGGCTTTTTAAAAAAATTCATGTGTACTTTAATTGCTAATTGCTTAGCGCTAAAATTATAGAATCATCTATCACGGGGCGAGGTGGAGGATTTTTCTCAACATCAGAGTCGATCTTGATTGATCTTTTGTTCAGTACTCATATCATGTGAGTGATCCATAATCGCATGTGAGAGTTCAATCGTGCAAGCGCAATTTATTTAATTATTTGGCATTGTGTTCTTTGTAATATTTATGTAGTTATGAAGAGAAACGGGGACATTACATCTCTTTTTCAGAAGCATGCAGCAAAGAAGAAGGCTGCGGCAGCTGCTGCTACTTCTAATCCTGATCCGATTGAACATGTGGTGGAAGAGCAGATTCATGAAAGAGTAGTTGAGGAAATTGTAAATCCTATGCCACCGCCACAACCGTCTTCACTGCCACGAGTTTATGACACCAATCGCCTTCCACTTGATTCAGGTGAAAGACATCCTATTCTAAAATATCCTGTTAATAATCAAGATGCAATTCGAAGAGCATATATTATTAAAGGTCCATTCAAACCTTTTGCACATGATTTTCCAAAAAGAAAGATTTTAGATAGGGATCGGGGATTCAACTATTGTTGGATGTATAATAATGATTGGCTTGAGTATAGTATTAAGAAGGATGTTGTGTTTTGCTTCATATGCTATTTGTTCAAGAAGGGTACCGAGTCAGACACATTTACTGTTGATGGCTGGAAGAATTGGAATATATGAGAGAAAGCACTTCGCAAACATATGGGTTCTAAGGCACATATTGCAGCTCAAGAGAGATACATTGGCTTTACAAATCCCAAGGTAGCAATTGATTATAATATTGAGAAATGGAGTGATGAGGATCTTCGTCTTTATAAGAAAAGGTTGACTTATTCACAAGTTTCTTTTGCATCAAGGGTTGGCGTTTCGTGAACATGATGAAAGTGAAGAATCTAGCAACAGAGGGAACTTCATTGAACTTTTGAAATTTCTTGCTGGAAATAGTGAAGAAGTGAAGAAGTATGTTTTGGACAATACTCCAGGTAATTGTACCTTAACTAGCCTAGACATACAAAAGCAAATTATTCACTGTTGTGCCCTAGAAACTAGAAAGAAAATAATTGAAGAACTTGGTGATGAGCCCTATGCAATTTTAGTTGATGAGTCTAGTGATATATCACATAAAGAACAACTAGCTCTTTGCTTGCGTTATGTTGATAAATTGGGAAGGCCATGTGAGCATTTTATTGGAGTTGTTCATGTAGATGATACTACATCTTTATCACTTAAGGATGCAATTGAAGCCTTACTTGTTAGTAATGGCTTGACTATGACTCAAATCCGTGGTCAAGGATATGATGGGGCTAGCAACATGAAAGGAGATATTAAAGGGTTGAAAACATTGATCATGCAAGAATCACCTTCTGCTTATTATATTCATTGATTTGCTCATCAACTCCAATTGATTCTTGTTGCTGTTGCCAAGAGAAATACTGATTGCAAGACTTTTTTTATCAAATATCTATCTTGTTGAATATTGTTGGAGTTTCCTGTAAGCGTCATGACATGCTTAGAAATGCTAGGCTTGAGAATGTCAAGAAAGCACTTGACTGTGGTGAAATTGAATCTAGAACTGGATTACATCAAGAGATGGGTTTGCCTAGGCCTGGAGATACTCGATGGGGATCTCATTACAAAACTGTATGCATCATCATTACTATGTATGAAGCAATCCATGATGTACTGGTTGATCTTGGGGATGATCCTGCATATAAGGATGATTGGACCAAAATACATTTTGTGACCGGAGCGTTTGAGAACTTTGAGTTTGTTTTCTTTGCACACTTAATGTATATTATTCTTGGATATACAAATGAGTTATCTGAGTGTTTGCAAAGAAGGGACCAAGATATTCTTAATGCAATATCACTTGTTAACGTGGCAAAGAAAAGAATGCAAGAATTGAGGTTTGATGGTTGAAATAATTTTCTTGAGAAGGTCACTTCATTTTGCGATAAACATGGTGTTGAAGTTCCTGCTATGGATGGTGATTATGTTCCTTATGGAAAATTAGCAAGGAAAGCTCGTTCCCAAAAGCAAACCAATGATGACCACTTTAGAAGAGAAGTATATATTAGTGTCATTGATCAAATAAGTCAAGAACTTGATAATCGGTTTGATGAGATTAATATGGAGTTGTTGTCTTGTATGTTGGCCTTCAGTCCTTCTAAGTCATTTGCTTCTTTTGATGCACAGAAGCTACGTAGACTAGCTGAGTTCTACTCAAAGGAGTTCTCAAATAATAATTTGCTCAAACTTGAGTTGCAGCTAGATAATTATATTGATGACATGAGACATGATGATAGCTTCAAAGGTCTAAACAATATTGTTGATCTCTCAGTTAAGCTTGTTGAAACAAAGAGGCACAAAGTGTACGATATGGTTTATGAGCTCCTCAAATTGGTATTGCTTCTACCTGTGGCAACGGCAAGTGTTAAAAGAGTATTTTCTGTAATGGTTTTTGTGAAAACAAAGTTAAGAAATAAGATGGGAGATAGTCTTCTGGATGACTGTCTAGTCACTTTTATTGAGCGGGATATTTTCGTTGAAGTTGATGAAGATGATATAATCAATACATTTATGTCCCTTCGAAAGCGTCGAATAAAATAGTCACAAAAATAGCATTGTAAGTCTCTAGTTCTCTTTTATGCCTTATTTCAATTATTGATATGGCTTTTGAACTATTTATACTATACTTAGTGGATGGTTTGAATCCATGAATTTAAACCTTATTGTGTTATTTAGTGCATATATATCGAATCATGTTGTCAATTTTATAATTATTACCGAATTGCTGAAATGGATTTACCGAATTGTATATGAAATTTTTTTGACGGCATACCCTGAGATAAAATCCTAGATTCGCCACTGACAATACCTGCTACTGTCGGATCATGGACAGACTCCTTTTGCTTGTCTGTACCACCAGCGACCTGAGTCCCTGCTGGGCGCTCTTGATCAGGCCCTCGTCCATCAACATGCATGGGACTGGCCTCCATGCGCTTGAGTTCCCTGTCAAGCGTGGCCTTCATGAAGGTTGGTGTTGAGTTCGCCATAGTGTCCCTCAGCGTGAAAACCACCATGGCCACGAGGCCCACGACCGTAGTAGTCAGTACCATGGTGGAAGTGACCCCCGCCATAGTCTCGACCTCTGCGGCCTCGACGACCACCGAAACCACCACGATTACCGCGGTTGCCACAGTCGCCACCATAGCCACTGCCATAGTAATCTCTTCCTCAGACGCCATATCCAGGGTTAAATCCCGAGTTGAATCCCAGGTTGAAACCTTGGCCTCGACCGCGAGAAGTGCCGCTTGCACCTGGAACGGTGGTTGCCGGGGCAAATTTTCCATGTGCGCTTGTCGCTGCTCCCTCCTTGCCAGCCATTGCCAAAGGACGCCCAGCACGAAACACGTCGGCGTACGTGCGGCGTGTAGGTGACGAGGCGTCTAGCTGCTGCGGTTTTGAGTTACGGTAACGACGATTTGTTCCCGTACGTGAGAAAAGTGCTATTAGTCCTTTGGTGGGCCGAAACCATTTGCCATATCTCCCCACGCAACCGGTTTGTGAAAGGTTTTTGAAAATTTGCTCAAGGGGCCCGGAGCTACTTCTGGTGGTTTTGGATCTGCATGCCCCTACAACGGACTGCTAGGAACCGGTCCTGCCTTGGCCATCACTGGCGACGAGATCGGTGTTTTCAACGACCTACTCGGCTTTGACTCCATGTTTGCCACGTCTAGTGTCTCAGAAGACACCGCATGCAATGCAAAATCATAGTCGAGTGGCTCACGTGTATCAGCATTGATGGGATCCAAAAAACCGGGCCCTGATAGTGCAGAAGAACTCAAATTGTTGCGCACACCGTTGACTGGTTTTTTGCAATCCCAAGAGAAAGTTTCGGGAGCTGATTTTGATCAGATTTGTCGATTTGGCGCCGAATAGGCCTTAGCCAGAGCGTCCCCAAACGTTCGTTGTGGTGAAACTCTAGGCTTTGGCAACGGCCCTCTCCACGGGGAAATTCTAGAGCGCACCTTGCGTTGAACCGTCGTATCCACGATCTTCTTTGCAAGATAGCTATTACCCACTGCAGAAGAGTTTGGGGAGGTGTTACAAATCTCGGATTCACGTAGTTCTATTTCTGCTTGGTTCAGGTCTTTAATCGAAAATCCAGCCGCTGCTGCTTCTTTGATGAAATCGGCAGTTGATAGCTCTGGTTCTTCCACCGTGATTACTTAGTCAACTGACGAGTCCGAATCATAGCCAGAGTTTGCCCGAAATTTTGACCTGCCTAGCTCGACTCCATGAACAGGTTTTGGTTTCTCCGTCAAGGCTACTACGATATTAACATCTTGAGACAGAGATTCCCTTGCAGCCTTGCATTTTTGTTCTGTAACATCGCCCCCCTCCTCGTTATCCTCGGGATAAAACTCAGAGGGCGGCGATTTGGGCTGAAGCGCCCGCCTGATTGACGGAGCGAGGGTCAACCGACGCCCAACCATGGCAGTCAGTTAAGAACTGGACAACACCGCATCACAGTCCCAAAATTTGCCCTAGATCGAATAGCACAGCAAGAATTGCTATAGCCTGGACAGTCAATTTTGACTATGTCCCAAAATTGGTGAAGACCAGGAGAAGAGTGAAATTAGAAGGCAGAGCAGCAGAGGAGCCAAAAACTTACAGTGCGCAAGCAGTCCGGCGAATTGGTGGGTGCTCGTCGCCTGCGAAGAGGTACTTGACATTCGCTCGGCCTGACATCTCACATGCTGTTCAACAATTTTGTCTACACATGCATCGTCCTCGTGAACCTCGTCTTGCGGCCCTCAAGCGGATTCTACGCTACGTTCGAGACACTCTTCACTTGGGCCTTTTGCTGCGACCATCTACATCTATTGATCTTGTGGTCTACACTGATGCTGACTGGGCTGGTTGTCCGGATACGCGCAAATCCACCTCAAGGTTATGCTGTGTTTCTCAGTGACAATCTCGTCTCCTGATCCTCCAAAGGTCAGAACACCTTCTCAAGGTCCAGTGCTGAAGCTGAGTATCGCGCAGTGGCTAATGTTCTCATCGAGGCCGCTTGTTGGCTGCGCCAGCTCCTCCAGAGCTCCACGCCGCGCTACTCTGGTGTATTGTGACACAGAGGCGGACCGACCTATAGGGCGAGCACGGGCGGCCGCCCTAGGTCCCCTCCGGAGAGCACCACTAGTACCCAATGTTCTCTGGCCATCGACGACATCCGTTGAAGTGCAAGCGCAGCCGCGCAGGTCCGATGCGGCGATGACGGGAGCCGAGAGGTTGAAGAAAGGTGCCCTGCTGCCTGCTGGGCCGTTTGGTCGTCTTAAAAATGGCCCATTTTGGCCATCTAAGCACCGCTCACACCAGAGGCAGAGGGTGAAACACGCTCCGCACTCGGGCTCGGTGGCGACACTCCAAGCCGTGCTCCCTGCCGATTTTTTTATTTTTTAGCTTTTTTTTGAAAAATTTTCATAAATATGCCCCTAGAGATAAGATTTCAAAATCTGGACCCTTAGCTCGGCGCCATCGTTGCTGGCGCCGAGATTACACGTCTCGGCGCCATCGTTGCTGGCACGCCGAGGTCTTGTCGACGCAGACGTGACGCTGACTTGACAGGTAGCTCGGCGCCGTAGATCCTAACGCCGAGTTTGGCGCCATGATCTATGGCGCCAAGGCGGTGTCTGACAACACCAAGGGCCTGGCGCTCGCCGTCGCCTCCAGCGCCTTCATCGGCGCCAGCTTCATCCTCAACAAGATCAGCCTCCTGCGCGCTGCCAAGTGCGGCGCCCGCGCAGGTACGGCACCTCTCCCGCGTTGCCGCGCCTAGCTTCCACTCGTCTTCTCCACGCGCCTCCGTCCTAGGATCCCATATTCCCATCCCGCCCAGGGCTGCCTCTTGAGTCGTCTGATCTGATATGCTCCTGCCCCCGGCTCCGTGGAGGTCGTTCGTTCTGAATCTGAGCCCGCATTCGCTCACCTGATCTGAGCGAACAAGTCCAGCCGCACCACCCGCTTTCGTCAATTCGCCGCCCTAGTTCCAGGTAGACAGGCACTGGCGGTTGGATTGGATCCGGACGACACATCGCGGCCTGCAAACTGCCGTGCCGTGCCGGTGCGTGATTTGACGCCATGTGTGCCGCGATTGGACCTGGCTGATGTCTGTGATTCTATATCTTGACAATCCTGCGCCCACGCTAGTCAAACAAAGTCAGAAACCTGTGCGCGTCATGAGCGGTTCGGTCCTCATCGTCTTGTCGCTGTCTTCTAGATACACATGTGATCCAAGCTCGGGGGCTGCTTTGGTTTCCAAGATGGGGCCAATTTGGCTGCTCTGTTATTTTCATCTAGTATTGTTGTGTTCAACTTCATCAATTATGTCTTCTTTTTTTCGGCAAACCTGTTATAAGGTCTAGCAGACATTCCATAAAAACAAGCTCTATTCATGCGTCATGCCCAATAGTCCTCTGATTTAAGCTTATCGCAATAGTCCTCTGATTTAAGCTTATCGGGCCCATTTCTGTTTTGCATTACAGGTGGTGGAGGATACACTTACCTCTCCGAGCCACTTCTTTCTGAGCTTTCTCACTCTCAAGCTCCTCCATCACCTTTTGGACTCCAGCTTCTTTCTCAGCTCTCTCACTGTCAAGCTGGTTAATCGCGGCACCTAGCCTGTTCATCACAAAGACAAGGAACTCAATGTAAGATAGATTGAGTACAGTTAAAGAGTTAAATTTGGATGCTATGTAGCAAAATATAAACATACTTGCCTGACAACCGCTAAAGAATGGACTTGACTTGGTAAAGTAAAGACTAACAGTTTGAAAGACTAGCCAAAGTACCGATGCATGCTCTCTATAAATGTGTTCATGCACATGCAGCAAGACCATGGACCTTTCTGTATCAAAGAAAACGTGTTTACCCATCCGTTGCCAATTAATACGTTCTTCAAGTTCTACAGGGGGTACATATGGTTTCCGTGCAAATGAACACATCTCAGTACCCAACAAAAATACACAAAGCAGCGAGATAGTTGCGAAAGTACCTTTGGAAATTCCCATGATCCTGCTGAAACTGTCACGCATGATCCTGCTGAGACTGTCATCTTCCATTGCTGCAGGACGGGCAGAAGCTATGGTATTCATCCCCAGGAAAGATATGGAGTGAGAAGTTGATCCATGGACGGCATTCGCATCTTGGCATTTCGCACCGCAGGGATGCAGACATGCAGTGCGAATTTACGAAATCGATTATCGACTCCAAATGCACCCTAATTAAACCATAACAACGAACGGACTCGAAAATCGCGCGGAATAGAGAAACAAATAAGCCGCTCGCGATCCTCCCCGGTCGCAGATCAGAATCAGACCAACCCGATTGGACGATTATTGTGTATATATACGCACCTGCGTTCGCAGCCTGCAGAGGAGGAGGAGCGGCGGCCTCGCGCTGGCGCCTCGTGGCCATGTTGATCTCGAACTAACCGCCGGCCGGCCGCCTGGAGTTGTTCCTCCCTGCCTCCTCTCTGCCTGCTGGCTGCTCCCGCGAGAGCACCGCGACTAACTTGGGGTGCTGGAGGAGGAGGACCGTGTCCGGATCTGGTGCTCTCTAGGTGCGACGCTGTCCAATTGCTATGAGTAAATCGCCCTCGATAATGCCGACGTGTAGCCTGTAAGAAAATTGCGTCGAACTACATGCCAAGTCATTGTAGTTAAAATTAGTGTATATGCAAGAGGTGCAGTCTATTTATGAAAAAAGCCCATGAAATTGTAGTTAAAATTAGTGAATATGCTAAGAGGAAAATAGAGTAGAAAAGAAATAAGGGGATGTCGGCGCCATCGGTCACGTCCTAGACGCCATAATTTGTTAGAGACTAGTCTCAGAAGCCATTGATACATAATGAATATGATAGGTTCTATCTGGGAAATAGAATATGTTGAAACGCACCAAGCTAAGAAAATTTTGAAATCATACCTTCAAGGACATATTTATGATTTAAAAAAGTACTAAAAATTAAAAAGGAGACAACTTCGGTGCTCGCTGCCTCCCTACTCCCTACTCCCTAGTCTCTTATTAAGTATTCGTACAATAGGAAATTAAGGAACTCATCTACATTTTAAGTTATGACCATGAAAGGAAGTACCTCTTGAGATGGAAATTTTAAGACAACAGCGGATCCTATTAACTTTCACATAGCTTCTTTTGAGTTTCTGCACAAAACTGGAACTATTCTTCTCATAGCATTGGAGAAATAATCAAGCTCAAGCTGGTTAAGCTAAAAAATGTAGTTATGGAGACATTGGCATTACATAATCCTAGAAACTATATTAGGTGTAAAATAGACTGTAGAATCAGGGAAGATAGATATTTTCATTCTTTTAATTTTTATCATGTAAGGTAGTGTTCCGAAGTTTTTTCCTGTGTGTCATACAACACTTTTCAGACTTTGTAATGGTGGACGGCTGCACAGTGTTATGCCTATTATCTAAACAAAACAACAAACAGCCGTTTCAAGAGAAGCAAAACAGTAATTACCACAGGCAAAGGTGCGCATTTAAGATGTGCTTCAATTTCTATTAGCACCAAGTCCATCATTGATGATTGAAACCTATCTGAGTTTGCCCTTTCAGTCAACCCGAGGCGAAGACTCCAGCAGGCAGCAGCAGCCTATGATATGAACAATTGATGCATGCAAAGGAAATACTACTGGCGAAACCCGAGGCTTCGGTACTATAAAAAGGTTCCTTTGTAGAGCAAATAATATGTGCGTCACACGCCAAAAGGTTTATGAACCTGTCCCATATACACTTTATTTTGTTAGTCCCGCTTCGCCAGGTTCAGGCCATGCCCCATTCTTCTGGCTCTGTGTGGCTCGCTGGTGATGTGATGTATCATGGTGCTCTCTAGGTGCTTGTTGAATTGCCTGTGAGTCAAAAAGCTGTGTCCAAATTGTCTATGAGTAAATCCTACCCTGTATAACAACGATGTAGCCTGTAAGAAAATTTTATGAAAAAGAGTTGAATTATTGTGACATGAAATTGTAGTTAAAATTAGTGTATATGCGCAAGAGGTGCAGTCTATTTATGAAAAAGAGTTGAATTATTGTGACATGAAATTGTAGTTAAAATTAGTGAATATGCGCAAGAGGAAAATAGAGTAGAAAAAGAAATATAGGGGATGTGTTTTGGGTAGTTTGATGGAGGTGACAAAAAAAAGGTCACATTATCAGCAATAGGAGATCCTCTATATGCATATTTAGGAACATAGAGTATACATAATTTGTTAGAGATGCTCTAAGAAATTTAGTATTGTGATTATGCAAGCCATTGCGAATTTGTGGTTTCATTACTTGTTAGTCGTTCTAAAACTTTCTTTCATAATATGCATTTTGTCATTTTTAGCCGAAATTTATAGTCTAAGTTCATCCTACCTCAATTCTCGGGCTGGGTCCGCCACTGTTGTGACAACATCAGCGCGGTCTACATGTCCTCCAATCCGGTTCAGCGTCAGCGCACTAAGCACATCGAGATTGATCTTCACTTCGTCCGGGAGCGGGTTGCGATTGGTGATCTTCGTGGCCTTGATTTCCCGACTTCGTCTCATTATGCGGACATCTTCACCAAGGGACTTCCCTCTTCGATTTTCACGGAGTTCAGGTCCAGTCTGAACGTGTGCAGTGGCTGATGATCAAACTGTGGCGGCATGTTAGAATAGGGTATTGGGCCAGCCACATGGGCCTAGGTGCCCAGGGCTTATATGGTAGTTGATTTGGTATTAGGCAAGGATCCACCTCATTGGGTATTGACCTATAAAACCCAAGTCATCCTTGCCTATATATTGTACACCCCTTGTACATCTCATAATCAATATACTATTTTTCCGAGCATACCTTCCTTCATGGTATCGGAGCTGGCGGGGATGGCGGCGCCGCGCGCGATCATTATGTGGACATCCACCAAGGGACGACGGTCCACCTGAACGCGGATCCGGGCGCTAGAATAGGGTATTGGGCGAGAGGGCGGCGGACCGGACGGAGTCCTCGAACGGCCTCTCTCACCTCCACCGGGGATTCGCGAGCGAGCGCGCGAGCCAGTGGCCTACTTTTGATAGTTCCTATGAAGCATACATGTTCTGATCGCTTGCACGCTAATGAATTTGATGATCATAGCTTAGGGTAAACAAAGAGAGCCATACATGTAACTCATCAAAAAAAAGGCATTAATTACAATCTCGAATCTGTAGTTACAATCTCGAATCCTACACCGGCTTGTTTGGGCCTCCGGTAGTCATTACAAAAATACAAAGAAAAAACATGCCACTTTGACATATGGCATTATGTAGTTTTTTTTTAAAAAGAAAGTTTTATATCAATCTCTGCATAAGTTATGCACTCAATCAAAATTTATTACAAATCAAGTCTCTTGCTTATAAAAATAAGCTCGCAAGCTTACAAGATGTAAAAAAAGACGCAACAATCTAAGCAATAAGCCTATTTAAAGATAGCCTCCCATGTTTCGCAAAGATCTCTATTTTTGGCTTGTTGTCTTCGGGATATGACTTAGCTCCTGCCATTGCAAGCGGGCTCAAGCCTGGTTGGCTAGCTCGTGTTAGAGTTGAGCGAGCAACCACGGTTCGAATCCCGTGTGCACAGCATTAAGCCATCTCATATGGCCGGGGTTTCAACCCTATTAGTTTTTTTTTAGCTCCTGCCATTATTCCCCACTTACTCTCATCCTGTTTGCAATAGCAACTAAATAAATGAAAATGAGGACGAGAGTGGTGGAGAAACTGGAGTTACATAGGGCAGCATATTGTTTGGATGGGAATGAATAACGTACCAGCACCTCTCTTGTTATGTCCTTCAAATCATCAAAAGATAAAATCTCTCCAGCTGCTTGCTTGCTCTGTCATCTCTGCTTCAATTTCCCACACTTTGAACCACTCAGTCAGTACCCCATACTTTTGATTGATCCACCTCAAAACCTAGAACAGAAGTGAAAACAAAACAACAAACAAGAGAGTGTCACATGTAAGGAAATATATTCAATTCAGGAGCCAAGTATGGAAGAAAGATCTGTTATATTGAAATAATCAATGCTGGCAAAGAGAGAGTACTTACAGATCTGAAATGTTCACAACCATCATTGTACTCTGTTTCAAATCTGATAGTAGGGTGCTTGGGAAGTGTCTCGACAGCATTTTTAATGGCATATGCAATGCAATTGACGATGCCATGATCCAGAACTTCCACTGGAACGTAGTTAATGTCATTGTCACAGTCGCCAACAATTTTGATTTCAACCTTACTGAGGGCAGAAAGGTGCTGGATACCCAAATTGAAAGCACTACTAATGCATGACATGTTGTGCACAGGAAACTCAAGCTTGAGGTGCTCAACCTTTGGCATTGATCCTTCTTCAAACTCCAGGGAGGTCCCACAAGCACCAGTAATGAACAGAGAGAAATATTTCAAACTTCTGAATCTGTTGCTTCCATGGACAATGATCTTTCCATTGGCTCCTCCAATAGTGACTAGTTTGAGAAACAGTAAACTGGATATTGCTCCAAGAATCTCAACATCTTCTGATCTCATGAAGAAGGTATTCAGTTCCAGCACCCTGAGATTTCCAAGAGAGGCCACCCAATTGGGCACTGCATAGACCATGCATTGTTTGAGCTGGAGGATTTGGAGGATACAAGGAGCAGTAGGACGCCACATATCCAATGACAATGGGTAATGCACATAAGAGGCATCCACAATATACAGACTGTGAAGGCTGCATGAAGCTAATAAAGTTCCCACACGACTATAAAAGCTTTCAGCCTGACTTATTCCTTCTAAGCCCTCTGGCCAATCAAAACTCCATTTAAGTGCTAATCTCCTCAGCTTGGTTAGCTTACTGAAATCTTGCAGTGCCTTCCCTTGTTCCCAGGATTTGACTCCATATGTCATTAGCTCTTCTAAGCTATGCATCTTCCCAATCATCCCATCTGGAAATGTAATGTTCCAGTCGACGTATAGATGGGCTAGTCTCTGAAGCTTTGCCATAGTTGATGGCAATTCTACAATAGCAGTTCCACGTATGTCCAGTGTTTCTAAGTACTGCAGCTCTCCAATTTTTCTTGGGAGATTAGTTATTGAGTATGATCTGAGATGCAAGTACTTAAGATAAAATAACTTTTCAATATTTTCAAGGTGGTGATCTTTCAAGTACCAGGCTTCTAGGATCAACACATGAAGAGTCGCTAAAGGCATCAAGAAAGTTAGCATGGGAAGTCCAGAACCAAGGGCATGTAGTACCCTCTCCCATTCAGCTTTTGTGTGTTGATCAGCTAAAGCATTAGATACAATGATGGTTGCCACCGGTAAACCTCCATATTTTCCTAATATCTCATCGGGAACATATTCCAAATGGGGATAGTGTGAACCCTCCGAACAAAATACTCTTCTGAAAATCAGCTTTTTTGAGTCTGTGGAATCAAGATCCTCCATGTGGTAAACATACCCACCTTCAAAAGAACAGCATGACACAACTGCGACACTACGTGTTGTTGTGATTATTCTGTTCTCATAGTCATTATTCAATAATGCCAGCATGATAGTTTCCCATGCTTTTGTGTCCCATAAATCATGAATTGCAACGAAGTATCTAAAATTATAACAAAGATGAAGTTAGTGCTGAGAGCTTCAAAGTTTATAGTGTGGCTAGCTAAAGAAATGCTAATAAGAGGCCAATAAAGAGCCTTCTTGTTCATGTAATTATCAAATTTCAACCATTTACTGACAGAATCTCTATAGGTTCTTAGATCATCCTTGTAAGGAGGTTAAATATATTGCTTGCAAAATTGAGGGATGTAAAGTATAATTTTTTTCAATTAAATTAATGCAATAATAGAGGGATATTTCCCCAAATTGAAAATAATTGTAGAATTTAAGAATGTTTCACCACTCTTTTAATTTATTTGCAAAAAACAATTGCTAGCAAATATTTAAACCTTGCCATACTATTATACCATTTATTGTTTTAAGAAGATGTTTTTTCTCAAAATCATCTTATAGTTGGCTGAGCAAAGACGTGGCTTAAATTTTAAGCCCTATGCCTTCTTACGTTGAGTTTGTTGGTTGGGTTAGAAGAGGTCTGAAATATAAAAATTACCACTACAAAATATTTAAATATAAAAAATAAATATGTTCACTTAAATTAAAAATCTTTTATTTTTTTATAGTTTAAGCATCTAACTGAGCTCAGAGTATTTCAAGAAAAACATGGGCTAGGAGTACAGCAAAAAACTGAAGACTGAATTATTTGGACTTTTTCTGGAAAATTAGTTTAGATTTAGAATGTTAGAAATCCAAGGTCAAGTTGCACTCAATATTGATCATTAGTGTAAGGCGCTAAAGGCTCTTACCAACCCACTTTTAAGAATTCCATATATATGGTAATGTAAGCTCAATTGCGCTAGCTAGTTTAAAGGCCATATATGTGGTTTTGGTTACTAATGTTTACTTGTATCCAAGGTTATAGTCTCATGGGTGCTTGGTGATGAACTTAGCAAACTAAACACCTCAATGGATACGTTAATTGCCCCAGGGGGCTTAATAAAGATGCAATGACCAACATGTGTAGACAGGTTATTTTGTTCTCTTTGGACATAGTACCAAAAGTTGTTTAGGTTTAGTAGCTTGATGTAATATCTCTAGATTAGTTACCTAATTGGTGATGCTCGCTACAGGGCTTAGCTAGTACTAGTAGACCAGAGTAAAAGATGTAATGGTCAACACTGATGTTGGTGATAGCAGTGGCAGCAGTGATGATCTGCCTCCTAAGCTAATGATTGTTGTTGAGGTTTTGTTTGCTCACTAAGTATAATAGTAGCTTGATCGTGCTGATGGGTAGACGCTGAGATATATACTTTTCTATTGATGTATAGACAATATAGCATAGCACATGGATTAGTTCAATCCAAGCAATTTTGAAACGAGCCACCAAGCCAGCTCAAATAGCCTTTTTCTCTAGCCCTAAAGGCATCTCCAGGAGTAATTCTTTAACTCACTCTCTAAATCATCAATTTGAAGAGAATAAAATTGCTCTCGATAGCATTCCACCCTTCAACAACTTTTCTATATCTTATGCTCTCCATCTTTGGCTAGCGAGAAAATCTAGAATAAAGGATCGTAATATTTAGAGATCTAGCGAACTGGGCCTCTAGCTGAGTTGTCTAGATGGTTCTAGTTTTCTCATGTCGTAATAAGTTTGACTCCTCGTGGGAGCAAATTTCAAGCTAGAGATGAATATACCGGGTACTCTGCTCCATAGTCTTTACTTCAATCAAAAAATATATTTTTTCACCAAAACCTCGATTGTTATCTATTAGGAACGATATAAAGAGACTCTTGGAGGAGTTGCTCTAACTCTGATTAATCTAAGCCCTTGAATTTAGTAGGGGTCAAAAAATATATTTTTCACCAAAATCTCGATTGCTATCTATTAGGAATGATATAAATAGACCTTTGGAGGAATTGCTCTAACTCTGATTAATCTAAGCCGTTGAATTTAGGAGGGAGAAGAAATAGCCCGTATTAGAAGGAGGTGTGCATGCTTGCATGCATGATGTATTAAAAACACTACCTTAAATTTAGGAGGGAGAAAAAATAGCCCTTCTTAGAAGGAGGTGTGCATGCTTGCATGCATGATGTATTAAAAAAACACTACCACCAAGGGAGTTTGTAGGGCTAGCCGCCTTAAAATGGATTTGCAGGGGTGGCAGAAAAATAACCCGTCCCTAAAAATTATTCTTTTAGAAATTATAAATCTAAGCCTAAAAAAGAAAAAAAAATATTTTTAAATCTGGGAAGACCTCACTGGACAGCCACACACGTCGTCCGAAACCGCAAGTCGTGCAACGAACACGTGTTGCGCAGACATGGGGGTTCGAACCCAAACTCTACCTCACATGTTCCTCCTCTAACCACACCACCCTAAGACACTTGTGTCTATTTGGATATATTTGTCCTCCTCATTTTATCTTGATCCGATTTTCAATAAGTATTTGGAATCATAAACGAATTCAAATGAAAAAATTGTCAACTATAAAGTTTCATAACTTTTCAAGGTGTACAACTTTGATTTTGGTAATTTCTCCACCCGATGTCATTTGAAGAAATTAAATTTTAAATGTGAGAAATTCAAACGTAATTTCTCTTTGATAGATGATTTCAAATGAAAGGGTTGTCAACTATAAAGTTGTATAACATTTTGAGATTTACAACTATCATTTTGGACGCTTCTCCATGGAGGTCGTTTGAAAATTTTGAATTTCAAATGTGAGAAATTCAAATGTAGCTTTTCTTGGATAGATGATTTCAAATGAAAAAGTTATTAACTATAAAGTTGTATAACTTCTTGAGATCTACAACTTTTATTTTGGTCGTTTCTCCATCTGAAGTCACTTGAAAAATTCGAATTTCAAATGTGAGAAATTCAAATATAATTTTTCTTGGATAGATGATTTCAAATGAAAAGGTATTCAACTACAGAGTTATATAACTTATCGAGATCTATAACTTTCATTTTGGTCGTTTTCTTCGTACAAGGTTGTTTAAAAAATTCAAATTTTAATACGTAATTTTACTGGTAAGCGCCCATTCTTAGAGGCGGTTTTAGATCCAGTTGCTTCTACAAATCTATTTGTAGGGACAGTTGCATCTAGAGCCGTCCCCACAAATAGGATCATTCATAGAATGGCTGAAAATACCAACCGTCCCTATAAATGTATTTTTAGAGATGGCTCGTTTTGGGAACCATTTTTAGGACGGTTTTAGATTGAGCCGCCCTAAAAAAGATGTGTCTCTATAAATTCTTTTGATAGTAGTGAAATATAGAACCCCTCATTCGTAGAGAAACAAGAAGAAGAAGAAATGGCATCGCAACATTATTATCATACTCCTTTCCCTAAAAATTACTTCCTAACTCATTTTATGTCAAATTTTTTATATTTACTAATGAGTGTTGTAACTCTAAGAATTGATTTATTCAGATACGGGGGGAGTGGATGACTGGGGTTACCTTTTATTCTGGAGGTGCTCTTGGAGTTTACTAACGAGTTGCTTCTCATCGTCTTCTGCTGTATCAGTGATTCCCACTCGAGCAATGTCTCTTAGAATCTCCATCATGTTAGGACTTCGAGAAACTGACACAGAAAGCTTCACTCTTGGAAACTGGCGTGTAATGGCATGATGATAGACTTGATTTGCAGTAGTAGTCTTACCAACATTGTCGTCTTCCGGGAGCTCGGAAAGCTTGGGTAAGAGGGGCTTCATCACTCCCGTGGTAACACTGACGCAAGCAGCAGTAGCCATTTGTGCTCATCTGTGGGCTATGTGGAATAACGAGTGCTACTACGGCCGGTGTCGTGGGAGGAGCCGAGGAGTCTGAATCCGCTTCACGTATATATATAGCCTGTTTTCAGATTAAGAACATGTATCTTGCTGTCAGTAGTTGGGTAACCTATTTTGTTAATTTCCTCTAGATCTATGCAATATAAAGTGCAGTTACTCTTAGCTCTTGTACGTAAAAGCTTGACTTGTTCAAAGTCACCCAGCAACTTCCACTGCATTATTGCGTACACTGCATACTGCCATGAACAACTCGCCATAGGGTATCTGTTTCCTAATTCCTTCCCATTAATATACGGTGATCCACCAACTTGTTGATAAGTCAACAGCGCATTGTGGTCAAGTCTACTCATCGAAGAAATATGGATTAATCTCTGGTTCTTGGGAAACGAATACTCATGTATTTAACTTTTTTCTTTATAATATAATGGAAGACTTTTTACTCCAAAGACAATACATCGAGTTCATACATAGACTCGAGGACACTTCCGGTCTCTGTCTAATATAAGAAGCATACAACCAATAAAACAAAATAGATCACAAATACTCTAGTGGTTGTCAATCCATAGAGTATACGACCATGTGCCTGAGAAAAAAAAATCCATAGCTACCTGCACCAATTGTCGTGAGGACTCCCCCAACCAATACTAAGTCTTGGGAACCGATATACGCTCATCTACACCCTGTTCGTTTGATCGTATCAGTCATGCTTATCAGCCATGATACAGTGTTTTTCTCTCACAACAAAACAGCATCAGCCGAAACTTATTTCTTCTCTACCTTGGTAACTTTAGTGACATGCCATCGAATTTGCTTACATGGCACCTCATTTTGCGATTACACCGAGAAGTGATTTGTGCCTTATATTTTCCCAAGAAGAAGCTCGTTCGGTGTCTGTCCCAAAAAAATAACCATTTGATTTGGGCATGGTTGTCAACTGCATTTTGGTTGATAGAAGGGGCGCTGGCATGCTACCTAGTTTCCTCGCCAAAAATGCATGTAAGGTTCCTCGCGTGCTACCAAGACCAAGTTGAGCATTCATATCAACTCAAGTGATAGACCGACACAAAATTCAAAGCCAAAACTGTTTGTAAGGGTCTTGTGTCTATCAATAAAAACCTGATGGTGTTGTTTACGTATCTGTGCATTGGCCTTGACCATTGAACCATGCATCTCTTTAAGATACATTGATTTTTCTTGATACATTGATTGCAAGGAAGGAACAGGGGCAAAAGAGTCCAATTATGTCTATTGACTCGCTTTACAGCACTCATCTTTGACAACGCACGCCACATAGGTCCAGGAACAGAACTGAGCGGAGCGAGCCTCAGCTCGGATGGTGAGCTCTCTCGGTGTGGAGGCCACCGGTCCTGGGTTCGAGCCCTGCTCGGCTCAGTGATTCCCACCGTGGGATTTATTCAAAAAAAAAAATCTTACAGGCCCTGGACACTCGCGTCGAGAATGATCGAATCGGCTATTCTACCATAAAAGTTCGGCTTGATAGCAGAAAGTTTATTAAAAAGCTCGATAGCTAGGCTGGTGGCTTCGCCACATGAACAGCGGCATCACATCACCTGCTTTAGCTAGGTTATGTCCAAAAACTTACAGGTATTGGTGTGGGTTATAATCTTGGTATTAATCTGCTGCAGCACATTGATGAGCATCTTGTGACGAACCAGGTGAACTCTGTATATCTCAATTTGCTAGGAAAGTAGTAGAATCGCCCATACTTACCGCCACCATGTCTGATTTAACCATCTCGCTCGCCTGACGGTCCTACGAATTGGGCTGTGCAATGTGCTCCGAGTGCATCTTCACCAGAAGGTCGGTTAGCTGCACTTCCAGGTCTTCCTCCTTGCTGCTCCTGCTCACGGTCGTCCTCCCGCTGCTTGTGACCATCACTACAACATCTTTGTAGTTTGCGAGTTCATTTGCCACCACGACATTCATACCGTACTTTTTCAAAGCCATTTCTGCCTTCTGTAGGAGAATATTAGGATCTGTTTCGAGCTGCAGTGTCCAGGCATTATGAATGATTGCTAACTCAGATTTAGACAGGAAAGGCAACACATATTTTACTTAAGAATTAGAGAAAAGAGAAGGGATAAGTTATAGAGCTAACCTTGAAGGATACACAAAATGCAGAAGGAGCCCATTTTTTCCGGAGGATGAAAAGCATCTTAGGGGCTTGATTGAGTTGCATGTTCAAAGGGCCACCTGCTGACTGAATTTTATGTTTAGCCTGCAAAAACATTTGTCAGGGAGGAATGCGGAACGGTAGCAGAACATTATGGATGTTTAATTGAAGTTCATCAGGCGGCTCTCCATAACCACTAAAAACAATACACACACAGCACCACCACCATATATAGCGTGCCCTATGCTTGTAGCTACTAGTGTGCAGGATGTGGCTTTCAGAAGTGTCTGGGAAAAAGAAGGAATCTGTAGGAATTCTGTTACCAGAAGAAAACATATTACCCTTATCGTTGCTGGATTTCATGTTTTCCTTGTTAGACACAAGCTTAACATGAGGCACATAGGAGGGACACGATCTATTTTAGAAGGATCAAGTAACATCACAGCATACATGAACTCCTTTTTTTTTGAAGGTCAACGGTGCATAGCATTAACTACATAACTAATAGTTATAAAAAAACTACATAACTAAGAAATATCACCATTTCTGAATTTCAACAGCTGCTTTCAAATAGCTTCCTCTACATAAAAAAGCTGTTTCCATGAATCAAGTGACTGATATTCCTTCTACTGATGAGGAAGCCAAATAAAACAATCATGGATTACTAACTACAATGCGCAATGACTATACTGACAAAATGATGATCCGGTATGCAATAATAACTGCTTAAGTATGCAGTTGCTTGGTTTGGTCAAATATGACAAACATATGAAGACAATTAACTGAAGATAGAACCTACCATACTTTCCCATGGAACATAGAAGTCAGAAACTGCAGCAGCAAGATAAAACATTCCACGGTGCCCCAAGCAATTCATAGAAGTAGCTACCATTTGTAGTAACTGTCAGCAACAGGAAAAAATAGGCATATCAGATTCTACTTTATGTATAGCTCTAACATCTTTCACCAGGTTAAGCTATCATGCACCACAATGAACCTTTTAGTATCTAAAATATTATATGTATAATAGTAAATGAATGACATATGAGAATGTTTGTCAGTTTGTGATAATTGCTAATGGCTGGCCTGGTCTTGCCATCAAAGTAACCTGCCAAAAGGTTATGCTGCCAAACTACGCTTAAATTTTAAACAATATCAAATAACATATACATAATATTCTGTGACCTAAACAGCAGGGTAAAAAATGTAATATGGACAGTAATGTTAGACATGTGACACTGACACTATGGGCAACAATATATGCCGGTAGGAAACAAGGGTGCAATACCTGAAGGTACTCAAAAATCGTTGTGAAAGGGAGTTTGAGAAGAAGGCCTTCATCGATTGCCTGTGATAGTGAATACAAGACAGCCATGGTACCATATCAATCTGGTTGCAGCTAATGCTTCACAAGAGAAAGACGACATACAAGAGGCACATATATATACCTTCCGGTAATTGCTAATTGCTGCCTTGACCACCGAGGAATGAGACTGTGGAACTGAGATGCATAACAAGGATACAAACAGGTGTTTCAAAAGAAGAATGCATATAGTGATTTGAACATTACTTGTAATTACTGTAAAGGAATGAGGTGTGAAGATTGAACATTCAAGGCGAGGAGATAAACTAAGAAGGCAGGTAACATAAAACCATACAAGGAGCCGCCAGACCAGACAGATTTTGGGTCAGTTTGCATGACATGCATAATTCAGGATTACAGTCCAAACCTTGGATCTCCGAGTCTTCACCAAGCTCAAAAAGATCGAGAAAGGAATCCTCTGGAAGAAACCTACAGTAAGGCTGCTTGCTCCCACTGCAAAGAGGTAGGTGTCACTCACAACTTGTCTTATTTGGGCATTCAGAACTGAACAAAAACAACTTGCACCTAACTACACCGAACATCCTGTGACATTTGGCTCTGAGGGCTTCACAAGCCGAGCCTAGCTACACCAAACAGAACTATACCGGCAATTTCAGTTAAAATTTTGAGCATGCAGCTAGTTCAGTTCCACCCCAACTATACTGAACAAAAATTGTCTAGTTCGGAGGACTCACCGGCGATGGATGAAGATGACAGGGTAGCCGGCCTTGAGAAAATACCTGCATTGAACCGATCTCCATTGAACCAAAAGATGAACGGACCAGCTCCATAACAGCATGAGCAAGCAGAGCAGTAAAAAGCAGATGAGTGCGTGATTTGTCTGCGTACTCGGTGGAGGCGGCACCGCGCTGGCCGGAGCTAAAATTGTCGATGAAGCGCACGCACCGCTGCTCCAGGGGCACCGTAGTGCCGCCGGAGGTGATGCACACCACTCCGCGGCTCCCTGCAGCACGCAATCGAGGGTGACAGGAGCAGCGCGTCAGAAATCTGATTACCCTTTCAGCCACCCAACCCGGAGCCGGACAGAGATGAGGGCAGGGAGGGAGAGAAGCGCGGGATCGGGGATCACTTGCCGGCGGCGTGGCGGGCGACGAAATCGGCGAGGCTGGCGGCGAGGCGGTCGCGGTCGCGGAGCGGCGGCGCGGCGCGGAAGAAGGCCTCCGCCTCCTCGATCCGGCGCGCCGCGTCCTCCGCCTGCGCTGCGGCGCTTGGATCCATGGCCATGACTTCCGCGCTCTCTTCTGATCTTTGGCTTGTTTTTCTGCGCCCCGAGAATTTTGGTGTGGAAATTTAAGGAGGAAGATGAGTGTGAGCACGACGGGACTGCATTAATTAGGCAGCAGGACGAAGGCTTTTGGAATCAATTCTTGCGTCAGGCTTTTACAAGTTTATCATTAAAAATATTTGTAATTATACATATATTATTAAAATAATTGACCGTACATATATATCATCGTTCTAAACATCTTTGTTCACCAGACCATTCCGTCCGTTTTTCTAGTTAACGGTGTCAAATCGACAGGTGAAATGATCATTTTACCCATGGTGGGGTCCGTTTGTCAGCCACCCAAACTCTTTTTTTCTCTCTCTTTCTCTTGCGCCTCCATTCCGCGCTCCCCGTGCTCCTGCTCGTCGTTGCGCGCAGGCGGTGTGCTACTGCTTACCCTTCGCGGTGGTGGAGCTCGTCGTGCTCATGCTGCCAGGTGGCCGCCTGCCAGCAGCGCCTCCGCGCCCAAGCGAGGTGCAAAGCGCCATGCCGCCATGCCAAGAAGAAGGAGAGATAGCGAGGATGGACAGGGTGAGCAAGGGGAGCTGCAGCAGCAAGAGGCGGAGCTCCCACAAGACACCAACACGAGCCCCGACGGCGACGACGGCGAGGCCCCGGTGTGTGAGGCGGCGGCCATCCCCCAACAAGGGCGAGAGCCGAGGAGGCGCGGGAGCCGCCACACCGGGCCCTCGCCAGTGGATCTGCCCAGCAGCGTGGAGGTGACGCGAGAGAGGTGAGCCGGTGCCCATGGCGCGGCGTGGGAGCTCGAGCTCCAAGCCAAGCGCCAAGGTAGCCTGGCCCCGACCACCTGGCGCGGCGTGCTCATGCAGCTCCCCTCTGCCCTTGGCGAGCCTCGACAAGCCCGACCCGACCGGCCAAGCTGGCCAAGGCTCAGCTGCTGGGCAAGCCAAGAAGAGAGATGAGGTCGAGTTTGAGAGAGAGAAGATAGGGATGAGATGGGTATTATGGACTTTTTGACTGACCTGATCCACTTGTCAGGACTCCCAAACAGTGAAAAATGAACGGAATGCGGATGGAATGATTTGGAGAGCAAAAAAGTTCATAACGGTGGCATGTGTGTACGGTCAACTTTTTTAAATAGCCTGTGTGTAATTATAAACTTTTTTAATGGTACACGTAAAAACCTCTTCTTGCGTTGGGGGCGGTGGAGATTCTGGAGCTGGTGGATGGGGAAAAGTTAATTTGAAACGTGATCACAATCGATGGATCAAAGTCACGATCGATGTAGACTCTGAACTTGGAAAAGAAGAAGAGAGAGATTTGAAAACGTAAGTAGAGAAGAAGTTAAGGTAGTTGGAAAGGAAAAATCCTGTCAGCCGGAGGTAGGTAGGTTCTAATTTGTTCATGCTCTTTTTCTATGAGATTTCTCATGAGCTCTTAAGAAAATAGGTTACTACAGATTAAGATTTTTCTGGTAAAACCATCAACACAAAAAGAATTATCCTTTAGTAAAATGGGACATTCTATATATTATCATCTAAAAGAACAAAGGGGATGGTAACTTAGAACTTTTACATATAAAACAAATGCCTTCTAAGTAAATGGTTATTTAAGATGTGCAATGAGGACGACATGCAGCAAATTTTACTCCGAAACAAATATCTCAGAAATAATACTTTACAGTTAGCAAGAAAGTCGAAGACTCACATTTTTTGTCCGAGTCTCATGGGTGTGAAGGACCAATTCCTAGGCATTTCAATTTGAGGAGTGGACACCAGATTAGGTTTTGGGTAAGACAATTGGTTACGGACCTTGAAATTTCAATACCCTTCGCTGTTTAATATTATTCGTCGAAAATATGCAACAGTAGTGAGAGTGCTTAGTTCTAGTCCTCTTAATGTCTCCTCCAAGATATCTTTAGTGTGCAATATGCTGACTTGGTACAATATTGTTGTTAGTGTGGCTTTTATTAATCTAAATGAGGGTTTGAACTTCTTTGTGTTGAGTTTTGACAAAGATGGCGTTTTCAAGGTCAAATCTATGTATATTTATCTCGTCAATAATGGAGTTAAGGTCACATAAAGAATTTGGCATTTCAAATTACCTCTCAAAGTAAAAATATTTATGCGGTACTTTGAAACAGGGTCATTCTTATAAAGGATAATTTAGCTAGAAGAAATAGAAGGGTAGTAAATTGTGTTGCTTTTGTAGACTTGCAGTAAGTTAGAAACTATCTAAACACCTTTTCTTCGAGTGGCATTATGACAAAACCTTGTGGCGGGTTGTACACTTTTATTAAGCATCAAACCTTCATATAATATAAATCATATGGTTAATTCTTGGTCTAAGTAATTGAGTTAGAATCTTATATCTTTGTTATTAACAGGAGCTGCAGCAATTTGCTGGGCAATTTGGCTTAATAGATATGATTTTGTGTTCAACAATGGCCAAACAAAAAAAATTGCAGGTACTGTTTAGGGACACACTGACTTTGTTTCTAGGCTATGTTACAATGCACTAATAAATTTAAGGATTGGTTAATTTTGGCATGTCAATTTTTAGAAATCAGAGCAATAGAGGTTTTCCTTCTTCTTCTCGTGGATATAAATAGACATGTATGGCAACTCAAGAAAGAGAGCTTTTGCCATCACACGTAAGATTTTTATTGTGTGTCAATAAAGTTGGTGCACTTTTTTCTACTTCCAAATTGTATTTTTGTGATCCTGTGAGACCAACGGACTGATACCTTTTACAATGCACTAATAAATTTAAGATTGGTTAATTTTGGATGTCAATTTTTAGAAATCAGAGTCCAAAGATTTTTTATTGGTCAATAAAGTTGAACACTTTTTTCTACTTAAATTGTATTTTTGTTGGACTGATACCTTTTTGTTGAAGAGGTCCAAAGCCAGAAATCATCTATTTATCTAAAAAAAGTAGGGAAGGAATTATAGAACCTGAAAAAAGGAAAATGGACCAAAGTGACAAAGGAATTGTAGAGCATGAAAAAAGGTTTTATTTTTTGAAAACGTAAGTGACGAAGGAATTGTATATAGAACCTGGAAAAGAAAGATTTGAAAACGTAAGTGAGGAAGGAACTGTAGAATCTTATAATAAAGAAAAGACCAAAGTGACACAGGAAAAAAAAAGGGAAAAAACTGAAAACTTATAAGACGAAGAAAGGCATCGTAGAACCTGAAAAAAAAAAAAGAAAAAGAAAACAAAGGGATCAAACGTAAGTGACGAAGGAATTTTAAAGCCCTTCAAAAAAAATCCGGACCTGCATGGGAATTGTAGAATCGTAGAAGCTGGGGAAAAAAGGAAAAAAAAAAGAGGTTCAAACGTAAGTAGCAAATGAATGGTATAGAACCCTAAAAAAAAAGTAGAAAAAAAGATTCCAGACTAAATAATAAAAAAGAATCCGGACTTGGATCGGGGGTTTGAACCCGACGTGAATCGAACACGCAACCTTCTGATCTGGAGTCAGACGCGCTACCATTGCGCCACGGATCCGGTTGTTGTTAAGCTGCGAATGATATGGTTTATATATATTTGAAGTAGAATACATTGTTAAATTCATGTACACCTCGCCCATTTCGAACCTGCAAGACCGGCATATAGGTACCCTATAAGATGATAAGATGGAATGCCTAGATAAGCACCGACTATACATGCGTGTTCTTTGGACCCAATTAGCTCCATACATCTCACGGGCGTTTATTTATATAATATAAGTATATTATTCTACGAACTTCATCAGAATTAGAATAGTTTTCTTAGATAAAAACTCTAATGACATACATTTTAGAATGATGATGAGAATAGAAGAATTATAGTTGGGCACAAGACACGATTTCTGTTGCACGTACCCTAAGGCCTTCAGTACTAACATTCTGGTCCTTCTATGATACTAAATTAGATTAAAGAACACGTATGGTGTCAAATCCATCATTTGGTGAGAGGAGGCACCCAAAACGATTATATTACACTGTCTTCAACAACCGTTACCCAAAATACAAGACTCATTTCACGTTTGGATAGCGATACAGGTAAAGAGTTCAATACCTATTTTTGGTCTTCTCCAACAACAAGACCCAAAAGAAAATCCTTTACACAATTGATTAAAGAACACATATGATGATTTGGGTTATCCATCATTTGGCAAAAAATGGATCTTCCATATAGAGGCTACCCAAATATGATTATATTGGAGAACCATTTTCAACAACCGTCTCCTAATGGGTCTTTCGTTGGAGACAACCTTACTTCATAGTTTTATAGGCGTGATGCATCTAGGTTATATTACTCTTGATTTTAGCCTGTGTCTATCAAAGCTATTGCTACCATTTTACTTTTTGTGTATGAAGTCAAAAGAAGCCACTTTTTAGTGGTTTCAGCTTTGAAGACAAAAATGACTTTAGCTTTGTCGCTTTTTAGTTTTTAGGTATTATGTTGGACTTCTAGTGTACCATTTTAGGTTTGGGGTCTCACAATGGGCCTCCTACCACAGACAACACACTTACACCCCTTATAAGCGTAATGCATACTCAAACATATATTACTCTTCATTTTAGCCACACGTCTATCAAAGCTATTGCTCCTACCATTTTACTTTCTGTGTCATGAAGCCAAAGATTATTTTCGAGCAGGTTTCAGGACTTTTGACTTCCACTCCGGGAGAAAATGAGCTGCAGTTCGGTCCGCGGTCCCCTTGTCGCTTTTAGTTTGGTTTTAACTTAAGAAGCCGTTTTCATATGTGCGCGATTAGCTGAGCTTTTGTTTAATTCCTAACAAAAATCCTATCAAAGATGACTTTATTTTCCAAAGAGTTACACATAACACTTTATTTTGTAATAATCAAGCTTGTATAGATAGAGTGAGAGCTGAGTAGAAGAAGATTTTTGCTCCCGACTGACTGACCCTAGATGCTGACCACACGTGAATACGTCTCCAGATGACCGATCATTCGCGCTACAGCCAAAGTACGCCTCCACACTGGATGATGCGGATTCCCCGTCCAACCACGGAGACGGATTTCGCCGCTTCGCTGGTCAGCAGGCAGCAGCCGCTTAAACCCTCGTTCCCCACTTTCCTCCTCGTCCCCAAACCCCGCTCACCTCCCCTCCTCCGCCCCCGCCACCGCCTGCACTCCCCAGGCCCTCCACAATAGGCGGCTCCCCGCATCTCGCCGACTCCCTAATGCTCTCGCCGGCCTCCCCCCGCTAGGCCGCGCCGCGGACGAGCTTCCCCACCACCTGCTCGCCCGCCCGCCCGCGCCGCGCGACCGCGCTCGCGCCTGCGCCCCGCTGCGGCCTCGGTTTCTGCTTGACCGGCGGCGGCGGCGGCGCTGCGGGGAGGACCAACCTGAGGCGGTCCGTGGCGTCGATGGTGGTGGCGCAGGTGACGCCGGCGCCGCTGCTGCGGCGCCACGGCTCGGCGCCCCCGTGGCTGTCGTCGTCGTCGCCCTTCTTCCTGCACCGCCGCGTCCGCCGCGCCTCGCCGCCGCCGGCGATTTCCGGATGCAGGAGGTTGTCGCCGTGGCGCCGAATCACTCTTATTTCGTGTTAGAGTCATTCGATGTTCGTCGTGGCCTTTGGAGGTCGTTGAAATGTCCCCTTCGGTCTTCGGACTATGTGAAGTGGGCGTTCTCTAGGCGGTGCTTAGCTGTGTGCCTGTGTCGGGTCGGGAATGATGCTTATGCTTGTGCTGTTCTAGGCGCAGAGTCATTAGGTGGATTTGCGTCTACCGCTGTGATTTAGACTGTCTCGGGAGCTCTGTTCTTTCATTTCCAGCTAAATAACCCCATGTCTTGGCTCTGCCAACGAACTAATCACAGGATGCAGCGGTTGCTGTGTTAGGCAAGGGAACACGGTGTCACATCCTATTGTTCCATGATTGTTCTGTTCTGACCTGTCTGTGCGCTGCCACCTAATAGTAGTACACTTAACCTTGTCATTGTACCTTGCAATTTATTCACTCTCTCTGAAATGTTCCCCTTTAGACATTTTTCAATGACTTAAGAATTTCATGTTGCTTGCTGCTTTCTAACTTTGGTAATCGTTTTGACTGACAGGCAGGACTATTCTCATAGCTCAGATATGGCAGTTCAAGGAAGCAGTGGTTTCAAGCTTCGGTTCTATCCGAACTTAAACATGCGAAATATTGCACAAGAATGGGTTCAAGAGAGCCGGAGGCTGTTCTATCTCAAAACTGCCAACAATGTCACAAATAACATCTATAAGGGAAGCACTCCTTTACGGGCTGGGAATGTGCAAAATGAACTCTCTGAAGATCGCAGGGGTTTGAACTACACTTACTTGCATAATCTTAGAGAACGTGTATCATCCAATTCAATTGTAAATAGACATGGTAATAGTCAAGAACTGGTGGGGCATAGTATGATAAATCAGCCTGTGCAATCAGTGCCAGCTCCAATAAGTGTTGTTAATAATAGTGCCAAGTGTTTGAGCATGCCTAGAGCCTCTAAGGTGGAGATTCCTTGGCGTGAATATTCACCAGCAGAGGATCCTTTGCTTGATGAATCTAATACAGAGGTAATTTTGGAGCTTGATGATAAAGTTCATGATGGTGATGACAAAAAGGAGAAGAAACTTGTAGTAAAAAAGATGGTTTCACCTTTGCCAACTAAAGCAGCCTTCTGTGAGGAATCTTTGAAAGCACGGAAGGCACTTGCTAGCATCTACGACAAAGTTTTGGTAGTTGACAATATCGAGTCAGCTAGGAGCATTGTTAAACTGCTCACTACAAAGTACAAGAGCTTTATTCATGCATGTGATACAGAGGTAAAAAGGAACCCTGCTTGATTTATTTGCTCCTATAGAGTGGTCAGGTTGTCCATCCTTATTCATCTAGGCAAACCATTTGTTTCACAAAGACACAAAATGTTCCTTTTTTTTTGTAAGTATTAGGTTTAGCTGAGTGATATCTTTTTACTTTGAGTTGTCATCTGTCATGAATTACTTCAGTGTTCGTTCCAATTCGATAGTTGTCACAAGAAACTTCTGATGGTGATAGATTGTAAATCCTGGGACTCTGTTTGCTGACCCGTGTGTTTGTTATATTTTCCTCATTAATGTATCAAAACATGCCATAGGCAATGCATGAGTTGAAGTCA
The DNA here is from genome assembly GCA_904845875.1 of Miscanthus lutarioriparius. Lineage (NCBI taxonomy): Eukaryota > Viridiplantae > Streptophyta > Magnoliopsida > Poales > Poaceae > Miscanthus > Miscanthus lutarioriparius. The sequence continues at coordinate 116,204,773 of CAJGYO010000007.1, read as the reverse complement.
GCTATCATGAGCAATGCTGAAGGTTATAGTCTGTATCAGCTTCACAAGTTTCATGAGCTAATATGCTCAATGTCTGCTTCTACGATGGCAAGCAATGCTCAAAAGTGAACTCCACTGTAGTTATTTGAGTATAATGTTTCTGCAGGTAGCAAATATTGATGCCAAAGAAGAGACACCAGTTGGTCATGGAGAAGTAATATGCTTTAGCATCTATTCAGCAAATTCTGATGTACAGGCAGCTGATTTTGGAAATGGCAAAACTTGCATTTGGGTTGATGTTCTAGATGGTGGAAGGGGTGTCCTGATGGAGTTTGTTCCTTTCTTTGAAGATCCATCCATCAAGAAGGTGCAATAATTTTCCTATGTCAATCAGTTTCATGGCTATTTTTCTCCTTCTATGTTAGTTGAAGTTGTACTCTGCACTTCTTTCCTTACTGCTCTATTTACTCTTACAAACTTGAAACAAATGGATGTACTTCACTATTTTATCCTTGTCAGTTTCATGAAATCATCAACATGATAAAATTGCAATCTTTGTATTGGTAAAATCATACCTGGTTAATACCAAATGAATCACATGTGAACTACTTTTAGCTTTGTTTTTCTTGAATTTTCTGAAGTCAACATTCATGTTCCCTTCATCATGTAGGTTTGGCATAACTATAGTTTTGATAACCATGTCATTGAGAATTATGGAATCAAAGTTGCTGGGTTTCATGCTGATACAATGCATCTTGCACGCCTTTGGGATTCATCAAGAAAAATTGATGGTGGATATTCACTTGAAGGACTTACAAATGACCGTAGAGTCATGGATACTGTTCCAGAGGATTTACCTAAATCTGGAAAGATATCAATGAAAACCATCTTTGGCAGGAAAAAAGTTAGAAAAGATGGATCTGAAGGGAAAGTTGTATCTATTGATCCAGTCAAAGAGTTACAAAGGGAAGACAGAGAGTTATGGATTTGTTATTCTTCTCTAGATTCAATGAACACATTGAGACTTTATGAGAGCTTAAAAAAAAAGCTTGAAACAAGGAGATGGGTCTTGGATGGTTGTCCTAGGGGCACCATGTACGATTTCTATGAACAGTATTGGCGTCCCTTTGGTGCCCTACTTGTGAAGATGGAAACAGAGGGCATGCTTGTTGACCGTGGTTATCTTTCAGAGATAGAAAAGGCTGCTATTGCTGAACGGGAACTAGCTGCAGATAAGTTTCGGAAATGGGCATCTAAATATTGTCCTGATGCCAAGTCCATGAATGTGAATAGCGATACTCAAATTCGCCAACTTCTCTTTGGTGGCATTGAAAATAGGTATTGCCTTTCACTGATTTCTTTACTAAGGTTTGAAAGCCTTTTCTGTTTCCATATACCTTTTCACTGTGGTATCTTCCTCAGTGCACTTCATGTTTGGATCTTTATGAAAGGCGCCAGTAATTATGGTAGTGGTTTGGTGTAGAAGACATTAGTTTGACTGCAAGTCATGGCGTCATGCACAATGGGACACATGACCCAAAGCCCTAACTTGATAAGAATTTACTTTTATCTTTTATAAGCAAGAGCCAAAATGGGAAATGGAAACTAAATTTTCCATTGCCTTTTGTGCCTGCTTAGCATTTTGTGTATGTAATACCCTAGGCAGAAGTGAATTGAATGTTCTTGGTTTTTTTTTGGTATCTTCTAGTAATTTGATTGTGCATATATCCAAGGAAACTGGAAACTCAAGCTTTCTTTCAAATTGTTTCCGTACAATTCCTAAAAGAGTTAAACTTTGTTACCTTTGTAACAGACACAGATCTGGTGAAACTTGGCCACAGAGTAAAACTTTTAAAGTGCTAAATGAAGAAAATGTTACTACAGAGGGTAAGAAGACGTCAAAGTATCGTACTATCGAACTTTGCAGTATTGTTGAAGATCTGAAAACTGATATGTTCACCCCGAGTGGCTGGCCATCAGCCAGTGGGGATGCATTGAGAAGTTTGGCTGGTAAAATACCTACAGAATATATTTACACAATGGATGATATCCAAGAGGATGATGAAGATACAAATGGTTCAGAAAACCCAGATGGAGATTCCTCTTATGGAACAGCATATGAAGCGTTCGGTGGAGGAAAGAATGGAAAAGAAGCATGCCATGCAATTGCAGCTTTATGTGAAATATGTTCTATTGATTCATTGATATCCAATTTCATTCTTCCGTTGCAGGTTAGCTAGCCGATTTTGTTATCGTTCCTACCTTGAGACAGCATGCCTGACATTTGCTGCAATGCAAATTGGATTTTGCTGATGTTATGTATGCTCACAGCGCAAAAATTCTTGTGTTGTGTGCTGTGAGGATGCATCAACAAACGTGCTGATTTGTTTAGGCTATATTTTTTCTCTTTTTCTTTCTGCTTTTGTTGAGAGGAAGCATGAGGTTGCTAAATTTAGTGTCTATCTGCACCATCAAGTCAAGTTTGAGTTTTTGTTGATTAGGATTATATAGTTTTAAAATTTTGTTCTTAGCAAAGTAACTGTTGCATTCAGTTCTTGTGATTTGAGTCCTCCCCCATTTGTAGTGTGCCCCTTGAGATATCTTTGAGGGCTTTAAAGCCTTAAAGGTGGCTAGCTACTTCATGCTCACATTCAAGCATGCAATGTGAGTGACTGAGGATATTGCTATTAGGTGTTTCTGCTGGCTTTTGTCAGCATACTGATTATGCTTAGCTAACTGCATTTGTCTACGAAGTATTTCCATGTGCCGTGTATCTGATAAATCCCTAACTCCATGGTAGGGAGATCATATATCATGTGCGGAGGGGCGCATTCACTGTTCATTAAATATCAATACTGAGACAGGGCGCTTGTCAGCGAGAACACCAAATCTACAGGTATGCACATTCTTTTGTGTTTATGTGGGATTTCTATGGAGCTTCTTAAATCGTCATCTCTGGCTTGTTATTAAGTGCATGATATATCACTGTACAAGAAGAGGAGGGAAAGACAAACATGTGTAGTTACAAATTTATTTTTCAATAAAATAATCAATGATATCACATCTTTTGTTTACTAGTATGTAAATGCTGCTGCTTCACAAAATCATCATACAAGATGGATGTGGTTATGATTAATGTCTGCTGATTATAGCCTGAGGCTTCAGCATTCACTAGTCGCACTGGATAATATATTTAACTCCAAAAGTAACTCTAGTTGCAATACAGTTTAGATCTGTTAAATAGTGCTTGCAGCTAAAGTACCACCCTATTCTTTTGGTCAATATCATTTATTCAAACTCAATACGTGTCCCTTCCAGAATCAACCTGCCCTTGAGAAGGATAGGTATAAGATTCGCCAAGCTTTTGTTGCAGCTCCAGGGAATTCTCTTATTGTTGCAGATTATGGTCAGGTGTGCGAACTAGTGCTTAATAGTCAACATTTTTGTCCTTGAATGACCTTTCATCTTAATTTCTTATTAAAGGCATGTTTTAATGTAGCTGGAGCTTAGGATCTTAGCCCACCTTACTAATTGTAAAAGCATGCTGGATGCTTTCAAGGCCGGTGGTGATTTCCATTCTAGGACAGCCATGAATATGTACCAGCATATCCGTGATGCTGTCCATGAGAAGAAAGTTCTTCTTGAGTGGCACCCTCAACCTGGTCAAGAGAAACCTCCAGTGCCTCTATTGAAGGTACTTCAAGTGCTACTAGTTTTATTTACAGCTTTGGCGTTTCTTAGTTATTTTTTATTTGTTTTAACTGCTTATATACATATATTGTACTTACGTTGGAATTATAATCCCCTAGTGCTAGTAGTTTGTAGTTCATTCAATCAAATTCCTACTAATTTTTTTAAAATGATACATAGATACATGTATATCATTCTTGTGATTTTGGGACTTGTGAACTTTTGAATGCTATTTCATTTGTGGAGTGGTGTCGTTCCAGAATATTTATTGGATAGACCATTCCATTGCACTTTTTTTTTTGAATTTCAGTCAGCCACTATGGATCCACACACCCTAACACTTCATCCTGGGCATTCGGTTTAAACGCGACACTTCGGTTCGGTCTATTCGGTTCCTCAAAAGTTCGTTTTTCAAGATTGAAAAGCCGATCGGTTAATCAGAGAATGCAAAACTGACCATTTCGGTTTCGGTTTTTTACTTGGGTTTTTTGGTTTTAACCGAGAAAACCGAACCTACCTCCCATCCACAACGCGCGGAACTTCACCAGGAGCAGCAGATGCGCCGCCGGTCGCCACCTTCCACTTGTGCAGCACCGCCGTCAGCCCGCCACCGCCTGCTTGCATCCGCGACGCGCCACTGCCGTCGCGCCGTGGAGCAGCCGCGACGTGCAGCCACTGAGCATGCCTCCGCTCCGCGCCTCGCCTCGCCCGCCGCGCCTCGCCTGGTCCTGCCGCTGCTCCACGCTCCGCCAGAACGCCTCAAGCCTCACAGTCACGCCGCCGCCGCCTGGATTTAGGTTTCGGATGGGGAGTCGGATGGGAGATGGAGAGGGCCAGAGGGAGTCGGACGGGAGACTGGGAGAGGGAGACTGGTAGAGGCCTCAAGGCCTGCCTAGAGCGGTTCGTGGTGGGCCTTGGTGGGCTGCATCGACCATCGAAGAATGGGGAAGCGGAGACGGAGATTGCTACGAGTTCAGTTTCGCGGTTGTTCGGTTCCGTTCAAGTCAAAAACCGACTTCGCAACCGAACACCGAAGTTCCCAGAATCCAAAACCGAAACCGAACTGAGAAACCGAGAAACCGACAGTTCGGTTCGGTTTTGGGCCTTAATGTGCCCAGGCTGACTAACACTAGGCATTCCTCAAAGGCTTGAGCTAAGAATGCCATGATTGTATTGCATCCGTGTGTTGTTGAATAACATTTGTTGCACTAAATATTTTGAACTCTCACATCGTCAGTATTGAACCTTAAATAACAGTACTAAATTGCTGCAATGGCTGGTACCCTTGTACTGTTGTACATTCCATACACAAGAGCATAGTTTGTATTTTAAATAAGATGCACCCATCTTTTTCATCAATTGCTATTGAGCAAGAATTTTCCTGCGTGTACTTTTAGTTCTCTAAATGCTTCATGCCCTGATGTTCATATTATACTCTGTTCTTCCCAAAATAACTGCACATCTCTCTTTTCAAGGAGTTAAACTTTTTAAAATTTGACCAAATCTATACAAAACTATACTAATATTTATGATGCGTAATAAGTACCATCAGATTAATAGTAAAATATATTTTCAGAATAAACATATTAGAAGAACCAAATGTTGATAATGTTTCTATTAATCTACTCATTTTTTTAATAAGATGACTCCTCGAAAAGCGAGAAGTGCAGTTATTTTGGGTCGAAGGGAGTACTATATTTTGTGATTAAGGAAATATATGTGCATTGTTTTTTACAGAATCACATAAACATTATATGAAATAGAAATACTAATGGTAATTACGGAGTTGAATTAAATTTGGTTTTTCCATTTTAGGATGCTTTTGGCGCTGAGAGGAGGAAAGCTAAAATGCTTAATTTTTCCATTGCTTATGGAAAGACAGCTGTTGGGCTATCCCGGGATTGGAAGGTATGAAGCTTATTGCTACCAAAGTACCAACCTAGATCTGCATTTCAAACTAGGATTTTTGGGTCAGCAATCTGATCAAAGTATGCAGGAATTGATCATTTCTTTTTGGAGCTGACTTTAGTGATTCTTTTATAGTTTTATTACAATTGTCCCAGCAAAACAACAATAGATGCGTGCTACAGCAATTTTCATAACTTGATCTGAGTGCTGCTGCTAAGGAACGAGGATGCTTTGCTCCCTTAATTTCTTTCTATTCTTTTTTGCCAATTTGTGAGATACATGACCATATTAGCTCTCTATTTAAATTTCTGGCATGTTAGGTACTGGTTATTGTCAATTCAGTTGTTATGCAGTGTATCCAAGATGTCTTTCCCTTCATGTTTTGTGCTCTATACAGTACAAAAGATCTTTTAAAAAAGTGTCATAACAAGCTCCAGAGTTGTGGCCCAGGTTTCTGTTAAGGAGGCAAGGGATACATTGAAACTCTGGTATGGAGATAGAAAAGAAGTGTTAGCTTGGCAAAAAAGTCAGAAGAAGCTTGCACGCGAGCAATTCGAAGTCTACACTTTGCTTGGGCGGTCACGCCATTTTCCTAACTTGACTCAGTTTGGTCCTGGTCAACGAGGTCATATTGAGCGTGCTGCTATAAATGCACCAGTGCAGGTACTTATTACTGATTGTGGCTCAATGGTTATGCTTCATTGCTTCTAAAACTTGACCTTCAACTTGGTATCTCTGATCATCAGGGAAGTGCAGCAGATGTTGCTATGTGTGCCATGCTTGAAATCGAAAGGAATGTCCGCCTTAAGGAGCTTGGTTGGAGGCTCTTGTTGCAGGTTCGTCTTCTTTTTTATATATATATTTATAATACAATGCATTCTGGCTCACAACTTTATTACATCTTAAAAGATGGGCAAGCCACTATTTGCGTTTCCTTTGATGTAAACCGAGTGAAGCTGACAGATAACTATTCGATAACATCGTTGGGATAACATTGGTTGCAATGTTTGCATGTCAGGTGCATGATGAAGTGATACTGGAAGGGCCTTCAGAATCTGCTGAGGTGGCCAAGGCTATAGTGGTGGAGTGTATGTCCAAACCTTTCTACGGAACCAACATTTTGAAAGTCGACCTGGCTGTTGACGCCAAGTGTGCAAAGAGCTGGTATGCTGCCAAATAGTCTGAGCAGATGCTGTCATCCGAGGAATGTCTATATATATGCACATGTTTGCCTGCCACAAGGCTGATGACACCGTGCAATCAAGACCCCACTGTTCAGATAAAAATTGGTGGACTCGGTCGTCATGGAGACTGCAGGTCCAGGATCATGAGTTTGAAGTGGTAACCCCAGTCCTGACAGGATCACACGCCCATTTCTTGGCTGCAGCAGAACAGTAGAAGACTGAAGACTCTGCTGCCAGCACCTGGAGTTGTTGTGGATGTACACCAGTAGTGTATTAGCACCCAGATTTCTTCGAGGGTAGGTTTCTCAGTAGACCATATCAGAATTCGAGATGGCTCGATCTCGAGTGAAGTAGCAGTGCCAAAACATGCTGTTCTGTTCATAATATAACTTGTTCAGCGTGCTGGTGCTTTAGGTTAGTTTACTGATTTGTTCTGTTCCAGTGAGGCCAATTATCGTCGCTGTGGTTGGTGATGCTGTGTTTATGTTGGTCGAGGGATAATACAGTTTAGCTTTTTAGCATCAGCTATTTATTGTCCTTTTCTAGAGCCAAGTTTTTTAGCATCCCTCGGCATTATCGGGGGATAACTAGTCATTCTTATCGGCTATGGCTAGGTGTCAGCCACCTAATAGCTAGAGCTAACTGTTAGTTGGTTAATAGTTAGCTGGCTTAAATTAGTCATGTGCTGTTTGGATGCAAGAGCTACTATTTTGGTATCATGTGATGCTGCTGCTGCTGTAATGCTGCCTCTACAGTGCTATACTGCTATTGGTCCTGTGCTGTGATGTTGACCTGTGTGCATCCTCTCCTATTGCCGCTATGCCACTGATACAATAATAAAAATAAAACTCTCCTATTGCCTTTACTGTGTTATTGGTTGAATAAAATAGAGGTGCTTATGCGCATAAAAATGAAAGTATTAATGCTGCATACAAATTTATAGTCCAACGATCAATCTCGCATAAGTGCACGAATAAACTGAAAAATACTTAAGGCCCTTTTGGAATGCAGGATTGAGTTTATTTTTTTCAGGAAACACGCAGGAACAGGTAAAAAAACCTGTGTTCCAAATGGGGCCTTAAGGTGCATACCAATTTAATTATTTGTCCTTACTACTATTCTCTCCCAACCACTCTTCTAGCTAGCAAACTGTTGGAAATATATTGGCATTCATATTTTGATCCTCATCTTGGTATTTGCGTCATTTCTTCAACAGGTAGACAGCTGCAAGAATGGCACATAGTTTTCATCAAGATCACATATGTCAAAGTATGCATCTTTCATTGCACTTTCTCTCATAAAACTATGGACGTCCATGCATGCAAGTATTATCTTGCTTTGCTCTGCATTGGGTGACTAGGTAGGTTCAATAAAATCCTCCACATCATCTTTAAAACTCTAAAACAAGAGCGCTTGATATCATCGTGAAGAGATGAATGTGCATAACCGAATACCTCCTTTTTTCTCACTTGGTTCTGGCCTCGTAAATACTCTAGAAAATGATACTTCACCCCCTTGCATGGTGCAAGATAACCTGGTCGGTTAGTATCGATCCCTGAGTTGACAAGACAAACTTTCCTAAAAAGCAGTTGACATTAGATAACACATAATGACAATGGTAATAAGAATCTCAATTTGATGGTGACAAGTGAGACAACATGTGCAATTGTTAGATGGTTGTGAGGGTATAACCCCCGATACCAGCAGGGCTGTACATGGGCCGATCCGCTAGGGAAGGCCTAGCCCACAAGACTGCGCATGGGCCATGCTACCGGTGGAGGCCCAGCCTACGAGATGACACCTTGCAAGGCACGACACAGGTCGGCGTGCCTCGCGAGACTGCGTGAAGATCTTTGATGATCTAGGAAACCTACTCGGATATGCTAGATCCCGTAATATTTGTAACTTCATATCTTGTTAAACCAATCATGATAGAAACAATCGATCTGTAATCCTACCCCTAGCTATATAAAGCGGGTAGGGACCCCCCTGTTTTCATCTGATCATATGCAATACAATTCACAAAGACATAGGATGTAGGGTATTACGTCAAGCTGACGACCCGAACCTATCTAATCGTTGTCTCTCGCGTTCTATGTCACCATCCGGCCCCCTCACGTGCACCTCCATCGATTCATCTACTACCGTGGGCATACCCTTCGGTAGACTGCCGGATGTATTTCGTCGACAGTGGCGCGCCAGGTAGGGGGTGTGCGTGCTGAATTCATGGCGTACCAGATGGTCACTTTCCCGAGCTCCATGGCCTTTCCCGAGTCGGGCTAGATCTTCACGGTCGGATCCATGGCCTAGGTCATTGGCCCCGACGGCAACGGGGAGATCGTGGAGACGGTGCAGGATCACCCTGCACCAATCACGCCAACACCTGCAATGACATCTCCTATCCTAGTGCCCCGCCGCTGGGTTAGGAGATCCATCAGCAATGATGATCTGATCGGATCCATCGATCGGGTCATAGAACGCTTAGCGGAATGTCAACTCCTCGTGGATTCGGTCTCAGATCAATCTAGAGCGAGCGACGAGTTTCCCATACTCCAAGATCACCAAGCCGCTTCAACCGAGTGACCTACTCGGCCACATCGTTCAAGGCGGCCAGATTCCGATCTGTGATCGTGGCTACCCAGAGGGGCGCACGGTGCGTCGCCGACCACTTCCCGCTACCGGCCTATGTTTGACCGACTACGAGGCCCCGATGGAGGACCCGTCGAAGCCCTATCCCTTTGGGCTAGAGGGTGCGGATCTGCGTACTAGAACGCCATCCACCACCTCTTTGTTGACCACGTCGAGTGCGACCACATCACCGACCTCTACATCATCGACCCGACTGACTCCGGTTAGCCCACGCCCATGTCAACATGGTGGCTATTCGCCAGCTTTTGGATGAACCCTCTCTTCCAACCAAATCTCTCCATAACGTTCTGAATGAGATTCCGGACTATTATTCCGAGGGCTCAACAAGACCGCATTGAGCTGCCCTGCTTCCCCTTGGGGTTCGGGGGCATGATCTTCCACGTCAGCCACGATAGCGTCACCAAGGACGATGAAATCGCTGAAGAGCGCGAAGCTGGTCTAGCGAAGAACGCCGATCGCCAACGTCGCCGAGATGCAGAAGCAACCCAAGTGGCCGACAAAGATGGTCGCGACCCACCTCGCCATCAACGTAATCTGGAGGAGGCGTTTGACATGGTGGGCGACCATTCAGTCTACTAGACTCCAAGCGCCAATCTAGCCGTCGCTTTCAACAAGCTCGACAAACTCCCTCACACTCCATAGGTCGAGAAGGTCCAAGAACATATCATAACAGCGCAAGTCCAAGTCAACAAATTCTAGAACGACACCCCATCTTATTCCACCGCATCAGCTCATAGCCGCCGCTCCTATCGTGATGGAGGAGGCCAGCATCATCCCCTAACCTCAGGCTGGAGGTCCCTACCTCTATAGAGGATCTAGAGGCAACTATGAAGCTCATTCACGCCATGATGGCCGCCCACCGCGCCCCTAGGGAGGTCGGGGTGGCAACCGCAACCAGGAGGTCAATCAACCCCTTCGCGACCTTTGTGACCACATCAATGCTGGCGCAGATGTCCGTGGCCGCATAAAAAATAGCAGGTCCGCATGCTACAAAGTAGAGATGGAGCGTCGCTGGCAATTCGACGCCAAACATGAGGGATTTGCTGCCCATCAAGCGCCACTTCCCACCGGCGCATCAAGACTTCGCACCTTCATGAAAAGGCTTCAAGCCATCCGGTGGCCTGTGGGTTTCAAGGTTCTTGGTGTTAACACCTATGACGGAAAGGCCAACCCCGCTCAGTGGCTAACTCTATACAAGATCGCCGTAAGAGCCGCAGGCGGAGAGACAAAGACGTCATGACAAACTATCTACCCATCATGCTTAACCAGTCTACGAACAACTAGCTCCTCAGCCTGCGAGGGATTCCATCCAATCTTGGGATGACCTCAAGAAAGTCTTCACCGACAATTACATGGCTATGTCCGAGCAGCCCAACACAAAGTATGACTTGGAGAAGCTTCATCAATCCTCCCGGGAGTCCCTGCGTGACTTCATCGGTGCTTCTTCTCGGAGATAAGAAATTCCGTTCCCAACATCCCTGATGTTGAGGCCATCGCCGCTTTCACCAAGGGGCTCTAGCACGAGCAACTCCGTGGCAAGCTATACCGTAAGAGGCCCACAACCATCGATGAATTGATACAAAAAGGAAACGGATATGCCAATGCCAAAGAAGCCGAATGGGTTGCCTACTCCACTCACCACCAATGCCGCGATGATGATCGTCGTGAAGACAGGCGCTACGACGACCGTGACCACCGCCGTGAGGACCAAGACCGCCTCAATGACCGTGACCGCCGCCAAGATGACCGTGAGCCCTAGCGTGACGATCGCCGGATAGCTCGAGAGGCAGACAAGGCCGCCGTCGCCGGCCTGATAACTCCATCAACACCATCAACGCTCGTGCCAAGCGCACCTACGACGCTGATTTTGGCAAGCTGCTAGATAGCCCATGCCCTATCCATAAGGATGCCAAGCACACCATGCGAGAGTGCAAAGGCCTAAAAATAGCGCTCGGTGGCGAATCATCAAAGAAGCCACGGCGCAACGATGATGAGACCAAGGACGGTCAAGGCGGAGAACGAGGCAAGAACAAGGGCCCAACATACCAAGACCCCACCAAGACCGTCGCCACCATCTTTGGTGGGAAAGCTATCTCTAAAGACAAGCGGGAGCAGAAGCTAGTAGCTCGATGTGTCATGTCGGTCGCTACATATGATGGACCCATCGTTGATCCCAAGTACCTCGACTAGGTTGGAGCACCTGATCACCTTCTCCAAGGCCGACTAGTGGTTGGATGTCCCATACCTAGGGCATTTTCCACTCATCCTGGATCCCATCATCAAGGACATGCGCTTCTAGAGGTCCTCATCGACGGAGGAAGCACCCTCAACATCCTATTCGTTGGGTCCCTAGAGGATCTTGGGATCAAGAAAGAAGACCTTACCCCATGGGCTCTCTATTCTAGGGGATCATTCCCAGAAAAGCCTCCCTACCTCTAGGATAGATTACACTGCTGGTACAATTCGGCACCGCCAAGCACTTTCATGTCAACTACATCAACTTCCTGGTTGCCGACTTCAACACGACGTACCATGCCATCCTTGGCCGACCAACCCTCACCAAGTTTATGGCCGTGCCGCACAACACGTACCTGGTGTTGAAGATGCCAACGAAGCAGGGGTCCTCTCCCTGCGTGCCAACCTCGACATCACCTACTCCTACGAGAAGGAAAGCTTTGTGCTTGCCGAGGCTACTAACATCTCCATCCGCATGCAGGACTGCCTCGTGTCTTCGTAGTAGATCTCCCCATAGGACCTAGAGATCCCAACCATGGAGGCCGCTCGAGCATCAACCAAGTCCAAGGAGGTGAAGGAAGTGGTCCTCATCCCCGGCGACCAGTCTAAGACTACTCGGATCGGGGTCGACCTCGATCCCAAATAGGAAGACACGCTTGTCAGCTTCCTAAGGGAGCATGTTGATGTGTTCGCATGGAAACTAGCGGACATGCCCGGCGTGCCTCAAGAGCTGATCGAGCACTCCTTAAATGTCTCGGCGATCACCAAGCTGATCAAGCAGAAGCTTCAATGATTCGTGCAGGACAAAAAGGAGTCCATTAGGGTGGAAATAACTCGGATCTTAGCTGCTGATTTTATCAAAGAGGTGTATCATCCGGAGTGGTTAGCCAACCCGATTCTTGTAAGAAAAAAGAATAAAGAATGGTGAATGTGCGTTGATTACACCAATCTCAACAAACAATGCCCTAAAGACCCCTTCGGCTTACCTCGCATTGACGAGGTCATAGATTCTACAACCGGTTGTGAGCTCCTGTGTTTTTTAGATTGCTACTCTAGTTATCACTAGATCACACTGAAGAAAGAAGTCCAGATCAAGATGTCATTCATTACGCCCTTTGGCACCTACTGCTACACGACCATGTCCTTTGGGCTCAAGAACACAAGTGTGACTTATCAAAGAGCCATCTAGCCTGCCTCAAGGACCAGATCAGGAAGAACGTCGAGGCCTACGTTGATGATGTGGTGGTTAAGTCTAAGTCTACCGACACTCTCATCGCCGACCTCACCGAAGTTTTCAAAGCCCTAAAAGTATACCGATGGAAGCTGAATCCCACTAAATGCATTTTAGCGTTCCATCTAGATCTGCTAGGCAACATCGTCAGTCACCACGACATCGAAGCCAACCTAGAGAAGATAGTGGCGGTGACCAACATGAAGCCACCAACTTGTGTCAAGGATGTCCAAAAGCTAATGGGGTGCATGGCGGCTTTAAGTCATTTCATATCTTGTCTAGGCGAAAAGGGACTCCCCTTCTTCAAGCTACTCGAGGCTCAAGAGACATTTGTCTGGTCGGAGGATGCTGACAAGGCATTCGCCGAGCTCAAGCGGTTCCTTACCACACCTCCGATCATGATCGCCCCAAAAAGGATGAAACCCTGCTAATCTACATCACAACGACTAATTGGGTTGTCAGCACCATCATCGTTGTTGAACGAGAAGAGGCCGGACACGCATACAAAGTCCAGCGTCCAGTCTACTTCATCAGCGAGGTCCTAAATGAGTCTAAGACTTGCTACCCCTAGGTCCAGAAGCTGTTGTACGCCATCCTAATCACATCCCAAAAGCTCTATCACTACTTGATGCCTACCACATAGCGGTAGTTACTGAGTACCCACTCGGCGACATCCTCCGCAACAAGGAAGCCAGCGGTCGCATCATTAAATGGGTGGTCAAGCTCGGCACCTATACCATCGACTTCAGGCCTCGCCACACGATCAAGTCACAGGTGCTCGCCGACTTCATCACCGAGTGGACGAATATGTAGACTCCTATCCCGGTTGACCACCCCGAGTACTCCTATCTCAACCTCAACGGTGCTGGGCTAGGCGCATTTTTCATCTCACCATCAAGGGATAAGCTTCGCTATGTTCTCCGCCTATACTTCCGAGCATCCAATAATACCACTGAATACGAGGCAACACTTCATGGTCTCCGTATAGCTATCGAGCTCGGTGTTAAATGCCTCTAGGTGTATGGTGACTTCGCCCTTGTGATCAATCAGCTCAACAAGGATTGGAATTGCACCAACGAGAAGATGGACGCTTACTACACCACGATAAGAAAGGTAGAAGACAAGTTCTATGGTATCTAGTACCACCATGTGGTCCGGGCTAACAACCAAGCAGCCAATGAGTTGTCAAAGTTAGGGCCAACCTGGGCCAAAGTTCCTATCGAAGTGTTCATCCAGGACCTCATGACGCCATTCATCAAGTAGGGGTAAGAAGGTGTTGAAGAAAAGCCACTTGCCGAGCTATTAGTTGCAGCGGTCCCTGGCCCGAGCAGTGATTGGAGGGAACCTTTCATCAAATACCTCACCACTACAGATGTCCTAGATGACAACACACAGAGAGAATGCCTCACCCACCGTAGCAAGCATTACGTCCTAGTTGAAGAAAAGTTGTATCGCAAGAACGCCAAAGGAGAGCTACTCTAGAAGTGCATCTCCATGGAAGAGGGTAAGAAGATACTCAAGGAGATCCACGGTGGCACTTGCGGCAATCACACAGCCTCTAGAACACTGGTCGGCAAGGCCTTTCGAGCTGGTTTCTATTGGCCCTCAGCGGTTGCCGACGCCGAGACATTCGTTCACCGGTGTGAGAATTGTTAGTTTTTTGCTAAGCAAATCCACGTCCCGTCCCAGGCATTATAAACAATTCTTGCATCTTGGCCCTTTGCATGCTGGGGACTAGATATGATCGGGCCCTTCAAGCCCACACTGGGAGGTTTTCGCTGGGATCTACGTCTACATCAACAAATTCTCCAAGTGGATCGAATACAAACCCTCTGGTCCAAGCTACAGCAAAGAAGGCAACCGAGCTGCTCAACAACATCATTCACCGATTTGGCCTACCGAATAGCATCATCACCGACTTGGTGTCCACGTTCACTGGTGCCAATTTCTAGGACTTCTACGACGAAAGATGTATCTCAGTTAAGTATGTCTCGGTTGCGTCCCAGGGCTAATGGCCAAGTTGAGCGCGCCAACGGCATGATTCTCGACGCATTGAAGAAAAGGCTCTATAAGAACGAGCAAAAGCACCCCGACAAGTGGCTTAAGGAATTGCCAGCTATGGTCTGGGGATTGAGGACCCAACCCAGTCGACAACACTGGCATCTCCCCATACTTCATGGTTTTTGGTATCGAGGCCATTTTACTAGCCGATGTCGCTTTCTGAGCACCTAGAGTGGAGAACTACAATGAAGAAAACTCTGACCAAGCCTAGCTCATTGAGTTGGACAGCCTAGAGGAGGAGCGCCTGGTTTCGTGTGTTCGGACAGCGAAGTACCTTGATAGCGTGCGAAGATATTACAACCGCAATGTCAACGATCGATTATTCATGGTCAGAGACCTAGTGCTCCGTAAGAAGCAGAAGACCGACAGGATGCACAAGCTATCTTCACCCTAGGAGGGCCCCTTCATTGTCAAGGCGGTCACCCGACTAGGTTCCTATATGCTATGCGACATGGATGAAAGAGATGTCCCAAATTCTTGGCACATCGATCTTCTTAGGCACTTCTACCCTTGAAGGGTCTCCTTTCAAAGATATGTACCGCTCATATTCAAGTATTAATAAAATTTTTGTTCTAATGTTTCTCCATACTGTTATCTTCATGCTTTTTTCTAAGTGATTCTGCTTATGCATACAACATCTTAAAGATGACATGCCAACTATGCCAAAGGAAAATGCCCGAACAGACATGTTGATGCTCGGACACCTCCAGAGATGACCCTGTCTTCGACTTCTCCCTACATGTGCATGAGCGTCCGCCCTCTGCGTCATGGGTAGTCGATAGTGGTTCCCTAGCGATGCCCTGTTCTTCCGACACACACACACGGCCCCTGTGCCTCGCGTTATGGTCAACAGGCTAGCTAGGGCTAGGGACTCAGCTATACACTTCTGATCAGATGGTTTATATCAAATATAAACACAAATATACCATAACAACATGTGCTCACCAAAAGTTGCTAAGCACTTTGTACAATGATTCAACATGAGTTTTTTCTACTCTACGGAGCATCGCTCCCCCCCTTCACCGAATAGATCGACATCTTTGGCCAACCTCTTTGCCGGCTCTTCCGCATTGTCTTCCAGCCTGGTGATCTTCTCCGCGTCTGTGCCCTGCACGTACCTAGTCGCCACCCGTTGGAGATCCACTGAAGGGTAGTGTGACTGTAGCTGCGCGAGTGCATGGACGATGGCTCCATGGGTGGCGCTGCGTGCGAACTCCTTGAAGTCCGCCCATGTTGTCTGGCAACGATCTAGGACCGACTGGTATGGCTCATCTCCGGGTAGCCGTGCGCCCTTGGGTTGCTCAAGACCGACACAGTATAGCACGGGCTGGATTCCTATGGTCATTGCCTCTAGCTTTTCATCATGGGCTTTCACTTGTTCCATGAGCACCTGGAACTATGCCTGGGCCTGGTGTCGATACTCTACAAACAAGACAGCCATATGCTAAGCATGCGCTTAACGCCGCACAAGTCAAAATAGCGTGAAAACACTCACATCAAAGATCTTCAGTGATTTTCTAGACCTTCTCCTCCACTTTCTACTTTGCCTCCTGAATCTGGCTGAAGGCCTCTCGGGAAAGGCCGAGCTCCATCTCCAGTGTTGTGTATAACAGTCAGATGTCTCACAATGCTGAATACCACCAAAGCAAAATTCCAAGACCTACCTTTCTACCGATCAGTGCTACGGCTGAGCTGCTCGGCCATCGACTGGCTCTCCACCTCCATTTGCTAGTGCTCCTTCTCTAATGCCAGAACCTTCACCTCTAGGTCTTCCCTGACGGTGGTGCTCTTGGAGCGGCGCATGCCTAGAGGTCTTTCACCGACGCTTGTAGACTCTTGTTCTCCTCTAGTACCGAGAGCCATCTCCTCCAGCTACCACCAGCGGGCGCTGCTCAAACACCTTCATCACATTCTACAGCGAGCAAATGGATTAATAGATTACGCTATTTAAAGGACAAAGAAGATCTCTTTAGGCTTACCTCAATATGGCCCATCATCATATGTTAGATCAACCCTCAGTGTCTTTGTCTCTATGCTCGCCTCCACCTCCTCCAGCATCTCAAACTCTTCGCCACACTGAATGATCGTGCGGAGGAGTTGGGGCGGCGGGGTGGGCTCTCGCACTATCTCTTTGATCTCCACGGTGGCCACCACCAAGGTGCCCTCCTTGGTTGCTGTCGTGCTTAGATAGAGCATCCGAGCACCTCTCCCACCATTGATGCCGCTATAGATGACGCTTGTTCATCAACCATGGGTGGACCTTGTGCTGCACTACTTGGCGCATCCCCCACAGGCTCCGTACCTACTTGGCAGGGCCACTCCATGTCACTGCAGCATCCCATGCCTCCTCTACACCAAGATCGCCCTCGTCATGCAATCCACCACCAGGTGAGGTTGGTCCAGTTGTTAAGGGCTCCTCCATAGTAGGGGCGGTCGATTTCACAACCATCATTTGCTCCATGGTGGGGGCATCTAGATCCACCCTTTCCTATGCTTGCTCAGCATGGGGAGCTACTGGCTCCTCCATGTGCCTTCTATCATCAACAACCAATGGCTGCAGGACCTCCATCGACTCCGCACTACAACAACAAAAAAATCATTAAGAAGCATACCACCGTGCCAAAGAAATACAACAAATAAATAAAGCACTTACAACTAGGACTCCCGCTGCATAGCTCAAAACCTACGTCCCCGCCTAGAATCGGTCTGCCCGGCGGTCGAACTGCCTAGTGTCCCTACCCCAGCCACCGAGTCACTCGGGTGGTCTCGGGGACCATGACGGTCGCCTGCGTTGCTGCCACTAGAGTTGTCCATGTGGTCTCGGGGACTGAGGTAGCTGTCCGGTCTGTTGTTGTGATGCCACCTAAGCTGCTGCTACTAGTGCTGCCCGCATGCTGTCAGGTGTTGTTGCTACATCCCCTCGTGTCCACCGCCTCTCCCGCATCTCCACCCCAGTTGGCGCAGACTGCGGGGGCGTCACGACCCTTGGTGAAGGAGGCACCTCTTGTTCATCGTTGTCCGACGAGATTGACATAACCACATGCCATTTTTGAGGCTAGGCGGACGCGCCAATGGTTACCGACCTCTCTTCACGATGATGAGACGATGCAGCTATTTTTCTTATTTTCGGGGATGGCTCCTCACCAGCCGGCTACTTCCCCTAGAGCTTCTCGTGGACATACGATGTCCACTCATCTTCATCTTCACCATCAAGGTTGATCGAGCTATTCCCACTAGCCTCCGAACTGGATCAATGCTAAGGACATCTCGGCTAGGCATCAACACCCCTCGGCTAGTCAGCTGACGGCACCACCGAGAAGTATACCGACCAATCCTGCCCATGAATTTTTAGGAAAATGAAAGAGTATATTGCAATTGCAATAAGATAAGGGATCAACAAAACTAAAAAGAAGGCTCTTACCCATGGTGGGAGGGTCCCTACATTGAAGGCCCTCTGCTGATCATTGATCTTATGATGCCCCATGAGGTTAAACAACACCCAATTCGCCGCATGACTTCGTCTTGGTTAATCGGCTTGGGAACCTCATGGGTCCCATCAGTATCTCCCCAAATTCATATCCGGGATGTGCTCTCTCCTAGCTGGGCTAGCATTGCTGAAAAATGAAGTTTGTCGCCACTATGACCCCATCCACCATTCTTCGATCGATCAGTGCCAACAACTCCGTCACTTGCTCCATCCCATTGACACTAGGTCTCTCCGACCACTTGGCATTGCTCATGGGAATCTTATCAATGTCGCATGCCACATAGTGTCCCCCTGTGGCATGTAGAACCATCACTACGCCCAATACTTCACATTTGTGTTCAATGGGGTGGCGATGTATTGACCAACCATCCCATCTCAAAGCTGCAAGTACGACCGCCTATGATCCTAGATCCAGATCCCCTGAGCTTTCAAATAGAAGAATTGGCGGAAGAGATCGAAATGTAGAAGAATGCCAAGATAAGCCTCGCAAAATGGATGAAGACAGAGACATGAAGGATGGAATTCGGGCCCAGATTGCAAAGACTAATCTCATAATAGTCAATCAATCCATGGAGAAATGGATGGATTGGAATGCCAAATCTATGATAGAAATAATCTTCAAAAACTACTAATTTGTTGCCACAAGGAGTCGAAAAACTCTCATCGTGAGCCGGACGCCATCCCGCCATCACCCTATCGGGCAGCGTGCCATCCTCCACCAACCGATTGAGTGCCGCCTCGTTGCTGACCGACCCCACCCATTCCTCAACGCGATTGAGCTCGCGTGATTCTCTACTCAAACCGCCACGGTTTCTTTTGGGCGCCATCCAGTAGATCCATTGCCTAAAAGAGGCTACGACGCTTGCGGTTGCTATAATGGTGGAGCAGTTGCCAGGCAAAGCGATGTGGGTGCGAGGAAGAAGATGAAGTGGTAGAGAGAAAGTGGGGAATGTGTGCCGGGGTCTCGATGCTCTTATAATGGTTCGATCCTTTACCCTCCGCCTTCTAGGGTTTTTGGGAAACCACGCCCACCGTGCCGCATTCTCCTCCAACATCTCCACATGTCGCTGGGACGCTAAGTGGCCTGATGGGCCACCGTGTCAAACCGTGTCAAACACGGTTTGATATACAATGCTAAGTGTTGCTAGGACATGATATTTTCTTTCTTTGACCCTACTACAAGATTTCTTCATAATCTTCCAGCAGGCTCGGGGACTACGTGTGTACATGTCATCTCATGATGACTGTATTTATTTCTACAATGGTTTCCAGTGACATTGGGGACTAGGCCAGCACCTAAAGACCACTACTTTGGACCCTATCATCACATGACTACTTCACCTACTACTAGGCTCGGGGACTAAGTGGGCACACTTCACCTCATGGTGAATGTGCTTGTTTTTTGACTTAATCTTCTACAAAATGGCTAAGTTCTTCCACACTAATTAAGTTAAGGATGCCATGAGACCAACTTTGATGCCCAGAACCTAAGTGGGCACACTTCACCCAAGGTGGAGACTTTGAAAATTTTCTACTTGAGCTCCTTACATCCTTCTAACAAACCCTGGCTTCGAGTGTGCTCGGCTCCAACAACCGAACGAATAGCTTGGATGCATGCTCAGATAGCTCGGATGCATGCACAATAGCTTGGACAAGCTTAGGACGGTGTTGCTCAATGGATGAAAGGTGCTCGGGGACTAGATGTGGGGGTATAACCCCTGATACTAGCAGGGTTGTACATGGGCCGATCCACTAGGGAAGGCCTAACCCACAAGACTATGCATGGACCACGCTACTAGTGGAGGCCCAGCCTACTAGATGATGCCTTGCGAGGCACGGCACAGGTCGGCATGCCTCGTGAGACTGCATGAAGATCTTCGATGATCTAGGAAACCTACTTGGATATGCCAGATCCCGTAATATCTATAACTTCCTATCTTGTAAACCGATTATGATAGAAATAATCGATCTATAACCCTACCCCAAGCTATATAAGGTAGGTAGGGACCCCTCATTTTCATCTGATCATACACAATACAATCCACAAAGACATAGGATGTAGGGTATTACATCTAGCTGATGGCCCAAACCTATCTAATCGTTGTCTCTCGTGTTTTGTGTCACCATCCATCTCCCTCACGCGCACCTCCACCGATTCATCTACCACCATGGGCATACACTTCGGTAGACTGCCGGACGATATTTCATCGACAGCGGTGGATGTGGAAACTTGTCTTCATTTTTGCGTATGGCATCATTAAATAATCTCATATCATGCACTGATCCTATCTATCCCGTGACAACAAAGATGAACCAATCAAAGTCGCTTATAGCTAAAACATTCTGCAAGGAGTATCCATGGTAATCACCATGTTGAAGAACCTTTGAAGCTAGACCACAATGGAAATGCGTCCTCAATTGCTCCATTGCAATTATTGAAATATGGTGAAAACCGGCCGCTAGTCATGCTCAAATGTTCCTTCCTCATCTTCTAGGCCGTCACTTTCCTTTTTCTATCCCAATAGCTTCAGCCTCAAAATGAGGAATGCTTCTACTCACACCACCAACATCAGTGCTTTGAGGAGTCCAAGCACGAGCCACAACACTAGCAGACCAAGAACCACGCTAAGTGCTTGTTGAGGCATTGGTGAGGCGTTGGTGGACCGAGTACCTACACAACCGCCTCCTGTACACATTCTAGTCATGCAAGGAGCGTCAAATGGTGTCACTTGGAATAGTAAAACTTCTAGGTATTTGCCACTTTTGCTGATGTGGCATGCCACGTAGGCCAGGTAGCACGATAGTGCCCCTAGATGGCTGCAAACCCCAAGAGGACACGTGAAATGACCCATTTACCCTAGCTTCCTTCCTTTTGGCCCCAGTTAGCCTTCACTTGGGCAAACACTCCCTCCCCCCACTCCACTCCCGCAGCCGCTCCCCTCTCACTTCCTTGGCAACGGCGACGGCGATGACGATGATGACTTTCCTCCTTCCCATTCCATTAGTGAAAAAGTTGTTCCCTATTCCACATCGCCTAGATTAGGTATGATCTGGACTCTATTCTCCTACTCCAGTGAATTGATTTGTGTTGCTAGGGTTTCGATGAGATTTGTGCCTATCATGTGTTCTTGATTCAATGTCTTCAACTTGTAGGAGAGATCCCAATAGTCATAAAGCACCCTCACCCCAACCCAAAAACCCAAACCCTAACCCTAGATCCAAAGCTTGGTGGAGAAGGAAAGGTTCTCATCAGAGAAGAGGAGTAGCCCATCGGAGTTGGTCCATAAGGTTTTTCTTCTTACTTCCTTCTACCTTTTAATTTCATTCCATTTTATTTTATTTTTGGATTTTCATGATTCTAATGGTCCATCTGGTTTCCAAGTTTGGTGGCTCTCAATTTAAGCATAAATTCATAGGCTAATCGTTATAGATTACATTTTAAAAACAATTTGATACTAAATTTTGGTATTGTTTGACTTGGAACCGGACTTTAATGCACCTATGATTTGGTCATCCTAAAGCACAAGTTTGTGATGAATTTGGCACTCATTTTCTTAGCTACTAGAACTTTGGCAAGCACATCCATCTATGCTCACTCTCCATACAAAAATTAGTTTAGCCAAAAAAACTTGTTGAGGATTTGGTTGACCACACTTGGTCAACTTTGAAAGAAATTGTATACTAGATATTTTTTGAATTGAAATCATGGGCAAAGCCCACCAACAACTTAATTAAAAGGGGCATAAAGAACAACTTGCAACAGGGAGTGACCAATAAGAAGTTAGCCACTCAGAGAGTGTATAGAGAAGAAACACACACATAAAAGAAAAGAAGAAAGGAAAATTACAAGCTATCCCGCCACAAATGATTTGGGCAGTGAAAGACTATTTAATCTTGAACAGGTGGGCAGTGACTTCCTTCTTGAATGTAGTCTTCCAAGAATTGAAATTAGGTGCCTTACTATCAAAGATCAAAGGATTCCTTTCATTCCACAGACACCAAGCACCAATCATGAAGACTTCCATAAAGAAAGGGTAAGCAAAAGACCCCTTAGCAGTAATTAGCTTTTGGTAGATAGTGGCATCTTCCTCCCAAGTGATTCCAAGAACAAACCATCTAGTTATAGTAGCTAGGAACAATCAAAGAATAAATGCTCAATAGTTTCTTTAATGTTATCGTGACAGAGAACACAACAATACCCCTCTTTTAGGAATTTCTTTCTTCTTATCAACATGTTCCTAGTATTGAGTCTATCATTTAGAAGTAACCATGTGAAAAACTTTATTCTTGGGATGCACTTTGATTTCCAAAGCTAGGAGAAGCTTGAGGGGTGTGAATGGATACATATTGGTACTTATAGAACTTATTTGATGAATAGGATTGGTTTCCCCAAATAAAATCCTAAGAGTCGTTCACTTCAGGATTACCTAACCCTAGCAGAAGGAGCTCATCTTGTAGCGCTAGGAACTCATTATGCGCTTGTCTTGACATTTGAATTCTAAAATAATTGATCAAGGGCTCTTCATTTTTTATCCTTTGGAGTGAGATTAGAGGATCTTTCGCAAAAGCAAATAGAATGGGGTACTTTTGATAATTTATAGAGCCCAACAAGAGATCATTCTAAAAACTAACCATGTCACCTATGTTGGGGATGCAAAAAGCAATACCTCTATAAAGAGTATGAAGCCTAAGAATATCCTTCCATCAAAACAATCCTTTTTCCCTTCTGAAATGGGGAACACCATCAGGGTAATATTTGTTCCAAATAAGCTTGACCCACTAGATGTTTTCTTCTCTATAGAATTTGTCCAGCTACTTGATAAGTAGAGCATGATTTTGTAGACATAAGTTGATGACTCCCAGGCCACCTTTATCTTTGGGTTTCATGACCATGTTCCAAGCAACCAGATTATAACCTTTTCTTCTGAAGTCACTTCCTCTCCATAGATAGTTCTTCCTATATTTGTCAATAGACTCAAAGAATAGAGTTGACTGGCTGCAACCTACTTGAGTAGGAGAGAAATTGAGAACTTGCCAAAAGCCTTCTCTCAATCCTACAGACCAAGGGTGCACAATCCTTAACCTGAGGCTTGGTGAGGCCAAAGGGCAGACCAAGATAAGTGAAAGGGAAAGATCCAACCATACATCCAAACACATTTGCAAGAGAAACAACCCTTTCATGACAAATGTTAATGGGAATCAAACAAGACTTATGATAATTGCCCTTCAAACCACTAGAGAGGGCAAAAATTTATAGAACATCATTAAGATGTGGGAGGTGGACATCACAGTCTTGCAGATGGTTTCATCAGCATATTGGACAATAGGAAAAGGGATGTCCTAGTTTTGAGGAAAAGGGGGTGGAGCACTCCTTGGTCATACTCTTTACTAATGATACACTACAGAAGGTCAGCTGCAATAGCAAATAGAAGGGGGATAAGGGATCAACCTGCCTGACTCCTCTCTTACATTTGAAATATTTACCAGCCACCCCATTAAGAAGGATAGAGGAAGTTCCAAAGGAAAGAATGTCTCTTGTCCAACTTAGCCATATGGAGGGGAGCCCCTTTGCTCTAAGGACCTCAATGATTGCCGTGTTCAACAAGGTCAAAGGCCTTCTCAAAATCTAGTTTGAGGATAATGATTTCTCTCTTGGAATGGTGACATTGATGTAGGTACTCAAAGGCCCAGCCTATGTAGTCCTAAATAGTTCTCCCTTTAATACAGCCATACTGGTTCTTATGCACAATATGTAAAGCTTTATTCTGAAGTCTGTTTGCAAGCAATTTAGTGATGATTGTTCATTGAGGAATTTAGGAGAGAGATGGTCCTAAAATTTAGTGATGATTTTCTAGATGCTGCATGACTTGAGTTGCATGACCACAGCAGACTTAACCATGCATTCGTTAAAGTAGTGATGGCCTACACTAATGGGAACACTAGCGCACGTGAGATCAAAGCGTGACCATGGGAGCTACAGTATGGCAAGCTAGGAGCTCCAACATGGTTTTCTGTCTATCCAACATGCACGAAGGATAGAGGGGGTAGAGATGGACTCAATAGAGCTCATTTCTAGGATAGAGGTGAAGCACAAGGAGAGCAACAATGACGACAATGGGAGATCAATGATAGGTAATGGTGGTGGCAAGGATTGGAGTAGCGATGGAGCAGAGGCATATATGCAAGGTATGTGGGAGTGGAAATAGGAAGGCAGCACAAACAAGAGATAAGCATGGGCTCGGCAAATTTCATGCCATGCTAGCTCTAGACTGCACATGCCACCTCAGATCTAAATGTCAAACAAAGGGGTATGGACCTATGGTGAATCATTTAAAAAGTTTATGGACACAGAAGTTGAGTATAAGGGCCAAAGCAAAAGGGTATGGAACTGCGATGAACCACTTATAAAGATTATGGACCCAAAAATCAACTCTTAGAATTGATGGATCTCATCGAAACCCCCACATAAGTTAGTGGACCTCTAGTGTACTTAACTCTTTTTTATAATTACTTTATTTATTTTTTCAGTCACCATTCAATAGTACTATCTCTCATGTGTTCATTTGCATCATGCTTCAATATGTGTTTGAGGTGTGTTTAGTTGATACTCTCTCAATAATGCAATCATACCTTCATGTGTTTCACACATATTTTCATTGAATCTGTCTAGCTGCATTCATATTCTAATACAATACTCATAAATACTTTCTTTTGTTCATCCAATTGTGATAAACATTAGTTTACATTGTGATAAACAATAGTTTACATTACTTTATCGATTTTTCATCATGCCTCAATATGTGTTTGAGGTGTATTTTCCTTTGGGTGTGACCAAATCAATTTCTAAGCCTATGGTACGGTCGTTGCAAACCATGCCCTAATCTTGCGCCAAGATTAACACTATCTCCGAATGGACCGAAACAAGCTTCCACTTGACCCACGTCACCTAGGAGTTCTATCGAGTGCGACCATATTGATTTCTGAGCATGTGGTACATTCGGCGCAAACCATGCCCAGTCTTGCACCGAGATTAACACTATCTACAAACGGATCAAAATGAGCTTCCACTTCATCCACATCACCTAGGAGTTCCATCGGGTGCTGCCAAAATGAT
Organism: Miscanthus lutarioriparius; assembly: GCA_904845875.1. Lineage (NCBI taxonomy): Eukaryota > Viridiplantae > Streptophyta > Magnoliopsida > Poales > Poaceae > Miscanthus > Miscanthus lutarioriparius. Next base: position 116,179,235 of record CAJGYO010000007.1, on the reverse strand, counting down.
TTTCAAGCCTATGGTATGTTTAGCTCAAACCGTGCCCTGATCTTGCGCTAAGATTAACATTGTCTCCAAACAGATCAAAATGAGCTTCCACTTGACCCACGTCATCTAGGAGTTTCATCGGGTGCGACCAAATTGTTTTCTCGAGCCTGTGGTACGTTCGACGCATACCATTCCCCAATCTTGTGCTGAAATTAACTATGTTAGGAAGCAGGAAGACCTATTAGCGAGGTACACATCCTACTTTGCAGGTGAACGCTGGGAGGCACAAAACCAAAAATAGGCCTTCCACCACAAAAGATTTAGAAGTTGTTGCTTTTGGACTTCTTGGACATGGAAAGCGGAAGGTTGACCTAAAGAATAGGGCGACAAGCCGGCCTTCTCAGCAAGCTCACAAAGTTGCCAAAGACTTGGTTCCTGTGGCCTCTAGTGGTGATGCAAAGATGTCATCATGGATGTAGAAGAGCAGCAATGAGTAGATTTCTATGCATTAATTGGCGTATGCTGACAATCAACGGTACCATGACAATGTGCGGATGATGAATAATTGATACCCTCTCATATAATGCAATCATACCTCCATGTGTGTCAGACATATGTTTACTTGAAACTAAAGCTTTTGGACTTCTTGGAAGCGGGAAGAGGAAGGGTGACCTGAAGAACAGGTCGACAAGCCAGCCTTCTCAGTGATCTCACAAAGCTGCCAAAGGCTCAGTTCCAGTGGCTTCTAGTGGTGATGCAAAGATGTCCAGCATGGATGCAGAAGCGCAGCGATGAGCAAATTATATGCATTGATTGACATATGTTGACAATCAACAATACCATGACAATGTGCGGATGATGAATAGTTGATACCCTCTCATATAATGCAATCATACCTCCATGTGTGTCTAAAATATGTTTACTGAACACTAAAGCTTTTGGACTTCTTGGAAGCGGGAAGCGGAAGCAAAAGGCTGACTTGAAGAATAGGGCGACAAGTTGGCCTTCTTAGCGAGCTCACAAAGCTGCCAAAGACTCGGTTCCTGTGGCTTCTAGTGGCGATGCGCAAAGACATCATGCATGGATATAGAAGCGCATGATGAGAATATTTCCATGCGTTGATTAGCATATGATGACAATCAATGGTACCATGACAATGTGCTAATGGTGAGTAGTTGATACCCTCTCATATAATGCAATCATACCTCCATGTGTGTTAGACATATGTTTGCTTGAAACTAAAGCTTTTGGACTTCTTGGAAGCGGAAGGGAAGGGTGACCTGAAGAATAGGGCGACAAGCCAACCCTCTCAGCGAGCTCGCAAAGATGCCAAAAGCTCGGTTCCTGTGGCTTCTAGTGGTGACGCAAAGACGTTATGCATGGATGCAGAAGCCCAGCGATGAGCAGATTTCCATGCGTTGATTGGCGTATGCTGACAATCAATGGTACCATGATAATGTGTGGATGATAAATAGTTGATACCCTCTCATATAATGCAATCATACCTCCATGTGTGTCAGACATATGTTTATTTGAAACTAAAGCTTTTGGAGTACTTCTTGGAAGTGGAAAGCGGAAGGGTGACTTGAAGAATAGGGTGACAAGCCGACCTTCTTAGCGAGCTTGCAAAGCTACCAAAGACTCGGTTCCCATGGCTTCTAGTGGTGACGCAAAAACGCCCAGCATGGATGCAAAACTGCAACGATGAGCAGATTTCTTTGCGTTGATTGGCATATGCTGACAATCAACGGTACCATGACAATGTGTGGATGATGAATAGTTGATACCCTCTCATATAATGCAATCGTACCTCCATGTGTGTCACACATATGTTTACTTGAAACTAAATCTTTTGGACTTCTTGGAAGCAGGAAGCGAAAGGGTGACCTGAAGAACATGGCGACAAGCCAGCCTTCTCAACGAGCTCGCAAAGCTACAAAGGCTCGGTTCCCATGGCTTCTAGTGGTGACGCAAAGAAGTCTTGCATGGATGCAGAATCCCAGCGATGAGCAGATTTCTACGTGTTGATTGGCATATGATGACAATCAACGGTACCATGACAATGTGCGGATGATGAATAGTTGATACCCTCTCATGTAATGCAATCGTACCTCCATGTTTGTCAAACATATGTTTACTTGAAACTAAAGCTTTTGGACTTCCTGGAAGCGGGAAGCGAAAGGGTGACATGAAGAACATGGCGACAAGTCAGCCTACTTAGTGAGCTCGCAAAGCTACCAAAGACTCGGTTCCCGTGGCTTCTAGTGGTGACGCAAAGATGTCCTGCATGGATGCAGAAGCACGCAGCGAAGAGTTGATTTCTATGCATTGATTGGAATATGCTGACAGTCAACGGTACCATGACAATGTGCGGATGATGAATAGTTGATACCCTCTCATGTAATGCAATTGTACCACCATATGTGTCAAACATATGTTGACTTGAAACTAAATCTTTTGGACTTCTTGGAAGCAAGAAGTAGAAGGGTGACCTGAAGAACAGGATGACAAGCCGGCCTTCTCAGCGAGCTTGCAAAGCTGCCAAAGGCTCGGTTCTTGTGGCTTCTAGTGGTGACACAAAGACATCCTGCATGGATGTAGAAGCCCAACGATGAGCAGATTTCTGTGCGTTGATTGGCATATGTTGACAGTCAACGGTACCATGACAATGTGTAGATGATGAATAGTTCATACCCTCTCATATAATGCAATCATACCTCCATGTGTGTCAGACATATGTTTACTTGAAACTATATCTCATGTACTCATATTCTAGTATAGCACTCTTAAATACATTTTTTCTTCATCTAGTTGATATAAGCATTATTTACAATTACTTTAGCTTCTGCTTTGCATTTAGCTTGAAATTCAATATGTTCATCACTTGATGCATGTACGATATGGTTTGCATATACAGTGATAGTGTGAGACACATTATGTATGTGTACCTTAGTTAATTTTTTCTATATTAACGATGATAGAAGTGAGTAATTTAGAAGTATTATATAAGTTACTTTATATTATTTTTCACAATGGGATATGTGATGAACATTAGGTGGTAACTCTAGGTTATTTTGCATAATGGTGGTGGTGGTTAATTTGGATCGATATTTATGTGTTACTTCAAACTATTTTAATAATGGCAAAGTAGGAGACTTTAGAAAATAGATTAAATACAATGGTTATTACTGTTAATGGTCTCAAATAGATGGCGAGTGTTTCTGATTTTTGTGCAATTTTTCTAGATTTTAAGTTTTTCCTAGCGCATCTTGTGCAGAGAATGCCTGTAATTAGTATTAGCAAGCTTGACTTAGGAGCCGAGTTCTTGATGCTGGGCAAATTTGGGCAAGGTTTGTTTGGGAAGAATCACAAGCATCATTTATGCGTAAATATGCACATAACTACTCTACTTAATTTTTCCACGAAAACTTTGAGAGCTAGGTAGAACTTTTCTTTCACTAATTTTTGTTTTTGTGCGTCAGGAGGCCAATACTGTAGCACACTATTGTGCAAGGATGGCATCTAGTTCTGAACCTTTTCATTCCTAGTTTGACCAAACTCCAAAGTGGCTTAGGGAGTTGGCAAACAGAGATTGTTATCCTAGTTTGATTTAATAAAGCTCTTGAGTTTTACCCAAAAAAATCCCCGAAAACTACTCTCTTCTTAGTGTTACAAGTTATAATATAGTATCATGGTTAGTCCCTTTATTTTCTAAAATAAAAGGCAGGAGCTCTGCTGCTCAATTAAGTAAGAAAAGATATTATTATATGTACAAAGGCACCACTACTGCCGAACACTTTGGTCCTAGGACTGGAGGATAATGTCACCTATCACCGCCATTTTTTTGTTTTTTAGCCCTTTTTTTGAAATTTTTTCACAAATATGCCCCTGGAGGTATGCTTTCAAAATCTAGACCCTCAGCTCAGCGACGTCGTAATTGGCGCCGAGATTACACGTCTTGCCGCCAACGCATTTGGCGCCGAGGTCTTGGAACCATGTAGGCATCGACGCAGACATGGCGGTGACTTGGCAGCTACCTCGGCGCCATGGACATTGGCGCCGAGCTTGGCACCGTAATCTATGGCGCCGAGGTGTTGTTTAAAATCCACCCACCTTTCCTGGCTGAGGCTTCCTCCTTTTCTTCCTCCTCCCTCTAGGGTTTTTGCTCTCCCCACTTCACCCTACCTCACGAATCGGCATATTGGACCTTGGAAACTTGGATTTGATCCGTAGATCTTCGAGAGCAGGGTATCCTCGCTTCCCTCCTAGTTTTTTTGCATCGATTTGGTATTGTAATGACCCGAGATCCATCACAACCAAAGCAATCATTTTCGGATATCGAGAGGAGCCAACTACTGTGGTTTCTACGAAAATCCATGTCGCGTCAGGAAAGGTGAAATACCAAACTTCGTTGATACACCCGGCATAGTGGAAGAGAACCTCGACCTGGACTAGTGTTCGTCCTATTGCCCTCATCAACACCAATCACATTGCAAGAACACATGTGGGAGTGATACAATAACCATCAGCACTAGTGGCTCAGTGACTCAACTAATTCAGCACAAGACAAAGACTACCGGACAGCCCGTCGTTTTACCGGACCATCCGATGAGCACAGAGCAGCAGCAGAAAAATGGGAAATGAGTTGTTTGCCATATAAGTGGGTGGGACCCACATGTCAGTTTGAACTGGAAGAGATATTTCTCAGCTGAAGCCTCACTCTCTCCCTCATCCATTCATTTGCAACACTCTCCTTCTCTCTAACTCTCATTAGCAAAGGAAGAACCCTAGAACTAGGGAGAGAAGGTTGAGGGAAGGGATTGAGGGAGGAAGAGAAGAAGAGGAAGGAGAAGGGCACCAGCACCTTTCCATGGATCTCATCAGCATCCTCAACCCACTCACACTTGAAGTGGTTTTGCTAGTAGAGAATCCATCAAGCATCGAGAAGATGATGGATGGAAGGGCTTGCATGTTGAAATTAGAAGAAGCTTGGATGGAAGAAGGATTGGATCTTCAACCTCTTGCTATGGAAGCTCTCAATCTCAGAAGCTAAGAATCTTCATCTCAATCTCAAGGTTTATCCCTCTTCTCATGAGTCTTGGTTTGATTCCTAAGCTCTAGCCACACTTAGTAAAACTAGCTCAAAGCCTAGCTATCCTGAGCCTAGTAAGCCACCTAAGCTACCCTAAGAAGATTTGGCACATGCATGATGCACAGCTCCACAAATCTAGGCTTGAACCCCAAGATCACCTAAGAACATAGGTCCTATCGCCTGATTGGCGGAGTGTCCACCAACTTGATGGAGTGTTCATCAAAACCTCAAGGAGCCACTAGGAAGCCTTACCCGTAGTCAGCTTGGACTACCGGAGTATCTGTTGTACCCCGCGGAGTGTTCGCTAAATTATAAGAGCAGTAACCCAGCAACCCGAGAGCACCTAGTTCCTACTGGAGCATCCATCACCTATGGTGGAGCATCCGATGATTTATAGGGAGCTATATCCCAGCAACCTGAGGATACCTAGATTCTACCAGAGTATTCATGATCTCCACGGAGTATCCATCACCCTAAACCAAACCAACCCAACTCGGCACCTAGCACAGCGGAGCTTTCGTCAGAAGGATGGAGTGTTCGATAGTACACAGAAAGTATAGGATTGTTTAGCAAGCCTACCCAAGAAGCCAACGGTACTAGCTTATACCCTTTTCCATGTAGTGCAATGGTAGAGCCACAGATAGATGTTTCTTCCCAAGTTCCCAGTGTTAGCGTATGCACCAACACCCTTTCTTGTTATCTCAATCGTTGATGTACCCCCTTAGACACATCTCTCGTATTCTTTTAGGACCGTCCCAAGTGAAGATCGCGTAGTTGTACGAATCGTCATCGTCAACTTCTAGATGTCTGAATGGCAACACCAACAGGCAAGCACCCCACTGTTATGAACCCTACTTTGGATACTTACCAAGTTGCATTATGAGTTATGCATTGCATGTAGAGTTGGATAATGAAATCTTTCACATTATACTTAGAGTTACCTCTTAATCTGTTAGAAGCCCCTCACCTCAACAATGGGAATGGGAACGCTTAATGCTTATTGCTTAGTTGCTTGGGCAACGGTAGAAGTCGAGCATGAGAAGAGAACTCATACTCGCGCATGTAGGATGTTACACCTAGATAATTAACTATTAAAACCAATGAGGGTACAACTTGACTAACCTTACTAATCTAGCTAAAGAATAATATCCCTAATGTGATAATCATGATGATAACCCGGATATCTTGCTCATGCAAGGGGTAGGTCGTCGAGAGTGTGGGATCTCAGACGACACAGCTCGTGGAGCAAAAGGCCCATTTATTGGGATATGTAAGTCAGAGTAACCACTCGTATAGACCACATGTCGCGGATGGGGTCGACAAGCCAGGTAACTAATTGCGACCTGTTTATCCGTGAAACTGGCAAGGGGGGTGGCATCAGACGGGAATGTCTAGGACATTGACCGGGAACCCAGTCGAACCTTTTGTCGGACACTCAAGCCAGATTAGGGAAAGGTTGAAAGACATGAGGCAACCCTTACTCTCACGCAAGGGTATGGTGGTTAGTCCCGTTCTTCCATGTGGGTACAGTTGTACACCTCTACAGAGTCTTGAAAGCCTGGAGTCTCTCGGGACGGAACTATTCGGTTGTTCTTTCTTTCTATACCCATGGTAGTATGAATGATGGACTATGAGCACCTTTGTATAAAGATAATTACCTTTACTACTAATATCGAACATAGCATGTCATACTTTTAATGAACATCATTGCTTTCTACAATCATACAAATGTCTGATAATCACCCTATGCATCCACCAAATATTATATGTTGGAATTAAGTCCTGTGAGTACGCAATGTACTCACGATGCAGCCGTTAAGTTGTTTTGCAGGCGGTCAAGACATTATCTCTGAGACTAGCTCCGATAATGCAAGTTAGCAGACCTTGGATTAGGCGTCCTCCAAGATGAGCTGCATGTAATCCGACGTATGGATGAGCAACCGGAGATATAACCTAGAGTAGAGTTGAGTTTAATTAGATTGTTGGACTCGGTAGCAACCTCTCGTTCTTAAGTATATTTGGTCATCAATGATGTTTTAACCTCAACTATGGTTAGAGACTGGAATGTATAAGTGGCTGAGTTGCTTGGTATGCCTTGTATCGGGTATGTGTGTGTAACTCAGCGCAAAGGTCCTGAAGAGGAGTTGCTACGTGCGCTCCTGGGGGGCCTCGCAATTGTATTTTACTTAAATTGAGTTGGTCAAGAGGATGAACTTGATTTAGGTGAACTAACACGGCGAGATCGCCACAGGTATATATTAGTTGTATTTTGCAACCGAAGAATCATCATTACTTAGGTTTTTATGCAATTTTTAATATTTGTGTTATTTCACCGTAGGATGTCAAGGCATGGAAAAGCTAACAAGCCAAGGTAATCTCAGCGCATCTTGTTATATTATGGGTTCATTGTTGTCCATCAAATGAGAAACCCTAGGTTTAGGTTTTAGTGTTTATTGCTTTCGGTTCTTACAACGAAATTGGTTGAATTGTAGTTATGACCGGATGACCGGAAATGCCTTCGACCCATTGCCTTTCCTTAGTGATGTTCCAGTGCCCATGTGCTTTTGCGGTGATCTTTGCAAGGTAGCCAAGTCCGATGAAGAGGACACGTATAGGCAGAGGTATTCAGATGTGTGCCAATTTCGCGTTTGAGCCTACACTTTGTCAGCTCCGCATTAACAAGATGGTGAGAAATTGATGTTGTGTAATAATTATTTTGTGTCATATGAAGTCATGTATAGTTTATTTGGTGTGTAACATTAGAATGTATTGCAAACTCCTCCACCGCTCTGTGATTTTGAGCAGTAGATCGACACTAAGATCAAGCAAGAAGACAAGGAGTGGATGTAGAAACTATTGAAGTGGGAGGCAGAGGACAAGACGATGATAGAGAAGAGATGTAGAGAGGAGGCTACAGAAAAGGAGCACAATGAAGAGGAGGAAAGGAGGCGTGTTGCTGTGTACAGGGAGGAGAGGGAGAAGAAGCTTGAGCGTGTGCGCCGAGAGAAAGAAGCGATGGAGGAGAATATCAATGCCATGAGGAAGGGAAAGTGGCCTCGTTGCACTCAGTAGTCTCCATGACTTGCTAGTTCCATGGTTGATTCATGAACAATGTTGTCTAGTCTTGGACTTTTCATTGTGTTGTCATGTAATGCACTTTAAGTATGGACGTACTTAGGTCATGTACTGTGTTATTTAGTTTGTCGGCATGTACTTCTAGTATTATTGAGTTTTTTACTATGCCCTAGTATTGGACTTTTCATTGTATTGTTGTTTTTATTATTTGTGGTCATAACATTCATGTTAATATTCCAGAGCAGTGCATTACATAATTCAACACGCACAACACTTGAAATGGCATGTGAGAACATGTACCAAACTAGGGTACAGAGGTCCTAGACTAAACCTAACATGCCTTAGGTAATTGAAGCGAACAACAAGCACATGAAATGGCATTTGATAACATGTACCAAACAAGGGTACATAGGTTCTTCGACTAAACCTAACATGACTTAGGTAATTAAACCAAACAACAAACACATGGACGTAGCATGTGAATAAGATAGGTTCCTCCTAGTAGTGTGGCCATAGAAAATTGTGTTGCACCTTCTCCACAGTATCCTCCCATTGTTGTTGTTGGTGGTGGCGGGGGTGGTGGTGGAGGCCCCTTGTTCTTGTGATTAGGGCAGGTGCAATATGGATCATTGCAGAGTGGCTCCTAGGAACCGGCACCATTGTTGTCGTCGTCATCTTCGTCGTCCTTGTAATAGCTGCTAACTTCCCTTTCTAGATCGAAGATACAATCCTGCAGATAGTAGATGTACTGCTCATTCGGATAAATTGGTCGAGGATCGACCCACCTAGTGAACCCATAGTTTTCTTTGAACTCGAAAGACTGTAATAAGTATATCCTGTAAGTTGTAGTGCAATCGAGAAACATATTTAACAAATGAATAGTAATAGCAATTACCCATGCTCGTGGGCATTTGAAGAAGCGGCGACCTCCATCCATTCCCTTGGTGAACATCTACACTAAGCAGTCCTCACCATGCATGCATTTTGGCCAATCTTCCTTCCGGTTATCGTATCCTATGAGAGGGCACTCTTTGGTGAAATCACTCTTGCTCTCGAGGAGAAACTAATACAATGGTTCCTCAAAGAAATCAGGACCAAGATTGCCCTCCCACACAATGGGAGTTCCCTTCGTCCCCCCCCCCCCTTTCCTCTCCCACTACCGAAACCCTTTCCTCTAGATGACCCTCTAGACATTCCTACTCCAACGAAACCGAATACTAGTTTGATTTTGGTTTTGGTTGGCAATGGATCTGGAACGCATATATATATATATATATATATATATATATATATATATGTGTGTGTGTGTGTGTGTGTGTGTGTGTGTGTGTGTGTGTGTGTGTGTGTGTGTGTGTGTGTGTGTGTGTGTGTGTGTGTGTGTGTGTGTGTGTGTGTGTGTGAGGTAGGTTGTGTGTGTGTGTGTGTGTGTGGAGGTAGGTTTACTAGCCGTTGTATTGTGTTGTAAATGCTCCTGGAAAGCCTACTTAGAATCACTGAAAACCCTACATCGAAGGACACTGGAAAGACTAGATTTGTTGACTGAAAAGGCTATTCGAATTCAAACTTGAATCACTATTTGAAGTCAGACTGAAAAGCCTATTTGAAAGCTCAACTGAAAATGCTAGATTCGCACGCGCAATCAATTCATCTATAAAAGCCTATGTATGATACGACAGTGACATGAAAAATCACTGAAAAGGCTAGATGCTATAGATGTACTACAGAAATGTACCAAGCTAGAAAATGTCGGCAGAGTTTCCCCTGTTTTTTTATATAACCCATACGCAAAAATGACATGAATATATGACCACAATACAATATGTACAGGTACACAAATATATACCACTTCCATCTCAAACCATACACATGAGCATATTAATAGTTCACACAGTCCTTACTTATAGTCCATAAAGTCCATAGTAGTCCATACAGTCCATAATAATAGTCCATGCAATACATAAAAGTCCATACTAAAAGTCCACAAAGTCCATAGTAGTCCACAATAGCATCTACCACTAGTCTACATGCGCCTCCTAGTCTTACCCTTGCCCTTATGAAGAGTGTCGGTGCCCGGAGTGTAACGGCTAGGTGAGCGCCGTCTACGTGCTGCTGGCTACGAAGGCTATGTCGAAGGAGCGTCGATGAGCTAAGACGGCCCAATCTCCTCATGCCTCTGGTCCACCTCCTCGTCGTCCTCATCCTTGTATGCTACGTCGTAGCCTATGGACCCTGTATGTGTGTGGCTAGACAAACCCAATCCCCCCAGGCCTGCGGAAGGAACATGCATGTCTTGCGTAGTGGCTGTCCTGCAACCACAACGTGTAGCCGCACGGCGTAGCTGACGTGCCAGTCTCTGTTGTACAAGATCCAGTCAACCGAAAGAATGTAATGTAATAATTTTTTAATGGTTTTTGAGAAGCTTACGTCTAGGAAGTTACGCATGTCGTTGTCGCTGACTCTCGGACGAAAACGCTCAATGTCTTCTACAGAGCATTTGAGGGTGTTTCCCTGCAATGAAGAAGACAACGGCAAGTTAGTAAGACATAAAATGTGTGTTGGTATGCAACAGAACTGAGAAAACTAAGGCAACTGACTTACCACTCTGTCCAAGATTAGTGCTGCCTCCACCTGCGTTCCTACACGAGTAGCTTGGTCGTACGCCGTGTCTTCGTCGTCGGAGGACTCAATGTTAGCGTAGTCATCTTGTGTCCATTGTACCCTTAGCCTGCAATGTGTCATGGCTTGGTACCAAGCTTGGTAGCGCCTATACTCACGATTCATGTGCGGCTCGTCGTTCTCATCCATGTTGGCTTCCAGGAGCTCCCACTGTTCTATGTATGAGTGGTGGTGCTGAGCCCAGTAAAAAATCTTCCTGTTCTTTTGACAATCAATCCTGCAAGTCACGTACGTCATCATTAGTGAAGTTTTTATAGGAAGTAATTCAAATTTCTACAGAAAATTTTGGTAGAGTATCCCTTGTTTTTTGATGCAAACCAAACACAAATATGACATCAATATATGCAATCCATACATGTACAAATATACAAATATATTCCACATTCATCTCAAACCATATCCATGACCATATGAAAAGTGAATGAACATCATCATTACTTCTGCTTATATAGGAATTAAGGCAAATGGACTACAATGAGACAATTGAAATAGTAGGACACTTACTTGTGTAAGTCAACTGAAGTCGACAACGGCGCTAGTGGCCAAAGCTATCTTACACCGAATTGGCGCGCAACTCTATGTGGCAAGTGGAACTCGACAGCATAGAAGCATATTAGAGGACACCTCATCCTATAGAGGTCATCATCCCACCCGCACACCTCGCTCAACTGAAAAGGAAGTGCCCCCTCTACTCCGTATGGCTCCCACGTAACCAAAAACAATTCAAAACAAGATGTTAGATGCTATGCTAAACCATTTCAAACTAGCGTGTCTAGCTCGTTCATGAACTCAACATACGCCCGGTCTGACCTCATGTGTGGAACTCTAACCTAGTCCCAAAGGTAAGCAAATGTCGGCCGTCGACGCGGAGGAACACCTAGGAACCAATCACGACGAGCCAGAACCTTAAGACGGCCAATTGGTAGACGAGCCCACATCCACAACTAGAGTAGGTACACGCATCCACCAAGTGAGGCTGCGGACGAAGTCCGATGACACGCCTCGCAAAGCTACCGGTAAAGAAAGGCCAACACTACAGAGCCCCAACTGTACTGACCCGCCTGGTCCCAGTCGGTGAGACAGTGGACCCACATCCACGACGCAGTGTTCCCCGTTGCGTCGGGGAAGAGAACACATACAAATAGGTGTAGGATCCACGCCCTACACAAGTATTGAACTATCTCGTCGTCTGCCTCCTTAGGGCACTGTGCAAACTCTTACCTGAGCCAGGAGATAAGAATGCTAGAAGTGCGACCTCTTTGCTCACCGCTAGGAACCTCACGCCCAAGGAAGGCCTCTACTTGTGCTCTCCAACCTTCTGACCTGCACGGCCTAGTCACTGCGTTGCCGTGAATCCTCAGACCTAGCATCTTCTGACTGTCCTGGAGCATAACTATCATCTCTCCGAAAGACAAGTGAAAGCTGTGACTCTCCAGCCGCCACCTACATTTTAGGCAAAGCAACATTAGATGTCAGAAAGGCAAGCACATGGACCAAACCATAGGAAGGCAATGTTTCTGGATAATACCTGTCAACTAGCATAGCTATGGCCGCTGAGTTGAACATGGGCAACCCACGGCGAACCTAAAAAGAGATGACATCTAGGCTAGCTCTTTGCAGGAAAGGAGTGTACTTGTCGTCGTACTGCATGTCTAAGAACCCATTGTGGGTTCTAGGACGAAGGATAGGAAGGTCCTGCATGGAATAAAACATGGTCTCCTGTTATTCCATGAACACATATATGCTTCTCATTACAATAATTTGAATCAAAAGGTAAAGATTATTACCCCCCCCCTATGAGACGTCCTCGGTGGTGCTCATCGAAGGCCTGGTCCAGTAGGTGGAATTGCGCCATCCTACAAAAAAAAGTCAATGAAATGGAAATTCAATATACAATGAAACATAAACTAAGAAATACAAGTAATTGACATAATTAGAAGCATAAATTGAGACATGCATGATTAATGGAAGCAATACGATAAATATGAAATAATGAAAACAATCAATAGTCACACCTCACTAATCTACCAATGGCAAGTGCATGAATTGTGGCTTAGTCTACCGCACTTTCCACACTCGTACTGCTCGGGTCAGTAAGAAATGGGGTTCCTCTACCATGCCTCGTTCTTCTGGGTATCTGATCCATAACCATCTTGTGCCTCGTCCTCTTCCTGGATCCATGCTTGTTCAACGATAAGCTGGATCCGTAATGTACTTTGGCCCATCATATGGAGGCCACTCTCCAGGGTCCCGGTAAGGCACGAAGTGGGGGCTCCATGTGTGCACAAGCGTGTCGATATTGAACTCGTGAGGTATACTGCTCTCGATATTATAGTTGCGATGCCTAGCTGCTGCCACCAAATAAGAACATAAAAAGTGGTACTGCCTTGGTTTACCACAAGTGCATGAGAAATCTTGGAGGACTACCACATGCATCCTTGACTCTCGCACCTCACCATCGGATGTTGTACCGCCCCTATGCTCAACCTGATAAGTCCCTATGGCGTGGTCAAAACATGTAACCCTCATGTGTGCCAACCCTTTTATTTGCCTTCTCTAGGTGTGCCTTTGGTTTTGGAGCCCATACCTCTCCATCACTCCGCAACTTCATTGCATGGGCGTGTCTATCGTTGAACCATACAACAAGCTTGTAGAAGGTGAATTGAATGATAGCATTCATGGGCATACCACATATCCCCAACAACAACCTATTGAATGACTCCACCATGTTGCTGCATTGAAACTCGTACCTCCATCCATCAGCATCGTGAGCTCTTGTCCATTTCTCCAAATCTCTCATCAAACATGTGAGCCATTGTCTACCTTCTGCATTTGATGCGGTTCTCACCTGCTCCGACTTTTTCTGAAAGTACTTGTCCTCAAGCTATCAAGCAGCCTCCTGGAACAGATCAAAGTTATCCTTCACACCATCCTTCCAGAGTAGGTTCTCGGCAAGGTGCTGAGTACACCAACAATGGTGCAAAGGTGCATACCCCTCTATCTGCTCTCGCACGGCATTAAATATGCCCTGGTGCCTATCAGATATGACGCCAACCTCTCTACTAGGCCCAACCACATGTATCCAGACTAGCATCAAGAACCATCCCCAACTGTCATTGTTCTCCTTCTCAACCAAAGCAAATGACAAAGGAACCAACTTGTTTGCGTCATAGGAAATGGCTATAAGAAGTGTGCCCTGGTATTTGCCAATCAAGAACGTACCATCAATGGAGAAGATGGGATGACAGTGCCTAAAGGCCTCGACACACTGAGGGAAGCACCATAAAGCACGAAAGAATATCTGCCTCCCATCCTTCCATGCATTTGGTTTTGGGATGTACTCATAATGCATGCCTAGATTCACCGCTTTGATTGCATTGAAAAGTACTGGCAGCTGCTCGTACCCATCCTCCGAGTGCCCATATATCATCTTCCACGCACGCTGCTTAGCCCTCCAAGCTTTACCATACGTTATCACATAACCTCCATACAACTCCTCAACGGTCCTTATAATTGTCCTAACCTTCATGTTGGGTTCTCCCTGCAATATTCCCATCAACCGTTTGGCAATGAGGGTAGATGTCAACTGCCGATGCTTCAATGTGAGCACATGTTTAGCACAAGTGTGTGGCTCGACAACTTTTGTGATCTTCCACTTTCCGATGACCTTTTGCTTCCTTGCACAAACCCTCCATTGACAACGTTCCTTGTCACAAACAACTGTATAACGCTGCTCCGCATATGAATGTAGGACCTTGTAAGGTCTTTTGCGTATCACTGCAAACTACTGCAACCACCTCTTAAGTGCAGGGAGGTCCTTGAAAATTCACCTTCTCAATTACCATGCTAGGGCCGACCTCAGGAGCTTCTAGCAACTCATGAACTCTTGGGTCATGGAGGCCAGGGAAGATACGTCTTAGCATCTCAACGTCACTCTCTGTCAGCTCTCCAATAGGATGATCATCATCAGAATCAATAGCCCTTGCAATCTCATATGGCTCTGAATCATTCATAATTTCAACACTATTGGAGGCACGGAATCCATCTCCACATTGCACTTGCGTAGCAACAGGAGGCACATCCACATTGTCAGGAATGTCTCCTACACCATAAACAGAAATACGAGGAAAGAATGAGAAAAATGGATGAAAGGAAGGGGGTAAGCTCCAAAGAAGGATGCGGATAAGACACTTACTCGGATGATTCTGTGTCAAAGGGATCTCCTGAGGAGGATCTGCCACAACAACATGAGTACACAATCATCTCCAACTGCCTCAGAAATATGGGCCTCATTGGGGGAAGATTGGGCATCGAGAACCATAGGTGCAACCTCCGCATCCATATCAGGTTCCGGGATGGGAGGGTCAAAGTGTGCCTGCTGACCCATTTCCGGGGAAAACCTATGAGGGATGCGATCAAGTGCCACCCGACGCACAACGACATCCAAACTTTGGAACTGGCTCTTCATAGCTGACCTCACATAGTTCTCCCACTGATCCGCACACCCAATTGGGATCATCTTCCTTAGGATGTTGGGAGGGGAACCTAGGTGAAGTACACCCTCAACTGCGATGCCATCATCATCATCATCTCCATGGCAATGTAGCTCCTCCCGAGCCCTTGCAACCAACTCACTAAATGAAAGCTTCTCATTGAATAACACAGGCACGCTTTGCATGTCAACAAACTCAACATATCCATAGCGATCTCTTTCCACGGTGCCGCCATGATATATGCTCACTAGGTTGTCCATCTAGTTCATACACATAACAAAGCACATTTCCTTTAGTCCGATATAAATGAAGCATACTAAGTACAAGGTCTCTAGTATGTAATAACTAACTAAATAGATACTATCAATTCACTACTAACTACTAAGTACTACTAACTAACTATGTCAAGTAACTATCTAACTAACTATGTAACTAACTATATAACTATTTAACTATCTTACTAACTATATAACTAACTATATATCTAACTATGTAAAGTATCCATCAATGAACCTATCAATCTAAATATCTTTCTACCTATCTAAATCACTACCACACTAACTAACTAATAACCATTGTTAAATAAGAACAAAATTAAAAAACTAATGTACCTCGAGTGCAGGGGAGGCGTAGCCGGTCAATAAGAGGCAGAGACAGCTGGTGGGGAAGTTGTCCTGCGCCCACGCGTGCACCTAGCCGGCAACCGAAACGGCCAAGCGGGCGGGGGCGGGCGGCCACAGGAGGCCGGCAAACGGCACCCCGCTACCGGCCCACGGCCCCCGCTGCCCCAGTGGAGCGCGGTTGGCCACGGCACCGGTGCTCGGGGCCGGCGCGGCTACCGGCATGGAGCGGCACGGAGCGCGGGGATGGGCGGGCTGGGCGCGGCCAAATGGCGCACGGGGCGGGGCGAGGCGCGGCTGGCCGCGTTGGAGTTGCTCGGGGTGGGGCGGGGCAGCGCGACAAGGAGCGGCGCCAGCATCGAGCAGGAGGGAGACAGAGGCGTGAGAGAGAACGGGAGAGGAAGAGAGGAGAGGAAGGAAGAGAGAAAGAAAATGGATCCACCTGTAACGCCGGAATGGCGCCAAGATATTTGGCGCCGGGCTCGACGCCAAGATCTATGGCGCCAAGCTCGGCACCAAGATCTATGGCGTCAAGGTGCCTGCCAGGTGACCATCACGTTTTCATCGACGCCTACATGGCCCCAAAACCTAGGCACCAAATACACTGGCGCCGAGGTGAGGGTCTAGATTTTGAAAGCATACCTCCAAGGGTAGATTTGTAAAAAAAATTCAAAAAAAGGGCAAAAAAAACAAACAAAAAATTCGGCCTATCACCGCACACTAGATTACCCAACCAAGGACACAGTCCGGCATCTCTGTACTATATTCTCTTTGATCAAGGAGGCTACCTGCTGCACCGTTCTATACTTGTTTTCGAAAATCCTCCTATTCCTCTCCTTTCATAGGCTCCATACAATGTAAATTAGAACTCCATTGAAGCGCCTGCGGGATCAGTCCCTTCATGTCTATCGTGGCCCATACACTTCTTTATCTTGTGCTTAACACATATGCACTTATAAAAGAAGCAAAGGTTTTTTTTCGATTACCTTAAGTCATATCTATGCATTTTTTTTATTTGCTTCTTCAGATTGGCTCACTAAAGCAAGCAGGCCTCGTTCAGCTTACCCCATATCCGGCTTAGTTCGGCTTCTTTTTTCAGCCGGAACAGTGTTTTTCTCTCACAACATTGCAGCCAGAACAGCGTTTTCAGTCAATTTCAGCCAAGATTCAGCAAGCCGAACGGGGCCAAATCATATTCATTTTAACAGGCCTCATCGACTGACAACTTCCCCAAGAACAATCTGTAGATCAACTGCAACAGGAGGAAAATGAGGAATGATTCACCATCAGCTCATGTTGACACCAGCCGTAAGGAAATATAAGATGATAATGCTCCTCCAACTCTTGTTGCCATTGAAACAAGCATCAAAGAGAAGGAGAATGGGAAGAAAACCACAGGTACAGGTAATGAGAACAGAGATGCTTTTCCTGAACATCAGGACACAACCTTGCAGGAGCACGACAACACCGATGGATTCAGCAACGACGGCCACCTCTCCCCCACTATCTACAAATGCCCTGACCCTGAATTCCACAGTTTTGAAGAGGATCGCTCGCGAGAGAAGTTCAAACCTGGGCAGGTCTGGGCTTTGTATGGTGGCAGTTTTGATGCTTTCCCGAGGCAATACGGCTGGATAAACAAAGTTGAGCCAGGGCCTTTCATGGTGCATCTGATGTGGCTCGAGGCCTACCCTAGGCAGTTTCAAGAGAAATGTTGGCCGGAGCAGCAGGACATATCCATCAGTTATGGCACATTGAGAGTTCTAAACGAGGGAGCCAAGTTCGACACGACTGAATGTTTCTCCCACCTCATGGATACTGGAGAAACCGGCGTACCAAGCCAGCTAGAGATTCTTCCACGGGTAGGCGAGGTCTGGGCCGTCTATACCAGATGGATTCCTTCTTCTAGCATCGTCTATGCTAGTGAATTTGCTCTTGTCGAGGTCATCGGGCGCACGGAAGCTGGCACGAGACTCTGTCCTGGCCAAAGTAGATGGCTACGTTGCTGTGTTCAAGCCTGACGAGGGAAATGGAGTCCTGGAGAGTGGAGATCCCTGCCTGGGAGACCTTGAGGTCGTTCTCGCACTGCATACCATGTTTCCGTCTCACCGGAGAAGAAGGCGGTGAGCTCCGTGGCTTCTATGAGCTTGATACTGCTTCTGTTCCATACTCCGCTGTGCTTTCCATCTTGTGCGGCCACGACAAGCCATGACTTGCAGGGAGCAGGAGGAGGAGCAGCAGCAGATACCCAAGTCAATCTTCAGGATTTTTTTAATGTTCGATATGCTCTATCTGCTATCAGAGTTTTGGTTTATGC
Organism: Miscanthus lutarioriparius; assembly: GCA_904845875.1. Taxonomy (NCBI): domain Eukaryota; kingdom Viridiplantae; phylum Streptophyta; class Magnoliopsida; order Poales; family Poaceae; genus Miscanthus; species Miscanthus lutarioriparius. Next base: position 116,160,983 of record CAJGYO010000007.1, on the reverse strand, counting down.
TCTAGTCTATGCCAACTGTATGTTAAGGCATCCTTTAATTTACTTGTCAGTTGCTATTTTACACAAAAATGGCAGTACTCTCGGGTAACTCCAGTGCCTTGAATGTGCTCCTGGAGCTAAAACTTAAAATGCTGCTTACTAGTTAATTGCCGTCGTTCCTTAAATTATGCTTCTGGTCAATACTTTTGCAGATTTTCAGTGCCTCGCTAAGTTGCCATATGTTTGCAGACTGAAACTGAAAGTTAATTTGAGCAAGTCTATAATTTTGAATATGTGCATCAGGTCACCACGACGGTGGAAGAGTTATACTGTTCTTGGATTGCATATGTGCTTTATTTTGCCTTTTTTCGAGGGAACCAGGATAGTTAAATTTGCCCTCCAAAACTTTCTTCACTCGACCTGGATAGTTAAAAGAATCTGAATCATGTTTGAGTTAATGCAAATCCATGATTTTTCACCAGATTTTGTAGCTGATCGAGCACATGAACCGCGCCCCTCAAACGTAAACCTGGGACTTTTACCTTTTTGGGTTTTCGTGGACCATTGAGTTCTATAGCAACTTTAGCCCATCAAACTGGTAATCCGAGTTATAAACTGAACCTGGAAATAAAACCCCCTTTTTCAAAACAATATATTCGTCTTGGTGTTTGATCGGCCATTCACTATTACAGTTGAAGTCAAAATCCAAAGACCAAAATCACCGACGGACTGTCGGGCGTCCGTCCGTCCGTCAGGATGCTAGCTTCCTGGACTTGCAGACGCTCTCGTTGGTGGACCACGGTGCCCAACGGCCCACCGCGACATATCCGCTCGTCCGCAGCAGACGGACAACATATCCTGTACGTAGGGCGTCCGTAGCACCGCGGCCGTGCTTCACCACGACTGCCATCCACCGCGGCCGTGTCGCTTTGGCGTTCTCCACGGCGTCTGGGCGCCCGCCGACCATCCCACCTGCCTCTGTGTCATCACATCCATCGCGCCCCTCGGCGTTCTCCTCGGTGTCCGGGCGCCTGCCGATCATCCCACCCGCCCTCTGTGTCATTGGTCATTGCGCCGCCCCCACCTTGCCCTCTGAGCGCCGCTGCCCAGCCCTGCGTTGCCAGCAAGCTCCGCGCCACCGAAGAGCTCTACACTAGTGAACTCCACATGCTAACGAGCTTCCATTCGCCCAAGCAGAAAGAGATGTTGCGCTTTAAAATGGATGTTGCAAAAGTAAGTGTTTCATGTGTATTTGGATGTATATCGTAAGTATTTCATATGGATATTGTAAAAGTGGAACTGGATGGTACATATGTTGCAATGTCTATATACACATATGTTTCAAGTGTAAGTTTCATTTGTTTCAGATATACGTTGCAAATGTTTCACCTGGGTGTTGCAAAAGTAGATTTGGATGTTGCATTTGTTGCAATGGCTACGTACGTATGTTGCAAGTGTATGTTTCAAATATTTCAATTGTTTCAGACGTATGTTGCAAATATTTTATTTGGATGTTGCAAAAGTAGATCTCGATGTTGTATTTGTTGCAATGGCTACACACGTATGTTGAAGTGTATGTTCCAAATGTTATATCTTTTTCAAACGTATGTTATAAGTATTTCATCTGGGTGTTGCAAAAGTAGATTTGGATGTTGTATTTTTTGCCATGGCTACACACGTATGTTGCAAGTGTATGTTCTAAATATTTCATCTATTTCAGAAGTATATTACAAGTGTTTCATCTGGATGTTATAAAAGTAAACCTGGATGTTGCATTTGTTGCCATGGCTACACACGTATGTTGCACGTGTACGTTCCAAATATTTCATCTATTTCAGATGTATATTACAAGTGTTTCATCTGAAGTGTTGTAAAAAGTAGTTCTGTATGTTCATTTGTTGCAATGGATACAAACGTATGTTGGAAGGGACGGGATGCCGCGGGTGATGCGGGCGCTGCGGATATGGCGGGATGGGGCGCAGGATGGGCGTGGGAGCTACGTGGATGGGCTCTCTGCTGCAGCCACGGTACCATGCGAAGGATCGGTATCCGATCGGAACGTGCCCTAAGCACTAGCAACTCCCAATCACCAACGATGAGTTCAGTGGACAAACACATGACGAGAACAACTTGTAACAAATGTAGCAGTAAAATAATTTTATGTTTGGCAAAGGATGAAGGCGATAAACACATGTAGTAGGACTTCGAAGTTTTGCAAGTCGAGGCTGAAACTCAACCTTACAAAGAGCCGATAATTTTGAAAGATTTTAGCAAGTCTTATATTGGTACCTAGTGTAATAGTTCATAAGATCACCGATGCATGTGGAATAGCTTTACTATCGACCTTGGATTGCATGTAGCACCATACAACATCTGCATTGGACCATTTTTAGATGATAGAAACATCCAGCTTCATCCTCTAAGGACGAGAATCAGACCAACTTATTACAAAACGACCGGATCAAGTTTACATAGCAAAACCGACTCAAAACTCAATTCTAAAAAAAAGGCACATTCCTCTACTCAAACTTGAAACTGAAACTGTGATTTGATGACTCTACGTGTCTGTGCCCCAAACATAAGGCTCTCTAAGTAGTCTTCGCACACCTGGTATTCCTTTCAATTAGCTCATTACACAAAAGTTGTCGTCTTTGTTTTTTACTAAAATATGATAAAAATGTATCATACGAGAATGCACATATACTAAACAACAATTAAATCAGACCAAGGTATTACCATCTTTAAATAATGCACACTTCCCTTTAGCTACCTCACAAGCATAGCTAATGTTTCCTCCACAAACCCAAAGTGAATTCTCACGAATCCACAACAGATTCAGTAACAAACATAAGGCCATTTATCTGACAGTAGCTTGACAATAAAAACATACAGTATGTTAAGAAAAAAATTTAAAAAGCACTATGCTCTAGCATCTGTGCTACAAGTTACAACGACTGTTTTGAATATCAACTATCCACATGTCGTTAAAGTGTAACCTACTTTGGCTGATCTACTAATAAACTCTCTAAGTAAAACACACGAGTCTACCATTCCTATAGCGACCTAAGAGTACAAACCCACTTTTAGCACTTCCACAAGTAAAATAGAAGGAAGTGTAGCACTACGCAAAATATCCCTCAAGAGAGGATATATAATGCCACCTACTACATAGATGGTTAGAAACCCAGTAAACTTTACAGCAAAATGCAAGCTACATGGTCAGCCAACCACAAGAGTCAGCAAATCTTTTTTTTTTCTTATAATGAGCAAATCTATGACTTGATAAGTGCAACAAATTGAGTATTGCTTTTCTTTTCCTTTTATTCATTTTTTCCATGAGTAAGTGAAACAAAGCTTCAAAGATGAACAAACCTGCAAAAAGAAAAATAACATCAAGAACAGTTTTAGAAACTGAAACAAATTGTATTGTATTTAGTACATGGAAGTACAACCATCCAGATATACAACAACAACAACAAAGCCTTTAAGTCCCAAACAAGTTGGGGTAGGCTAGAGTTGAAACCCAGCAGAAGCTGTGGAGCAACAACAACAACAACCATCCAGATATATAAAATAAATAATATGTGGGACATATAAAACTGTAATACAAAATTTTTAACCATTTCTCTAAATGGAGTAATGATTTTTTAAATCAATTAATTTTCATTTCAAACACTTTGTAACCTAGTACTTGTTTTGCTCATCAATGTAGGGCATTTTTTTTTTTTTGAGAAAGACAAACTTTACAAATGTTGGCCAGTAATTAGTCAAATTATATGCATGTTCAGTGTACAAAAGTTGCATCAACCTAATTAGTATATTCAATTTTTTTTAATGATTGTTGGTTTTGCAGCACTCGACAATATAATGCAAAATGAAGCAATGATCAAAATCTATTTTTGAACACTTTCTCGTTCTAAAATACCCTTCATTTGATGGTAACCGCAATTATGCATGAGACTAGTGGGTCTCTTCCAATTGTTCAGACTAAATAACCATCCTTCACTCTTGTGTTTTCCATTATAGAATGTGGTTGGCGGCGCTGATGATGTGTTTATATATAATATAATGATGCTGGTGCATCAACACTTCTATTTTTTGCATCCATCTTAATGACATGAGGATTGTGAAGCAAATGCCAAGGTCAGAATCTGGTGCTGCACAACTTCTTCTTAATTTGCCTTGATCACACACTGGCTTCACAGGAACAACCCATCCTGCAATTACATTATTATAGCCCCGATTGATCTTCAAACAGATTCAGGCCCCAATTGCCATGATCCTACACTGGCTTGTTGTTCCCTATGCTGCTCACTAGAATACAATTATTCCACACCCAAAAATGGCACAAATGAGCAGCTGTGTAAGTAATAACTGGTACTGAGTGCAATATTTGGAGGATAGAAAACTTGACAGAAAGCTTCAGTGAAGATCCTGAAGTTGCCCTGGTTATGGAGGTTAGTTTTTCCAAAGAGCATTATAACACCAGATTGTGCCCAGATCCCCAAAATGGATATGACGCGTAGAAGAGTTGTAGTTGAGCTATCCTGAGCCAGATTAAACAATTTCCCAAAACTGTTGCAAAAATGCACTGTAGTGTGTCTTCAAATAAATTTTGTTCTCAGACACTACAAATAGCTTTTCTGAATGAATAACTTACTGATTTTCTTCAGATACTTCAATAGTTTCATTGCAATAGGCCAAAACCATAGAAATCTGGGTGTGTGTTGTCCTTTATGGGGGGGCATAGAAATATTTTTTTTGCTTAGATCCAAGCTGACTATAAGAGTTTGGATAAAGGATTTTTCAATGCATATGAGCGGAAATTGCAGAAATTTGGGTATGTGTTGTCTTTTAGGGCTCCCACATAAATATTGTAGTGCTTCGTGCTTAAACTACAACCAAATAATAGTTTTAGGATCAAGAATTTTTTATCACGCATTAACTGAAATTGTAGAAACTTGTGTATCTGTTGTCCTTTACAGCCCCCACACCCTGTCTTTGTAGTGCTTGATTACAGCCAACTCCAAAAGACCTTGCAGTGTTAGGACCCTAACACTAACACACCTAAAGTTTATCGAGATATATAAGTGATTTAGATTAGTAAGATCACTTATATTAATTACTACAAATTAAAATTACATATCACAAAATCTTGTACTATGCAAATGACAAGAAGTTCCATGAATTTCCACCAAACTAAGAAGATATATACGGATTTGATATTTATGAAAGTGGAATAATTACCAAGACAAGTTCGAACCATTCTATAGGATATTTGGACATAACTTTTCTTTGTATTCTGTTCTCAAAACCGAACTTTTAGTTATGTTCTTATATGTTTGACAGAGTTAATTCTCAGGTCTTTCTTACATCTTTTTTCTTCATGTAAGAACTAGCTATAGAAAGATCAGAAAATTATTGAAAAATATGTTTGTGAATAATTTTTTCTATCGAATTCATTCTTGAAACTAATTACCTATGTAGAAAATTACCTGATACAATAGTAGCGGAGTTATGCATAGTGCAGATGCTCCAGTATATGATGCAACTTCGGAGCTCTACGTCGGAATATTGGTTGAAGGCGGAAAGACAGGGGTCCACTTGTCCAATTTTTAGCATCATACATTTCATTCCACGCCTGAACTATCTCCTCAACCTTAAAACTGAGTCCTGCATAAGGGAATATATCTTAGCACTTTATTCTCAAAACACGAGTATTCAGTAGTAGTCGCTACATTCGTAAGGATATTGTCACAAATAATCTAAAATATACATACAACTGCAATGCAACATAAGTGAATATAGGCAAAATAACAGTTCTGTTTAGCTCGCAATCTCTTATGTGCATGCCTACAACCTTCTTTGGACATGCAGATTTGAAACTTAGCTGATCTCACAAAATACTTGGAACTATGTCAGATCCCATCCATTCTATTCAGTCTAGGGGGTTTACAATTATATCCTAGTTGTGTTTATACTCAGGTATTGTTTCTCTTTTGGCATTATTTGTAGAAGTTCCTAAAAATAAATTCATGATCCTTATTTTAACAAAGAAGTGTTAGATTCTTGTTAAGAGTCCCTCAGAACAAAGGCAGAAAAATAAGTAATTGCACATTATGTGTCAAAACGAAATCTTCTTACCTTCTTGGGTGGTTTCATTAGCACAATGGTTCTTTACAATCACATTGATGTCAGCTTGAGAAGCACCTCCGATCTTAAATTTTTCCATGGCAACAGTCAGTGACTCCTCCCAGCTAGGAAGTCCCAAATTGAATTCAACTACTGAACGTTCATAAAGGACAGTTCCCCACAAGATATTTATATGTGACCGTATGCTTGAAGCCTGTTCAAATGCTTCATCTACTGATAGATCCTTCACAAAACCTTCTAAGACCATCTTCTTAAGCACAACTTTCTCCTTACTTGGTTTAGACAGTCCCCTCAAGCGCAAAGTTTCCATTCTTTCCCACATATACATTCCCTTTTCCATATTATCCTCTGCATGGTTGAACAACTCCAAAACTTCAGTTTCCATATTTATCTTACATGCAAGAGCGTAATACCAAGAGAGTTTGGCCTGCTCGAATTGCTGCTGACCAAGAGCAATAAGACCTTCAAAAAAATCAGATTTAGTTTTAACAGCTTCGTCAAACATCACGCCAGCTTTGGCATATTCTGTACATGCCCAATCATATGAAACTTTGACTTGCTCAAGTATAAACTCCTGTAAAGAATCTTCAGGCAAGCATGGCCTTTTTCTTGCACGAGACATGTGGACATTGCCACAGTTAAACAATGCCAGTGCTGCCATCTCCTGAAATTTCGACTCTGCAACTTCAAATACTTCCTGTGCTTCTTCACTTTCTACTGTGTCTTCCATAGCCTCATAGTACAGTCTCAGGCCAAGGTCTTGGAGATCCAGATATGCATCAGAACTAAAACCAACATGATTCTTGATTATCTGGGCAAACTGTACCATCCAGTCATCAGCGCAATACTTATGCTCAACATCATGCCAAACGGTCCCATTATGACGGTTTCTCTCTAACGTGGCAAAGGAAGGACGTCTCCTGACCCCATCCACACCAAGCTCTTGCACAGGATTAACCTCTGCAACATATAATCGGATTAGCCCTTCCAAATCTGCAAGATTACTTGCCCAGCTTAGCTCCTCGGACGAGGTTATTGTCACCAAGTCTTCTTCTTTGTCTTTATACTTGATCAGAAATGCCTTCAATGAAGGGAATTTGCTCTGAACTATTTCTCTTAATTGTGACAGAGAGCAGTTAGCTGGCATCTGAGCACACCTGATGTCCTCTCCAAAGACCAATTTCACATCCTTCATCGCTTCCTCCTTGACACCAATGTTGTCCTCACAATGATTCACTGGCTTGACTGCAGAATGCTTTTGCTGCTTGCTCTCACCACGCCCCGGCTTCTTTCCAGCAGTGTGTCCACCTCGCTTGTTGCCCATGTCCTTCTCTTCAGTCTCAGTACTTTGTTCTAGCTTCTCGAGACCATTGGGCTCTCTATCTTCAGTACGATCCTGATGATTCCCTATCCCATTTGTCTGCCTCGGGTCAGCCTGCTTCTCCGTGGAAGCAGATTCCAGTGGCGCAATATGATTTCCATTTCCCCCCTCCTGTTCCCCTGCAACCGAATCCAAACGCTTGTTATGAGATTTCTTCCTCTTCTCCTCTCCTTTGGCGCTAGCAATCTCATCCTCATCCTCTGTCGGCACCACATCCTCCTCATCCAAGGCAACCGAGACACCCTTATCCTCCAACGCCGCCCTTACCCGGTCCGAGATCCGGCGCGCGGCGCGGTTACCGGGCTCCCACCGCAGGACCGTCCGGACGTCGCCCCACGCGAGGTCGGCCCTGCCCAGCGCCTCGAAGCAGGCGGCCCGGCGGAGCAACGCCCTGCTGTACCGGGGCGCCGCCTCCAGCGCGAGGTTGCACTCGTGGATGCCGCGGTGGAACTCCGCGGGGCGCATCCGCATGTAGCACTGCGCGACGCTGGCGCGGAGGCGCGCCGCCTCCACGCGCCGCCCCGCGGGGAGCAGCTGCGCCGCCTTGTCGTACTTGAACGCCGCGCCCTCAAAGTCCCCCCGGTTGAACAGCCGGGTGGCCTCTTCCTTGAGCTCCCGCGACAGCTCCAGGAACACCGCCTCGTCGCCGTCCGCCTCCGCCGCAGGCGGATTCCTGGCCCCCGGCGGCTTCCCCATGGCTGGGGGCCGCCCTCCTTCCCCCAAATGAAACTCCTTTTTTGTTCGCTTCTTGTTGGAACCAAAAGGAAACCTTGAAGCTTGGCAGATTTGAAGCGGGAGGAAACGGAAACAGGACCAGAAACTGCAGGCAATCTTCCTGCAGCAGGCAAGAAGAGTCCCTGCTCCCCCAAGAAACGAAATGCGCGAGAGCACGGAAAGGGCAGGTTTTTGTCCGTGCTCGCCCACAGCCGAATCTATGCTTCGACGGCACGGAAAGAGCAGCTGCAGAAGACACGAGGCGGCGAAGCAAACGGCAGCAGGGCCTCGTTTACATTGCAAATTTTATAATTTGGACATCGTAGCACGTTTTGTTTGTATTTGACAAACTTTGTTCGATCATGAACTAACTAGCTCAAAAGATTCGTCTCGTGATTTACAACCAAACTGTATAATTAATTATTTTTTATCTACATTTAATGCTCCATGCATACGTCTAAAAATTGATGTAATGATAAAAGAGTGAAAAAAAACTTAAAATTTTGAGGCAATCTAAATAAGGTCCGGGCAAGCAAAGGAAGGTTGGATAGGGCCATAGGGCATAGGGGGCGGGTGGACAAATGGCGCGTGCCGTGGGCGCGAGAACCAAAGTCACGGAACGGAAAGCCGATACGAGACGTTTTTTGTTTTTTCTTGGTGACACCGAGGCTACGGGTAACGGGTGACAGCCGACTGCACGGTGCGCCAGGGCCGTTGCAGGCCCAGCTGGTTCTGTGGCCGTGCAGGTTCCTGCTGCGGAGGGAGGACAGGGCCCGCAGGGCCGTGGCCCGTGGGTGAGAGCACGTCCAACGTCAATAAAGACGCCGTCTACCGCTGATGCCGTATTTGATGCGGTGGAGACCAGAGAAAAGATCCGTAGCATCACGAGGGCTATGTTCGCGAAAAAACTGCAATGAACCATAAGTGCGTGTTTAGTTTGTGAAATTTGGTAATTTTGGTTACTGTAGCACTTCGTTTTTATTTGACAATTAGTGTTCAATCATGGACTAATTAGGCTCAAAACGTTCGTCTCGTAATTTTCAACCAAATTGTGCAATTAGTTTTTTTTTCATCTACATTTAATGCTCCATGCACGTATCGCAAGATTCGATGTGATAGATACTGTAGCACTTTTTGGCAAAAGTTTTTGAAAACTAAACAAGGGCAGCCGTTGAAAAAAAAACTGATAGAGGCTACATGCTACCAAAACCATAATGCTGGTGAAAGGGTCGAGATGGCGGACTAGAAGGGGGTGAATAGTCTTTTCTAAAATTAATTGCGTCGGCTAACCAATATAAATGCGGAATTAAAACTATCGGTCTAGCCAAGACTACACCCCTCTATCTATGTTCTTTAGCACCTTTCAAATATACTAATTAAGCAATTAAGGTACCGGGCTAGCTAGAGCTCACCTAAGCAATTCTAGGAGCAAGGTCACACAAACCTATACCACTACTACTTTAAGCGACAAGAAAGCTCCTACACATGCTAGTAAGCAAAAGCACAAAGCCAACTAAGCTCACTAGCAAAGCTCAATAACAAGGCAACCGATGCCTAATTAGAAAGCGCAAAAACTTAGCTACACAAACTAAGCAATGTGACTAACAAGGTTACTAAAACCAAATTAGCCACACAAGGGAGCTACTTCTATGCTACACAAGCAAGAAGATAATTAGCAAGCTACACAAGCTATCTAATTACAAGAGCAACTACACAAGCTTAATATGTATAAAGGTAATTGCAAGCTTGTGTAATGGGGATGCAAACCAACGGGAAGAACAAGGTTGACACGATGATTTTTCTCCCGAGGTTCACGTGTTTGCCAACACGCTAGTCTCCGTTGTGTCGACCGCTCACTTGGTGGTTCGGCGGCTAATTAGCATCACCCGCTAAGCCCGCACGTCGGACGCCGCAAAGAACCTACCCCTTGAGTGAGGGTAGCTCAATGACACGCTTTACTAGAGTTGGCTCTCATCATGGGGCGAGCAAATGCCCCTCACAAGCACTTCTCCGAGCGCGCTGACAAGCTTCTTGTGGGCTTCGACGGAGACCACCACCAAGCGTGCCTAGGAGGTGGCAACCTCCAAGAGTAACAAGCACCATACCGGCTTGCAACACGACCACCTAGTGCCACTCGATGCAACCTCACGATGCAATCGCACTAGAATCGCTCACTCACACAATCGAATGATCACTATCAAGTATATGTGTGATGGAGGGCTCCCAAGCACTCACAAGCATGGACACTAAGTCCCCTTAGGTGCTCACATCCGACCATGGCCGAGGGCCACTTCTATTTATAGCCCCAAGGGCTAAACTAGCCGCTTACCCTTCATCAGCAGCGGTCGGGCCGACAACGCTCCGTCATGTTGACCGGACGCCTGACTCGGCGTCGTGTGCCCGCAGACGCCCACGTGTCCTGTTCAACGGCCACTTGACTTGACCGGACGCTGCGGCTTTCAATCGGCCGGACGCTGAACCCCCAGCGTCCGGTCGTTTCCGATAAAGATCCGACCTCGGCCGGACGCGTCCGGTCACACTTGATCGGACGCACCAAATCCGGTCACCTCCACTTCTGCGTCGCCATCAGTCGTCACTGACGGACGGACGTACTGCCAAATCTCAAGTGCATTCAGATCCAAATATCCGGTCGGTTGACCGGCGCCAAAGATCTTCGCGCGACTAACTTGTTTTCACTTCTAACTTCATCACCCTTGCTCCAATGTGCTAACCACAAGAACTTGCATCCGGCGCAATAGAAAATAGGCATTCTATTTTCCCGAAAGCGCCGAACCCATCTCACCCCTGCAAACACCACCTCCTTTGTAAATGTGCCAACACCACCAAGTGTACACCACCATGTGTATGTGTGTTAGCATTTTCACAATCATTTTCCAAAGGATGTTAGCCACTCAACTTGCCACGCCACTCGATCCTAGCGACAATGCAAAGTTAGATCACTCGAGTGGCACTAGATGACCGATATGCAAACAAGTTTGCCCCTCTTGATAGTACGGTCATCTATCCTAAATCCGGTCATAAACTTCTCTGCACACCTATGACCGGTGAAATGAAATGCCCTAGGTTATACCTTTGCCTTGCGTATTCCATTCCATCTCCTCCAATGTCGATGCAACACATGCACCAACACTATCAACAATGATATGATCCACTTCATATCATCACATGATCATATTGGTTCATCAATCTTGACTCTACTTGCTCTTCACCGTTGCTATCGTCCATCGGCGCCAAGTCTTGCTCAAGCTTCACCGCCACGTGGTCCATCACTCCAAAGCCTTTGACTTGTCCTTCACGCTTGCAACCAGTCCATCAAGCCAAGTCTTGTCTTGATCTTCTCCACCTTGATCACATGACTCAATGTCTTGTCTCATGTGCGTTAAGCTCCTTCATCATCATATGTGTGAGCTTTGCAACATCTCCAAGCCATTTTCACCTCCATGGCATATGTTGCTCATACATGTGTACCTATGGACTAATCACCTGTGTATCTCACATAAACACAATTAGTCCACCTAGGTTGTCACTCAATTACCAAAACCAACAAGGACCTTTCAGCTGGCACACGGGCGTCCGTCGAGGCGTGTTTCGTCCGGACGGCTCATCCCCGGATCTGCCTAACGATCAGGCCTAACTCCGCTCCACCTCCAATGTGACGTGGTTTATGCAAAAAAAATGAAAGTACGACGTAGTTTCTCCAAAAAAAATAAAAAACAAAGCGATATTTTCTTTCCCCATTGCCGCCCGCATGAGCTCCGCCCAGTTGCATGATCCATCCATGCTTTTGTTGGCCTTCTCCAATCGGCGGCCTTCCTGTCGGACGATGCGCCCACTCCACTCACTTCATCATTGTGTCGCGCCCATCTCGCGCCACTCTGTCACGCCATTTGCCACGTCGCAAGGCCGCTTTTGGTTGAGCCAAACCCGGTGCTGCTAGTGATGGCGCTGGTGGTGGTGGTGTTTTCATGACTCAAATTCAAACCGACGACCGGAATCACCAGCCCTGATCCTATGTTGCAAGTGCATGTTTTAAGTGTTTCAGATGTTTCATAGGTATGTTTCAAGTATTTCATGCGGACGTTGTAAAAGTAGATCGGGATATTGTATATTATGCAATGATTCTATACGTATGTTGCAAGTGTCTGTTCTCAATGTTTCATCTATTTTTTCAGACGTAGGTTGCAATTCTGTTTATTTGGAACATATGTTGCAGATATTTTATCTGGATGTTGTTTGTGTTTGTAATTGCTTTTCAAGTGTTTTTCATGTGTTTAATGTGTTTTGCATGTGTTTTAGACATAAGTTTTGAATGTTTTCTGTTGTTTCATACGTATGTTGCAATTATTTCATTTGAATGTTTTAAAAGTAGATCGGGGTGTTGTGCATGTTGCAATGTGAGACACTTTGTCGTAGCTGTCTACTGCAGTTGCTGGGGCGTCATGCATGGAGGGAAGCGGTGCAGTAGGCGTGCAGGGCATGGGAAGCAGGGAAGCGTGGGGGAGTGGCACAGGCAGGGCCTGCCTGTGCGTGCATCAGGCGCTAGCACTGGCGTTAAAGCAGGCACTGGCGTCCGAAAGCGGGGGTCCATCCTGACATTTGAGCGCTAGTGCTGCCGCTACCAAAAAGTTGATTTATAATCTGTTTAGTTGAAATAACTATAAAATCTATCATCTCTCTCTATCTTTTTTAATCATGTGAGAAATATCTCTCTATTTTTCACCTATTTGGAAAAAGTAGAAAGTTGATAGCAAGGTCCATGATATTGCGAAAATTGTGCTATACGAAAACAACGGCTTGTGAGAAAGTAACTTTAGGTTCTAATAATTTGGTTTGTGTTCTGCTTTTTAGTTATCAAAGCACTTTTCAGAAACTAAACCAAACATATCCTTATTATTTAGGACATAAGATAGTGCCAAGAAGAATCCACATCAAGGGCCAGTTTGGCGGACCTTCTTTTCGAGATTATTGAGCTTCACTTCTTAATTCTTTGATGAAGAGGAGCATGTGGGAAGTAATTCTAAAGTGATTCTAGTAGTAATTGAACGGGAAGTTACAGAGAGCAAGGTTTTTTTAGCTCCCGACTCATAGTGTAAATGGAGAAAATGATCTTATTAGTTCCCACAAAAATTGAGTTGCATTTTATCTATTTGGTAGGATTGGACTTCATAGAATTTGCTCCGGAGAAGCTAGGAGCGGAGCTGTGACAAACTGACCTAAGAAAATTAGCACAGAAACCTTTTACGTGACAATGCTAACTGCGAGCACGGTAGCAGGGTGGCACGATGTGTGTCATGATGGTCATCTGATGAAGCATGTGGAGTAGTTTGAGATAATTTTCTAAACAAGGGCAATAGATGCAAAGTTGGGCACCAGATGTTGAGATAGCACCGGATGAAAGTTCATATCTAGTATGTTGCACTCTCTTTGTCACTCTCTCTTCCTAGCAGCCTAACACCCTAAAAAATACACACTAAAGCTGCTCTAAGACCTCTGAGATTGAGAGTCCGAGAGCGACTCAAGGTATGATGCTTAGTCACTAGAGATTATTGCGGGCCTAAAAACCTTATCTATAACTCCCTAGAGCGCACCAGTTCCCTTCAGTGCTAGTATCGGAGTGATCATCGGCGTTTTAGTGCAAAGAGGTGTTTGTTAGCGTGTTTGGGTGAGTTAGAGCCCACTGGAGCTCTGCGGTGGTCACGAGAGAGAGCTCACTAGAGTTTAGGGCATCCAATGGCTAGTTTGATATAGCTGTTGGAGCTCCGGTGGTATTACTAGAGCTCTCTAGCGAGTACACGGCCAACCCACTAAGTGGGTAACGGCTAGTTTATTGAGGGGGCTTTATAAATCGAAGATGTGGTCAGGCTATTTGGCCCTCTTAGTGTTCCTATCTGATAACCACACCTTATAGAACTCAAGAAACCTTTCCACTAACTTTTACTTAGTTTAAATTTCACTTGGGTGAGATTGGAGTTGATCTAGCACTAGTGATTGTGTGTTGTTGCCGGATTCTTGTCACTCTTGGTGGTTGCTGCCACCTAGACGGCTTGGAGCAGCAGTGATCCCTTGAAGCACTTAATTGGGGATTGTGAGGTACTCGGGACTTCGATTGTGGCGGGCTCTTGTGCTCATCTGGCGAGGCGAAGAGTAACTCTAGCGGTACGAGACTTGTTGGAGTACCTCATGATTAGTCGGCTCATATACTAGTGCTCATGTCGGAGCCGATCTCGAGGGACCGTTGAGCTAGTAGAGGAGTGGTAATCATTGGACTCGCCTCAATGAGAATGTAGATGACTGGAAAGTCATCGACTGGGGATATATCTTGTGTCATCCTCTACTTGTGGTTTGCACAATCTACACTTTTATTTATGCTTTGTGCATTCAGTTGCTTGTGTAGTTGACTAACTTCTAATGTGTAGCTTAGTTGCTCTATTCTTTGCTCACTAAAACCGTGTAGGAGTGTGCTCCTTGTAGCCTTGCTAGCTACTCCCTCTGTCCCTGTTTGATTGTCGTTGTGGTAGTGGAATTCAATCTCCACATTCACAGCCCCTACCAAGCATCTGGACAGACTTAGTGACCACGTTCACAGAGATTCAACTGTACCTACTGAAATGCCAAAGCGACACAAATAAAGAGACAGAGGGAGTAGGTCGTTGTAGTTGTTATTAGGGCCTTCTTGGTTTCTAATACTTGCACCTATTATTGTTGCCTTGAAGGGAAATTTTAATAAGCTATTCATCCCTCCTGCGCGCAGTGCCAATCTCCCGCTTCCGCACTTATAATTTAGTCAAAACTTGAGATGATCCGACTCTTTAAGAAAGTTAAAATAACTTATAATTTGGAATGGAGGGAACAGAGAAGAATGATAGACACCGAGGAAAATTTTCAAAAGGTTGGATCTCATGTTAGATTCTCTTCAATATGTATTGAGACATTCCATAGGAATTTTATAGGATTTCAGGATGGTCTATCCTTTGTCCCAGAGAGCTAGTACACAGGAAGAATTCATATAGGTTTAGAATTTACAAAATTCTTTCATGAATCTTTTGTTGCAAAAAAGGCGTCCTAACTTGGAAGTATATCACCCAATGTTCCAATCAACCACGCCCTATGATGAGCCGGAGATGGAATCCTGGCCGTCGGAACCGGAGATGGAATCCGAATTTCCTTTCGAGCGAAGCAAACGGAAGAAGTCTCTGGCACGGACAAGTTTGCATAGCAGACAGCAAAACCCGTCGTCAGGCGGAATCGATCCAACCGTGACCGACGTTAACCACCCCCAAAGTATCCCCGATCTGCCGTCCACGTGTCCCAATCGGACGGCCCGGATCCCTCGTCAGTGGAGCAGGTGCCCCCGTCGCTTGCTACGCGGTACGCGCAAAGAGGAGACGGACGTTGCCGCAGCGACGCAACCACGCCCGCACGCGCCCGGCTGGGCTCCACCCCATCGCTCTCGTCTGCATCGTCACCTCTTCCCCTTCGTCTCCAACCAGATCGAACCCCCACGCCGCATAAATCCCCCGCTGCCACCCGATCCATCAAGCAAACCCTCGCTTCCCTCCTTCCCCTCCCCTCACACCGCGTCCGATCGACGACGACGGTGCGCCATGTCGATGCTGGACGCCTTCTTCAGCAAGGGCGGCGGCGGCGGCGGTGGCTTCCGCGGCGCCAAGTGGTACGCGCGGCGTTTCTTTTTTCTTCCCCCCTTTTCTTCTGGGGATCTTCTTGGAGTTGAGAGGCGCGGCGTTCTGATGTCGTGTGTCGGTGTGTGTGTGCGCAGCAAGACGCTGCTGAAGCTGTCGATCCCGCGGATAAAGCTGCTGCGGAACCGGCGGGAGCTGCAGCTGCGCCAGATGCGCCGCGACATCGCCAAGCTCCTCGAGGCCGGCCAGGAGGCCACCGCTCGGATCAGGGTACGCTTCCTCGTTGTCAGGGGATTTGCTTAGATCGGAGTAGGGTTGGGTCGGGGGCTTTTTGGCTTGGCTGTGGCTGATTGGAAACTGCGGCTGCGGCAGGTGGAGCACATCATCCGGGAGGAGAACATGATGGCCGCGCAGGAGATCCTCGAGCTCTTCTGCGAGCTCATCGCCGTGCGCCTGCCCATCATCGAGGCCCAAAAGTTCGTCCCCCTATCTGACTTGAATTTTACAACTCGTAATTGCAGTCGCTATTTGCTTGTTCATGTGGCTACGGGTGTTGCAATCAAAACTAGCTGTAGCTTTATTGCCCCTCTTGATATGGCAAACTGTGCTGGACCAGCAGCTGGCTTGGGAGTTCCAGTGGCTTGTTGACATGTACTTTTGTTGGGCAAGAACTGTCCATTGTGCCCTCTTTAATGTGTTGAGACGACTAATTAGCAATGTCTCACTGTAATCTCCCATTATGGTCAGTTGGTGCTAATTTTGTGGCTCAACATGGCGTGCCACTGGTAAACCACCACTATTGAACTTTATGATGGTAGATAGATTTCTTTAGGCCTTGTTTGGATGCATGTGTATCCACCTCAATCCACATGTGTTGGAGTGGAATGGAATGGAATTTAGTTCAATTCCATTCCAATCCACTTCAACACATGTGGATTGAGACGAATACATGCGCATCCAAACGAGACCTTAGTGTTTGTATAGTGGGTTAGTTTTCCATGGCGAACAGTAACACCTAATCTTGCTTCACTGCTATAGTGGATTATGGCTGTGTTTGTTCCATTCCGTTATAGGCCAACCTGCCTGTAACAACTAATGTGTTTTTAACAAAGACTTGGACCCTAAAGATAATCATTACTTTGCTATATGTTCATTTGGCATCAGGGGCAAGTTATCTTCGTACTTATACCCTCTGCATTCTTATATTCCTTATTTGTTCGTAGACACAAATCAATTTAATCTGAACTCCAAGGATGTTACTAATAATAATTTTTTGCTGCTGCAATTTTTTATTAGGGTGTACTATCTTGAAGTATAAAGCAGGGATACGATTCCTGCTCTTAAATATAAATGGGCTATATTAGTTGATAAAATTGATTAGCTTTTTTCTGACTAAAAATTCTGTAGAGTTGCAGATGAGTGTGACTGATTTGTGTTTCCTTGTTTTCTTGGCTTCAGGGAGTGTCCTATTGATCTCAAAGAAGCAATTTCAAGCATCTGCTTTGCTGCTCCAAGATGTGCAGATCTACCTGAACTGATGCAAGTTCAAATGATGTTTGCGACTAAATATGGGAAGGAATTT
The DNA here is from genome assembly GCA_904845875.1 of Miscanthus lutarioriparius. Taxonomy (NCBI): domain Eukaryota; kingdom Viridiplantae; phylum Streptophyta; class Magnoliopsida; order Poales; family Poaceae; genus Miscanthus; species Miscanthus lutarioriparius. The sequence continues at coordinate 116,143,513 of CAJGYO010000007.1, read as the reverse complement.
GTTGCTGCAGCTTCAGAGTTGATGCCTGATTGTGGGGTCAATCGTCAGGTTATATGACACTTTGAATTTGAATGAATCTAATCATGTTATCCGGTAGTTTGGATATTCGTAACATATCAGAATTAATGCTTCTGCAGATAATTGAACTACTTTCTATTCGTCCTCCTCCTGTTGATGCCAAGTTGAAACTGCTGAAGGAGATAGCTGAGGAACATGAAGTTGATTGGGATCCATCAGATGCAGAGACAGAATTTCTCAAACCTCATGAGGATCTATTGGTAAATACATATTGACTCGTGACTAACATGGTTAGTTCAATGATTCGAGTCTTACTTGATGCTATGTTTCCCTTCTTAGAATGGACCGACCTACTTCAATGGCTCCATGCTACCTCTTCCCAAGGAGAAACATGAGGAAACAGTAGCTGCAAGTGCTGCTGAGCAGCCTGATGAAGACTACGAGTCAGATACCGGTCTTGATTCACTGGATTTGCCTGAAGTCCCAAAAGCTGCAATTCGTCCACCTTCTGATGCACCGTTGACCCCAGATATCGGTCCACATGTTCAGGGCTCTCAGTCACTTCCTCATGAGTTCTCAGATCCTACTGACTTGAAGGAGAATCCAACAGCTGGTGGTGCTTTTAATGTTATTCAGATGAAAAGCTTGGAACATCTTGTTTCTGCACCATCTTCTCAGTCAGACATACCAGATTTTCCAAATGAAAAGAAGCAATTTATTCCTTTTGCATCTCCACCGCCAGTTTTTGCTCCTTCTTCAGTGGAAAAAACCGAGACAGTTCCCTCACCTTCTCTGTCTCCTCCAGTGAAGCCAACAGAGCCAGAACCAGAGATCTACACAAAGAAAATTGATGAAGTGACCACACCTCCAGTACCTCCCACGGAATATATGTTCACAAAACAGTCAGAGCAAACACAGACAAACTCTCCTCCTGAGAGAGGGGCAAATATTGACTTGGATGACGTTTTATCTGCTGCTCAGACAGCTGCTGAATCAGCTGAGCGAGCTGCATCAGCAGCCCGTGCTGCTGCAAACCTTGCTCAACTGCGCATTGCAGATCTAAAGAAGAATTCCAATGTCTATAACAAGTACAGCGATAGTGCCCAAAAGGAAAGACATCATCAGACTGAGGGGACACAGAAACCAGTATTTGATCACCAGGACTCCTTTACCAATGATACACAGGACTATGTGCCATCTCGTGTGCCTCAGAGGTCACCATCTTTGGAGGACGATCCATATTTCTCCTATCCCAACTTGTTCTCAGCGCCAAAACCCTGAAGGCGGAAACTAGTGGTCTGCAATTAGTTGTTCAGAATAGTTTGAAGCCTGAGATATCACTTTTTCAGCTCTGTCCAGTCCTCTTATGTTTGGTCTTTGCTGTTGCCTCGAAAATTCTGTGTATTGCTGAGTTGGTACATACAGGACAAAAGGAGACTACTGGGTTATTATTACTTGGCTATAAACCTGTCTAGTTGAGTCTCTGTAAATTGTACATGTGCGGTGTTTGTATCAGTTTTCTGAAACATTTCTGCAGTTCTACAGGTAATAACAGAAATTGAATCTCAGCAAATTAGTCTCTTCCTTGTGGTTCTGTTTTCGACTGTCATCTTGTCGTTTGGGGCGCCTTTACTGTGGGCTCCTGTGGTATGATATCCAAGCTGATATGCTACTTTGCTGGAGCCATGGGGAGCTACACAGCCCCAGCTCTGTGGAAACGACATGATATAATAAACCTATGTCCTTTGGTCATTTGACACTGTCTGCAATTTCTGTTGAATCACTACTGCTTTTTTATATAGCTATCATCAATTTATCACATGTAATCGGGACTATACTTGGGCAAGAAAGATGCTAGGAGAAGATCAATTTGTTTTCTGAAGATCGTAGGTTCGCACAGTGCTGATTGAGTAGGGCTTTGTTTAGATGCCAAATTTTTTTTTGGCAAATGGTACTGTAGCAGTTTTCGTTGTTATTTGACAATTAGTGTCCAATTATAGTCTAATTAGGCTTAAAAGATTCGTCTCGTGGATTTCGTTTAAACTGTGTAATTAGTTTTATTTTTTATTTATATTTAATGCTTCATGCATGCGTCCAAAGATTCGATGTGACGGGGAATCTTGAAAAATTTTGCAAATTTTTTTTTGCAACTAAACTGGACCTAGGACTTTTCGGTTCTGAGAATGACAGGTAGTAGTAGTAGTGATTGTACACAATTATTCTTTCACCACCTGCAACGATCATTTGTAGTACTTTGGTTTATAGCTAGTATATATACTAAGTTCAGTTCGATTCTTCTATTCTAAGAATTGAAGATTGATGTATGCATGCATGCATGTGTATTCCAATTTACAATGCTTCCACTGACCAACACACACATATTTTGTTACAATGAACCACTCTTAACCAAAGAGAGTAGCATCATCTATATTTTGCATATCGTCAACCAATCTGAGAGTTGTATAATTTTGTTACATCACTCGATCGCGTAATTCTTCAGGCCGCAGAGGGTGGACGCCGCCAGATTCGACCATAGGTTCTGGAGCTGCCGGCGGAACAGGCTTACCCGAGGGCCAGTGCCGCTTCATTCGTCCTCCTGAACACCTCCGCGCCGGCTCCATGTCCTCGAGAAGCGGCAAACTCAGAGGAATTCACACGAATCTGACATCTGGACACAAAAGAGCCGACCTCGCCGTGATTCTCCAGACGCAGTCACGCAGCCGACCAATCTTTTATTTACAAGACGAAAGTTACACCAGACTCTCTTGCACGTGATTTGGCCACGTCGCCTTGTATTTTCCATCGACCGATCTTCTATCAGGCCGTCCAGAAGCGGCCACTTTCATCAGCTTCCAGAGCCTTCGTCCCGAAGAAGGCCGTCTCTCTTTCCTCGTGCCAGCGCGCCGCCTCCCAGCGTACCCCGCTCCTCCATCACTGCCGCCGTGTCCTCATCCACAGGCCACCCTCCTCTACCGCACAAAACGGACCGCCGTTCGTCCATAGCTCACGAGGTTGAAGATCAACGTGACGGCGGCGCAGTACAAGAGCTCGGTGAGAAAAGAATCCTAAGAGGACCCTACATCTCTCGGCGCCTGGAACGCCGGTGTACGGCTGAAACACACCATCGCGTACGTCTTCGATGACGACGGTGATGTCGCTGCAGACTGCTCCACAGCAGCGGCGCTACGCTGACGGAAGGCCAACGCGGCTTCGGGACCGAATCCACGTATGGAGCTCTACGCCATTGTCTCCACTCTCCAAGAAACCCCTTCAGATCATCATCGCATTGTATGCCTATTGCAGGATGCAGCAACGAGGGATGACCCCAAGGTGTTCGACGAAATGCATGTTCGGAGCACTGTAATTCGATAATATCCCTCATTGGCTTTGCCTCCGCCTCCGCTTGCTTGGACAACGTGCTCACGCTGCTGCGCTCAACCACAAGCACCGGCGCGGGCATCTGCGAGCACACCAAGTTCGCCACGCTCATGACCATTCCATCGGCATGCTCAGCGAACGACACAAGTGCAAGGATGCGCTGAGGATAATTGCTTGTGGTAGCTGCATCCATTGTGCTCGTCAGTCAAGCCACGTCACTCTCTCTTAGCTGTCATGGCCATTGATAATGCTTCTTAGGAACGATGGCCAAGCCCATGCAGTGAATTGCCAAACACAGACGTGCAAGTAAGCACACCGCCGTCGCGCTAGGCAGCCACTATCTGTATGAACTCACATCGCCTCCTGTTGCTTACTTGCCCAAAATTACCCATGTTCTCTCTATTAATCTACTTACTGCAAGTTGTGCCTCACGATGCTTGCTCAATATTGGTTGGTGAAAGCAAGGTGCTGTGCACAAGCTGGTCAATAAAAACTAAGAAGAACGACTCTTGGATAATTTAAGTATTACCATTCTCATAATATAGGTTATATGAATTCATCCTGGCACTACAAATTAGGATATGCTTACTCTTCTGCAGCTCTATGTCCTATACCATTACTTGTTTGTGCTTGCAAGTAGGCTTAACTGACATGTAGACAAATGTCCAAAAATTTTCTCTTCATAAATATTCTGTTACTCGTCACTAGAATTTTCAGAATAGTTTACTTTACCTGCTTGATGCTATGCTACTTCCTTTCATTTCTTCGATTCAAGACCTATGCTTGCCAAATCCATATGCTCATCAATTATCTTTTGATAAATAAAACACCTAAATGTTCTATCAGTCTGAATATATTCTAATTTTCAGAGAAGTTTATTTTACATGCTTGGTGGCATGCTACTTTAGATTTCTTATTATGCTACATAACTTTGTGTTATAAGATTATTTTTCTTTAGTCTCATGTTTATAAAATTCATGATCATAGTGACTCCTGTAAGACCTAAAAAATACTTACAAATGTACTAAGGATGAAAAATCACAGCTACGACTATCGTTGGATAACTGGTATATTTCATTATATTTTCTTGGTTCAATTATGCCAATTATATCATGAGTTTTATACCAAGCTGAGCTATGCTGGTTCTTCCATTTGGTGACTCCATCAAAAGCTTAGTTAAAAACTATGATATGCTTAACATTAACAATTTTGACTTTGAACTGTAACATTATGAAGGTATTATGTACTGCTTGCCAGAAATTTGCCTGTAATTGCGATTGGTTCGGGCGTAGTGTTTAATTGCGAGCCAAAAATCAATGTGTGTCATATAGCTTGTTCATAAGAAATTTCTTATGCATGCATGCTAATTATTGATATGACTTGTTTTTCCTAAATTCACTCTGTACTGACTATGCAAGGTCTTAACTGTAGAGTTTTATCTTGTAATAAGGCAGTCACACACATCTGACACTTAAATTGTATCTGGAGTAGCATTGCCTAGGAGCTATAAAATTCCGGCCAACATTTATTCTCTTCCTTTTCTTTTCACTGTTCTTTTCAGATTTGAAAGGCATATCTAAGGAAAGGATGCAGATAGTTTGACAAAGTAAGAGAAGGTTTTTCGGGAGCATTTCTTGTTAGATAGTTTTCAGTTTTGTTTGGAAGATGTTAGCCCATAGGATCACCGGCTCAGGTGAGTTGACCACTCACCAGTCTTGCCGAGCACCCGCTAGTGTTGCGGAGCACTCACTAGCTAAGCCGACCACGAACAAGCGTTGTCCGAGCATACACACTATGGCTAGAGGTTGAAGAAGAGGGAGAACAGAGCATACACACAACACCAGCGTTGGCCGGAGCCCTGTATAGGAGATGGTAAATCTGAACTCTCTTTGTTGAGTTGCAGCGGCAAACTATATATACAACTCTATCCATTTAGTCCTAGTACAGCTGCCCTGCTGCAACAGTGACTAGATAACACAGCAGGACTGACTTCTGCGTCTGTCCCTGCATGTGGCTACAGTCCGGCAGGTGAGCCGTTCGGCGCCTGCCTCTACATCGGCTACAGTACCACAGCAGGGGGCATTTTCGGCGTCGCCTTCCCTTGCTGTGTGTTCACACAAAAAACAGTAGATTATCTAACAATTCTTCCCCTAATCCTACTGCTATCCCTTGTACCCCCTCCATGTCGATCATCTCCTTCAGCTCCGTGAGTCAAAGACGTCCGAGCGGCTTGGTGAGGACGTCCGCGAGTTGCCGACCAGTTTTGACGAATTTGATGACGATATGCCCTCCATCGACACGGTCCCTGAGGAAGTGGAACTTCATGTCGATGTGTTTGCTCCGATCGTGCAGAACCAGATTCTTCGCGAGGGTGATGGCGGGCTGGTTGTCCACCATCAGTGTTGGTGGGTGAGCTTCCACGTCGGTCAGCTCGCCCAGCAGCCGGCGCAGCCACACAACTTGGCACGCCGCTGTGGCCGTCGCTACGTACTCTACCTCGCACGTAGATAGTGCCACCACCTTCTGTTTCAGTGACAACCATGAGATTGGAGCCGACCCGAGGAAGACGAGCACTCCAGAGGTGCTCCGCCATCCGTCGATGTCCCCCGCCATGTTTGCATCGCTGAACGCAGTGAGCTACAGCCTACTCTCGCCGGTCTTTGGGAAGATGATCCCCTGATCTACCGCCCCCTTGACGTAGCGTAATAGCTGCTTCACCATAGCCCAGTGATCCTCTCTGGGATCTTCCATGAAGCGACTGACGTAGCCCACAACGAACGCAATGTCCGGCCTTGTGTGGACTAGGTAGCGTAGATCGCCGATGATGCTTCGGTATAGTGTTGCATCCACCTTCGCCGCGGTGCTGGCCTTTGTCAGCTTCAGTCGCTCCTCCATCGAAGTCACGCATGGCTTGCACTCAGCCATGCCGCTCCGCTCCAACAGCTTCGAGGCATACGCGCTCTGACCGAGCGTGAGTTCATCCTTTCCTTGTCTCACCTCGATATCGAGGTAGTAGGAGAGTGCGCCGAGATCGCTCATTCGAAAACGAGCCGCCATCTCGCACTTGAAGCTGTTGATGTCCTCCATGCGCCCACCGGTGACGATCAAGTCGTCCACATACACGCCGACGACGAGCTCCTCCTTCCTCCGTCGTCACGTGTAGAGCACGTGCTCGGTTGCGCACCGCTGGAACCCAAGCTCGTCCAGCATGGCGTCAAGCTTGGCGTTCCATGCTCGTGGGGCCTGCTACAGCCCGTAGAGCACCTTGCGCAGTCGGAGCACCCTGTGCTCCTCTCCCTTGACGGCAAAACCTGGAGGTTGCCTAACGAAGACCGTCTCCGCCAGCTCGCCGTTGAGGAAGGCCGATTTAACGTCTAAGTGATGGACGCGCCAGTCCTTTGCTGCTGCTAGGGCTAGTAGCAAACGGACAGACTCTATGCGCGCTACTGGCGCAAAGACTTCCTCGAAGTCTATGCCCTCGTGCTGAACAAAGCCTTGGGCGACGAGGCGCGCCTTGTGCTTGACAATGGCGCCAAGCTCGTCCTGCTTGACCTTGTACACCCACTTTAGGCTGATCAGACGGCATCCTGGAGGTGGATCGATGAGCTGTCATGTCTCGTTTTCCTCGATTGCCTTCATCTCCTCCAGCATCGCCCATCGCCAGTTTTCGTTGCACTCGGCCAGCGCAAACATGGGTGGTTCCTTTGCGCTGACGAACAACAACTCTTTATCATTGAGCAGCCGACCAGCCGGGCCTGAGGGCCCTGTGCCGCCGACGATGTCGTCCAGCCTGCGGAACCGTACCTCCTCACCTTCGTGGAAGGCATCCACGAACTCAGTGATGTCACTTGGAGGTGAGGCGAACTCGATGAGTGTTGATGGAGTTCCCTGTTCTGCCTGAGTGCTTGGCACAACACCTGGAGTGCTCGGCACTCTGGTTGCAGTGCTCGGCACTTCTTCTAGATAGCTCGTCACTACTCTTGCAGTGCTCGGCACCACTGTAGGAGTGCTCAGCCTCAGTCTAGGAGTGGTCGGCACCACTGCAAGACCTCTTGGCTCCGCTACGGGAGTGCTCGGCACCCGTCCTGAAGTGGTCGCCACCACTGCAAAAACCTCCCGGCACCACTCCTGGCATGCTCGGCATCCCTCCAGGAGTGCTCGGCACTGCCCCAGGAGTGCTCGGCTCTGCCGTTGGAGTGCTCGGCACCCCTCCCAGAGTGCTCGGCACCTCTTCCCCAGCGTCTCCACCACCGTGGATGACCAGGTGCTCGACGACGAAGGTGCTGGTGAAGCTGTCAGCTTCCCCTGTGCTCGGACTGTTCCAGTCCCAAGCCGCCTTCTCGTAGAACACGACGTCGCACGAGACAAGCACCTTGTCTCCTCGTGGGTCGTAGAGCCGGTACGCCTTGGTACCCTCCGCGTAGCCCAGGAACACCATCGGTGTGCTCCTGTCCTCTAGCTTGGTGAGGATCGGCTTTGTCTTCCTGACGTGGCCGATGCAGCCGAATGTCCGAAGGAAGGACACACTCAGCTTGCGCCCATACCAAGCTTCGAACGGCGTCTTACCCGTCAGGGCCTTGGTCGGAGCGCGGTTGAGGATGAACACCGCCGTGGTCACCGCCTCATCCCAGAACCTTGCCGGCATGCCTTTAGCATTCATCATGGATCGAGCCATGTTGACCACCGTCTGGTTCTGCCTCTCCACCACGCCATTCTGTTGTGGCGAGTACGGCACGGTGTGGTGTCGCACCACACCCTGATCCGCGCAGTATGCAGCGAACTCCACCGAAGTGAATTCGCCGCCGCGATCAGTCCTCAGCACGCAGAGCTTCTTGCCGCTCTCGGCCTCCGCGTGCATCTTGAACTTCTTGATCGCCGCCGCTGCTTCGTCCTTGCTCATCAGGAGTTGCAGCCACATGTAGCGACTATAATCATCCATGAGTAGGAAGAAGTACCGTCGACCACCGTTTGTAGCATGCGTGATCGGCCCGCAGAGATCGCCGTGGACGAGCTCGAGAGTGTCCTTCACGCGATACTTGGCCGCCTTTGGGAATGGTAGCCTCCTCTGCTTCCCGGCCAGGCAGCTGTCACACATCTTGCCTCCGTGCTTGATGTGGGGTAGCCCCCGGACCATCTTCTCTAGCCGACCAAGCGCGTCGAAGCTGAGATGTCCGAACCGGGCATGCCACATCCATGGTTCCTCGGTGTGCCTTGTCGCCAGACACACCGGCTGCTCTACCTTCAGGTCGAGCAGGTACAACCAGTTCAGGGACCTCTTCACCTTAGCAAGAAGTTGCTGCTTCCGGTCCCTGATCCTAAGGACTCCGTCCATGATCAGTACCTCGCTACCGCGCTCATCCAGCTGACCAATGCTGATGATTTGGAACGTAGCTGCGGGATGTAATATACATCCGTTAGCGCACGGTGCTCCCCATTCTGGCACCTGAAGATGATGGTGTCGCGCCCTTGGATTGCCACCCTTGAGCCATCACCAAACTTCACCGTACCGGTAACATCGTCGTCGAGCTCGGAGAAGACTGCCTTGGAGCCCGTCATGTGGTTGCTGGCACCAGAGTCCAGATACCACCGCTGCTCCTGGTCGGCGCCCACACGTCCGAGGTGGACTTGGGCGCGCCGTTCGTCGAGGTTGATAACCTTCAGGGCCTTCCCATGTTCTTCCACCGTCGTCACCTCTTCCTTCTCCTCGGCCTCGACGTCGTGCAGTGCATAGAACGTCGTCATTAGAATAGTTGCCTCATCATCATCATCATCAGCTTGCGCCAGATGAGCCTTAGCCTTCTTCTCCTACTTGCGATTTGGGCACTCCCGTGCCCAATGGCCTATCTTCTTGTAGCGCCGACAGGCATTGGGGTCGACCTGCTTCTTCTTCTTCGAAGAAGCCTTGCCACGGCGCTTGCCATTGCCACCGCGGCTGGAGGAGGCTACCCTAGAGTTCCTCCGAGCAGCCCACTCCTCCTCTGTCAACAGCAGTTTGCCGCTGTCCTTCGTTGCTGTCGCCTGCTCCAGGCGCTCGTCCACCGCCCGCAGACGGCCTGTCACATCCTCAATGGTGAGGGTGGACAAGTCCAGCATCGTCTCTATAGAGAGAGCGATCTAGATGTACTCTGCCGGCACGGAGTGGAGGTACTTGGAGACCGCCTCCTTTTCATCGATGGTGACGCCGTGTCTCTTTAGCTTGCTGATGAGCGTCTGCAGGCGGAGGGAGAAGTCCTTCACCGTTTCACCATGCTTGAACTTGAGGTTGACGTACTCCTGCTTCAGAAGCTGGGCCGTCGCCTTCTTTGCGTGGTCGGAACCGACGCGCATCGCCGCAATAGCCTCCCACGCCTCCTTAGCAAAGCTCTTCGTCCCCAACGGCTCCCTGTACTCCATCGGTACAGCAACGAGGATAGCCTCCAACGTTGATATGTCATCTTCCTTATTGTCGGTGCCCTTGTCAATAGCATTCCAGAGCCGTCAGGCTCTAAGCTTGACCTTCATGGTCACCGACCACTCTCCATAGTTGGTGCGAGTCAGCGTCGGCCAACTGGTGCTGCTGACCTCCCATACCGTGCGAACAACGACCTCCGGTCGTGACTGGGTAGCCACAGCAGTGCCACTATTGTCGCCTATCTCCAAACCGTTCGTCATCGCCAGCGGTTAGTCCGGCGATGGCGCTTGTATGGCTTTGATATCACTTGTTAGCCCACAGGATCACCGGCTCAGGTGAGTTGACCACTCACTAGTCTTGCCGAGCACCCGCTAGTGTTGCGGAGCACTCACTAGCTAAGCCGATCACGAACAAGCGTTGTCCGAGCATACACACTATGGCTAGAGGTTGAAGAAGAGGGAGAACAGAGCATACACACAGCACCAACGTTGGCCGGAGCCCTGTATAGAAGATGGCAAATCTGAACTCTCTTTGTTGAGTTGCAGTGGCAAACTATATATATAACTCTATCCATCTAGTCCTAGTACAAATTTGCTGCAATTGATGACTAGATAACACAAGAGAGGATGATTTACTACTGTCCCTGCATGTGGCTACAATCCCGGCAGCGAGCCGTTCGACGTCCCGCCTTCTCACAATGCTACAATACCACAGCAGGGGGCCTTTTCGGCGTCGCCTTCCCTTGCTGTGTGTTTATACAAAGAAGCAGTAGATTATCTAACAGAAGACACGTCAAGGAGAGGATGCAGAAAGATTACATGGTAATAAAATATTATTAGTTGTATAAGATAATTTTTAGATTTAGAAAGCACATCCAAGGAGCAAAACAGTCCTATGACCGATGCATGTTGTTCTCCCCTGTGAAACACAAAACAGATAGCATACAAAGTATGCACAAGAGATGAAATGTGTACTGACATTGTTAACATGAATACAATGGATCAAGAATTACTATTGCTGCTTGCCTAAATCTATTAACAATAGTGACAAACCGATAATCCATTTGGATCACAAGGTATATATGTGATATATATCCTGAGCTGGCCAGCTCCATCAAGGGCGCGGCAAAGCCGAAGCCGCGCCTATGTTTCTAGTGTCTTCCAATCAGCCACACGCCTATGCCGATACAGGTTGCTTCCCGCCTCTACTTGGGCCTTTCAACCATTGAGGTCCAGCATACTTCGGGTTGGGCCGAGTCCTCCGCTTGGGCCTTGCTTCCCATGGCACGTTGATGAAGAGGTTGCTTCCCGCCTCTGCTGCTTTTTTACCAGGGGTTTGACATTCTGACTCAACCATTGAGAGACAGCATATTATTGTCGATCTGTCAATCGGCAGGATATGAATTGTCGATCTACCTGGCGGATGAACACAAGAATACAAACAGTCTACCCAGGTTGTAGGAGTAACTAAATTTAAAATTTTCAAACAACCTCGGAGGTTGACAAGGTCTATACAAAAATTATAGATCTAAATACAATCTACAATTTGAAGTTGAAAAGTTTTTTTATTCGAAATCGTTTATAGTCCCAAATATGTGTTTTAAGTTCATAGATTTTAACATTCAAAATTCAGAATGTCTAAGCGACCATAAATGTTCACATTGTTAATACCAAAGTTATAGTGGCCGACATGATCTATATATTTTTTTTCTATTGATTAGTTTTTTATTTGAAGTTGTTTAGTATCTGAAATATTTTAAATTCACACATATTTTGAGATTCGTTTTTTATTTTTAAACAATTTCAGATGGAGACACATCCTATATCAAAATTGTAGTTCTTGACAAGGTTTAAAATTTTGCGGTTGAATTTTTATTGAAGTTTATTTAGTAGGTACAATATTTAATAACATATTACAAAATATTTGTAAAACAAATAGAATCATGTAGGGTGTCATAGTTGTAGAGTCAGGGCCGCCGTAGAATGGCAAGGGCGAACGTCCCCGCCCCGAGTTGCGACTGCAACCGAGTTGGTTACCTATCCCGTGGAGTGGCAACCTCTTCAATGTTGCAAGGAAGCGAAACAACCTCTTGGCGGTCGAAATCATTGACTCCTCAAGTGACCGTGTGAGCCTGACACATGCAACCCAGACCCATATGGAAGGTGATCAGGATACCCTAGGTCCTGACACTGGCACTTATATGGGATCCGACCTGTTGACCCTCTCTCTTCGTCCATTCTTCACTCTTGTTCAGCTCACCGGGTTACTCGTCTTTTCATTCACACTTTGATCGACAGTGATGCCATGGCCAGGCATGGGTGTGGCACCAATGAAGCAAAGAGGGGCTAAGGGCAGCCCCCTCGTGTATGCGAACGAGGAAGCTCACAATATCTCATTGAGGTCGAGTCCTCGAATTTGTTGGGTGAACGAGATGGGTCGGCATTGGAGAAAGGCGAGAGAGGGAGAGTAAGGTCGAGAGCAAGAGGGAGCTAGTGGCAGCAAACATTGGCCAAGCGGTAACCCTGGCGGGCTCAGCGGAGGATCCACCATCCTCCACCATGGTCTGGCCGTAAAGTCAATCATATGTGTCTCCTTCTCACCGTCTTCTTTATGTCCAGGCGAGTTACCTCGCCGCCACTATTGCCTCTCACCTGGCTCTACCAGCGGCCCACTGCCTTCGCTGCCGCATATGACTGCTACCACACTAACCAAGTAGAGGTCGTCGGACCATCTGTGTAATGTCCCCGCCCTTGTTTCGACCAACAGCCTTCCCTCACTATTGGCCGGTGGCGCCACTGCTGTCGTTTCGCCTCACGTCACCCCTGCACATGCCACCTACCGTCGTGCCAGGGTTTTCCCCTAGAAATCCTTCTAAGCCCGTCGGATTCAAGTAATCTCCCAAACCGTGAATCCTAACCCTAACCTTGTCAGAGTTAGGGATAAGACCACATGCATTCTTGTATTGAGCAGAAAATTTCGAGTGAGAAGAGGCCTTAAATCACTCAGATGATGCTTACCTTTACTCTAAATATATATAAGTGAACAACAGGTCGTCCGTGAATACATGTGTAGTAGATATCACTCAAACAGAAGCATGCACCCTTTTATATACACCTAATAACATTTGTGTAGATCCAATCCAACATATAATCTACCATAATCAGATGTGATGAATAATGAAAAAAAAGTTCCCCTAGCTAATCAGACTGCAGAGAGTGGATCAATCTTGATGTTCTTCGCCACAAGCGGGTCGGACAACCTGTGCCTGCAGAGCGGGCACATCTCGCTCCTCTCCAGCGTCTTCTTCACGCACGCGCCATGGAACACGTGCCCGCACCCCGGCCACGCCGCCAGCCCGGACTCCAGCACCTCGAAGCAAACGCAGCACTCCTCCTCTTCCTCGTCGTCGGCGGCGATCCTCCTGTTGGCAGGCACCGGCTCCGGCAGGTGCAGCTCCATGACGACGTGGTAGTACGCGGACCACGGCTCCAGCACCTGGCTCACCAGCTCGCCGCGCATGTGCGCCATGCGCTCCAGCGTGTAGTCCTCGCGCCGGAGGATGCCCACGTCCACGATCACCTGGAGACGCCCGACTCCAGGAGGGATGGCGTTAGCCGCCGGCGTCGCCAGCAGAAGGCTCATCCACAGGTCCGCCAGCTGCTGGTGGAAGAGTCCGGGGTAGATCAGTGGACCCAGAGACGACCCGGCCCATGCCAGAGAGCTTGCCAAGTCGCTGGCAGCAGGCGGGACGGCGAAGTGGAGGCGGTGGAGTTTCGTCCTCCTGCACGCCTCCACGCCTCGCCGCGCGCTCTGTGTCCTCGAGAAGCGGGTGTAGCGGTACAACACGAGAATCTCCTTGCTTTCTTGGTCCCCGCCGGTGGCCTCCGCGGCGGCGGCGATCCGCATGAAGCCGGCGGTGTTCCCGACGACGGCGAACCGCGCCGGTCCAAGAAACTCCCCGTCAGGCACGACACTCCCGGCCGGCGCGGCGACAAGCCTCTTTCTGCTCTCACGAACACTGATCCCGCCGAAGTCCTCGCCGCCCTCGCCGTTGTCGCTATCGTAATGCTCCGCTACGTCCTCCTCGCTCATAGGCTCGTACTCCACCGCTACCGCCGCCTCATCCTCCTCCTCCTCGTCCTCCTCAACCACCTCTTCCACGTCGTCTACGCCGAGAACAAGAACCGCCTCTACCTCCTCGACGTCTGAAGACTCCGGCGGGCCAAGAACACGGACGTTCAACCGGACAGCGGCCGCCACGGCCAGGTCATGCCGCAGGACGAACTCGCCGCCGAGTACCACCGGTGGCACGGACACGACGGGCTCCCTGGACGACAACGTCCCAATAGCGCGCTTCTCCTGCCCAACCTCCGCCCAGACGTTCACCACGCGCTCGCCGCGAACGTACGCCGGGTCGACCAAGGACATGCCGGTGATGCACAGGCGGCGGCCATCCTCCGACGACATGTGCAACACTGCGCCCCGCGATTCCTCCTCCATTGCTTTCGATCCGATGGATTGTCTCTGATAGAATGGACGAGGTTAGTGTTGATATATATACACACAGACAGAGAGGTTGTGTATCGGACAGTGTCTCCATATTTGGGATCGGACACGGAACAACCTATGCCGATATAGGTTGCTTCCCGCCTCTGCTTGGGCCTTCGACCATTGAGGTCCAGCGTACTTCGGGTTGGGCCGAGTCCTCCGCTTGGGCCTTGCTTCCCATGGCACGTTGATGAAGAGGTTGCTTCCCGCCTCTGCTTCTTTTTCACCAGGGTTTGACACTCTGATTCGACCATTGAGAGACAGCATATTATTGTCGATCTGTCAATCGGCAGAATAGGAATTGTCGATCTACCTGGCGGATGAACACAGGAATACAAAGAGTCTACCCAGGTTGCAGGGGTAATAAAATTTGAAATTATCAAACAACCTCTGATGTTGACAAGGTCTATACCAAAATTGTAGTTCTAAATACAATCTATAACTTTGAAGTTGAAAAATTTTTTATTCGAAGTCGTTTAGAGTCCCAAATATGTGTTTTAAGTTCATAGATTTTAAAATTCAAAATTCAGAATTTCTAAGCGACCATAAATGTTCACATGGTTAATATCAAAGTTGTAGTGTCCGACATGATCTATATTTTTTCCGTTGATAAGTTTTTTTTATCTGAAGTATCTCAAATATTTGTTTTAAATTCACATATTTTGAGATTCATTTTTTTGAATTTTTAAACAATTTCAGATGGAGATACATCCTATATCAAAATTGTAGTTCTTGATAAAGGTTAAAACTTTGCGGTTGAATTTTTTTTTTTTAAGATTATTTGGTAGTTAAAATATTTAATAACATATTACGAAATATTTGTAAAACAGATAGAATCCTGTAGGGTGTCATAGTTGTAGAGTCAGGGCCGCAAAATGGCAAAGACGGACATCCCCGCCCCGAGTTGCGACTACAACCAAGTTGGTTACCTATCCCGTGGAGTGGCAACCTCTTCAATGTTGCCAAGGAAGCCGAACGACCTCTTGGTGCTCAAATCATTGACTCCTCGAGTGACAGTCAGAGCCTGACACATGCAACCCAGACCCATATGGAAGGTGATCAAGATACCCTAGATCCTGACACTGGCACATATATGCATGGGATCCGGCCGGTTGACCCGCTCTCTTCGTCCATTCTTCACTCTTGTTCAGCTCACCGGGCTACTCGTCTTTCCATTCACACTTTGATCGACAGTGATGCCATGGCCAGGCATGGGTGTGGCACCAATGAAGCAAAGAGGGGCTAAGGGCACCCCCTCATGTATACGCTCACAGTATCTTGCATTGAGGTTGAGTCCTCGAATTTGTCAGGTGAACGAGATGGGTCGGCATTGGAGAAAGGCGAGAAGCCTGTAGGGAGCAGTGGATCTCACACGATGATGACAAATAAGGGAGAAGAACAGAGAGGGAGAGTAAGGTCGAGAGCAAGAGAGAGCTAGTGGCAGCAAACATTGGCCAAGCGGTAACCCTAGCGGGCTCAGGGGAGGATCCACCGTCCTCCACCATGGCCTGGCCGTAAAATCCATCATATGTGTCTCCTTATCGTCATATTATTTATCTCCAAGCGAGTTACTTCGCCGCCACTACCACCTCTTACCTAGCTCTGTCAGCGCCCCACTACCTTCGCTGCCTCCTATGAACGCCGCCACACTAACCCAGAAGAGGCCGTCGGACCATCAGTGTCATGTCCCCACCCTTTTTTCGACCAACAGCCTTCCCTCACTCTTCGGCCGGTGGCGCCACGTTGCCATGCACATGCCACTACCGTCGTGCCAGGTTTTTTTTAGGAAATTGGAGGGGCCAGGGCCCCTACAGAAATTTTATTAAAAGCAAAGTTTGTGAAGAAGTAACTACAAAACAACAATGCCAGTGGTTTTTCCCTAGAAACCTTCTAAGCCCGTCGGATTCAAGTAATCTCTCAAACCCTGATCCTAACCCTAACCTTGTCGGAGTTAGGGATGAAGACCACATGCATTCTTGTATTGAGGAGAAACTTTCGAGTGAGAAGAGGCCTTAAATCGCTCAGATGATGCTTAGCTTTACTCTAAATATATATAAGTGAAGTAGTGAACAACAGGTCGTCCGTGAATACATGTGTATTAGATATCGCTCAAACAGAAGCATGCACCCTTTTACATACACCTAATAACATATGTGAAGATCCAATCCAACATATAATCTACCATAATCAGATGTGACGAATAATGAAAAAAAAAAGTTCCCCTAGCTAATCAGACTGCAGAGAGTGGATCAATCTTGATGTTCTTCGCCACAAGCGGGTCGGACAACCTGTGCCTGCAGAGCGGGCACATCTCGCTCCTCTCCAGCGTCTTCTCCACGCACGCGCCATGGAACACGTGCCCGCACCTCGGCCACGCCGCCAGCCCGGACTCCATCAGCTCGAAGCAAACGCAGCACTCCTCCTCCTCGTCGTCGGCGGCGGCGATCCTCCTGTTGGCTGGCACCGGTTCCGGCAGGTGCAGCTCCATGACGACGTGGTAGTACAGAGGCCACGGCTCCAGCACCTGGCTCACTAGCTCGCCGCGCATGTGCGCCATGCGCTCCACCGTGTAGTCCTCGCGCCGGAGGATGCCCACGTCCACGATCACCTGGAGACGCCCGACTCCCGAAGGGATGGCGTTAGCCGCCGGCGTCGCCAGCAGAAGGCTCGTCCACAGGTCCGCCAGCTGCTGGCGGAAGAGTCCGGGGTAGATCAGTGAACCCAGAGACGACCCGGCCCAAGCCAGAGAGCTTGCCATGTCGCCGGCAGCACGCGGGACGGCGAAGCGGAGGCGGTGGAGTTTCGTCCTCCTGCACGCCTCCACGCCTCGCCGCCCGCTCCGTGTCCTTGAGAAGCGGGTGTAGCGGTACAACACGAGAATCTCCTTGCTTTCTTGATCCCCGCAGGTGGCCTCCGCGACGGCGGCGATCCGCATGAAGCCGGCGGTGTTCCCGACGACGGCGAACCGCGCCGGTCCAAGAAACTCCCCGTCAGGCACGACACTCCCGGCCGGCGCGGCGACAAGTCTCTTTCTGCTCTCACGAACACTGATCCCGCCGAAGTCCTCGCCGTCCTCGCCGTTGTCGCTATCGTAACGCTCCGCGACGTCCTCCTCGCTCATAGGCTCGTACTCCACCCCTTCGGCCACCTCGTCCTCGTCCTCCTCAACCACCTCTTCCACGTCGTCTACGCCGAGAACAAGAACCGCCTCTACTTCCTCGACGTTGGAAGACTCCGGCGGGCCAAGAACACGGACGTTCAACCGGACAGCGGCCGCCACGGCCAAGTCATGCCGCAGGACGAACTCGCCGCCGAGTACCACCGGTGGCACGGACACGACGGGCTCCTTGGACGACAGCGTCCCGATCGCGCGCTTCTCCTGCCCGACCTCCGCCCACACGTTCACCACGCGCTCGCCGGGCACGTACGCCGGGTCGACCAAGGACATGCCGGTGATGCACAGGCGGCGGCCATCCTCCGACGACATGTGCAACACAGCGCCCTGCGACTGCGATTCCCCCTGCATTTTTGCCTCAGATCAGATGAATTGGTGGTGGTGTGGCCATGCGGTTTTGGCTCGTAGAAATATATAGAGCAAGTTCCTTCCGCGCATCGAATTGCTTCCCGCGTAAAAGAAAGAACGAGTCGGACTTCGAATCGAATCGGACTTGGGTAATTCTCGAATAGATTACGTTTCAGAGAATCAGAGTTGTGAAATCGCATTAGATTACGTTTTCCTACAGCGAGGTGCATCCGAAACTAGAAGTCTATGGGCACTCAGCCGTGCAAATGAATTAGTTTAGATAGCGTGTCAGTTGACACGACGGACCGCGGCCTCGCTCGCTGTTAGCCGGACCGCGATCCGTCATTCACTGGGCCGTTCCCCCTCAACTCCAGTGGCAGCCTCTCTGGAAGACGGGGCACAGTTAGAGACATAGTTATTAGAACCGGATCGGATTGGCGGTCCGACCGGTAAAAGACCGAACCAAAGCCTCAGCCGATCCGGTCCACCTTAAGACTAGTAAGCAATCGAGCCAATACAAGGACATTGAACCATGAAAAAACGGGCAGCCTCTCTGGAAGACGGGGCACAGTCAGAGACTCAGAGGTCACCTGCGTGTGCACCTGTGGCCCTTCGGTAAGGCTGTAGGTTTCCACCCAGCACGACGATCACCCTGCATGCCGCTTCTCTGACGAAGTGTGCCGTCCCCTCGCGCCCTGCTCAAGTGGCAATGGTCTCAGCCCTACTGTCGCCCGAGCAAGGGAAGCCACAGGTCACGCCATCACTGGTAGCGCAGACCACCAAGCTAGGAGCTGATGCACCTACAGAGGAAGAGGCTGCCTATCCACCAGGTTTTAGCTCGGCCGAGCCCATGGCACATGATGGCCTGCTCATTACGCCGCCATGGGACAGCCCTTTGGCCAAGGACAGCGATAACTCTGTTGCACGCCGCCTCAAGAGCTTCACCAAACAAGTGCTAAAGAAAGTTGACTCTCCCCGCTAATTGGTCAGCCTCCCAAGTAGAAGTCACCTGCTAAGCCGGCACCCCCATTGCAAAGCAAGTGGCTGGCGGCTCAGAGCCTCTCTCGAGTATTTGCTTCCAAGCGAGCAGGGCTGGTCCTGAGTTTATTTGGACCTAGAACGAAACTAAAAGTTTGGGCCTTTTATATAAACATGATAATATTACTAGTACTACTCATTGCTAGCATATACACACATATATGAAATGTTACTAATAAGCGGTTAACTGAATGCAAAAACAATATTCATATAAAATAATTTGTATATACATATTAAATTACCTCAAATCTCTAATATTCCTCGATGCGAAGTCATCGATAATGGTGTCAATATCAATCTCATCCAACAATCGCTTCTCAATGCATAATATTGCCAATTCATTTAACCTCTCTTGTGATATTGTAGATCTCAAATAGTTCTTCAACGATTTTAAATTTGAGGAGCTTTTTTCAGTTGATGCCATAGTCGCTGGCATAGTAAACAAGATGCGATAAACAATAATGGAAGTACTATGATAACAACCACCTTATGTAACAAACTCAAAAATCTCCAAAGCTGTCATTTGTCTATCTGGCAAAGCGGATTGCATAACCCTTAGCTCATAAATTAGATCATTTAAATTAATGTCAGACGAGCTATTTAGAGAAACAATTATTAATTGCAGTTTTATAAAATAGGGAATTGGACATATAAGAGATCACGATCACGTACCTGATTATTGCTAGCTTGCTGCCTCCTGCAGCCTGCGTGATGGTGATAGAATTGAACGAGACAAAAGATCACGTCATGTCTTCAGACTGCGGTGCGCAGTTGCACGGAGGTGCCGGCGAGCGGCGACTCGCTGGGCAGGCCCCTGTCGTCGCTGGGACGCTCGACGTTGGCTCGCGGAGAAAGGAAGCGCAGAAATCGCGGAAGTCCAACTTCGAACTCGAAGAAGAGGAAAGGAAGCCGCAGCAACGCGACTCACGCGGTGAATGCGTGATCACCGGTGTTTGCCGTATGTTTGGGCTTGTGCTGAGTACTAGTAGTGCGTGTATACCTGGGGAAGGGCCCATTGGCCCAGTGGACCTAGGACGGTTGTCCCTCCCGCCTCGCCCCAGGGCCAGGCCTGCAAGCGAGGTAAGGTCCTTGTGTCATGCAGCGTATGGGCTTCGTCACGAGTCTTTTAGCACCAAGTGCGTCGAATCGGAAGGCCTGTGATGGACTCTTCAATGGTAAGCTAACCGCTTCCAACATCGAAGCACTAGACGTGCTCTTCACAAACGTGAGGAAAGGGCCGTGTAGGCAATAGCGGAGATGCAAGTCCACCTCTTATGTTGCATCGTTGCGCATATCTCGGTTGTATACCATTTGTGTAATATCGAAATCTAAACTCGCATGCTAAGATGGTCTAGTAGCTCCGCGGTCATCCTGTAGACCTTTTAGGACACTTGCAAGAAGCGCATCGTTTGTATGTTATAATTTTCTACTTAATTATAATGATGCGTAAATCTTTTGCATATTGAAAAAAAAGACATGGCAAATGAGAGAGAAGATGTCGGCAAGAATTCTGACATGTGATGGCAGGCTCTGCTATGGGTGTGGGTGTAAACAGTGTCTTTCTACATCAGCTTGCACTTAGAATAACATAAAATATTTCTCAAATTTAGTTCATGGTGAACTGAACTGAAGCCAGGGCAGCTGCATGGGACAAGGCATAATTTGTATGTACGAAGGGTAGGTGAAACAGAAAACAGATGCTGCTGCTGTACTGTAGTCCCCAAGGGTGCCTTCTCAAGGAGGCCTATAAATTTGGGTCGAGCTGCACAGCAACGCCTTCACAGCCAGTACAGGGTAGCTTCTCACCTCCCAACAGATGGTCTCTGTTCTTCCCATTCCATCGTGTTGTTACGACTAGCTAGCAATGTGTGAGGCACTGAAAGTGAGAGTATTGGAGGAAAGCAAACCGATTGGACATCGGATTCTGCAACGATGCGGAAACACAATTGCCGGTGATGTAGAGGCGGCGGTCATCCTCCGATGACAGGTGCGATCCCGTGATCGTCCTCAATTTTGCCTCCAATCGATCATCTCCGAGGGAATGAAAGAGGTGAAGATACAATTCGCCAATGCAACTGATTAGTGTTCATAAGGGACCTCACCTCTTAAAATGTACTCCTAGATATAGTTTCAAATAATAATTATTTGCATATTTAAAATAGGGCTCTAAAAATATTGAATTAAACACATAAGTTAAACTTAATTAGTTTGACTAAAAAACTATTATTTCATCTTGAACTAGTCCTGGCTTCGAATTTAGGAGTATTGTTTCAGGCCAATGTAAAGGTGCAAGGTTTTCTAGTAACCATCCATTTTAAATGTCAAAAGTAGCTCATAATTTCAAACAATTAGCCACACGTGATATGAATTTCACTACCACACAGAAAACATTTTAGGATGGTCAAAATCGATTTTTAGGGACCGTTTTTTATACCGCTACTACACCATCGGTTATATAAATGAGGGATTTTCGAGGGCGGTTTTAAAACCGCCAAAAAATCAATTTCAATAGCGGTGTTATTAAGTAAACCATCACTAAAAAATGAATTTCGTGCATTGAAGAACTATTTTGTTTTTTCTTGACAAATATTACACTACCGTAAAGAAGGCAAGCATCAATGGATAATCAATTTTCATGTTGTGCTGGCCTGGTCCAAGCATAATTAAGATAGAGGTCGCACCATACAGCCCACCATACTAGATTTCTAGGCATGGCACGATTTTGACAATCTTACCTTGCCAATATATCCCAAACTTTATCATGTCGTGTTGTGTTTTAGGTCGTACCAAAATGCCATGCCATGAGAGGTCCTAAATTAAAATAGCACGGCCCAAGTTCTAAGCTCTAGGGGACGATGGACTTCTGACTATGGTGCTAGCAACAGGGGAGAGAAGAAAAGCACTTGGGTGAGCACAGCAACAGGTGATGTGGCAGGGCCTACTCTCCATCCTACCACGAGTGTGCTTTTAACAAGTATATTCAAAATTTATCCCGAAATAGATACTATTGTAGGTATGGAACCACCTAATCTTAATAGGTTTTATTAGTATTTTCTCTATTTACAAAAGTGCAACTAAATAACTTTTGATAGGAGTATAAATTTAAACCATATTCCCTTTGTCTAAAAGTTAATCAATTTCTAGAATTGTCCTAAGTCAAATTATTATGTTTGAATCCAGTAGGGGAAAACCCCTCTTGTTACCATAAAAACAAATTATTAAATTTGACAAAGTTTATAGAAAAAAGCACAACGTCAAATCAGTATCACAAGACAGTAGATATACACCATGAAATAATCTACTTATTTGGTGTCATAAAAATTGTTACACTTCACTATAAAATTAGTTAAACTCATGATAGTTTGACTTAAGATCGTTTTAGGAGTTGATTTATTTTAGGATCAAGGGTGTAGCAATATTGATTTTTAACAAATCCTAATAAGTATATTTATTTTGGGATCCAAGGGATTACGCCTTTAGGACGGTGGTGGGGTAGAGCATCCCCAAGAGTTCCTAAGAATTTCTTTCCAAAACCATAAAATTTTCCAGCTCGCCAACAAATATTGAGAGACCATCTCTAATAGTTTCCAATAATCTACTCCTAAAATATAGAAGACAATTTTACATCAGGAGTCATATACTATTTCTAAATTATCCTAACCACTTTTATATATTTTTCCTCTCTTGTAGATTTGCATCATTAACCCTTTCCTACTCTTTATTCTTTCCCACTATCTTCCACCTTAGATTGGAGACCGATAAGCGTGTCTTCCACGCCCACATATATCCGCGCTTTCGATGATTTTTCTCAAGTGCCAAAAGATTGAGAGGTGGGATTGGGAACTCTTGGAGATGAGATTTTTCTATTCTTGCCAAAAATCCTATATTAGAAGGCTTTATTGGAAACTCTTGGAAATGCTAAGAGCGTCTCCAACAGTATCTAAAAAATACTATAAAAAACTGGTTTTTCATCCTTTGCAAAATATATTGGGAGACATAAAAAGTTACAAGTCCAACTGTTTCCAAAATCTCACGACTAAAAGATAGAAGGTAATTTTACATCAGGAATCCTAATCTATTTCTAAATCATATCAACTACTTTTATACTTTCTCTCTCTTTTACATTTGCATCAGGAACATGTCTTTTTTTTCTTCCCACATCCTTTCACCTTCGTATTGGCACGACTATATGCGCGCGTAAAGATCCGCGTGTGCGGGTGGTTTTTTTCAAGTGCCAAAAGATTAGAAGGAGGGTTTGAGAGTTGTTGGAGATGAGTTTTTTTTTCAATCTTACTAAAAATCTTGGATTGGGAGATTGTTTTGGTACTCTGGAATTGCTGAATAAAGAGAGAGAGAGCATCGATCGATTGTAAAAGTATAGGAAGAAGAAAAGCTACGAGCCCATATTATCTGCTAGCGCTTTGACAAGCGAAGACGATAATTATGTATTCGGGGAGACTTATTTTGTCCTTTTGATCACAAACAAACATTACGTTACAAAAACTTACACTGAAGTACACTGATCAAATTCAGTAAAAAAAAGGTACACTGATCAATGCAAAGACAGATCGAACATCATCTACATCAATGATCAATCCAATCCAAAGTCTTTGTTACATGGGTCGACCATCTGCTAGCTGATGCCTGATGCCGCGTGTGTCCCTGCTGTCAGTGCATTCTTTTATGGAGGGAGGGACTACGTCTGAAATACTTATAAAAATATATAAAAATATTTGAAAATTATTGAAATATATGCAAAATCCAGATAAAACACTTGTAATATATGTGTGAAATATATACAACATACAAATAAACACACTTACAACACACGCCTGAAAAAATAGATGAAAAATTGGGAACAGATGTTTGCAACATACGTGTACAACCATTGCAACATATGCAACATCTTAATCCACTTTTGCAACATCCATATGAAACCCTTGTAACATACCTTTGAAACATCTGAAACACATGAAACATATGCTTGTAACATGTGCTTTCAGCGCAACATCTCCTTGCTGCTCGGAGAATGGAGGATCATCGACACGAGGAGTTCACCGGAGGCGGTGGCCCGGTGGCGGCGGCTCCATGACGTGGCGGGGAGGCAACGACCTCATGACTAGGAGAGGGTATCCGCGTGCCGCGCTTGGCAGGGCCGGCAACCGAGCATCGCACCTCTGAGCGCAGGCGCGCTGCGCCTAGCAAGGCCAGCGGCCGAGCGCTGCCCCTCGGAGGCGGCAGGTCGCGCCGCTCTGCGCCTAGGTTGTAGAGGACGTTGCGGGTGCCTCGTGCCTGGTGCTCGCGGTGGTCATTGTCCCCGGAGCAGATAGGAGTGACGAGTGGATAGGAGCAACTGGACGAGTGGATTTCTTTTTGGGGGGGGCTTATTTTACCATTGTTTTCAAGCGAAATGATGATTTTGCCCTCATTTTTTTAACTTTGTAATTTTATCCCTGCGATTTCAAAACGAAGGAAGACTTTATCCCTATTCTGTGAAGTCCATGTAACGATGTTAACTTTTGGACAAAAAGATAACTTTGCCCAGGTGTTTTTACCTCTGTTTTATTTTGATATTTGTGTTTTTACTCCTATTTTCATATTAGCAATTTGGCAAATTTGATATAGAATTATACAATTCAATCAGTGCAATACCAAGTTCATATAAAATGCAGTGTAAAATTCAATCAGCGTAAAATTTCTGCTCAAACATTGCAATTACAAGCGCACGATGTAGAAAAAGTTAGCAGTTAGAATTAGTGATTAGTAAATGCAGTCAGCATTAGTGATTAGTAAGGGCAGTCAGAATTAGTGAGTAGTAAATTCATACGTTGTTAGGTAAGACATTGATTTGGAAGAAATTTTCCATCTTAAAAGTAGACAGCTTGTGTGTGCTTGTGTAGTCAGAACAGAGCCAAGTTCTCTGATCTGAATGTGTGGCAGCAGTATCAGTGCATCCAGCTATGGGTCATTCATCTGCTCAAATGCATCACATTTAAATGGCATGACGGCACGAGATCTAACCTTGATTTAACAACCGTACACTATGCGGGATCACTGGGACTCACTTGTTGAATCCAGCAGAAATCCAGCGAAAGTTCGACGAGAAGCAACTTTGACCCAAAACCGGATATCTTGCAAAGCCGAACGCCGGGGCGGGGGTGCCGCACGCCGGGGAGAGTGGCCGGCGCCGCCGGCCGGGGGAGCCGCGGCGGGGCCTAGCAGCCGGCCGCCTGCCCGCTCGGGCCGGGAGCGCGCTCCGCGCGTGCTCGCGAGGCGCCCAGCCAAAAACTCCTGGGATCGCGGGGAGGAGGGTGAGGGGAGGGAGGGGAGGCGCCAGATCCACCGCCGGGAGGCGCGCCACCCAAAGAACGCCGGTGACGAAACCCTAGCCTCTGCTGTCCGCCCTCTGCTGCGCGTCCTGTGCTCGAGAGGAAGGGACAACGAGCCCGAGCCTTGGGAGAAGCAAACGTGAGGCGGTGAGGGTATGACTGTCTTGGTGTGGGTGCTTTTTCTTTTTTCTTTTTTTTTACCATTTAATTCACTCAGACTTCACGGTGTTACGAGGTAAGGGTAGATGGCTGTTCATTTTAAAATAACAAGAACAAAATCATAAAGTTAAAATAATAGAGGTAAAATCATCATTACAGTCCGAAGCAGGGGTAGAATCACCAAATTCCCCTTTTTTTTTTGAGAAACTCCCAAACGAAATAGGAGAGAGTAGTTGGGCTGGCATCGATAGGAGGGAGTAGTTGGGCTGACGTCGCGGCTGACCAATGGAGTGTCCGGGGGACAGACGCCCGCTTCCCAGCATTGCATAGGTAGGAAGTAGAAAAGCTACGAGCCTAGAATTATCTGTTAGCGCTTTGACAAGCGAAGACGGTTCATGCATTGCAAGTATAATTATGTATTCGGAGAGACAATTTTGACCTTTTCATCAAACACAAAGATTATGTTACAAAACTTACACTGAAGTACATACACTGATCAAATTCATCAAAAAAAAGTACACTGATCAACACAAAGAGATCGAACATCATCTACATCAGTGATCAATCCAATCCAAAGTCATTGTTACATGGGGCGACCATCTGCTAGCTGATGATGCCTGAATGCCGCGTGCCTCTCTGCTGTCAGCTGTCTGCACTCTGTAGCGTCTCGGACCCCACGACGCATGGTCTAGCAAACGAGTGCATCTGAGAACAGATGGTGCCTGCACAGCGGGCACGTCGCCCTGCCGGCCAGCGTCTGCTCCACGCACTGGCCGTGGAACACGTGCCTGCACCCCGGCCACGCCGCCAGTCCGCCACTCTCCAGCGGATCCAAGCACAGGGAGCACTCCTCTCCCTCCGCGACAACGACGACCCTCCTCCGCTTCGCCGGCCGCGCGCCGTCGTCCCCGCCCTCCTCGCGCCGCACCGGCTCCGGAAGGTGCAGCTCCATGCTGACGTGGTAGTACTCGGGCCACGCCTCGCCCACGGTGGCCTCCAGCGCGCCGCGCACGTGCTCCATGCGCTCTGCCGTGTAGTCCTCCTGCCGAAGGATGCCCACGTCGACGACCACCTGGAGGCGCGTGGATTGCGGCGGGATGGCCTTGGCGTTGATGACCGCCGGCGCCGCCAGGCTCGACCACAGGTCCCCGAGTTCCTGGCCGAAGAGGCCAGGGTAGATCAGTGGGCCAAGAGACGAACCGGCCCACGCCAGAGCGCTCTCCATGTCCCCGGCGGCCGGGACGGCGAACCGCAGCCAGTGCAGCTTCGTGCTCCTGCACGCCTCCACGCCGCGCCGCCCGCTCCATGTCCTCGAGAACCGGGTGTAGCGGTACAACACGAGGATCTCCTTATTCCCATCTTGGCTCCCGGTCCCGGCCGCGATCCGCATCAAGCCCGCGGTGTTCTTGACGGCGGCCAACTGCGGTGGCCCAAGGAACTCCCCATCGGGCACGACGACCCCGGCCGGCGCGTCGACAAGCGCGATGTTGTTCCGCGGCTACCTCTCCGTCACCGGCCTTGCGCGGATGACGATCTTGCTCGTCTTCGCCCTTATCGCTGTCGTATCGCCCCGCCATGTCCTCCTCGGTGAGGGGCTCGTACTCCACTGGCACCTCCTGTAGGAACCGAGGATCGATGGAAAAATAGACATAGACTTGCCGGCGCAAACGCCGCGGCGACGAACGCCTATATCTCGGCTTCTATTATTCAAATACACGACTCGGGACAACTCACACAATGTTTACGAGCCGGCTTTATAGCCCAGCAACACACCAGCGAGCAACAACTCGCCCGCACGTACGCATGCACTCCGTCCACTTCTCTAGGAGCCACGAACTCGAGAGACGCCAGCGCCACCACGCGTAGCATCCCAAGAAGCGGTCCTCAGTGCTCACAGCCACACACCTCTGCATGCTACTGTTGGACTTAGCAACAACGGACTATGCAATCCTAAAATAGAATGCATGCACACACATGCACTAGACCAGGTAGAGCACGCACTCTTGCCTGGACTGACTCTACGTCCGCACGTCGCCCACACGACGGACTCGACCCGGTCAATGGACTCCAACGCGAGCTCGAACACGCGCGCCATCGACGACTCAACCTGACACACACACGCCATGCACGTACATGACGTGGTTTATGCTAACACCTCCTCCTCCTCCTCCTCGTCGAGCACTTCTTCTGCGTCCATGTCCTCCTCGTCGGGAACTTCTTCCGAGCAGATATCCTGCTCCTCGTCGTCGGGCACTTCTTCCGCGCGGATGTCCTCCACGAAACACGTCCTCCTCGCCGTCGTCGCCTCTCCCTCGCCTTCTGTATTTAGCGTGTCAACAAAGTATCCATACAACCGGACAGTGGACGACCACGCCGAGTCGTGGCGGAGGACGAACTCGCCGTCGCCGCCGAGCTCCACCGCTGGTCGAACAGGCGCGATGGGGTTGTCAAGGGACAGCTTCCCGATCGCGCGCGCGCCGTGTCCGACTCCGACCTCGGCCCACCAGGGGTGGCAGGGCGACGACGGCGCTGGCCGGGTCGATCACCAGGGACACCGGAGATGACAAGGCGTTGTTGGCCCTCCGACAAGCTTCATGCGCCTGACGCCGCCCCCGCGACGCGGCGGCTCCTCCGCCTCCATTGCCTCAGATCAAAATCAGATGGGTCGTCGATGCGGAGAGGGAGAAGAATTCGATTGCAAAGCGGGTTGGTGGATGGTGGTATTGCGGCCATCCAGTTTGGCGCGTCGAAATATATATAGAGCGAGTTCCGCGGATGGAATTAATTGTTTCCCGCGTGAAGGGGTCGAGGTCGAGTCGCAAATCTTTTTTGTTTCCTTTTTTTCCCTGACCTCGTTGCCCAGGCTTTGCATCCTGTCTTTTTTCCTTGTACTACTGCGTTTTTATCCTTTATTAATATATTTCAGTAGAAGCACCTCCTGTTCTCTCTCAAAAAAAATCTCGGAATAGATTACGTTTCAGAGTTGTGAATGCCTATTATAGACATATTATGCCGTCGCATATTACAATTTCAGCACACGGTTCCGGCTGAAAAACACGGTACTTTCTCTAGTTCCCGTACAAGGACGCCCGTGGTTCATACATCAGTCCGCCCCATTTCGTGCATCCACGCGGAGCCTGCATCCACCCCATTTCTCGATCCACGTGGAGCCTGCATTGTCGGACGCCATCGCTTCGCATCCTGCGTCTCGCCTCACGCATCATGCGGGCGCCGCATCGCGGACGTCACCAGCGGGGACGCTTCGCGCCTCTTTCACTTCCCACGCGCATCCCATGTGTAACACACGATCTACTTTTGAAACATCTTGATACAACACTTACTCAATCCATCCCAAATTGTAAGACGTTTGACTTTTTTAACACCAAGTTTGACCACTTGTCTTATTCAAAAATTTGTGTAAAATATCACTTCTTTCGTCGTGGTTTGGTTTATTAATAAAAATTCTTCAAGAATGACTTAAATTTGATTATATTTGCACAAATTTTTTGAATAAGACAAGTGGTCAAACTTGGAGCCAAAAAAGTTAAACGTCTTACAATTTGGAATGAATGGACTACAAAAGAAGACAAATAAAACACCTAAAAACACTTGAAAATCATTGCAAACATACGCAACATACAGATAAAACACTTACAACATACGTCTAAAAAACAGATGAAACTGGGAATAGTCGTTTGCAATATACGTGTACAACCATTGCAACAAATGCAACATCCTATGAAACACTTGCAACGTACCTCTGAAACACTTGAAACATACGCTTCTCCAACATGCGCTCTCAGGGTAATATCTCCTTGCTGCTTGGGGAATGGAGGCTCATCGGCGTGTGGAGTTCACTGGAGGCAGCAGCCCGGGGCGAGAATGGAGCTACGCCGGCGAGTGGAGGCGAAGAGCGGAGAAGATGACACCCACATCGAGTTCAGGGAGGTGACGGACAGATCTCGGAAGAAGGGCAGCCGATGGTCCTCGATCGGCTCCCACCCTGAGTTCAAGGAGCCGGCGGTCCTCGGCGGTCCAGGTGCGAGGGAACAAGAGTGGGCGGCGCGGCAAGTGGGCACGGAGGCGCGGCACGATGCCGGGTTGGAGCAATGAGGAGGCGGTGGGGGCGCGGTTGCGCTGGTGGGCGACGGGGCTGCGAGCGACGGCGCAGCGCTGGTCGCGATGCGATGGGGAAGGGAAGAGCGTTGCGAGGCAGGAAGACTGATTTCTTTTCTTTTCTTTTTTTATTTGAGAAACTCCTAAACAGATAGGAGGGAGTAGTTGGGCTAGCGCCACGGCTCAATAAATGGAGCGACTTGGCGGACGAACACCCGCTTGCCAGCGTTACTGTTTCATACAGCGAGATGCACCCTAAAACTATATATTTCAGCCGTGGACCGTGTGTCCAAATGAATTCGTAGCGTGTCATACCCTGTTTGCTTGATCGTATCAGCCATGATATAGTATTTTTCTCTCACAACAAAACAGCATCAGTTGACTTATAAGCCACAGAAGCGAAGAAATTCCACAGTTTACTGACATGTGAATATGTGATGGCAGCAGTGCTCTTTATCTAATGGGTGTAAACCGTGTCTCTATATCACCTTGCACTACAAAGAAACTTTAAAACACAGTAAAATATTTCTCAAAATTAGTTCATGGTGAACTGAACTGAAGACAGAGCATGAGAGCAGGCAGCAGGGGCCGGTTTGGTTGGAGCCTGAATGACTGCCTAACAAAAAGTGTTGCCTGGAAGACGCCTCAAAATTTGATAACATCTGTCTGGCCAGGCAAGTTGGGAGGATCTGTTTGGTTGGAAGCCCGTGGCTAGATTGACTAATGAAAGATATAACAATGTTTTCTTGTCTAATGGAATGGTAATAAGTTAATTTTCAGAAGACATAATATCTTCAGTATATAAGTAATATTAATTTCAGAAGAATAATATGCTTAAGTATATAAATAATATTAACTAGCCGGAACCCCGCGCAGTTGCGCGGGCTAGCAAGCTCTGAGTCATAAGAAGCACAGAAATCTAAAAGAGGAGCAGTTAATCATAGGAAAGCAAAAAAAATAGCTGTTACTGAGGGAAAAAATAGCTGTTACTGAGGGCCACTTTTATATACATCAAGGATAGTGAGCCTTTTGTTTTTCATCAGATTCAGACCTTGGTTGGTGCACATGAAATGCATTCAAACTAAAAATCTGCACACAAAATGCATGAAGAGGGCATGCAGCCTTTTTTAGCATACCACTGGCCCAACATACAATAATGTTAGCTCTGACACTAAGTTTACTAATAAAAGGAGTCTGAATACATTACACATGTTAGTATCCTTAAATATTGGCACCTGGTACCTCTGAGAATTGTTCACATTGTACAATGTTCTCATCATAAAATACAATGTGGTTGTCCCAAAACTAAAAATACTCTAATTCTTCCTCATGCTTAGCAAATCTGGGATATATTCTACGTAAAACATCTGGCAAATTGAAGGCACTGTAGGATAAGAAGGTAAGGCATGAGATAAATGTCAGTTAGCAAACAATAAGCACATAAATATTTAAACATGTATTGCAGTGTGAGTTCATGGCTAAATATAGCAGATAAAATGGTACATACAGGAAATGAGGTATCTGCGGATTGTGTATATTTTAGATGGAAGTTCATATTGTCCAAACAAAAAATATCTTATACGACTGATCTTGGCAGTAGTCTAATTCTTTCTCCTGTAAAAGTCATATGGTACTTTCAGCGAAGAATAAAATATTTTATCACTGAAAGGATGCAATTGACTATCTCTGTTTATTGCGTACATTTCAAATTTGGTTTCAATTTCGACCCCACTTTCTGCCCATGTAACACTATTAAATCATTACTTAAATCTGCCAAAAATGCAATTACTATAGAAGGTTCCATAGTTCAATGTACTGTGAGGATCTTAAACAGCTGTGTATATATTATATGCTAAACTCAGCCTCATCACATTCCAATCGAACTCCTTGAACAAAACCTGTACTGCCTAATTGCAATTAATGTAGATAATTTTGTAAACTCTGCATTCTTCTAACTTAGTTAAGGGAGTAGGGTCCCAAACTCTAATAATTTCATAAACTATTTTAAATGGCGAGACAAAACCATGTCTTTTTTTTTGGGCAAAGAAAGATAAAAAGACCAGTCCACAGGCCATTGCTTATTGTAGAACTGATTTACATCTAGGTGTTGAGCAGGGCTTTCCAAAACTTTAGGAAAAAATAAAGACAAGTACAAAATTATCTGTCTGGGAGAATAATGTTGCCTTTGGCAGGTCAGCGGCACATCCTACTCTATGCAAATTAAAGTAGAGTTAACTTGAAAGCACATATAATTTTAGGTTAGTCCTAATTCATATTTTCGTTCAACAGAAGGTATCAAGGTTCATTAAATTTTCATTTGCAATTAGGTGTGGGGAACTAAAATTGATATTGCACTGCTAGGCCAAGCAATGTATGAGCAGAGTACTAACCTTGAGTTGTCTATTGTCGTACTGGTCGAAAGGCACAATAAGTGTTGCATCAGAACAGCGCCATGCCTCCCTAAAAAACACCACCAAGTTTGTGGGAATCAGTTTATTTGCATTGAATTCACATGATGAAATAATTTAAATGAAGAATCAAACAATTTGAATCCCTATGAAAATTAGACCAGAGAACTTGATGCCTGTTAGTGAAGGCAATACAGAAATCGCAGTCTATTGCAATGTTCAGAAGAATGTAAGTAGAGTGGTAGCCATCATTATCATAACCAGGAAAAGGCTAGCCCAAAAAAAATTAGGTAAACCAAATGAAGCAAATGGTTCCATTTACTGCAGCTGCATTGTATTAGGGAATGTATATCCCTTAAGAACTACACATTTAAATGATATACTGCACGTTTATTGTTTTCGCTCCGCCTATGAGGATGTTATCACTTTGAGTAGGCAAAAATAAAATTGGTTCAGACAGCACAACAGCTGAAGAAAGGTGTACACAACTGGTTGAAAGAGCCTAAAACTATTATCCATGAAATAACAAACATGTGCTGAACTATCTGACAAAAGGCATTCAAACTATTATCCATAACTCTGAGAAACAAAAGGACAAAGATTGTACCTGTACGGTGATTGCATGAACATCATCAAACAGGACGGGTAGATTTATAAACGAACTCATAGGAAGGGCATCACTAAAATGAGGTAGTGCTCCATGCAGCACACTATCATTCATAGAAGTTTCTGCAAAGAAGTGCATGACAAAGAAAATGTTATATGAATTAGAAGTTGCATGAATAAAATAGACTGCTAATTTTAGGAGGCACGACTAAAACCCAAGTACTAAAAGTGACGCTAATAGAGGAGACCTATGGGTTGCAATGGAGCAATGCTTGCGATTTGTGAATCCTCCAACATTTGAGGCCTACGCTTTTTGTGGGCTTCTCCAGTTGGTGCAGCATTTATCTATTTGCTTTGAGAAATCTGGTAAAAAAGCAGAGTGACTGCATTAGCAACCATGCAATGGTTGGAAAGCAGATGACAATGAACATAGGTAGTATGGAACAATAAGTGATATAGATTAGCATATAGCAAATACGAAAGGCCTCATGACATGTAGGATATGGATCTGCTGGCTGTAAGGAGGAGAAAAAGATTTCAGTAACTACCTTGACAGGAATTACTGCATACATAACAGGAAATAGAAATAAAGTTGCTATACTTGGTCTTACAAAGCAAAATCTGCTTAAACCTGAGCAATATATGACAAAGCTGTTTACGATGGGAAGGTAGAAATACAGACCTGCATCTTTCTGACGTTAAACACTCTCATTCAAATTGGTAACCACAAGCGGAAGCTCTTCTCTTGGATCTGCTCCTTTTGTATGGTATAACCTGTGCGCATCATAGATTTGGATTTGAGCTGAACACGATGGAGGTATAAACTCTGAACTCTAGAGGACTGAGCTCGCAGATGATGTTACCTATGATGGAGCGCGACAGCCTGTAGGATGTGCGACAGCTGTAGGTTGCCCGACGGTGCGTCCGTGGATTCGGCGTGGGCGGCGCAGGAGCCGTTGACGCGGTGAGGTAGCACCGCGGGCGCAGGCCGCGGGGCAGCGCGAGATTCGGCCGTCCATGGTGGAATGCGAGGTAGACGTACATGGCGACGCAGATCCGGAATACCTAGGCGATGGGGACGGCCCGTGAGGCGGCGCGGCGAGGACGTCCGGAGCGACGGCGGCGCTGGCAGGGGCGGGGAGCGGCGCGACAACGTGGGGTCCGAGGTACCGGAGATGGAGCGGAGGAGGTTGACTCCGGTGGGCTACATATGCCATGCCCGGCGACGGCGGGGATAACGCCGAGGCGGCAGCAGGTGCTGGACGGCTCGCGCGCCGCTGAGCCCGCGGCACTGAGGGTAGGCTGGGGCGGCGGAGGGTTCCGGGGCGCTGAGGTTTTGCGGAGGTGATTTTTAACTTTTGCCATCCGGATGGCACTCCTCCCTTTGCTATTTTTTTTTACTCATCCGTTTGCTAGCTTTACAGGTGCTCTTAAACAATTGCCACCATAAATAGTGAATCTCCTGTGTTTTTACCATTTTTATTGATGTGTCACGCCAGGTGGGCATGCCAGCGTGGCAGAGCCTAGAACCTCTATTGGGCATGCGAAAATTACATGTGTTACCCCTGTTGTTTCTCTCTCACGACACTCGCTGACGCGTGGGCCCTCTTCCTCCTCTCGCTGACGCGAGGGCCCCCTACGTCAGCTTCTCCTTCAACCCCATCTCTTTTCCTCACCGTGCCTCACCTCCATGGCCGTCGTCGTTGCCGAAGCGGAGGACACCGGAGGGGCCTCGTTCGTCCCTCCTCTGCCCCTCCGACTGCGCAGCCGCCTCCACTGCACCGCGCCTCACCATTCGCACCTCTCCTCTGGCCGGCTCGGCTCCTTCACCGCAGCTCGCCGCCGCCGGCGAAGCCACCATGACCACCGCGAGTGCACGCGGCTAGGCCACTACGTGCCGTTCTAGGCTGCGTAGAGAGCACCCACGGGCTCGCGCGGGTGGTGGTGGTGCTTGCGCGCCGCAGCTCGCGCGCTGGCCTCCGTCAGCCGGGATCGGTCGGAGTCCAGTTCGTGCGTGAGTTCACCCGACTCGGCCTCCACCGATCCGTCGGCGGCATCCTTGCCCTCGCGCGCAGGCGTAGAGGCGTCTCGTCCGGGGAGGAGGGGGCTAGGAAGCTCTGGCTCTGGCGGCCCGTCCCCACTCATGCTCCCGTGGGGAGAGCGCCACCAAGGCGTGGTCACATCGCGGGAGCGAAACGCGCGGCGCGCTTGTAGCCATGGAGGATCTGCTGCTCCCATCCTCGCTGTTGCCCGCGTTGACGAAGAAGCCAAGGCCTGGGCCCGAGCTCGGCGGCAGCGGGACTCGACGTAGGCGGTGGGAGGTCTCGGCCTCGACGACGGCAAACGCGTCATGCTTCCCCCTAGGCGCGCCGGCGATGGCGAAGGGCGGCCAATGCTAGTGGAGCTGCGCTCATCCGGGGAGGAGGGAGCCGGGAAGCTCTGGCACTAACGGCCACCATCACCGGCACTGACTCCTACGCAGAAGAGATGGGGTTGAAGGAGAAGCTAACGTGTGGGGCCCACGCGTCAGCGAGAGGAGGGAGAGAGAAGCAGCAGGGTAAACAAGCAATTTCGCATGCCTTGTAGAGATTGCTAGGTTCGCTGCCACGCCATCAGCGAATGTGGCAAAAGCGTAGGAAGTTCACTGTTTGCAATAGCAATTGTGTAGGAGCACACGTAAAACTAGCAAATGGAAGAGTGCCATCGTATGGATGAAAAAAAAAAGTTAAAAATCCCTTTGGGAAGGGGCGGAGGGCACGG
Source organism: Miscanthus lutarioriparius (assembly GCA_904845875.1). Lineage (NCBI taxonomy): Eukaryota > Viridiplantae > Streptophyta > Magnoliopsida > Poales > Poaceae > Miscanthus > Miscanthus lutarioriparius. The sequence continues at coordinate 116,108,239 of CAJGYO010000007.1, read as the reverse complement.
GGTCGCGAGCGTCGCAGAAGCTTGGCGATGCGCAATTTTCTAATCCCGTAGCCCTACGTGGGTGAGGGCTGTAGAAGTCTGAGGTGGAGGCTGTGATACGCAGACCATTGATGGCAAATCGAACGGACAGGGTAAACAGGCGACGTGGGCAGCTGTGGGTTCAGAAAATGTAGTATAGGGCCTTGTTGAGATCGCCTCAAAATTCCAAGTTTTTTCACTCTCTCTCCATTACATCAATTTTTGGACGCATGAATGGAGCATTAAATGTAGGTAAAAAAATAACTAATTATATAGTTTGGTTGTAAATCATGAGACGGATCTTTTGAGTCTAATTAGTTTATGATCGGACAAAGTTTATCAAATACAAACGAAACATACTACAGTGTTCAGATTGCAAAAATTTATAATCTAAACTAGGCCTAGGAATGAGGGGAAAGGTTAGATACTACTTTTCATAGACGACCGTGTACCCAGATAAAAGAGAAAAAAATCACAAGAGAATAGTTTGTGCAGTTTAGAAATAATTATTTTATTTGTTGCAAGAAAGCTACGTATAGTATGTACTCCATCATGAACAAAAGCTAGTTGATTGACCGTAGATTTAAGCTGCACATGTGATTAGGCCAGGCAACTTCTGTGCTCCAGACCAATTTCTTACGCCTGGCGTTGCCTGCGCCTGGCTTGTTGTCAAGGTCTCAACCAAACGGTGCACAGGCAGATCACAGGCAGCTCCCAAGCCAGGCAATTCCACCCCAGGCCTTCATCCAAACACCCCGCAGCTGCATGTGAGTAGTCTGTGACAAGCACGCTTACACAGTACAGGGCGAGGCGCCATGCTTTTGCAGCTTTTTAACAAAAAGGACAGCAAGGCATAATTAATCTATATGAAGGGCAGGTGTAACAGAAAACAGATGCTGCTGCTCTCCTGAGTCCTAAACTCCCAAGGGTGCCTTCTCAAGGAGGCCTATAAATTTGGGTCGAGCTGCAGAGCAACGCCTTCACAGCCAGTGCAGGGTAACAGGGTTAGCTTCTCACCTCCCAATAGCTAGTTCATGTTCTTCCCATTCCATCCTGTTACCTAGCTAGCAAGTGTCAGGCACTGAAAGTGAGAGTTGGAGGAAAGCAAACCGATTGACCATCGGATTCGATGGGTAAACATGATTGCCGGTCGGTTTGTTTTCCTCCAATATCTCATCTTCAGTCGATAGCCTGGTGGTTACAGACAACATGAAGAGATATGCTACCAAGATTCATATGTGCCATTTGAAGTGAGGATTAGAGGTAACTGAACCATCCATTGGAAGACATGGAACAGGGTTCAGTTTCCTCTAATATCTCATCTTGAATGGCCCATCCCCGGAGATGTTTGCCTGCATAAAACTGAAATGCAGTCACCCAAAGTGAGTATCGGAGGAAATCGAACTCTGAGTCACTCTGTCAGATAGACAGACAGACACAATCCATGTTTGTCATCGAGTTTGTTGTCCTCCAATGTCTAACCTAGGTTGAATTGAGTGAGACTGAGCTGTTGACTAACTGTTAGTACTAACCAGGCCCAAAATAAGGGCTTCAAGATTCAATGTCAAGTGCAAGAATTCATACTCCTCACCCCTTGAACCCTGAAAATTTTAGTTTTGCTAGAACCCTGATTAATGATGCTGCCTTGCTCAAAACTTGCCCTGCTCTTTCTGATGAAAAACATCTTTGGCCTGACCAATGAAGTAAAACATAGTTTGAATGGAGTTTAAAAAAACATCTTTTGACGATCCAAGGAGAATTTCCCCATGTTTCCACTTTCCAGTTCAACTGTTTTTACTACATGCTGAGTGATCATCTGGTGCTGAAAATGAGGGTGGGAGGAAAACAATCTGACTGGTAATCAGAGTCGGCAAAAGTAGTTGCCATGTTGAGCTTGGTTTCCTGCAAGATCTGAAGTACAACTGATGGCTTGGTTGCTGAACAGATTCATTTGAAGCGCGGATTTGAGGTAAGTAAACCGGCCTGAGAAGCAGGGACACCAAGTATTTATTTCATCAGAAGTGATGCACCATCTTCTACCATTATGTGATAAAGCACTGAATGCAATGCATACATTCTATGCAGCTGTTTATCCAACAGCAACAACTAATTCGTCTGGAAAACCACTGTTGAACTATCATGTGATGCAGGTGCAATTGAGGAGGAACCCTCCCCCCGATGTTTGTCATGGTACTAACTGCAACTGAGGAGGAACCCTCCCAAATGTTAGGTACCTAGCTTAACTAATTTTCTACTAGGTAAAACTGGAATGTGTCAATTGATGAACTAGAACAAACCGTCAGCAAAAATTTCTGGTTTAGTTTAATTTTCTAACAAAACATAAGAGCTTCCCTGTGCAGACTGAAACTCTAACAATTACACTGCATAACACTCTGCCTGTGACATGAACAGGACAAAGCATATATGTTCCTCAGTGCAAATGGGAATTATCACCGTTGGCTTGCAAATCATCACTGAGACACTGATAATACTACCAGTGATGGTTCATAATCGACAGTTCTAGCTTCGAACTTTCACCACCAAGTCCACTGGTATTGCAACTTTATCAGTGGAGAAATCATGGAAGTTGACAAGTATTTTATTTTAAGTTTTTTTAAAAAAAGACAAGGTATAATGAGCATGAAGTGCAGATGTACCAGAAACAGTGGATAAACTGTCCTGTTGTCAACTTTGTTTTCCTTGAATATCATACAACATACATTTTGGATGGATTGTTTGATCCTGAGTTGTTGACTTGCCGTTATTACTAGCCAAGGGCAAAGGGACACCATGCATTGATCAACAAATGCAGAAAAGTGATACAGATGCAGGACTTCAACTTTAAGGCTAATGGCAAGAATTCACACCACTCCGCCACCACCCCCCTGGCCCAAGGGGTATCTGATAAATACTATGGCCCAAAAACAACATTAAAAAAGGACCAAACAATCCTCAAATGACAGTTGAACAACAACATGACCAAAGAGAATATTCAAGGCTAGAACTAGAAGTAACTGAATAGCAGGGTTAAAATCAATGATCTTAAGCTTTACACGATGCTATTGTGTAACGCAAATGAGGCTTGTAAAATATGTCCTGGGTCTCAAATTACAATCATGTCAGGTCAGGTGTCTGCTCCATCCTTCCATAGCAACTTCTATCAATCTATGTATAGGGGTTAAAATACATTGCCCATAAACAGTGGTGGACATGAAAGGCTTAGAAATTGCCATGGCTACAGGTGATAGAATACAACTATCATGGATAGGGAACACACAAGCTTTTACATTGAGGACTTGCCAACTCCCAATTGTTGATGTCCAGTAACAGCTTGCAACTATGTGAACTGTGTATTATGGATATGTCAGATCGACCTGGAAGAGTCTAGCTCAGAAATTACTGGTTCGTCATTTGGCACTTCATCAGAGCTACTGGTCCCAGAACACTCATCAGAAGACCAATCCTTTGGTATTTGTTCCTGATCACCAGTCTCATCCTTCACTGATGCACCATCCGAGTCAATAAATGAAAGGAATGGCTTCTGTGTTTGATCTTGTAGGCTTCCATCTTCCTTTCCCCTCCAAACAATAATTTGCTCCTTGTCAAATGAGACAAGAATGCAAGGAACAAGATCCTACACCAAAATAAGAGGGTGGGAAGTATACTCTGTTATAAATCGTCTTCAAATCACATATGCAATTTCAATATGTACCCATACACTCACCCTGAGCTTGACTCCAATCTTCTTATAGTCACTTTTTGGCAATCCTTTACAGTCTATTCGTACCAGCTCATCCATCAAAAATGCATCCCGGACCATTGACACAAGACTAGCATAGTATCCGTTCTTGGCTGTGAGATAGGATGGTTGTTTCATACACTTATTTACAATATGTTATATCTATCTAGGTGGAGAATGTGAGCAAAATTACCAAGCTTTGTCAAAACAGGAACATGTAGGCCCTTCTTCCTCATTTGCTTTGTCTCCTCAACTGTCAGCCCTTCTATTGTTGTTTTGATCAGCCTTGGGTAAACAGGTTCAGCAGGTTTCCACAGCATCAACGGAATAACAGGTCTTTTCTTTGGATTATAATGCCTACCCCTGTACAGTATCAACAGGCTACCATGCCTGTGGATGATCAAGCCACCAGTTTTATCCTGGACAACAAGTTGCCATAGTCATGCTTCTGCTCAATAATCAAATGTTACAACCAGTAATATCAAACTATAGCTCCTAAATATTTGTATATACATGGTCACTGCAACTGAGAGTAAGAGTGCTACGCTTTCTAGGAGACTTGAGACATGTAGCTACCTCAAGCTGATGACACACGTTTTGCATATCAACCGTTGGCACACCGAGGCATTTTATCCTGACAGCCTCGCAGGTCTTCCAGTTATTGTGAATGTCGTTTAGCATGTTGTGAGTAAGCCCATCTCTCCCTAGAGAAATTAACAAACGAGTCAACATCATTCATCACAGCAGTTTGAAATGCACCCCCAAGGCACCAAATCAGCGAAGCCACGGGCTACAGCTGCTCCAGCAAAATCCTACCAAGGTTGATCTGTCGCTTGGTGCGGTTCTTCTGGCACTTGTCGACCAAGAATGCACGCTCCGCGGGGGTGAGCGGCTCTCCCAGCACGCGCTCCCGCTCTCGGCGGCGCGCCTCCTCCAGCCCTCTCTCGGCGTCGGGAAGGGGATCCTCTGCCTCGACGTCGCGAAGGGTAGCGTCGACGGCGGGCGCGCAGAGCCCCCTCCAGGGCCGGTCGAGCCGCCCGGGGCCGAACGGCGAGTACCTGGGCTCGCGGAGCCCGATGGGCTTGGAGGCCGGAGTGCTCTCGGTGTAGCTGAATCGGAAGTCGAAGGGGAGGTCGGAGTGCGCGGGCGGACGGCCGCCGCGGTCCAGCGACGACGGCAGGCGGTAGGGCGGCTTCTTCGCACGGCGCTTCTTCGCGGCGGCGGAGTCGCTGGGAGGTTCTCGCGGGGCCGGGGTGAGGGAGGCCGGGGCCACGAAGCCGTACCGGTCGAGGAGGCGGGAGAGGTGCCGGCGGGGCGGGACGCCGGGTGGTGCGCGCGCGCGGCGGAGGAGGTTGGGGGCGAGGAGCATGGGGCGGCGGTGAGGGCGCGGCGGTGAGCTGGGAGACAACCGGCGGGCGGCGGTGGGGTTTGAAGGGTCACAAGTACAAAACAGAGTTCAGAGGCCTCTCCTGGTAGTGGGGTTTTTGGAGGAGAAGAAATCGCGTCCGTGCAATGGAAGGCTGCCTAGACAAACGAACGGCCCGATTCGAATGTTCAGGCTCTGGTCCACACTGTCACTGTGATCTAAATCTCGAATAGAACGCGGTGTGATGCTGCGAGAATCGGGTGGATTACGGCGAGCTTTACGATAAGGTAAGGCCAGCGCCCGCACGTCCGGACGGGTCTAGCATCCGAACACCCACGTCGCACTCCTGCGCTTGATTCATGGGGTCCGTGTCGCTCCGTGTGCTGCGCCGTTCCGTCTCGATCTGCGCTCATACGGTTTATCGTGCCTTCTGCTCGTGCCCCCTCCACACCTATGCGCATGCAAGTAGTCCCAGCAGCTGTAGTAGGCGGCCACTACAAATGGGGTCCACTGCAACATGTGCAACATAAGATCTACTTTTACAACATCTAGAGGAAATATTTGCAACATATGTCTGAATCACAAGGAAAACACGTGCGTAGCCATTACAAAACATATGCAACATCCGGATGAAACACTGCAACATATGTTGAAACATATGCAACATACGGATGCAACAATTACAACATAAGTGTGAAACATGTGCAACACTCAGATAAAACACGTGCAACATACGTCTGAAACAACTGAAATATTTGAAACAGACGCTTGCAACATACGTATATAGCCATTGCAACATATGCACATCCCGATCTACTTTTGCAACATCCACGTAAAACACCTGCAACATGCATATGAAACAACTGAAACACTTAAAAAATACGTTTGCAACATGTCAGCGCGCGACACTCTAGTGGACGGCGACCACCATGTATGGCGAGCCTCGAGGCGGTCACGAAGTATGACACGGCCACGACGCCCTTGCCATCTCTAGCCTAGGAGGAGGTGATGAGGAGGATGCCGGTGCCATAGCGGAAGCCATCCGACGATATGAGCAACACCACGGGTTTGGGGAGCTTGGAGAGCGGCTACGTGGCAGCGGACGCCGCGGTCACGACAGTGAGGGGTGGGCGGAGCAGGACGAAGGTCATGGCGGCGGTGAGGGCCACGGTGAGGAGAAGCAGTAGGCGTGGTCGAATGTCGAATGAGGGCTGGGGTGCGGCCACAGAGGAGAGGAGAGCAGCGGTGGGCCGCGGTGAGTCGCCGGGGGTCCAGACCTCGACTGAGTGGGCGGAGACGCCATCGGCGATGGTGCTTTGACTGCGGGACTTGGGGAGAGTGGAATTGGACTGGATCTGGGAGAAGCAGAACGTGTGTGCGGCTTGCGACGTGTAGCTTGCGGAGTGAGATTTTTATTTTGGGAGGCAGCATGGAGTATTAGATATTCGAGGTGGATACAATAATTGGACGGCGTGAAGCCACGTATTAGGCCGGTCAGACCTGATCCGCAGGCCCAACAAAGGCGCGTGTCCGGCTAGACGGAAGATCGGTAGAGAGCATTACTGTTACCATAAATTCATAATTCAAGCACCAGATGAAGACGATGGGAGTGGCAAATCTTCAAGTGCAAATCTGCTGACAATATTTGCAATGCACGCATTTATTAAGAAAAGGAGGAAATACTAAAAGCGCCAACAAAGAATAATTGTTCGTGAGTTCATATCCTAATTTCAGAGCAAGAATAAGGATAGCAAGAAATTGGGGTGAGAATGTGAGATGCACAGTTCATCCGGAGCTTTGACTAGTTTACCGAGCGACAAGACTGGAAGGGCCTGTAAGTTGAAATCTGAACACGAAAATGGAGAGATCATCGATATAAAATGGGTTTCCCAACCCTTAGGTAACTACGGACATAACTACAACAATCAGCACGCATATTTTTCTGGTTATCCTTGCCAGCCAGAACAGGTTCATAGGCACACCTATATCATCCGATCCTTTAGTAGGAGGGGAGATACAAAATGGTTCCGACCTTACATTTGATACACAAAATAGTTAGATGTCAACTATCAGTACAATTAACTTATCGCAGACCCAGATGATAGCCGCAGCTCCTCAGCTCCAACCTTTACAAATACAGGAGCACTGGTGCATGCAGCAACTGCAAATGACATTAGCTCCTCGAGCTCTGCTGCCCTCGCATATAAGAACTCAACGGCCATGGTCACCAATATATATCCAAAGCACATCATGGCTGACCACATCTTCGCTTCACCCACCGATTGGTGTGAACAAATGGGGGATTTTTTACTAGGATGATTGATACGCATCGCTATTGCCCTTGCAAAATACAATAATTAGTGGGAGTCCATGGTCTTAAGCTGCCTTCACCTTGGCCCTGACAGCTGTTCAGCGTGGAGGTTGTCGGTCGAGTCGAGAATCCATTCCGAAGTTCGATGAGGGCCTAGCTCGACCTCTTGTTGTACTACTTCTACCTTCTGCCACTCCTCCCATCTCTCGGCGAGACCATCGCCTTCGAGCATCCTCACAACCTCTGACATCCTAGGACGTTCCATGGGGTTGCTCTGCGTGCAGAGCAGCGCGACCTGGATCAGAGATTCCACCTCAACATCGATGTAGTTGTGCTCTAGATCTTTATCGACTAGACTCTCCAGTTTCTTCTCCTTGAGCAATCCCTTGACCTGCACAAAGCAAATAATCATGATATTAATTTGCTTGCCAAATCAGGTCATATCAAAAGAATGCAATGAAATAAATTATCAACAAGCTAAAGCAATACTAACAAATATCAGCCTGTCACAATGCACCAATTCAGTTAAAATATTTATTTCTTAGACATTATCAAAGTTCTATTTGTCATTGGATGAAATGGTTGGCAACTTTTTTATGATTGCATAGGAAAAAGTGACCACCAACCCCTGCCTAGTATGGAAGCCACAAAAAGGCATGCACATTTAGGTTGCAATTTGAACAGAGGAAATGACATAGTTAATTACCCAGTCAAGAAGCATGACATCATCATCATTAGCAAGGCGAGCTAGATCAAAGGCACGTTGTCCTGTAATAAGCTCTAAAAGCGTAATTCCATAGCCAAATACATCAGTTTTCTCAGAGGATTTTCCTGTTGAAAGGTATTCAGGTGCAATGTGCCCAATTGTTCCACGGACAGCAGTAGTTACATGGGTATCCTTGTAATCCATTAGTTTGGCTAAACCAAAATCCCCCACCACAGCTTCGAAGTCTTCATCTAACAAAATATTTGCAGCTTTGACATCACGATGAATAATCTTTGGATCACAATGATCATGTAAATAAGACAGGCCCCTAGCAGAACCCAATGCAATCCTTCTTCTTGTTTGCCAATCTAGTGGAGGTTCAGCTGGTGGCCGGTCTACAAAATAAAACCAAAGTAATAAAAACTTCAGAGTTTGATACTGCTGTTAGAGAGGTGTAACATGAAAGATACAAATAAAAGTATGTGAACAGCACTATACTAGGAAAAAATACCTCTTAAACGTGATGCAACACTTCCATTAGCCATGTATGGATACACAAGCAACCTTTCTGTTGGTGTCATACAGAATCCACGAAGACGCAATAGGTTTCTGTGTACAGCCATACTAATCATCTCAACTTCTGTTTGAAACTGTAATTCCCCACCAGGCGTGCGCTCTTCCTTTAGTCTCTTAACAGCAACTAAAGATCCATCTGCCAGCCGTCCTTTGTAGACTTTGCCAAATCCACCTCTTCCAAGAATGTTCTTATTGCTGAAGCCGTCTGTTGCAACTTGTAATTCTCGTAGTGAAAATCTTTTAAGCTGGCCAAGATGCACCTCGGGATCTTCCTCAGCTGCCACATTCGAAATCTCATATTAAGTTGATTCAATGTTATTCCCTAAGTTATTCTCCTGCTGTTGAATACTTACCAGGTACATCGAAGAAATGCTCTTGCGGTTTCCTGCGCCGCCAATAGGCAAAACCAATTGCAGGAATAGCAAATAGCAAGGCTGCGCCAGCAGCAACTCCACCAGCAATTGCTCCAGTACTGGAAGAGCTACTTCCTGCACAAAATAAGATGTCAGCAGCAAAACCATATGTTCCATACCCTTCATTACTGACATACTAATGCAGGGTAGGGACAAAAGAAAAGGAGAAGGTAGTTATTGACTTGTGCTGCATGCCTGCATAACACGAGGTACAGGTCATGTAGCTTCCTGTCTTATCCCAGTATCCCACTATAGCAAGTTAACAGCGGTACATATTGCTGAGTCACAGACTAACAGCACAGCACAGAATCATAGTACCAAATTGGCAAATTGTAAGGATCTGGCTCCTTACTATGAATTATTATTTTCAACTTAATTTTCAGGAAAAAGTGCAGTTATTCCTTATCGCTCTCCAGCCTAGACAGCATTATGCTTGTTTTGGAGGTACACAGATCCCAATTAGGATGTCATTTGGATGAAAGAGCAAGGTAGGAAAGGTCCTATTGAAATCAAGGATTTCACTGAACAATCTGAATGAATCACCTGGCGATTGTGCAGGGGTTGTAGGGTTGTATGGAGGAGGTGGAGAAAAGGGAGGAGCACCAGGACAAGGTTTTGTGGTGCCAGGACCACATAAGTTAGGGTTGTTCGCAAAACTGCAAAAGAAGACAAGTGTGAATAGCAGAAGCATTAAGGCTTAAAAATGAAATTTTCAGCAAAAAACCTAGCTTTACCTGATAGGGGTGAATAACGAAAAGGAACCAGTTGATGGAACTTCTCCAGACAAATTGTTATTTGACAGATCCCTGTGATTTAGTAGAAACATTTAATTTCCATTTTACATTTACTAATTAAAACCAAACTCTCACAGTGGGGGCCTCCCCTGCTGTATGCTATTTCGCTCAAAAAATTTAAAACCAAACTAAGTATGCAAACTGAGAAACAAATACTTACAGAACTTGGAGTGCAGTGATAGCAGTTAACGATTTTGGAATTGAACCAGAAAGGCTGTTGTTGTTAAGACGCCTATGCTCCGCACAAAAGTTCAAAGATGTGTCAAATTAGAAATATCCACAGGTAATTACATAAAAAATAAGACAACTTAGAAATTAATAAGTTGAAAACCTAACAAAATGATAGACATAGACACCTTAAAACATAAAAAAACAGATTGCTGGATATAAATAATCTAACTATACAATATACATACGGCAAGAGTCACTTTTAAACACAAGGCATCACTCAATGCTGCCATGAATAACAACTCTGTCCAGGAAAATCTAACTTCTTCCAATGGGAGTATGGGACCCAATGAGGCTAGGCAGCTACATTCTTAACCTTTAATTAACAAAGTAACTGCATTCATGAGTAAATAAAATCATGATTTTAACAAACCAGCTACGCATGTATGTGGCCTAGTGAAATCTCAACGTCATAGAAGACCTCCCTTGGTCATCACATATAGATGGGATGAAGCAACCAACGATGACTGAGATAGATTCAGTGTGCGTAAGCCAAAATATTCCTACTCTTAACAAGTTTTACTTTAGTGAATAGTAGGGAAAAACAATGCAGATATCTTACAAGAACCGCAGCTTCAATAGCTTCCCCAATGAATCTGGTATCGAACCAGTGAAGTTGTTCAGGTACAAATCCAAACTGACCAAGTTTGTAAGATTCCCAAGTTCACTAGGTATAGTGCCGCTGATATTATTACTGTAGAGCTCCCTGCATAAAAAATAATATATGAAGGCAGTGACTAATTTTAAAAACAATGTAACTGAGTTATGGCATGCCACAGTAAATGGTTGAGGTCATTAGTGATTAACAAAGGCGGTGAATGTTACTGTGATGTCATCACAGTTAATAGTGCCAACAGCATTGTCATTTTATACAAGACAGGCTCGCCATTTGAAGACAGAATATGCCAGTCACTTTATTTTGACAGGAAGATGTACTAGGTATTATGCCTTGCCAGAGCAACACAGCAGCATAACCTTATTTTCATCTATGTAATAAGTATTCTGAACAAGATATTTCTTATATGAGCAATCATGCCTGAAATGTTTTCACCTAGAAAGATAATAAAATCTTCCACCACATGCAAAATGGGTATGAAGAGAACTTACAGGTACTGCAAGTTTTTGAGCTGGCCAAGTTGCGGAACCAAAGTTCCTGATAGCGCAGCATTTCCAAGATCACTGCAAATGAAAAAAAACTTTAACTGGGAAATACAGAATTGGTGCAACTCACTGATGAAATATAGTGGAGGAAAAAGGTGAACCTACACTCTGATAACACTGTTGTCATTATTGCAGGTAACATGAAACCAAGTGCAGGGGTTGACCAGAGTGGGATCCCAACTTTGTAGAACATTATTAGGATCATTTAAGTTAGTCCTTAAGCTATGCAAGGCATCACCTGTCAATAGCAGAATGGAAATTGCAGACTTCTTTTGTTAGAAATGTCACGCAAACAAGCAAAGGGATACATCAATAAGCAAAGCTGTAGAGTTGTGGCAACCAATATCCCTTTTAGGACTTAGGTAGCCATAAATTTAAAAAAAAAATCCACATCATCAAATACAAATGAAAAGATAATATCAACATCCATTCCATTAGTACTTGTAGCTAATGGGCTAATGACATCATGTAAAACAAAGCTTCAGCTCTACAATTCAGAATTTGAACAATTCCCCTCTCATTAGTAGAAGCATCAAGGCAAAAACGCAACAAGACAACTGTCCATTCAATGACAAAACACTTTGCTCCAAACAAACCGAAACTCAAGCAAGCGCCACCAGCGTGAACCTAACAGCACCCGAAACAAGCAAACAACACAAGCAAGTCATGCAAAGTCCTAACTCCTAACCAATCCCATCCCAAGCATCAGTAACTGAAAACCAATCATAAACCGCTGCTCATCCCCCTCCCTCCACTCCCCAACAAACAAATCATAGGACTAGGAGGGTGAAAAAAACACTCTGAGTAGCATAAACAATCACAGACACCAAGGCCCCCCCTGAGAATTGGCCAGCCACCAACTAGAAACAGAAGTATATCCAGAAACAACAAAACCACGTCAGGAGACGTCCAAATCAAGCCTAACCACGGGTAACGCGACTATACTAACGTTGCCCGAGCAAATTAGCGCGCAGCAAACGTTAAGCAGAATCTAGCGAAGCAATTTAATGCAACAGTAGTACTAAGCGACAGCAGTCATCGGAACGCACAGGGGCGCCGGCGCGCAGCAGAAACACCAGAACGGGGGCGGCGGCCTGGACATCAAAGTCTAATGAATTCAGAGGGGGGGGTAGGAATCCAATTAAAAGCATGCTAACAGCAAAGACACTAGCTCTAAATTTTGGTCACTGAGAGCAAAATAGACACAAATTTGCAGCAAAAAGAAGGGCGGATTTGTTCGGCTCAGCCAGTTGCCAAACACCCGAATCCGCTGCAGAGTAAATCCGAAATTGCTTGGCCTATCGCAGAAACGGCTCGTACCCGCACGCGAGGGCCAGAAATGGCACCCAACCAAACCCCGGAAACGGCACTCGGCGCTCGGTCGATAGCATAGGCGTAGTAAACCCACAACCCCCATTTGAATTAGGTCCAGTGGAAGCAGGGCACAGCTCCCTGAAACCCCCCAGCGGCAGACGGAGCAACTCGGAGGGAAGGCAAGGCAAGGCGAGCAAAGGGGGAGAGCGAGACGGTCGCACCGCGCACCTTCGGTGTTGGCGAGCACGAGCGCGGCCGGGTGGAGCAGCCGCAGCAGCAGCAGCAGCGCCGACACCGCCCACCGCCCCCGCGCCTCCGCCGCCATTGACACGCGACCCGCGACTCCGCTAGATCCCTCCACGGGCCGCCGCCATTCCCGCCGGATCGGTCGGATCCGGCCGTCTGCAGCGCCGCCGCGCCCGGCAGGTCGGGCGATCCGGCGAGGATTCGGGCGGGCGGGCGCAGCGCCGCAGGCTCCGCTTCCGCTTCCGCTTCCGCCGCCCCCGTCCCCCTCCGCCTCCCTCCCTGCTCTTTCTCGATCTCTCCGAATCACCCTTTCTCCCACTCTGCGCTCGCTTTTCGACGGCCTCGCCCCCTGCTCTCTTTTTTTTTTAATCGCCTGGGGGGCTCCTTTTTGCTGCGGTTGCGTAGAATTGCGATACGAGACGAGACACGGGTGGTGGGGACTCGGGTGGAATCGGACGGGATATTATTGTTTTTTTTCTGTGAAGGGAAAGGGGAGCTGGGAGCGGGGGGTTAAGCTTCTTCTCGCTTGTGTGTTTAAGCGGGCGTGGCGTGGGTTTAGGAGTCAGAGCTAGGATTAGCGGCGCCAAAGACGCAGGCACGCAGCGGATGGGTGGGTTGGGATGCGACTGAGACTGGGACTGCGCTGCGGTGCCGGAACGGAGTCAACGAAACGGGGCTCGTGTGGGTGGGAGTGGGACGGCGGGGGCGGGGCGGCCACAGGCGGGATCCCCTGCGGATGGCCGAACACCGGGCAGGGACAGCCGAACACTGGGCAGGGATCCCGTGCGGATGTCCGTGAGTTTTCCACTCTGAAGTCTGAACTACTCGTATTGGTTAGTTTTCACAGTTTCACTGCTTAGTAAAATTTTCTCCGGGCTTTAGAAAAATGACTTCAAACTAATGCCGGACGGTAGCGGATCTTAAAACGATAATGATAGGAATCGGGCGTTTGGGTGGCTGGACGCACCAATCTCCACGCGTGTTATGACTAATAAACAAAACGGATGGGGCGTCTTTATCCTCTTCGCCGGCTAGCTCGTGTTCTCGCTCCTCTCGCGCTTTCTCCATCGTGGGCGTCCGCTGGCTTGCTCCCACGCCTCTCGCGCCCCTCCCGTTGCACGTGCCTCGCCGCTCCCTCCCTGGCCGGCAGCGGCGCCCTCACCCACTCCGGCGTCCTCCTCCCCCCACACCGGCGGCTCCTCCTCCAACCCCGACATCCTCCTCCCCCACGCCGACAGCTCCTTCCCGCACCTGAAGTTACCTGAAGTTATCAGTGGCATTGAGGAGCAACCACAAATTATCATTCAAATATTTTGGACCATTTCCAATATTGGAGACGATTGATAAGGTGGCTTATAAGCTAGACCTGCCAGCTAATGCTCAAATTCATCCTGCGGTGCATGTGTCCCAGCTAAAGAAGCACATTCCTCCAAGTCAGGTATTGGAATCAATTGATACAGTTGCTACTGATCAGTCTGTGGCCCTGTTACCAGTACAGGTGCTTGATGTGGCTATGGTTCGGCATGGTGGTTGTCGGTACAGAAAATGACCAACTAGTGAATATTTGTAGTTTTGCTATACGTTGTGATCGGAGGTGGCCTAACACTTAATGACACAGGATTTATACTGGTTCAGGCAACGTGCCCTACGTCCAGTGTGGGTCGGTCGGTGACTTTATTCCTGAGCCCAGGTGCTCGAAGTCTGTAGTGGGGTTACAAACGAGAAGGAGAAAGGAGGGGTGTACGAGAGGCCCGGTCGGGTCCGGCCGGAAGGGCCGAGGGCGACCAGAACTCTGCTATGAGCTAGGTGTTCAAGCGTGTGCTTGAGGGGTTTTTGAGCTATCGATCTAGTGAGCCTGAACTTGAAGAAGTGGACCTCCTTCGTTGGAGGGAGCGCATCCCCTTTTTATAGATAAAGGAGATGGCCTTACCGGTGAGAGGGAGAGTGTACGGATGTTTCTAAGCCTTGTTGCCCACGCCGATGAGGGTAGCGATGATGGTAGGCACCCACAATACTTTTGATGTCACTGTAGAATGTCAGGTGCATATGGGAGGTTGTGTTGGCTTCTTTAGGAAGGGTGGATGTCGGTACCTGTAAGATACTATTGGTATGTGAGGAGCCCTACCCTGTGTACCAGGCATGGTGAACCCTGGTGCCCACTATCGATGCCCAGAGGTATGCGGGAGGCTTTTTTGCCGTATGGGAGTTCAATGGCGCCTACAATACTGTAGACACAAATGTCGGCGCCTATAATACTATTTGTGTCAGGGCGGTTGAGGAGCACTGTTCCCGCAGCCGTACAGAGTATGGTCCCGATATCATGGTTTGACTTTGTGCACTGCCTTCTCCATTTGCCCCTGGTCCCTTCCGAGCGGGTGTCCCCGGTCGGATGGCCCCAGTCGGTACCTACCGTGCTAGTCGGAGAAGGGCGGCAAGCAGGCTTCCTACGGGTCCCCGATCGGAGTCGCGGGGTCAGAATAGGAAGCGGTGCTTTGGGCCAGGCCTTTCCGATCGGGGAGACCGCCCGGAGGCGGCTGGTGCCCAAAGCGAATGCTCCGGTCGGAGAGGTGGGCCGGAGAGGTTGACGAGCGAGCGCCTGTTTTTGGGTAGACCTTCCGGTCGGCGACCGACCCGCCCCTCCTCCCCCGTCGTGTCTTAGGCTCTTGGGCCGCCCACGATCTACATCTTTGCTTTTCTGGGCCGAGCCTCAAGCGTAGAAGCCGGTCCTCGAGGGACCCCGGTTTATGAACCCGACAGAGCCCCCAAGCCCCCGGCGATTTGAAATGAAATCGTCGGGGATTTTTCGTCTGCCGGTGGGTGTGCGCGAAGCGCACTGCCGGTGTAGTTTCGAGCCCCCGGGCGGTTGAGCGAAGTAACCGGTGGGGGTTTTCACGTTGTTTGGGTGGGTGCGCGAAGCGCACTCTGGGTGTAGTTTCCCCGAGCCCCGCGCTTCGAGCGAGACCGTCTGGGGGTTTGTTTCAGTGGGTGTTTAATTTGAGACGGATTTTTGTTTAACCGCGGCGTCGTTGTGCAGCCAAGGGGTTTTTTATGCGTGGATGAGACAGAACTTACTGATCCCGGCATTGGTGCGCGCCGCGGATCGGGTGAGAAGGTTAGTTCGGAGAAACCGCTGGCGTCGGTGCGCGCCACGGACGGTGATTGCTCGGTTCGGTCGTGTCAAAGCTCACTGATCTTTGGCACCGATGCGCGCCGTGGGATCGAGCGAGGTAGGACCACGAACAGACCCAGTGTCGGTGCATGCCGTGGATTGCGGGAGTTAGTTTAGTTAGTTCAGGAATCAGACGAGCCGGAGCTCGTGGATCCTAAGTGAAGCCGTTACGAGAGTTTAGGAGTCACGGTCCCAGGTTGATTGGAGCACAGTCAGAAGTGAAGCCGTTACGCGAGTTTAGGAGTCGTGGTTATAACAACCCGGGTTTTTGGAGACGCCAAAAATACGAACTTTTTAAAAAATTTCCTGCAATGAGTGAAACATGTAATTGCTAGGTCAAACACGAGTCCAACTCGCTAACAAGACGTTGCATACATGTAGATGGTTTGTAGGTGATTGCCAGAGTTTCCAAGTTGTCCTGTGTTTGAATCTTGATTATTGTTGGAGAGCACAACCCATAGCAACCTACTTGTGATCCTCGCGGGATTACTTCGAGTCTTCCGTGAATCTCTCTTTATAATCCCGAACCCCACTAGAACCCGGACTTGCCATTTGTATTTGTGTCGACCATTGGACCGGAGTCCCTAAACCCTAAAACCCCTAGTAGACCACCACGATGAGTAAGCATGTTATTAATGCATGCTGGTACGCACATATAAGACCTAGGAGTAGGAGAACAAAGGAAAAGACCCTCCCCTCTAGTCGCCAGTGGAAATCATCTCGAGCCCCCTCTTGGAGCTCACATCTCAAGTACCATCAATACCCCTCTAGTGAAAATTCTTATTCAAACTCCATGCATATTCCCCCCAAATTTCCCCTTCGAGTCTTTCCGAATATCCCCTGAAAAATTCCCATCCGAACACTCGTGGAAATTTCATCTTGAGTTCATATGAATCTCTCCGAATGATTCCTCGAACACCGCTTTATTTTTCACCTTGGAAATCCTTCTCAAGATGTGGTGAATTCTTCTCAAATCCAAATTCAAAACCATTTAAACATAAATTGAAAAATCTATTCCCTTCTCTCTTCTCTCCCCTCATGCCTTGGCCCGGCCCAGCATTCCCTCTCTCCCCTTCTTTCTTTTTTTTTTTTTCACATTGACAGTCAGGGAGCCCAACCGAGCACCCATCCCTTGGCCCAACCGGCAGGCCAAAGAAGCCCAGCTCACCACTCCTCCCTTCGGCCCGCTCACCCCTTCCCTTGGCCCAACCAAATAAGACAAGCCTTAGCTCGGCCCAGCTAGCAACGTGGCTCAGCTCAAGGCCGCCAGAGTCCGTGATGCGCCATGCATGCCAGCCTAGAGGCCGAGGCTCACTCACAGCGGTCACGCCCCACGAAGAAGCCGCGCCCCCACTCCAACCCTAGGAGCAAGACGCTCCCAAGCGCCGCCGCCGCTCGCACGCCAGCGCCCCCTGCTCTGCTCCTCGATTCATGCCGCGTGTACCTCCCCGGGCACGGACGCCGAGGATGGCTGGAGCCTCCTAGAAGCCCTAGCGCGCAGCGCTATAAAAGGCCACCACAGCGCCGCCCCTTTCTCCTCCCTTCCTCAGCCGCCACAACCGGTCGCCCCTCTTCTTCTTCCTCCAAGCCGCCACCGCATGCCACGGTCCCGCCAATGCCGGCCGCACGCTCGCCACGGCCGCTACCTCGAGCCCGTGTCCCCAACCATAGCAGCCGGCGCCCCTCTCGGACTCCCTATAGCCGCCGCTCTCCACCGAGTCGCGCGCTGCTCCGAGCCTCACCACCAGCGCTCTGCCCGAGCCAGCACCGAGGAGCGGTGTCGCCCACACCGAGCCTCCTCGCCGCGTCCATGCCCAACGTTGAGCTAGAGTCCGCAGCGCCTCACCATGCCGACCTCGCCATGACATCACTCACCGCGCTGCCGGAGTGACCGCCCGGAGCCATCTTCGCCACGCTGCTCCGAATCACGCCACGCCAGAGCCACACGGACGTTGTCGAGCACGCCGCCACCACGAGCACCACCTCGCCCCTGCGTTGTCCTCTACATCGTCCGTGGCCATGTCTCCATGGGCGCATCCGCGACAACCACCGCAGGCCAAGCCCCGACCCTATCCTAGCCTTCGACGCCGGCTTGACCCCGGAGCTTCTCTGCTCCAGGACACACACGCGCACTCACATACACGGCCTAGCCAAGCCCACTGGACCACGGTGTCAGGAGGACACCGGATCTGCCGCCACCTTGACCGCCCTTGTTGCCATGCTGAGCCACCACCGGATGCCTTTGCGCGAGCTCACCTCCGGCGAGCATGCTGCCGCAAGAGTAGCAAAGGAGGTAGGGAGAAGAAGGAGTAGCAGCTGTCTAGACTTGTTCCACCATGAGCCAGGAGGGGAAAAGGAGGGTGGACACATCCCACCATGGACCCACACCACCCAGACCACCATGAGCCGCTCCCACGCCCACAACCTAGACCCGGAGCCCGATAGGAGCCCAAACCGAGCCACGTGGATGTCCTCCCACATGCGACACGCGTATGCAGGCCAGCCAGAAATTTCAAATCTAGCCTCGCTTTAGGCCCGCCAAGGCCTAGTCGAGACCCAAACCAGTTGACCATTGACCAGTCAACGTTGACCGTTGACCAGGACCCACATGTCAGCGACACAGAGCCGCTGGACCCACTTGTCAGTAGGTGACATCATGTTGATGTCATAATGACGCTCATCGCGGTTCCACCTGCCGCTGGCCCAAGATCCTCGATCCCACCTCGCTTGATCGATGATGTCGTGCTAACCTCATGATGACGTCACGAACCCCCACACATCGACCCATCATTGTAAGCCGGACCAATCCTGTACCGCCATGTGTCAAGCCAGAGTAACCTTCCTTTTTCTTCTTTTTTTAAGAAAAGGAGTTAACCTTTGAAATTCATAGAAAATTCTTACGACCTCAGAAAAATGTTAAACCAGTTCCCACATTTTTCTAAAATCGAGCCCTATGATGTGGACCAACCCTTAAGTACTTTTGACCCCTCAAAATTGAAGAACCCACTCTTTGCTTGCGCTCACACCGTTCACAAGAAGACATGTACGATGCCTGCAATGCCACCATATGGATCCAAGCACCCCTCGGCCATGATCTATGACCAAGCCATTGACTCGACGCTCTTAGCCATGCCACGGCGAAGAGTTACCATGACCTCATTGTGAGCCCCGAAGCCATAATTGGACCACGTGGCATTGATCGCCGCATCATGGACTGCAGTTTTCCTTTCTTTGGTTGCCCTGACGGTTCCGTGGAACCCTGTGTCCGTGTTTCACCACTATTCTGGCTACCCCAAGTCACGAGAACATGCCGTCGAGATCTACCAGGATTCACACTAAAGGCCTTTTGAAGTAGTGTCATTGCACAACTCACGGACAAAGCCCTAGTATACACTACATGACCTAGCACCATTGCTGAGACCACCGTTGCCGAGACCACCATTGCCGAGACCACCCTTGTCGAGACCACCGTTGCCGAGACCACGATTGCCGAGGCCACCGTTGCCGAGACCACCATTGCCGAGACCACCGTTGCCGAGACCACCATTGCCGAGACCACCATGGCCTCGCTTGCCGAGACCACCATGACCCCATCTACCGCAAGCCGTACCCTCTGGACCATGAACCCTAGTCGTATGTCTTACCGAGACCATGGAAAGCCCCATCTCACATCTTTCCATATACGCATATCTATCTTGTTGGGCCCTATTCTTACAACCTATCTGTCCATGACTGTCTTACAGGAATTCACCTATCACCTAGCTATGGAATGTGCTACTCCGTAGTCATGTCGAGTTGTTGCGTCTTTTGGTCGTGTTGGTTCTTATCGCTGGATGTTGGTGTTGTTGCCTGTGTGCCGAGCCTTCGAGCCAGCTGAGGGATTGTACCTCGTTCAGACCTTACGATCGCGGGATCCGTCTCGCCATGACCGTGATGCCAAGTGTGACTCGACCCCTCGCCTTTTAGTTGACTTCATAGTACCACGAGTGTTAGCTCCTGCCTTTGGCCCTAGAACATGGTCGTGATGGATTCGACGTCGATACTAACATCGATGCGGATATCACCCGCACGCCTTGAGCCTTCCATGACCAAGTTCTGTGGGAGAAAACCTAGGAGTAAACAATCATGGAACGACGGATGCCAACTCATTGGCATAGCTTGTGGCCACGAGTTCCCCTCGCCATGACCATGGAGCTATGCCTCTCTTTCACTTTTAGTTGCTTCTTCATGCTCAAGCCCTTGTATGCTTGTACCCCGTTTGACCATCATGTTTCTCTAATTCTCGCGGTGACATCCGCACCGCTTTGAATCCAAGAGATATCTCAGTGCCAGTGCACCTAGGTCGGTACCCTACGAGTGGTTTACGCTTGGTGTTCTTGAGTGTCGCTCCTTCCGATGCCCCGTCTTTCGTTGTGGCGCAAGTATTGGAAGAAGTAGACCTTGTCCCTTGTTGTTCTTGCTCTTGTTGCACCGATAGCCCGCTCTGTTCGATCCTGTCATGCCCGTAACGATTGGATCAAAGACCGGACTATTCCCTTTTGTTAGCGAAGCTATGGTCTATGTCGTACCTCGGACCCATGCGTGTTGACCCGATCGACCGTCTAAAAACCATCTTCCCCAAAGATGTGTCTGGGAACATAACATGGACATGCCTAGCTAACCCCGCTGCTTTTGCCTTGTTGAACGACTGTCTCCTCGGCTCCCGACATTGATGTGTCGTGTGGATCGAGAAGACCCGTCGTTGTCCAACCTCTTTGCGCTACCACTTCCTACCATAGCGGGTGAACCAAAGTACATTGGAGCCAAGTCACAATAGTGTTATTCGTTCTTGTTTGCTACTTGTGTCCAATTGCGACTTGCAGGATAAGGTTACAAGAGCCAAACCCCATCGTTCTTCTTTCTTGGGGCCCGATTTCCAATCCCCATCAACCCAATGACACCGGATCAAAAGATCGTGAGCCGTGGTGTTTGCTCTAGACAAGCTCTGGCTTAAACCATTTATCGTAAAGCCATACTGGCTTGGCCATGACTTAAGCTTGTGCTCAGCATACCACCACTCGTGTTTCCTTGGCCCGAGGAAATCGAACAACCGCCGAGAGGGCTAAGCCGTGTATCTCTTATTGCCTCGCTGGTGTTATTGGATTTTCCTGTGTCTTGTCGTCGTTTCGAGTGTTGAGTGTTCTCTTGCCTTGCGTGTCGCTTCGCGGAGTAGCTGACGATCGGACCAAGAGAACGAGGACGATGACAAGGACTGCGGAATGGAGTCAACATAGGAGGAGGTGACCCCACTAATGGAACACCAATGAATGGAGAATTGTACCACTACTACCTCTACATCGCAGGTGTCATGGCAGCACCCTCTTTTAGAGAATCCCATTAGACATTGCATAATATCTAGAACTGCTAGCGCTTCATAAATTATTCCTTTGCTAGTACTTTGATGCATGCTACTACCTGAGCCATTATTACCCTGATGCAACCCACTCTACCATGTCACCCTGCTTTGCGCATTCGCTCGCTTATATATGCTTACTTGCCTGCTTGCTTACATATTACACCACTGTACTTATTATTAACTCCACTTCGCATTACGTCGGGGATGTGATGCGGGTGGTGAACCCCCTGAGAATGGTTTGGCTATGGGTGCCGGACTTGGTGGTGTGTGAGCGTGCTGCGTGTGTCTTGGGTGCGTGGAGAGTGAGGGTTTAGTCTACCGAGCTAGAATAACGACGAGCCTGGGGTGAGTCTTGCCATGTGGTGCTACCTGGGCACTTGGATATGGAATACCTATGGCAGTTAAATGGTAATTGGAGGTGGCCTTGGGTGTGAACCTCGGAGAGGTGGAGCCCGGGGTAGAGGTGCTGTGGTGGCATGTAAAATGGAAACCCTGATGAAGACATTCTGGCTTGGTCATCCCTAAGGACTTACTAGTACTCAGATTCACCGGGAATCCTTTACATCCCACTCGCCCTATATGGTGCGGGATGGTTGGACTACTTGGTAGAGCGATGCCACTACTGCTAGGTGAACGTGTGCAAGGAGGTATGGGGCGCGCGGTTTCCCCCCACACCCTTCTGAGACTTCAGGAGGCCTTGTGGACCCGGCTCTTGACATCCGGAGGGCCCCGGCTCTGTCTACGACTCACAGTATCCGCCATCCCAGACTAGACTTGGGGTGTTCTAGGGCTGAGAGGTAGGGTGGCATCGTTCTAGGCTAGCAAGCGACCGGAATTCTGCCTAGGAGATACATGGCTCCGAGGATGGCTAATCTTGTGGGTATGTAAAACCTCTGTAGAGTGTATGGTTGATCGATCGATACATATGCCGACTTGTAGGCTATGGAACTTTCCTAGGTTTCGCTTAAACTAGATAGGAGATAAGTCCTTCTATTCTCCCTCCAGGGTTTGGGGTATTTTTCGGTCATGAGCCTTGGGGGGCTGCAGGCCGTTGAGACAAGGCCGAGAGGGAGTTGGCCTGTCGACCTGAGTGTGTGAGATGAGATATGGTGTGGTGGTGTGGAGATGGTTTGGGATGGATGGTTGGTGGATGGATATGGATGGTGTGGGGGTGAATGTGTTAAAAATTGGATATTATTATTACTAATGTTAGTTACTTCTCATGCGCTAAGGATGCAAACCACAGCCAAATATTAGGATCGCTAGATCCCTTGTTTATCTTTTCCACTAAAGCTCATCGATGCTGACCATGGCCTGCACACATCTGGCGGTGTGCAGATTTCCTGCTTCTTAGAGATACTAACCTTAAAAGGTTTAGGAGGTCTCGTGCCTACGCTCAAGTTTGGTTCGGAGGTGGAATCTACGCTGCACTATGTCAACTCTGATGATGCCCATGAAGGAGGAGCCTTCACTCGATAGACTTCCGCTAGATTAACTCTGTAATAGGTGTGTTCCTCAGTGATGTAATACCTTTTATCTTGAATCTTACAAAGTATGACAGTGATATCGACTGTTATATGATAATATGATAGAATCAACTATTGGTTTCATCATATTATAATTCATTCTGTGGATTTTCCCTTCACGGAAAATTGAGGATGTTTCAGCGGTCCCAGGAGCCGTAGCCGGATGTCATAGATCCTATCGATGCGAGTTCGGGGTCGCGGTCCCAAGAGCCATACCCGGATGTCAGAGATCCTATCGACACGAGTTCGGGGTCGCGGTCCCAAGGTTTTTTTGGAGCGTAGTAAAGCCATCTGAAGCCGAAGCGTAGTTAGTTGGTTAAAGATCGGACGAGGCGATGCTCGTGGATCCTGGCGTCGGTGCGCGCCGCAGGATCGGGCGAGTTGGAGTCATGGATCTAGCGAGTTCGAGGTCACCATCCTTGGCGTTTTATCTTGAGCCCCTGAGCCCTATCGGCCCTTTCATGGGGGTCGATGTGAGTATTGTGTGTTACCCCATCCTCGGTTCCTCACAACCGGAGGGGCTGAGTTTCGTCGCCTGTCCTGATCGCTCGGGCTCGAAGACCAGCTCGGTGAGTTCGCTAATGGGTGTGATTGAGTGGAATTCGGGTCAATCGTTCGTGATAGGGTCGGCATAGCCCTCTTGTGACATTCCACTACTCCTTTACCTGCAACCCGACAGATGCCTAGGTCGTTCCAGAGACCGACCCGGGTGGCCTAATGTCCTCCCCTTCGATGGAGATTCTGTGGGCCTGGCGAGAGGCTTAGGATCGAATGAGAAGGTTGAGATGACCCGGCTAGGGCCGCACGGTGCTCATCTATGGTTTTCTCCCTGCTCTGTTGGTTGCTCTATGTCGAATGAGGCAACCGCCCTTCGTGACGCAACATGGAGCGTTCTGGTGCATTTCGCTGCACGTGCGATGTTTAGTTCCCGAGCCCCCGAGCGGTTCAGGGCCCGAATCATCCGAGAGGTGTGGGCGTATGGAATGAAATGCGCGTATGGATGTATGAAATGATTTTATAATGAAATAGATGGGGTTTTGATAGTGTTTACCTTGGCAACTGGAGTGACAGGGCTCGGAGAGCTTTAGTCGGAAACGTCCGACCGGGACCCATGCTCATCGTTCGAGACGGAGTCGGCATGGCCTGCATGGGGCGTCCCTTTGCTTCCTACTTGTGTCCTGGTGTGGATACTGAGCGACTCGATCAACTCAGGGGGCCAATTGGTCTCCCGGTGGAGATTTCGTTTTAGGTCTCCCCTGGCCTGGGGGAGCGGGGAGCTGTTTGCGTGTGGTGACGCTTCGGTTTTCATGCCTGGTCGTGCGATAGTGGTGGGCCATACCCAGGACACGTCTCGCTTTGCCAGGCGACGTTCTGTCTAACCCGGCGTTGCTCCGTCAGTCAATGTGCGTCCCTTCGGCCAGGGCATGTCCCGTCGTTTTCCATCCGCATTGAATGGGGGCAGAGTTTTGCGCTCTGATCGTCTGCTTTTCTTCTTTAAATAGGGGGAGGGAGAGGGCTCTCCATCGCAGTCCTTTTACTTGTTCTCCAACTATTGTCTCTCTTCCTCCTTCCTTCTCACCGAGAGTGCCTGTATGCCGCGGCGGTTCCTAAGTGGGAGAGAGAGTGAGTGAGGGGGAGGACTTACAAATCCTTTTGTGAACCTGGAGCATGATGTAGGACTGGAGGTGATACCGGATCTGATCTGCGAGGCCTTCTTTGAAATGGAGCCGTGGGTAGATTTTCTCTAGTGGATCTTTTCTGGGCGAGCTTCGTCGGAGGGGAGGTTACTCATGATTATGCCGGTGGAGGGTTCCGTGCCTACAGCTGCTCAAGTCGGCCAGTTCATAAAGTTTGATGAGATTTTTTCTAGCCATGGCGGCCATACCTCGGTAGCGGCGCCCCCACCCAGGAGCTGCCTTGACTGCATGAGAAGGTCAGGAGCTCCATGTTCTTCTGCTGAGCATCTATAGGTGCAACGCCCTAGAGGTATCTATTGCGTTTTGCTGAAGTCGAAGGAGCGGAGCCGAGCGGGTCCTGGTGGTTGCATCCGGTTTCTTTTTT
This sequence comes from Miscanthus lutarioriparius, assembly GCA_904845875.1. Classification (NCBI taxonomy): domain Eukaryota; kingdom Viridiplantae; phylum Streptophyta; class Magnoliopsida; order Poales; family Poaceae; genus Miscanthus; species Miscanthus lutarioriparius. Next base: position 116,083,216 of record CAJGYO010000007.1, on the reverse strand, counting down.
GGCTTCCAGGCGATGTCATTCGAGCGGCCGCAGTAGTATTTGTAGCAGTAGAAAAAGTGTAATAGTTAAGTTTTGTGGGTATGTCCCCGTGTAAATAGTTTCTTTGCATCAATAAATATAATCGTACTGCCCCTGTGATGAAATCACGATATCTACTTCCTTGTTTCTATCCTAGCATAACCTTTGTTTTTATCCTTTCTTTTTCATACCTGCCCATTTTGTCTCGTAGGGTGCGATCTTGGGAGCCCGGGGCATGGCCCGCGAGGCTCGGTTGCTCGCATCCGTAGGGAAAGGCGTGGTGCGTTCGGTTTGGGAGTAAGAACAGGGTTACGTAGGGTAATCAAAGGAATGGATTGTGTTTCTGTTCGGGGAGAAAGTTGTATACCATGTGATAGTAAAGAGAAAGAGAGGTAATACTCAATATTTGTACACTTATGGAGCCCCCGGGCGACCCGGGTTGAAAGTATTTTGGGCGGGGGCGCTCTTACGGGAGCATGTGTTCTAACCGAAAGTGCTTAGGCTAAGTTTTAAGGGAAAAAATGACGTAGCTGCTCAATGTTCCAAGTGTTGTTGAGAACATTGCCGTTGTTGTCCTCCAGTCGGTAGGTGCTCGGTCGGATTACTTTGGTTACCGTATAGGGTCCTTCCTAGGGTGGAGAGAGCTTGTGTTTTTCCTTCATCAATTGGGTCCTTTGAAGCACGAGATCGCCGACTTCAAGTATCCTTCCTCTGATCTTCCTTTCATGGTACCTATGGAGGGTTTGTTGATAGCGAGCGGAGCGGATGACGGTTGTCTCGCGGGCCTATTTGAGTAGGTCGACGACGTCTTGCTGAGCCTCTACGGCTCGGTTGCGGTCAAAAGCTTTTACTCTTGGTGCGCCGTGGTCGAGGTCGGAGGGCAACACAACTTCTGCTTCGTAGGCCAGGAAGAAAGGTGTGAATCCCATGGATCGGTTTGGGGTCATTCTCAGGCTCCAAAGGATCGCTGGGACCTCAGCAACCCATCGTCCGGTGTGTTTGTTGAGTCGGTCAAAGATGCGCGACTTGAGTCCTTGGAGGACCATGCCATTGGCGCGTTCGACCTATCCATTAGTTCATGGATGTCCGATCGAAGCCCAGTCGATTCTGATGTCGTATCCATCACTAAAGTCCAGGAACTTCTTTCTGGTGAAGTTGGTCCTGTGGTCAGTGATAATACAGTTAGGAACGCCGAATCGGTAGATGATGTCGAGGAAGAATTTGACCGCCTCTTCTGAGCGGAGATTGGTGATGGGCTTGGCCTCTATCTACTTGGTAAACTTGTCGACTGCTATGAGTAGGTGAGTGAAGCCGCCTGGGCCTTTTCTGAGGGGTCCTACCATGTCGAGGCCCCAGACTGCGAATGGCCAGGTGATCGGGATGGTTTGGAGCTCCTGCGCCGGTAAATGGGTTTGTCGAGCGTAGAACTAACATCCTTCGCATCTGCGGACGACCTCCTCCGCATCTCGTAGCGTGGTGGGCTAGTAAAAATCTTGGCAAAAGGTTTTTCTGACCAAAGACCTTGGGGCCATGTGATGCCCGCAGATCTCGGCATGGACCTCGAGGAGGATCTGCTTCCCTCGACTGGCGGGGACGCACTTCATGAGCACCCCTGACGGACTCCGTTTGTAGAGTTCATTACCGAGCACGACGAAGGTCTTGGCGCGTCGAGCGATTCATCGGGCTTCAATCCTTTTGGTTGGGAGGACCTCCTCGAGGAGGTAGGTGAGTAGCGGTACCCACCAATCGGTTTCATCGAGTGCCAATACGGCGACGTCCGTAGGTGTCGGAGAGCTACTGGGGTCGGAGCCCCCGGGCGCTGGCTGGGCGTCAGGGTCGGAGCCCCCGATCGCCGGTTGGCCGTCGGGGCGTGTCTAGGTCGGACCTTCTAGGATGCGGGCGGACGACTCATGGACATCGTTGATGAAGACCCCGCTCGGGGATGGATCCCACCTGGCGGCCAGTTTTGTGAGGAAATCAGCGACATCGTTGTCCCTTCGAGGGACGTGATGCAGCTCGATTCCCTAGAACTTGTCTTCGAGCTTGCGCACCTCTTAGCAGTATGCTGTCATGAGGGGGCTTTTGCAGGAGGTCTCCTTCATGACTTGATCAACGACTAGCACCGAGTCGCCACGGACATAGAGTCGCATAGCACCGAGCTCGATGGCGATGCGTAGTCCGTTGATAAGGGCCTCGTATTCCACGGTGTTGTTTGAAGCTGAAAAGTGGAGGCGAATGGCGTAGTGGAGCCTACTCCTGTCTGGGGAGATCAGAACCACTCCAGCCCCCGAGCCGGGCGCCATTACGGATCCATCGAAGTACATTGTCCAGTACTCGTGGGAGACATCCAGGACCGGTAGCTGGACCTCCGTCCATTCGGCGACAAAATCCGTGAGAGCTTGAGACTTAATAGCGGTGCGGGGGGTATACTTGATGTCATGGCCCATGAGCTCAAGGGCCCATTTAGAGATTCGTCCTGCGGCGTCTTTGTTGCGGATGTCGCTGTACCTTGAGCTGGTGTCCTGGTTCCTCCCTTTCGACGACCAGGGCGGCACTCACCACATGGTTACTTGCCGCGACGTAGAGGAGGAGGGGTTCTCTCCGTTTGGGAGCGACGAGGATTGGGGCTGACATTAGGGACATTTTGAGGCTTTCGAGAGCCTGCTGGGCTTCCTTAGTACAGACGAAGGCGTCCGTCTTTTTGAGGAGCTTGTAGAGTGGCATCCCCCATTCGCCGAGCCGGGAGATGAAGCGGCTTAGGGCCGCCAGGCAGTAGGTGAGCCTTTGTACGCCCTTCACGTTGCGTATAGGGCCCATGTTTTAGATGGCCGTGATCTTTTCGGGGTTGGCCTCGATGCCGCGCTCGGATACGATGTATCCAAGCAGCTTCCCCTTCGGAACCCCGAAAACACATTTTTTGGGATTGAGTTTGATGTTGAACCTTCGGAGGTTTGCGAACGTCGTGGTCAAGTTTGCGATCAGGTCGCACGCTTGGGCTGTTTTGACCACTATGTCGTCAACATAGACGGCGATTGTTGGTTTCGGCCGTTCGGCCTGATCAGGATGATCGGGCGGGTCGATTTGGTCGGCGAAGCACTGCTGCATGCACCTTTGGTAGGTGGCGCCAGCGTTCTTTAAGCCGAAAGGCATGGTCACGTAGTAGTATGAACCATACGGGGTGATGAAGGAGGTCACGAGCTGATCAGACTCTTTCATCGCGATCTGGTGATAGCCTGAGTAGGCGTCCAGAAAGGAGAGGATCTCGCAACCCGAGGTGGAGTCGATTATCTGGTCTATGTGTGGTAAAGGAAAGTGATCCTTAGGACACGCCTTGTTGAGTCCAGTATAATCGACGCACATTCTCCATTTCCCAGTCTTTTTTCTGATAAGGATGGGATTGGCGAGCTAGTCAGAGTGAAAAACCTCCCTGATGAATCCGTCCGTCAGGAGCTTGGTGATTTCTTCGCCAATGGCCTTGCGCCTCTCATCGTCGAAACGACGCAGGCGTTGCTTGACGGGCTTCGAGCCTAGGATAAGGCATAGTGCGTGCTCGGTGACCTCCCGTGGTATCCCCGGCATGTCAGAAGGTTGCCATGCGAAGACATCGCGATTGTCGCGCAAGAAGTCGACGAGCTTGCATTCCTATTTAGCCGGGAGCTGGGTCTCGATTTGTACTGTTTTGGCTGGATCAGCGGGGTCGACACCCACCGCCTTGGTTTCCTTGAGCGGGCGGAAGGACATCGAGGAGGTCGGTTTGTTGTAGTCTGGGACTGCTGGGGTTGACAACTCCCCGAGCCGCGGGAGCTCGGACAAGTTGATGACCGCGGTGGTGAGCTCGTAGTGCTCACGGTCACATGCGAAGGCATGCGAGAAGGCGCTACTTACGGTGATGACATCGTTTAGCCCCAGCATCTTTAGCTTGAGGTAGGTTTAGTTGGGGATGGCCATGAACCTTGCGTAGCATGGCCGCCCCAAGATGGCGTGGTAGGACCCTGGAAAGTCCACCTCGAAGGTGAAAACCTCCGAGCGGAAGTTGGCCCGGCTACCGAACGTGACGGGCAGATCGATCTATCCGAGCGGGTATGCCTGTGCTCCCAGGATCACCCCATGGAAGGGGGAGCCCGCTGGGCGAAGCTTCAACTGGGGGATGTGCATGGCATCGAGGGTGTCGATGTACAGGATGTTGAGGCCGCTCCCTGTGTCCATCAGCACCTTGGTGAGGCGCTTCTTGCGGACGATGGGGTCAACGACGAGCGGGTAGCGTCCTGGTCTCGCGACGCAGGAGGGATGGTCCCTCTGATTAAAGGTGATCGGGGACTCCGACCAGCTGAGGAACGAGGGGACGGCCGTCTCGGTGGCGCACGCCTCCCTCTAGCGTATCTTATGCTGGCGTTTAGTCCAAACGGCGTCAGACCCTCCGAAAGATCATGATGCACTCCTCAGGCTCGGGGAAACCGTCGCCGTCCTTGCCTGCCACGCCTCCTCTCTTGGCTGCCGGGTCCTTGCCGTCTCCCTCCTTTGACCCGCCGGCCTGTGAGAGGAAGCGTTTGAGGAGCTCGCACTCCTTATAGAGGTGTTTGATGGGGTAGGCGTGGTTCCGGCACGGACCATCCATGAGTTTGTTGAAGTGGTCAGGCAGTCCCTGTTGGGGCTGCCTAGGTGTGCGATCAGCCGCGGCGACCAACGCAGTGCTGTCCGATCGGCGTAGATCCTTCTTGTTCTTCTTGCCCCTCTGAGTGGAGGGGCCTTCGTTTGGATCCGCGCGCTCGCCCTCATTATCCGAGAGTTCATGGGAAACGACAGGAGCGGAGCCTGCCATTCCTACGAACTCGGATGTGAGGGGGGATGGTGCCAGCGTTCCTCGGAGCCCCCGAGCATAAGCGTCTGCGGAGGACATGAGGCCGTAGGGGAACCGAACGTGTGGTGTTCGTGGCGTGGGTGGTGCAGTCCCTCCGGATGATCGGTGGGAGGTAGTAAATAAAGGGCGAATAAAGGTACGCATATTACTTATAGTAGGGTTTGAGCAGAAAGTTTGCTCGGAATGAAGCGCAGATGCTGCGCCATTGAGGTCGCGCGTCCCGGAGTCAATGGAGAACGTCTCTCTGATGGGTGCCGGGTCGCGAGTCTCCTCGCGGAGGTGGAGTACGCCGAGCCGGTCAACGACGAAGTCTAGGCTTCCGAAGAGGAAGGCCTGGGATGGCTCGAAAATGAGTGGAACCCACATCCCCGCTGGCGAGAGTGCGGGATACTCCAGTGAGCCAAGGCGAATCATATCGCCCGAGCCTGCCACGGTGGGGGTGGCGGAAAAATGGGCCATACGATGACCAAAAAGTGTTGAACGTACAATATCTTCCCCATGGACGACGCCAACTGTCGGTACAGAAAGTGACCAACTAGTGAATATTTGTAGTTTTGCTGTACGTTGTGATCGGAGGTGGCCTAGCACTCAATAACATAGGATTTATACTAGTTCAGGCAACGTGCCCTACGTCCAGTGTGGGTCGGTCGGTGACTTTATTCCTGAACCTAGGTGCTCGAAGTCTGTAGTGGGGTTACAAACGAGAAGGAGAAAGGAGGGGTGTACGAGAGGCCCGGTCAGGTCCGACCGGAAGGGCCAAGGGCGACTAGAACTCTGCTATGAGCTAGGTGTTCAAGCGTGTGCTTGAGGGGTTTTTGAGCTATCGATCTAGTGAGCCTGATCTTGAAGAAGTGGACCTCCTTCGTTGGAGGGAGCGCATCCCCTTTTTATAGATAAAGGAGATGGCCTTACTGGTGAGAGGGAGAGTGTACGGATGTTTCTAAGCCTTGTTGCCCACGCCGATGAGGGTAGCGATGATGGTAGGCACCCACAATATTTTTGATGTCACTGTAGAATGTCAGGTGCACATGGGAGGTTGTGTTGGCTTCTTTAGGAAGGGTGGATGTCGGTACCTGTAAAATACTATTGGTATGTGAGGAGCCCTACCCTGTGTACCAGGCATGGTGAACCCTGGCACCCACTATCGATGCCCAGAGGTATGCGGGAGCCTTTTTGCCGTATGGGAGCCCAATGGCGCCTACAATACTGTAGACACAAATGTTGGCGCCTATAATACTATTTGTGTCAGGGCGATTGAGGTGCACTGTTCCTATAGGCGTACAGAGTATGGTCCTGGTATCGTGGTTTGACTTTGTGCACTGCCTTCTCCGTTTGCCCCTGGTCCCTTTCGAGCGGGTGTCCCCGGTCGGATGGCCCTAGTCGGTACCTACCGTGCCAGTTGGAGAAGGGCGGCAAGCAGGCTTCCTACGGGTCCCCGGTCGGAGTCGCGGGGTCAGAATAGGAAGCGGTGCTTTGGGCCAGGCCATTCCGATCGGGGAGACCGCCCGGAGGCGGCTGGTGCCCAAAGCGAATGCTCTGGTCGGAGAGGTGGGCCGGAGAGGTTGACGAGTGAGCGCCTATTTTTGGGTAGACCTTCCGGTCGGCGACCGGACTGTCCCTCCGGCCCGTTGTGTCTTAGGCTCTTGGGCCGGCCCACGATCTACATGCTGTTTTCCTGGGCCGAGCCTTGGCGTAGAAGTCGGTCCTTAAGGGACCCCGGGTTTATGAACCCGACAGTGGTACTCTGAAGGATCGGGCATTTGTCAGGTGCGACAAGCTTCCAGTTTCAATGTCCACCTAGGAGGTCATCAAGACATGCATCGTCGCTATCCAATAGCTTGGGGTCAAGCTACTTCACAAGCAGGGGGGAATGTCAGGAACAGGCTCTGCACCAGGAAGGCGTTGAAGAGTGGCTAAGTGCGCGCGGGAAGGTAGAGTAGCCGACAAGTTCTATTGTGCTGGCTTCGGCCCATGTAAGGAGGGTTTGGCCCATGAGGAGTAGGGGTTCAGCCCGTGTGAGCGGCGGTGAACCGGTAGTATATGAGCTGGCTGTGTTGAAGAACTTAGTCTTGTCGAATAACTGAAATCTAACCACCCTCGTCTTCCTCGAGTTCCTCTACTCCTCCCGTCCCAATTTGTTGTTCTTGCTGTTCTAGCCCCAAATTCTACCCAATCTATCCGTTCTACCATTGTTGGCCCTCCGTGGTCACAACAAAAACCCTAGGACTTTGAACGTGAGAAGACACCCCGACCAAAGTGACCGAGCGATAGACTGGACTCCATATAGCCTTGAATGAACAATAACAAATCGCAGGTTGACAGGTAAGGTTGGCAATAGTTGGAACATCCTGACCGGGGATCTGGACGGAGCAGCGCGCTTGCCATCAAGGCTGGCATCAACCAACCTGCCCGTTGTCCAGTGGAGGCAGGAGGCCTGGACGCTACAGGGAGGGAGGGAAGAAGGGCCAAAAAGGCAACACGTGCACCTCAGTCTGGGCGTTCGGTTAACCGAAACCGATCGGTTCGGTTCTTCAGCTAATTCGGTTACCTGAGAAGAAGGGACCGATCGGTTACTTTAAAAGTGCGGAACCGAGAAATTTCGGTTTCGGTTATTCGGTTCGGTTTCGGTTCTAACCGATGGAACCGAATTTTTCAAGAACCAAGAAACAACACATTCAATTGCAAATTTCGGCAGCATTTTGCCTGATTTTCATGCAGTCAAAAGGGACAATTTAAACAGCAATGCAGCATAAAACAATAGTACAACATATATATGTTATTGTTCTCTCAAATATTCAAGCATAGAGCAATATTCAAGCCTGCAGTAAAAAAACAAGAGGTCCAACAGCTTAGTTCGGTTATTTCAGGTCAATTCGGTTAACTGAGTGCTAGAACCGAATTAACCGTAATAATTTCGATTCCTGGGAACCTGGAACCGAACCTGGGACCGAATATATCGGTTTCGGTTACTTCGGTTTCGATTCCGGTTAGTTCGGTTCGGTTCTCGGTTTTTCATGCCTAGGCTTACGTGCACCGCTCGTTCGCTCCAAATGGCCGTTGTTTCCTGTTCGTTGGTCCCCTGGGCACCGCAGGATTAGAGCTTGTAGAGTGGCATCCCCCGTTCGCCGAGCCAGGAGATGAAGCGGCTTAGGGCCGCTAGGCAGCCGGTGAGCCTTTGTACGCCCTTCACATTGCGTATAGGGCCCATGTTGGAGACGGCTGCGATCTTTTCGGGGTTGGCCTCGATGCCGCGCTCTGATACGATGTATCCAAGCAGCTTCCCCTTCGGAACCCCAAAAACACATTTTTTGGGATTCAGTTTGATGTGGAACCTTCAGAGGTTTGCGAACATCGCGGTCAAGTTTGCGATCAGGTCGCACGCTCGAACTGTTTTGACCACTATGTCGTCAACATAGACGGCGATTGTTGGTTTCAGCCTGCTCAAATCTAATCAGCCGAGATCCGATCGGAGTCGATTTGGTCGGCGGGCGCACCTTCTTGCATGCACCTTTGGTAGGTGGCGCCAACGTTCTTTAAGCCGAAAGGTATGGTCATGTAGCAGTATGAACCATACGGGGTGATGAAGGAGGTCGCGAGCTGATCGGACTCTTTCATCGCGATCTGGTGATAGCCTGAGTAGGCGTCTAGAAAGGAGAGGATCTCGCAACCCGAGGTGGAGTCGATTATCTGGTCTATGTGTGGTAAAGGAAAGTGATCCTTAGGACACGTCTTGTTGAGTCTAGTATAATCGACGCACATTCTCCATTTTCGGTCTTTTTTCTGACATGGACGGGATTGGCGAGCCAGTCAGAGTGAAAAACCTCCCTGATGAATCCGTCCGTCAGGTGCTTGGTGATTTCTTTGCCAATGGCCCTGCGCCTCTCGTCGTCGAAACGACACAGGTGTTGCTTGGCGGGCTACGAGCCCGGGATAAGGCGTAGTGCGTGCTCAGCGACCTCCCGTGGTATCCCCGGCATGTCAGAGGGTTGCCATGCGAAGACATCGCGATTGCCGCATAGGAAGTCGATGAGCTTGCATTCCTATTTGGCTGGGAGCTGGGTCCCGATTCGTACCGTTTTGGCTGGATCAGCGGAGGTCGGTTTGTTGTAGTCTGGGACTACTGGGGTTGATGACTCTCCGAGGCGCGAGAGCTTGGACAAGTTGACGACCGTGGTGGCGAGCTCGTAGTGCTCGTGGTCACACGCGAAGGCATGCGAGAAGGCGCTACTTACGGTGATGATGTCGTTCGGCCCCGGCATCTTCAGCTTGAGGTAGGTGTAGTTGGGATGGCCATGAACCTTGCGTAGCATGGCCACCCCAAGATGGCATGGTAGGACCCTAGAAAGTCCACCTCGAAGGTGAGGATCTCCGAGCGGAAGTTGGCCCGACTGCCGAACGTGACGGGCAGATCGATCTGTCCGAGCGGGTATCCCTGTGCTCCCAGGATCACCCCGTGGAAGGGGAGCCCACCGGGTGAAGCTCTGACTAGGGGATGCGCCTGGCATCGAGGGTGTCAATGTATAGGATGTTGAGGCCACTCCCTCCGTCCATCAGCACCTTGGTGAGGCACTTCTTGCGGACGATGGGGTTGACGACGAGCGGGTAGCGTCCTGGTCTCGCAACACAGGAGGGATGATCCCTTTGATCAAAGGTGATCGGGACTCCGACCAGCTGAGGAAGGAGGGGACAGCCGTCTCGGCGGCGCACGCCTCCCTGTAGCATATCTTATGCTGGCGTTTAGTCCAAACGGCGTTGGACCCTCCAAAAATCATGATGCACTCCTCGGGCATGGGGAAACCGTCACCGTCCTTGCCTGCCACGCCTCCTCTCTTGGCTGCCGGGTCCTTGCCGTCTCCCTCCTTTGACCCGCCGACCTATCGGAGGAAGCGTTTGAGGAGCTCGCACTCCTTGTAGAGGTGTTTGATGGGGTAGGCGTGGTTCGGGCATGGACCATCCATGAGTTTGTTGAAGTGGTCAACTGCCTGGGTGTGCGATCAGCCACGGCGACCAACGTGGTGCTGTTCGACCAATGCAGATCCTTCTTGTTCTTCTTGCCCCTCTGAGTGGAGGGGCCTTCGTCTAGATCCGTGCGCTTGGGCTTGCTTTTGTCCCGGCCTTCGCTGAAGACCGCTCTGACCGCCTCCTCGCCAGAGGCGTGGTTGGTGGCAATGTCGAGCAGATCACGGGTGGTACGGGGTTTTAGGCAGCTAAGCTTGTGGATCAGAGACTCGTAGTTTGTCCCAGAGAGGAATGCGCTGATGACGTCTGCGTCGACGACATCTGGGAGGGAGTTGCATCGTTGAGAAAACCCGTGGATATAATCCCGTAGGGATTTGCTGGGCTCCTGCTGACAGCTCTTGAGGTCCCAGGAGTTTCCCGGGCGAACATACGTCCCCTGGAAATTCCCGACGAAGACCCTCTTGAGGTCCGCCCAGTCGCGGATGCTGTCGTGTGGAAGGAATTTGAGCCATGCCCGAACATGTTCCCCCATGCAAATGGGAAGATATTGGATGATGAAGTAGTCATCATCCACTCCTCCGGCTCGATAGGCGAGCCGAAAGTCTTCAAGCCAAATGCCTGGGTTCGTCTCCCCAGTGTATTTGGTGATGTTGGAGAGAGGCCGGAAATGCTGTGGGAACGGTGTTCTCTGGATGCGTCGGCTAAAGGCCCGTGGCCCCGAGCCCTCAGGGCTGGGGCTCCGGTTGTTCCGGCCGGCGACCGCGCCTGGGGCGTGTTTCACCGCTTCCCTCGATGGTTTGGCCGGGATCTGTGTCGCCTGCCACCGTACGGCGGACATTGTTATCGTGTCGGGCCCGATGCCGGTCGCTGACACCACTAAGGGCGTCCTAGTGCGGATCAGGCCGCTCGCGTGCCGGCGGTCAGTGTGGAGCAGGCGCCCGGTCGGACCATGGCGCGGTAGCCGCACCCCGAGCTGAGCCTGATGGCTGCGGTGGCGAGCGAACGGAGCGATCCGGTTGGCGCGTCCCCGTCGCCCCGGTGGGGAGATAGGGCGCAGGTCGGAGTCGTGACGCAGAGCTTTCCGCTTGATGGACGGCGGCGGCCTCTACTAGAACCCAGAGGTTCCGGTAGACGGCCCGTTCCTGAGGGTCGACGGGCTCGGAAACGCCGCGCAGAAGCATTGCTGCAGCAGCGATGTTCTAGCTGGCTCGGGTGAATTGTGGGACGTCGTTCCCCTCGTTCAAAACGTCGCGCTGGACCTGACGAGCCCGACCCTAGGCGCCGCCCGTGATGCCATGCGCATGGGGCGCAACGTGCCACACCGACCGTGCCAGCGCAGGTGGCGGGTTCTGCCGTCGTTGTCGTAGTTCCTCGGCGTGTGCTTGCGTAGACGCGAGGGCCTCCACACGCGTGTACAGAGGGGTGTGAGTTTGCGCGGACTCGGCAACCACCGGCGGTTGTGCTGGACCATCCGCCATAGCGCATTCCCGGGATGGATGGTGGCGGGACGCCACATCACCGATGCTAGAACCATCGCTCTCGCCCTCGTTATTCGGGAGTTTGTGGGAAACGACAGGAGCGGAGCCTGCAATTCCTACGAACTCGGATGTGAGGGGGGATGGTGCCAGCGTTCCTCGGAGCCCCCGAGTGCAAGCGTCTACGGAGGACGTGAGGCCATAGGGGAACCGAACGTGTGGTGTTCGTGGCGTGGGTGGTGCAGTCCCTCCGGATGATCGGTGGGAGGTAGTAAATAAAGGGCGAATAAAGGTACGCGTATTACTTACAGTGGGGTTTGAGCAGAGAGTTTGCTCGGAATGAAGCGCAGATGCCGCGCCGTTGAGGTCGTGCGTCCCGGAGTCGATGGAGAACGTCTCTCCGACGGGTGCCGGGTCGCGAGTCTCCTCGTGGAGGTGGAGTACGCTGAGCCGGTCAATGATGAAGTCCAGGCTTTCGAAGAGGAAGGCCTGGGTTGGCTCAAAAATGAGTGGAACCCACATCCCTGCTGGTGAGAGTGCGGGATACTCTAGTGAGCTGAGGCGAATTGTATCGCCCGAGCCCGCCACGGTGGGGGTGGCGGAAAAATAGGCCATACGATGACCAAAAACTATTGAACATATAACGTCTTCCCCATGGACGGCGCCAACTGTCGGTACAAAAAGTGACCAACTAGTGAATATTTGTAGTTTTGCTGTACGTTGTGATCGGAGGTGGCCTAGCACTCAATGACACAGGATTTATACTGGTTCAGGCAACGTGCCCTACGTCCAGTGCGGGTCGGTCGGTGACTTTATTCCTGAGCCTAGGTGCTCGAAGTCTGTAGTGGGGTTACAAACGAGAAGGAGAAAGGAGGGGTGTACGAGAGGCCCGGTTGGGTCCGACCGAAAGGGCCGAGGGCGACCGGAACTCCGCTATGAGCTAGGTGTTCAAACGTGTGTTTGAGGGGTTTTTGAGCTATCGATCTAGTGAGCCTGAACTTGAAGAAGTGGACCTCCTTCATTGGAGGGATCTCATCCCCTTTTTATAGATAAAGGGGATGGCCTTACAGGTGAGAGGGAGAGAGTACGGATGTTTCTAAGCCTTGTTGCCCACGCCGATGAGGGTAGCGATGATGGTAGGCACCCACAATACTCTTGATGTCACTGTAGAATGGCAGGTGCACATGGGAGGTTGTGTTGGCTTCTTTAGGAAGGGTGGATGTCGGTACCTGCAAAATACTATTGGTATGTGAGGAGCCCTACCCTGTGTACCAGGTATGGTGAACCCTGGCGCCCACTATCGATGCCCAGAGCGTATGGGAGCCCAATGGTGCCTACAACACTGTAGACACAAATGTCGGCGCTTATAATACTGTTTGTGTCAAGGCGGTTGAGGAGCACTGTTCCCGCAGGCGTACAGGGTATGGTCCCGGTATCATGGTTTGACTTTGTGCACTGCCTTCTCTGTTTGCCCCTGGTCCCTTCCGAGCGGGTGTCCCCGGTCGGATGGCCCCAGTCTGTACCTGCCGTGCCAGTCGGAGAAGGGCGGCAAGCAGGCTTCCTACGGGTCCCCGGTCGGAGTCGCGGGGTCGGAGTAGGAAGCGGTGCTTTGGGCCAGGCCTTTCCAATCGGGGAGACCGCCCGGAGGCGGTTGGTGCCCAAAGCGAATGCTCCGGTCGGAGAGGTGGGCCGGAGAGGTTGACGAGCGAGCGCCTGTTTTTGGGTAGACCTTCCGGTCGGCGACCGGACTGTCCCTCCGGCCCGTCGTGTCTTAGGCTCTTGGGCCGGCCCACGATCTACATGCTGTTTTCCTGGGCCGAGCCCTGGCGTAGAAGCCGGTCCTCGAGGGACCCTGGGTTTATGAACCCGACAGTGGTACTCTGAAGGATCGGGCATTTGTCAGGTGCGACAAGCTTCCAGTTTCAATGTCCACCTGGGAGGATCATCAAGACATGCATCGTCGCTATCCAACAGCTTGGGGTCAAGCTGCTTCACAAGCAGGGGGGAATGTCAGGAACAGGCTCTGCACCAGGAAGGCGCTGAAGAGTGGCTAAGTGCGCGCGGGAAGGTAGAGTAGCCGTCAAGTTCTATTGTGCTGGCTTCGGCCCATGTAAGGAGGGTTTGGCCATTAGGAGTAGGGGTTCGGCCCGTGTGAGCGGCGGTGAACCGGTAGTATATGAGCTGGCTGTGTTGAAGAACTTAGTCTTGTCGAATAACTGAAATCTAACCACCCTCGTCTTCCTCGAGTTCCTCTGCTCCTCCCGTCCCAATTTGTTGTTCTTGCTGTTCTAGCCCCAAATTCTACCCAATCTATCCGTTCTACCATTGCTGGCCCTCCGTGGTCACAACAAAAACCCTAGGACTTTGAACGTGAGAAGACACCCCGACCAAAGTGACCGAGCGATAGACTGGACTCCATATAGCCTTGAATGAACAATAACAAATTGTAGGTTGACATGTAAGGTTGGCAATAGTTGGAACATCCTGGCCGGGGATCTGGACGGAGCAGCGCGCTTGCCATCAAGGCTGGCATCAACCAACCTGCCCGTTGTCCAGTGGAGGCAGGAGGCCTGGATGCTACAGGGAGGGAGGGAAGAAGGGCCGAAAAGGCAACACGTGCACCTCAGTCTGGGTGTTCGGTTAACCGAAACCGATCGGTTCGGTTCTTCAGCTAATTCGGTTACCTGAGAAGAAGGGACCGATCGGTTACTTTAAAAATGCGGAACCGAGGAATTTTGGTTTCGGTTAATTCGGTTCGGTTTTGGTTCTAACCGATGGAACCGAATTTTTCATGAATCAAGAAACAACACATTCAATTGCAAATTTCGGCAGCATTTTGCCTGATTTTCATGCAGTCAAAAGGGACAATTTAAACAACAATGCAGCATAAAATAATAGTACAACATATATATGTTATTGTTCTCTCAAATATTCAAGCATAGAGCAATATTCAAGCCTGCAGTAAAAAAACAAGAGGTCCAATAGCTTAGTTCGGTTATTTCAGGTCAATTTGGTTAACCGAGTGCTGGAACCGAATTAACCGTAATAATTTTGGTTCCTGGGAACCTGAAACCGAACCTAGGACCAAATATTTTGATTTCGGTTACTTCGGTTTCGATTCCGGTTACTTCGGTTTCGATTCCGGTTAGTTCGGTTCGGTTCTCGGTTTTTCGTGCCCAGGCTTACGTGCACCGCTCGTCCGCTCCAAATGGCCGTTGTTTCCTGTTCGTTGGTCCCCTGGGCGCCGAGCGGTCCCCCAGCCGCAGGGTCCCCAGTTCCAGTCCCGCCTCCACGTGGGGTCTGGTCAACGGGATCGCTGTCTTCCGTTTCACAGGCCATTTCATTTCATCATCCCCTCACGTTCCGTTCTGTTCCGTCGCCGACGGGACCCCAAGGCTGTGGTGTACTGTTGTGAGCTGATTATCCTCTGTACGTACACAGATAGCACACTCCTGCCTCTTCTGTATTTAATGGCCGTTTGATTCCTGCTCCCTCCATTTCAAATCATAAGGCCTCCTTGTTTGGTAGAGCTCCTAGAGCTGATTCTCTGAAGTGATTATCTGCTGATTCTGTGAAGTGATTATCTGAAATGAGCTAAGAGGCTAAAAGCTGAAAATAATAGTTTCTCTAGATTCTATGAAGTGATTCTACATCGTGATTTTGCGAGTTTATGCTAAAAAATCGAATAGAATTACTTTCAGCCACGGAATCAATTCTATCATAGAATCAGCCTCCATCGAGAATCAAAATCACATACACGGAGCTCTACCAAACAAGCCTTAAGACGTGTAAGATTTTTTCTGATACGATATTTTATTTTGTAGCCTAATATATATCTAGAAAAGTCAAAAAAAACACTTTATAATTTATAATGGAGGTTTGTAGTTGTTAGGAGCAAAGGATTGGAAAACACAGATTTTGGGAGAATCTCAAGAGTCATCTAAATCTGCATCTAAATAATCCAAACAAAAAGAAATCATCTCTTAAAATATTTCTCTCCTCAAATAGTTTACTCTATCTCCAATGACATATATTGTAGACGATATATCAAACCAAAATTGAGGACAAAAAAAGAGTAATTTGTACTATATATACCACTAAATCTAGACCTTAATTTTGACTTTAACGGATTGCATAGGGAGACTCTTAGAGATGCTTTCATGCTGTCCAAGAAATTCAATTCCCCAAGTTACAACAATATCACATCAGTCGTTCTAAATTAGCCAGTCTCCATGTTTTAAAATGTGTCACGCCGTCTCGATTTGATCTGATCTGATCTGATCACAGCGTTCCGTATCATCTCGTCGCCCCGGGGGTTGAATGATGTCTGTCTAGAACTCCAGATCTAAATAGACCCTTAAGCTAGGTTTTATTTTCTTTTTCTCCGTGATATAGTGCTTTTACTTTTATTGTCATAGCAATATTTGCAAAAAGAAAGTGTTTTTGTAAGAATCGAGTAATAAGCAAAATGTAAAAAAAAAGTAAACCATCCTCTGGATCGAAAGACACACGAGAGACAGGACTTGAAAAGATAATCACTCGTGTCGCGGGTGAGGAACAAGATTCTCATATATCGCCATAGCATCTCGTTTCTTTTATCATCTATGCCTCTTTTTTCCTTTGAAGATGCAGGAATTTCCTTTCTCCATGTCTGTTTGCTTATGAGAAAAGAAGGAAAAAGACCTGGCTTTCGCCAAAATATTCTCGAGACGTTTACACTCTCATCGGACTGTTGTCTTCCAGGTCCAGCAAATTGAAGCAATATAATGCAAGTTTCATGATAGGACCAAGGAAGGAGAGCGAATAAAAGGGAGGGAGAAGCACAAAAGGTTGGTGGAAGCTAGCTAGGCTAATAGTGGGGACATGCAAGCATGGATATTTTTTTGTGAACGGTTGGACCATCAACGTACTAAAAAGTAGGTGTGTCATTTGTCTCTTCGAGTCAACAATGAGGAGGGTTAGCAGTGACATGCAAGATCATCACGACAATAACACAAAGCTACCTGAAGAAAATGATGGAAGAAGGACGAGGTTACGTGCGTTAATCCAGTGATGACTTTTTCTTTGCTGTCGATTTTTCAATCAGTCTCATCCCTTTTGTCAATCGAGTACAGTATCAATATAAAGATGATCGAAAGGTGCCCGGCCGGCGACGTTGAAATGTTCCTCTTAATCTTTTTCAGGGTGACACCGGACCTGCCGCGTGGAAATGTCAAAAAGGGAAATATATAGCTTATTACTAGATAGTAATAAACAATAAACATGCACGTTGAATAATACATTAACAAACGTTATTAACGCATATAGCTTAAACGTCAATAAGTATGGTGAGTTGTATAGGTAATATTATACTATCTCCATTCTAAATTATAAGATATTTTTATTTTTTCTAAATACATAGTTTTTATTCTGTATCTAGATATACGCTAGGTCTTGACACATAGTAACAATATGGCTAAGAGAGTTCAAACGTCTTATGGTATGAAATGAAGGAAGTAAATAATAATGTCATTGTGTCATGACTCATGACATCATTACCCAACTACACTATTCAAATATTTTTTATTCAAACAAATCAAGCAGAAGAGTTGCCAATTATGTTAAAAAGAATAAGAGACTCAGACTGACCAGTGCACCGTAGCAACGTACTAAGAGCACCCTTTGAAGGTGGATCAACCACAGCAACAACTAAACATCAACTATTCAAATCTCTTGGGGTCCACAAACCAACACCACCTCGAGCTCAATAAGCTCAATTACAATATAAGACTTTTGCTAGCTAAGTTTAATTTAGAGCTAATAGAAAGCTTAAGTATCACAGATTAGTCGCGTTTTGGCTTGCTTTAATTATTTAGGATTGATGAACGAATGATTCGATACCGAATCGGATTATAAATGAGCCAGGCCTGAACCTATACATAAGGCACACGGCCTGTTTTCTTAATTATGCATAGATGATAGATCATATATCAAGTTCTGCCCAATCCTCTAATAATTAAGCTCAACTCAAGCCTGAGGAGTGAGCTGAGGAGCCAAGTTGGCTCGAGCTGGGCACGTTGAATAGCCTCTAGTTATTGGACGAACTAACCAATAGTCTAATCCCAAGTCAAAGAGGTTTAGTTAAACTACTAGTGCATGCTTCTTCAGTTCAATTGTTTTAATTTTTGTTTTCAGATATCGATCCCTTCAACTTATCATCTAGCTAGTACGATCGATGCATGTGCAAAATGACTATTCAAAACGTAACGTGTACGAACTGACATTACTACAGATCCGATAAGCAACATCCTGCACGGTCAATTATTTTTTGCTTTGGTAGCTGTTGCTGACCTGAGCAAGACACGGGAGTAAAATATTACTATATATATATATATATATATATATATATATATATATATATATATATATATATATATACACAAAAGATTCTTTCTTTTTTTTTAACTCTAGGGCTGTATTTACTGCAGCCTAGCGCTTGTAGCTGGACAGCTATCTCTCAGCTACTATTCCTTTTTAGCTTTGTCGAAGATAAATTTACTTTCTAAATATATCTCTCTGTATATATATATATATATGATCAAATCAATCCCCCTGCACTGCTTTTCCGGCACGTACGCGGATTGCTTTCGAAGGTTCGTTCACATGAGCAAAAGCTTGAAAGGTCAGCAAAGTGCAAGCATCCCCCCTAGTAGGTAGGAAAAAGCACGGGCCTTTTTCTACCTGGCAGCCTGCTTTTTGGGCTGGGCTGTATTTGGGCCTGGCCTTTCTAAAGGTACGTTTTTACCTCGGCTTTCAGCCCGCTCGAGTGTATAAAAGACGGTGGCATAAATCTTCAAGCGGGATTGTTACTTTTCCCTTTTATTTTTTTGATCGCTTATATTATTTTTAGTTTGATTGAAAAAGCATCACCTCCTTTTTATATCGCCATCATGCTTCTGATTTCACTGGAGTAATAATACACACACATGTTTCTAATGGCGCGGCAGTGCCCCACTCTTCAGCTCTGTCCGGTACAACTCTTGTCTTTATCCTTGGAAGAATTGAGTTTTGTAGAATAAAATAAAATAACATATTATGAGTTTAATCTAAAACAATGATAAACTTTCTTAACCAAACACCTCCACTGTTCCATGGTAGCATCTCTAATCTAAGATTTTTTGAAGCCAAAGATAATTAACTCCAAAAATTTCATGGAGCTGGAGCTATGCCGAAGATGCCCTTTGAATGGGTGTGGGGTATTTTACTGTTCCATCGACCCTTGGGGGGCAGTTGGGCAACAAAGCACACCAAGTGCATTGGTCAAATGAATCAGGTTATATGCCAAAGGATCTACTATCATCTACGAGCACTTCCGGGGCTGGCCCAAGTGGTATATTGGGTATGTATAAAAAAAAGATTGAGCTCAATTAATTTATTAGAATCACTTCATGTAACCGTTTGGCTAGCTTGCTGGATTCTTAAAACTATAATTAGAATCAAGGGAAGCTAGGTTTTTGGTGTTTCTCTATACTAGTAAAAAGAGTAAATTGTGCTCACCATACAACAACTATCCAAGTGGGTACATGTTAGTCGAACATCTTGTAATTTGTCAAATTTAATACAACAACTATCTAGGTGGGCGCATGTTGGTCCAACATCTTGTGATCTATTTAATTTGATGCGAGAACTTGGCTCATTGGTGCATATACGGTCCAAGCATTGTAAGGGAGTGTCTTTGTACACTCTAAATCATTGTCATTGGAAGCTATACCCTAACACGCTCATCTCATCCATCACTTAGCTTGAATCGTTTACTATATTACAATACCATTTCTGAATTTGGCCCAATATAAAAACTACCATTAACTTCATAAATATGAAAAATATCAAACCAGGCATTTTTCTTTCTATACTATAATACTTTTTTCATCCGTTTTCATCCTTACCCATGGTCATTCATGGACCACTAAAGCTGATAAGTGGGTTGTGCATCATGGAGGTAGAGTTGCAACTCTGTTTCACTAGTATAGAAACGGACTGTACTCCCGGTTGGAAAACCCCCTTCAGTCCCGGTTTCCCAACCGGGAGCAAGAATGCGGGATTAAAGGCCCCCCTTTAGTCCTGGTTTTGCGCCCGAGACTAAAGGTCCACGCCGGCCCTTTAGTCCCGGTTGGTAATACCAACTAGGACTAAAGAGGCCTCCTAGTCTGGCCACGTGGGTCCTTTACCAACCGGGACTAAAGATTTCTTTTTTTTTTCTATTTTCAATTGATGATTCGTTTTGGTTTTTGAATACGCATTCTACGCTGCTAATAATATACATATTCTACACGCTTATAATGTTCGAACATTTTGTACAAACTAAAGTATAAAACTAACATATATATTACATGCATATACATATATTGTACGTTATTTTATGTACATATAATATGTATATATATATATATTACAAATAAAGCTTGTATTGTATATTCTATTATATCCTTGGGATAACAAATTCACTCCATCTGGTTTGGCTTCCATGTTTCGTTCACGTCATTGTAGAACTCGCCGGCGGGGTTTAATACCTGGTCATTAAGAAATCCTGCTATGGTCTCTTGAATTGCTTTCAGTTGGTCACGTCGTATGACTTTTTCCTTCAACCATAGAGTTTTCAATAAAAGTTAAAGGAAAAGTATTAATATATATATATATATATATGTGTTGGTCACGTGATTACTTATATAAATGAGTAATAAAAGAATTTGTGAATATATGAATATATTTATACAATGTACTTTGAGGGTCTCTTCAGGAGCTCTTTTTCGTACGCCATGATGAACTCGCAAATATAGTATCCACAGTAGTTGTTCCCCTGTTCTTGTCTCAGAATCCACTTTTACGAGAAAAAAGATCCGGTGAATTGAAAGCATGCATGGTGTTAATTGAATTATATATATATATATATATATATAGCTAGTACTTACTTTGTGTGCGATTACATCCAGTGTCGCTTTTGCAATGTTTCATGTGGTGTTCCTCAATGAAACTTTTCCAAACACTGCGCCCAATAAAATAAAAAATTAATTTGGCCTTTAATAATTGTTGCAGTTAAGAGATCGGGGTATATATAGTTGCTAGAGAGACCAAATTACCCTTGGATAATATCTATCATGTCTTGGTACTCTGTTTGCTCTTTTCTTAACGAGTCTAAGATGCTCAACCGACTATTGGCCATATTGATGACCATCAATATTCAGTGATTGCTGCATATGTTTTATACACAAATATGATCGACATTAACTAGAGTCAACATATATATATATATATATGGGAGATAGCTTAGCTAGTAAGTAAATAATTGAACAAATGTCCATATGATCGACATTAATTATTTAACACTCACTTGAAGTTGTAGGGGAAGAGTATATCCTTGTTTTGTTGGTTCACTAAGAACCTCATGAGATTTTTCTCGAGTTCAGCTTTCCATTGAGGCGGGGGATTAGGGTGTTTGAATACGACATTTGGATCAACGAAACCAACATCATTATTCTTTCTCTTTCTAAGTTCTATCATCTCGTATATGCATATATAAAAATATAGTGTGAGGATATATAATTTATACATATACATATACATGTAGCTTTATATATATACACTTTAATAATAGAAAATAATCACACTTACAGATAATAGCAGCTAATGAGACTTTTGTCGAGAGAGTCTAGGTGGTATAGTTGGTGTAATTCTAAAAACTTGACATATATAACGTCATCGCCATGGAAGTAATGTTGGTTTCTAACTCTGACAGAAACAAAGTTCTCTCCCCATTCACACGCCACCATGTACCACTTGTTTAGCAGGTACATTTACGTACCCAGTTCACCTAAGGCCTCAGGGTTGTATAGACTCTTTCCATGTTCAAATTTCTTCTAAGGATCCACTTTCGGAGCAGATGATCCTTCAGTGAGCACTTGGCCAAGGTCCAAACCGGTATCCTCGTAAAACCGAGCTAGGTCCTCAAAATCGACGTCCAGTAAGTCTAAGTTTGAACCATATTCATTACGAACGACAAGAGGGGGGACTGATTGTTGCGATTATTGTTCGAGTTGTGCAACACCTTTCCCTGCTCTAGTCTTTTTCTGCGTCGCCTCAAATGACTTGGTGAGAGAGCGGTCGTAGTCCGATTTTGGCAGGGTCTTTTGAGATTCCCACTTTTTTTGGTCCACCTTATTTCTTAGAAGATTTGGAGGTAGGTAGAAGTACGGTTTCTTCGGGTTCTCCCTCGCTTCTCGTCGCTTTCTTACTTTTTCGAAGAAACTGCTCACATCTTTTTGTACTGCAGCATTTAATTCCTTTTTACTTTTCTCGTAAGACAGTTTTTGGGGAATAACTGGATTAGAGGAGGCTTTCTTCTTTGCCGGCTGGTGGGCCAACGACTTTGTTTGCGGGGCGGACCTCTTAGGAGCTGGCTGCTTCTTGGTCATGAAGGGAGGTGGGGCAGCCGTTGGAGACCTCCTTGGAGGCGTTGGAGACCTCCTTGGAGGTGGCGGTGGTGGCGGCGTTGCATAATCATTGGCCGGAGCACTATAATGATCTAGAGATTAAATAATTGGACTTAGGTTGGCGGAGGCCCTGCTGTGTGAGTACAAAAAAGAATAATTAGGTATAAGAAATTATTATTATTAATCATGCATGTGTATAGAAAATTAGTGAAAAAATTATTTCGTTCACTTTTGTCCGCACCTTTTGTCTGGCAGTTGAGGAAGCGGCGGTGGACTAGAGACCTCGAGAATAATGATGTAGCGCTTGTGCCATAGTATGAATGTCTTCTCTACTTCTCCTAGAGTCTTCTCCTCACCACCTCCTAGAGTATCAAGAGCCAGATCACTAAAACCACCTTTGTTAACTCTATCCACTGAGACGCTAACATATCTAGGTGGTATTATTGCCCCATAGATTCTTGGTGTCTTGGTAGGATCTGGAGGAGAAAAAACATCGAGAGCCACCATGATTGTGGCATTCCCTTTTGGAATATGTAGCTCACATGATGTAAATGGTGCAGTGATGTCATCCACGGGGAAACGTAGCATTGTGTCATCTTGATTTGGCAACTCCGTGGAAGTGCAGCTACTTTTCAACTGATCAGGGGGCTAATATTAATGTTGATTCCTAGATCTAATGCCTGCCTTTGGGCACTCATTGCTATTTGCACTTGCTTTATGATTTCGTCCTGCATTCTAGCTTGCATGTCTTTTTCGCACTCCTGTGCTTGAAGCAACGCCTCCTGTGACTCATGAACATATTCCTCCAACCCGCTGATCCGCGCTGCTTCCTCATCCTTCCTTCTCTGCCAGCTTCTGTACGTATCTCTGTCGTTAGGGAAACCATGATTCCAAGAAATGTTCCGTCCTAAACCTCTCGTTCGGCCACTGTGTTCAGCAGTCCCGATAGCATACGTCAGTTTATCCTTCTCTTTATTGGGCCTGAACGCACCAATAGCTTTAGCTTGTAGAGCATAAGAAAATCTTTGTGTTGCTCTTTCAAGTTTTGGGTCATGAACCAGCTTCCTGGTCTCTAGGTCCAGTCTTCCCCCATTAGCGAAAAATCAATTCTTCACGCATTTGGGCCAATTGAGTGATTCTGGTGTGATACCCTTGGCAAGAATGTCCACTTCCATTTTTTCCCACTTGGGAATGGCAGTCGCGTAGCCACCTGATCCCATGCCATGGTGGTATACCTTATGTCGGGCATTCTCTTGGTTTCTTCTCACCCGTTCCCCACCCTCTTTCGATGTCTTGTACTGTACAAAATTATTCCAGTAGGGCCTCAACTTCGCGAGCGGGCCACTAGTATTGAAATTGGACGTTAGGTTCTTCTTGACGTATTTCATGTATAGGGATTTCTTCCAAGTCTAGAATTATGTGGCCATCTTCTTCATAGCCCACTTTCGAACTAGCTCCTTCAATTCATCATCGTTGATATCATCATAATTATCCGCTTGCTACGTAAAATGTTGAAGGATATCATCCCAAATTAAATTCTTATCAAGATCAGAGACAACTAACATGAGGCTCGTTGATCTTTTGCTTCCATTCACGGGCACTGATCGGAAGTCTGTCCCTTACAAGGCACCCACAGTGTTGCACGAATTTCCTTGCATGTGGACCAAGTGGTTCGCCTGTCTCGATATTGAATTCGATATTATGTAGCGCCCTCCAATAGCTTTTTCGGGCCTCGAATATTTTTTTTTGCTTTTCATTGCCAGTGGTCGCCGATCCGAGGGCTACGTTTAAAAAGAATAAATAAATATCATGTGTACACATAATAGATGATAGATATTCAAATATATATATATAATATTCAAATATATATATATATAAATATATATACCCCGCCAGTATTTTCTTGCACAATATTTTCTTGGTTATCTTCAAGAGCCAGGTATTGACTCCCGTCATCTACATCCTGCTGGTCACCATCGGCAAATTGAGTGCCGGTGTTGATAATATCCATCATTTCTTCATCCATGTTGTCTCTCGGGGTAGCCATCTAGCTTTTATACCACTAGATATATCTATAAAAAATAAAAACTATGTCTATAAAATGGACTCCTGCAGGACGTGCCACCTCGAGGATAGTAACATTTGTAGATGACATTTGTAGCTCTAAAGTTGTCAAATATCCATCAAATTCTAGCTCAAAAACATGTTTAAATAAATAACCATTCGTACTAGTTGACCTTGCTTACGTGATCATCTCGACGGGTATTTCTCCACCGGATGGCACCGTACTTGGCCACGGAAGAGCTCCGATTCTATGAGGAAGGGAACACGGTCTTCCATGACCATTGCCGCTCTCCATCATAGAATCAAAGCTCCTCCTTGACGTCCGTTACCGCTTGGCAGAGAACATGCTAGCCGAGATGAACACGGTCCGCAAGTTCAACTAGTATGGATTTTCTATAATTTTCTAACTATTTTCTAAGTATTTCATTTCATGAAAAAATTAATTCTAAAAAATAAAAGGCATGATTTCTAAGTATTTCATTTCATGGAAAAAATAATTTTAAGTGACCTGCTCGACAAAATTGAGAAAAAACACATGCTCTCATGACCTTGCTTACGTGATCATCTCGGCGAGCATTTCTCCACCGAACGGCACCGTACTTGGCCATGAAAGAGCTCCGATTCTCGGCGAGGAAGGAATGACACGGTCTTCCACGATCGTTACCACTCTCCCTCATAGAAGAATCAAAGCTCCTCCTTGACGTCTGCTACACGCTCGACATCGGCGAAACATGAGAACATGCTAGCCAAGATGAACACGATCTCATGACAAGTTCAACTAGTAAGCGGGATTTTCTACAATTTCCTAACTATTTTCTAAGTATTTCATTTCATGGAAAAATTAATTCTAAAAATAAAATGCATGATTTCTAAGTATTTCATTTCATGGAAAAATTAATTCTAAGTGACTCTGCTTTCGACATCGGCGAGCAGCGCTCATAGTCATGCATCATGGAAAAATTAATTCTAAGTGACTTGCTCGACAAAATTGAGAAAACACACGCTCTCATGACCTCACATCTTCAAAGATCACGTAAGCCGCGCTTGTTGATCCGAAGATGACTTGATGAGAGGGGCGAGGAAAGGGCATCGTTTATTAAAGGGAGACCTATAGTCCCGGTTGGTTAAGCGTGCTAAATGTTCTTTGTCGTTTATGTTGCGGGACTTGTTTGAAGGTTCATTCATGATTCATACTCTTGCTAACCGATGTCTAGCACACACATACACATACAAGAGATCAAATGAACCCTAGTCGAAGAGCGCCAATTCTAGGAGCAAACAAACAGACCCAATTGATGTCAAAAGCCGCTAAGAAAATCAAAACAAGCAAAACAGACCCAATTGATGGACTAATCTTTTCTTACTAAAACCAAATTAGCCACGGGCTACCTCGGCTCGGTCTCAAGCTATCTAATTACAATATATTCACAAGCTTAAGCCGGTAATTGCAAACTTGTGTAATGGGGATGCAAACCAACGGCGCCAAAAAGTCCCCACAGGCTACTTGCTAGTCACTGGCAATGCTAATTAAAGCATCACCGCAAAGCTAACTAAGCTCACCCCTTGAGTGATGGGTAATGGCTACACAACTAAGCTTTGTGACTAACAAGGTTACCGCTACTTCTATGCTACACACAAGCAAGAAGGTAATTAGCTAGACAAAGCTATCTAATTACAAAACAACTACACAAGCTTAAGCTGAATGGGGATGCAAACCAGCAACAAGGTTGACATTTTTCTCCCGAGGTTCACGTGTTTGCAACACGCTAGTCCCGTTGTGTCGAATTCTCACTTGGTGGTGACATTACAATGACCCGCACACAAACTCTACCCCTTGAGTGAGGGGGTAGCTCAATGACACGCTTTACTAAAGTTGCTCTTAGCGAGCTTTCTCCGAGGCTAGCCACTGCGCTTCGGAAGACCACCACTGCCGTCCTAGGAGGTGGCAACCTCCAAGAGTAACAAGCACCACCGACTTGCAACTCGAGGACTCGATGCAACCTCACGATGCCTCACTATCGTCCTCAAAGAGTGCTCAAGCACCAGCCATGGCCGAGGGCCACTTCTATTTATAGCCCCAAGGGCTAAACTAGCACAGCGGAAGGCTTCAGGCGTCCGGTGAGAGGCTGCGGTCACTTGACTTGACCGGACGCAGACTTTTCAACCCGATGGACGAGGATGAGCGAGGCGTTGATCGGACGCAGCCAATCCGCACCTCCAGCTTCTACGCCATCATCGGAAATGCCAAGATCTTCGCGACCAACTCGTTCTCACTTCTAACTTCATCACCCTTGCTCCAATGTGCTAACCACAAGAACTTGCAAAATAGGCATTTAAAGCCGGTGTAAATGTGCCAATACCACCAAGTGTACACCATCATGTGTATGTGTGTTAGCATTTTCACAATCATTTCCCAAAGGATGTTAGCCACTCAACTTGCCACGCCCACTCGATCCTAGCGACAATGCAAAGTTAGATCACTCAGACACACGAGTGGCACTAGATGATCGAAGTTTTGCCCTCTTGATAAATCGGCCATCTATCCTAAACCCGGTCATAAACTTCTCTACACACTAGATGACCGTGTGAATGAAATGCCCTAGGTTATACCTTTGCCTCATAAAACTTTCCATTTCATCTCCTCCAATGTCGATGCAACACATGCACCAACATTTCATCTCAACAATGATATGAGACGATCAACAATGATATGATCTATCATCATCATGATCATATTGGTTCATCGATCTTGACTCCACTTGAAGGGCATGGTTTATAAAGGGAGACCTATAGTCTTGCCCTTCACGCTTGGTGATGGTCTTGATTAGAACATGACTCAATGACTAAATGTTCTTGGTCACCTTGATGATTGTTGAATGTACGGACTAAAAACACAATTAGTCCACCTAGACCAATTATCAAAACCAACAGTCCCGGGTGTAGCCACGGCCCGGGAGTAAAGGGGATTTTGTCGGGCCACGAAAACGCAGCCCACCTTGGCAAGGTTCTTTAGTCCCGGGTGATGGTTAGAACCTGGACTAAAGGTCTGACCTTTAGCCCCGGGTGTATCCGTGGCCTAGGAGTAGACCACCTTTAGTCCCGGGTGGTTGATTCACCCGGGAGTAAAGGTGGGCTGCAGTTTGGCTTCCCGCTAGTTTCAAGCTCTATTTGTTTTTTTATATATTTCTTTCTATAAAATGTTAAAGTCTTGTTAATTGCATAGTAAATTAAATACAAGGCATAAAATTGTTTTAAAAGAATATGGATTTAGTTTTGCTTTATTACACATAGGAAAATTGTGTGACCTAAAGTTTTTTGTTTTTTCTTATAAGTATTGAAACATAATGTCATTAATATTTACTATTTTGTTAATGCAAAAATGTAGTGTTTAATTTAAATCATTAAAACTTTTGTTTTCGATTGGAAATTTGTTTTGACATCATTTTAACGTAAATCTTTTCATTTTTTTCATCACTCATTGTCCAAAAGCGACATGGAAATCCCACCATCAAACACAAATTTAATCTGAACATAGAAAAAAGGAAACACCTAATAAACATCTCTGAATTCACAATTATTACATAATACCTCTAATACACACTATTAAACATCACTATATATATCAAGCGGGCACGGTAGTGAACTTCTTCTTAACGTATATCCCTTGGTTATGATCGCGCCGTAACCATGGAGTGTCCTCATCATTTAGCTAGATGCTTGGGTCTTTGTTCACTGTGAATGGTGGAATTCGATCATCATTTTCATAATCTTCTGATATGTCTGACTTGTCTTCAATTCCAACAATGTTTCTTTTCCCTAAAAGAACTATGTGACGCTTTGGCTCATTGATTGGATCGTTGTTGTTTTTCCCTCTCTTCCGTTTTGTAGACATGTCATTTATATGGAACACCTGATTCATATTCTTGGCAAGGACGAACGGTTCGTCTTTGTACCCAATATTGTTGAGGTCCACGGTTGTCATTCCATACTAGTTGTCGACTGCTACCTCGCCTCTAGTCGCCTTTACCCATTAGCACTTGAACAAAGGTACTTTAAAAGTAGGTGCATAGTTTAGTTCCCATATCTCCTCTATGCGATCATAATATGTTTGCTTATTTTCCATTAGGGTCAGTGGCATCTATGCGGACACCACTGTTTTTGTTGGTGCTCCTTTTATCTTGGGCTACTATGTAAAATGTATTCCCATTTATCTCGTACCCTTTGTATGTGAGGATATGCTACGATGGCTGCCTAGCCAACAAATACAGTTGCTCATCAATACTCTCATCACCCTGACATTTTTTTTGCAACCAGTCGCTGAAAGTTTCCATGTGCTGACGCGTAATTCAAGCTTCAGACTTCCCTGGAAACTCGGATCAGAGCAACTCTTTATGTGTCTCGATATACGGATCCACCAAGGAGGAGTTTTGCAGAACTGTGTAGTGTGCTTTATTAAAATAATTGTCCTGCGTACCAATATATGTTTTCTTCCCTAGTGTCCCCTTTCCACTTAGTCTCCCCTCATGTCGCGATTCAGGAACACCAATCGGGTCAAGGTCGGAAATAAAGTCAACACAAAACTCAATGACCTCCTATGTTCCATAGCCCTTAGTGATGCTTCCTTCTGGCCTAGCACGGTTGTGAACATATTTCTTTAGGACTCCCATGAACCTCTCAAAGGGGAACATGTTGTGCAGGAACATAGGACCGAGAATGCTAATCTCCTTGACCAGGTGAACTAGGAGGTATGTCATGATATTAAAGAAGGAAGGAGGGAACACCAACTCAAAGTTGACAAGACATTGAACCACATTATTCTATAGTTTAGCTAGATCCATTGAATGGATTGCCTTCTGAGAAATTGCATTGAGGAATGCACATAGCTTCATAGTGGCTAGACGTACATTTGGAGGTAGAATTCCTCTTAATGCAACTGGAAGCAATTGCGTCATGAGCACGTGGCAGTCATGGGACTTTAAGTTTAGGAATTTCTTCTCTGGCACATTTATTATACCCTTTATATTTGAGGAGAATCCAGATGGTACCTTGATGCTTGCTAGGCATTCAAACATGTTTTCCTTCTCTTCTTTGCTAAGAGTGTAGCTGGCAGGACTTAAGTAATGGCATCCATCATCTGTCTTCTCTAGATGTAGGTTGTCTCGTTCTTTCAAACACCGCAGGTCCTGTCGTGCTTCAAGTGTGTCCTTAGGCTTCCCATACACACCCATGAATCCTAGCAGGTTCACATAAAGATTCTTCATCAGGTGCATCACGTCGATCGTGCTACGGACCTCTAGGACTTGCCAATAGGGTAGCTCCCAAAATATGGACTTATTCTTCCACATGGGTGCGTGACCATCGGCGTCGTTCGGAATAGGTTCGCTGCCATGTGCCTTTCCAAATACTACTTTCACATCCTTGACCATATTGAGTACATCCTCACCAGTTCGGTTGCCCGATTTGGTCTGGTGGTTTGCCTTACCTTTAAAATGCTTGCCTTTCTTTCTTAGGGGGTGATTCACAAGAAGAAATCGACGATGGCCAAGGTACACGACCTTTCGACATTTTTTCAAGAATATACCTTTAATGTCATCGAAACAGTGCGTGCATGCATTATATCCCTTATTTGATTGTCCTGAAAGATTACTTAGAGCAGTCCAATCATTGATTGTTACGAACAACAATGCTCGCAGGTCAAAGTGCTCCTGTTTGTGCTCATCCCACACACGTACACCTGGTCTGTTCCACAAAAGTAGAAGTTCTTCAACTAGTGGCCTCAGGTACACATCGATGTCGTTGCCAGGTTGCCTTGGGCCTTGGATGAGCACTGGCATCATAATAAACTTACGCTTCATGCATAACCAGGGAGGAATGTTGTAGATACATAGAGTAATAGGCCAAGTGCTACGACTACTGCTCTACTCCTCGAAAGGATTCATACCATCCATACTTAAAGCAAACCTTAAGTTTCTTGCGTCATTTGCAAACTCTGGGAATTCTCTATCGATTGCTCTCCATTGGGACCCATCAGCAGGGTGTCTCAACATATTGTCTAACTTACGGTCTTCTTTGTGCCATCGCAACAACTTTGCATGGTCTTTGTTTCTAAACAGACGTTTCAAGCGTGGTATTATAGGAGCATACCACATAATCTTGGTAGGGATTTTCTTCGTGGGACGTTCGCCCTCAACATCACCAGGGTCATCTCGCCTGATCTTATACCGCGATGCATGACATACCGGGCATGCATCTAACTTCTCGTACTCCTCGCCACGGTAGAGGATGCAGTCATTAGGACATGCATGTATCTTCTGGATTTCTAATCCCAAAGGGCAGACTACCTATTTTGCTTCGTACGTAGTGGTGGGCAATTCGTTATCCTTCGGAAGCATATTCTTTTGGATTTTTAGTAACTCCCCAAATCCCTTGTCAGATACACCATTCTTTGCTTTCCATTGCTGCAATTCTAGTGTGGTACCTAACTTTTTCTGCCCCGCATCACAAGTTGGGTATAGCAATTTCTTGTGATCCTCTTGCATGCGCTCGAACTTGATCTTCTCCTTTTCACTTTTACATTCTCTTTGTGCATCACGAATGGCTTGACCAAGATCATCAGCGGGCTCATCTTCTGCCCCTACCTCTTCTTTAGCTTCCCCCATTGTAGTATCATTGAGGGCACCATATTCAGCAATAATGCCATCATCGTCCCATTGTTCTTCTTCACCTTCTTCCATTACAACCCCGATTTCTCCGTGCTTCATCCAACAAATATAGTTTGACATGAAACCCGACTTCAACAAGTGTGAATGAAGACTCCTTGAGCTAGCATATTCCTTCAAATTTTTACATATGGCACATGGGCAGCACATGAAACCATCACGTTTGTTTGCCTCAGCCACACGTAAGAAAGAATGCATGCCCTCAACGAACTCTTGGGAGCGGCGATCAGCATTGTACATCCAATGTCGACTCATCTGCATTACATGACATACATACCATATTAAAACCTAAAACATAATTAGTTAATTATACGACATGCATGCCACCACACAAGGTATTAATTTATGAAAGTATCGCTACAATGTAGACAATCCCAACTACCACTAAAAAAACTAAAGCTAAAATGCACTTCAGCAGCATAAGGATTTCGCGACCAATCCTAACTAAAACAGATAGATCATACGTTTGTTCAACATCTATGGGCTTCTTCCGCAGGATCACTGCCTCATTAGCCGCCATAGCCGCCTGTGCAAGAGAGTTTTGCACGTGTTCAACATACTCTTCCTCCCAGTACCAGCCTAAACATCCAGTACCATCCCACTAAAATTAAAAAAAAAATTAGAACTCTAATCACAATCATCATGAAAATAAGTATAAATTAACCATAATCATCAAATGCGACAAAATAACTCACATTGCCATCCGGACACTTGTAGAAGATACGGCCCTTGTTGGGACACTCCTTCCTTACCCGATACTCTATCACAATCTTCTCCTCGCACTGGCCGCATGCAATGAGAGGGAGGTCCGACCTCAGTCGCTTTGGAACCCGATGAGAGGCCGAGGACCCAGAAGCAGTTGCTATCTACTCTCTATACTCATTTTTAATATAATATAAATTTCTCATTTTATAAACAAATAAAATTAAAAAAACTCTAAAATTCTCTATATCTCTAAACCATGAAGTGTGCTATGCATGCTAAAAATGAAAACTGAATACTAGTTTTGAATAACTACTTTAACCTTCCTTCATCCAAATATGCAAACTTTAAAGTGATTTTGAGCTTAAATGGCTTACAAATAAAAAAAAATCCACCATAAAAACCACATATATCTAGTCCACAAAATGAGATATGCTAATAATAAAATATGAGAATATAAAGTTGGTAACCTTTAGAACCGAAGAATCGATGGAGGAATCGAAGAAATCTTGTGATTACCAGCGATGAGGAAGAAGAGAGGCCGGCGATATGAAGCAAGAACACTGAGCTCGAAGTGGCTCGGGCTCGGGGAGGAAGAAGGAGTATATAGGAGGGACCTTTAGTCCCGGTTGGAGACAACAACCGGAACTAAAGGTCACTTTCTAGTCCCGGACGGAGCCTCCAGCCAGGAGTAGACTTTTACTCCCGGTTGGAGGGATCAACCGGGAGTAAAAGTTAACCTTTAGTCCCAGTTGGTAGCTCCAACCGGGACTAAAGGTCCCCTGCAGCAAAAGCTTGCCGCAGTAGCCGTTGGGCAGGGACTAAATGTTTCTCTAGTCTCGGGCGCGAAAAATACCAGGATTAAAGCTAAATTTTGAAGTGGATCAAATGTCATTTCTCTACTAGTGTTTAGGGATGGGCATTCGGTTAACCGAAACCGATCGGTTCGGTTCTTGGTTTTCTATGAAATTCGGTATAGTGGTTTTTTCTTTCTATACTGTAATACTGGTCTTTTGAGGTTTGTTTGTTCAAAAGGATAGGTAGTGAGCACTTGGTTCCCTTAACCTTACCGGTTTGTTTCCCCCTTAATAGTATGATTTTTTCTATACTCAAATTCAAAACAAAAATTTAAAGTAAGCCTTCGATGGTCAATACGGCGCTGTGATTTGAATTGGGGGGGGGTTCTCCTTGTGTTTCATGCACCCACGTATGCTTACAATATGTCCATATCTCACAAATATCATTACACCCTTACTTGTACTAATATCAATGTGCCAAAACCAGCCCATTAGGGTCCTAGATGCACTTTCAACCGCGCCCTCCCAAAAACTTGATCGTTTGGCACACCCGAGCACTATAACATTTAACATGGGCAAAGGTTTATTTGATTTCATTGAATTAAAAATGGACCAAGCATAAATTAAATCCAATGAGAGATCAAGCTTGCCTGCAAATGAGTCATTGTCCCAGCGTTTCCAGCTAAGCGTTGGATGAGCTGAGCACGTTATGATGTAGTAGCTCCTAATGACATCAGGCATATGTGTTTGGACCGTATATGTATCAATGAGCCAAGTTCTATCTAATTAAACAGACTACAAGATGTTGGACCAACATGCACCCACGTAGATAGTTGCCACATTAAATTGGACAAATCACAAGATGTTGGACTAACATGCACCCACTCGGATAGTTGTTGTATGGTGAGTGTAATTTACTCAAAATTGTGAGTTTCAAGTGATTCTCCATAAAACATTTCTCCCTTTCTGACGTTTGACAGCTATTCTAGTGGTTTTATTGAGAATCTAAAACGTTTCTCACTACCAAACACACTTAACCACAAGCACACTGTACGTTCTTTCAAAACTCGATTTAATAACCATGTACAAGCACTTCTTCCAAAGGGCAAAACAGGTGAGTTGGGTCAACTTTGCTAATGCACGAGATCTCTACCGTTTATGGCAAGGGCAGCGAAGACAATGCAATTAGCATCTTCCTCCTTGCTCCTCTCGTAATTAAAGAAAAGTAGGTCCGGCATCATCTAATAACCACTTAAAAACGTGCCATTTCGGCTGCACAAGAAGCTGACAAATGGCACAATCTCAGTTCAAAGAGCTAGCAATTAATCTCCGGTTGCTAAAACTAAACTACGCATCCGTTTACCATTCAACTCCAAAACTGTCGTCACCTTCACGCATTTCATAATGCAAAGCCTGCAAGAACGGCTAAACTAATCCCGGATTACGTTAATTAATCCCCCTCCTGAGCCCAAGTTGCCCTAACATATATATATTCTTCCTCTTCTTCTATTATTGTGCGAGATGCGATGGCGTGAATAAATGAATAATCCTTGGCGCCTTTGAACCTGGGAAAGAGAAGAAAAAGAGGGAGATAAGAGAGGCATCCTGCCCTTTGGCCTTTGCCCCGGCCCGGCTTTTTTGAAATAACAAGAGATACCATATTCGACCAATGCAAGTTAGAGAGAGAGAGAGAGAGCTGTATTAGTTCGTACAATAGATATTTTGGACCCTAAACTAAGTTTTTTTTGTTTTTAATTTCAGCAATTAATTAATATAATACTCCCTCCGTATTGGTAATTCAAATCGTTTTGGACAGTGATATGGTCTCCAAAGTATAATTTTGATTTCTTATTTTTATAAAAATGTTTATTGAAAAGTGATATATGTATATTTTTATGAAAGTATTTTTCAAGACAAATCTATTCATATGGTTTTCACATTTCTAAACTCAATAACTTAAAAGTTATTCAAGATTTATATTCCTAATGTTTGACCCAAGCCTTGTTCAAAACGACTTGAATTACCAACACGGAGGGAGTACGCATTTGTAGATACCATCTTTGGTTATGGGGCTAAACAAATTCTGTGAAGGCAAAGACTCTGAGGAGGCCCCTTTTATTTGGTAAAAAGGGTGCTGTGCATCTGTTCCACTAGTGTGAATGATGCCCTTGCCATTGGTCTAGGAACCTCAAAAATCTTTGTGAGATGCCTAGCTTTGCATTGCTTGAGGTGACACGGGCAGTGGCCAGGCTGTGGAGTATGCCATGCTATCACATGGAATATTTTGGTGTTTCCACTGTCTTTATCTTCAATTTGGAACTCTGGTCTCCAAGTTCTGGAACTTCATATATATATTCGGGTCGATTTGCATACGATAGATGCTCCACTGCCGCCACAGCACTAGGTAAGTCTCAATTTTCATTCAGACGAACGTGAATGTACTCCCTTGATCCTAATTTTTGCAAGACCCTTTTGGCTTTTCTAGATGTACAGTGTTTACTATATTTTTAGATATGTACTATGTCTAAATGCATAGTAAAAACAATGTATTTAGAAAAAAAAAAGCATCTTACGATTTGGAACGGAAGACATAGAACAGTGGGGGCAGTCACACACATTGTTCCATTATATGCAAATAATGACGTACTTAGCTATATACATAAAACAATATATAAGATATGCTCTCTGAAATTTGAATAGTATAGTTTCACGGTGGCACATAAGCAGTCCTTGCTTCAAAAGCAAGAATTCAATTTTATGTTTTAGATAACGGAGTTAAATCTTGATTGAAATTTGTTTTTTAGTTCAACCATGGAACTCGTTTCTGAATACTTAGTAAGTTGATTTATTTCATCTGAAATTCTTGTAAATCTATAGAACATATGTGTTCTTTTTTTTTCACGAACAGGTCTCTCCGGCTCGTGTTTCATTAAGAGGAGAATATATTTTTTTAGAAAGGCGTAATTTTTTTTTAGAAAGGCGATTAAGAGGAGAATATATGTGTTCCAAACGTACATAGTAGTAGTAGTTTTTGACTTCACCATAAGCTAGCTGACTAGCTCCTAGTCCTAGCAGGGCAAGAATCTTGCAATGCTCCCATAAACACAATGATCTTGTGTTTGCTTTGCTTTGTGTCGGCATCAATACCGTCCTCCCACTCGCATCTCTCCTACAGTACATACCAAGCTGCTAGCTTTGCTCCCTCCTTTCCAACTTTAAAAGGAGATCATCTCTCTTGCACCATCTCTCCATCCATCCCCACCCAAGGACCAAGGGCATGAAGAGCAGGAAGGGCTACGGGCACCAGGGCCACCTGCTGAGCCCGGTGGGCAGCCCGCCGTCGGACAACGAGTCCGGCGCCGCGGCAGCGGCGGCCACGGCCGGCGGCGGCAGGTGCGGGAGCAGCGTGGGGTACTGCGGCGGCGGCGGCGAGTCGCCCGCCAAGGAGCAGGACCGGTTCCTGCCGATCGCCAACGTGTCGCGCATCATGAAGCGGTCCCTTCCCGCGAACGCCAAGATCTCCAAGGAGGCCAAGGAGACGGTGCAGGAGTGCGTGTCCGAGTTCATCAGCTTCGTCACCGGGGAGGCCTCCGACAAGTGCCAGCGCGAGAAGCGCAAGACCATCAACGGCGACGACCTGCTCTGGGCCATGACCACGCTCGGCTTCGAGGCCTACGTCGCCCCGCTCAAGTCCTACCTCAACCGCTACCGCGAGGCCGAGGGCGAGAAGGCCGCCGTGCTCGGTGGTGGTGGCGGTGGCGGCGCGTGCCACGGCGACGGCGTGGCGGACGACGGCCCGCTCGCCGCGGGCCGCGTCATCGCGCCGCCGTCCGGGGGCGGCGCCGGTGACCGCGCGGGCCACGACGGCGCCGCCGATGCCGACGCGCACGTCGGGCTCATGATGGGAGCAGGCAGCGTCGTCGGGTTCGGCGCGGGCGGCGCGGCGGCGGCGTCGTACTACACGGCAGCACGGAAGTCGTATGGCGCGGGGGAAGCGTCCAAGGTGATGGAGTTCGAAGGCATCGGCGGCGAGGAGGAGAACGGCGGCGTGCAGAGGGGGAGAGGGTTTGCCAACCACCTCCACGGCGCCGTGCAATGGTGAACGGCGTAGCTAGGTATAGAAGACGACGACAAACGATACTTGCATGGTGTTGGTGTTGCACACTCTTGCACCTGCACCTGCACTGCTGGCTGCTGCTCGTGCAGTGCTTCGTAACTAAATTTGCGTACTAATTAATTGCTGTTTCTGCTTTCCGTCAAATGTTTAATGAGTTCATTTGAATTTAAACTCAAAGTATTTCTATTGACCTGGAAGAAGTTCAGCTAGTTGTTCAACGAGGTAAACTGCTTTGATGAATAGTACTGTTAACTGACTTGATCGAACACCATTATAAATGCAATTACATAGAAGTATACAAAATCACCCAAAGTAGCTGAGAAAGTGCGACTTGTACGCGTCTATGTGCGCCGGGTGCAGCGACACGGACGCCTGGACGCCGCCGCCCTTCCCGGCCACGAGGACGACCTGCCCGTCGTGGTTCATGGTGACCAGCTCCGTCCTGCCGGGCGGGCCCCACCCGAAGTCGGCCGCCTCGTACGCGGGGAACCTCGTGGACCCGGCCAGGTTCATCAGCCGGTCCATGTCCACCCGCCCCAGGGTTGTCATCCAGTCCCACCCGGCCAGCGGGTCCTCCTCGGCGACCGCCGCCGCCGCGACGCCCGCCCCGCCCTCGGCGAGGAGGCCCCCCGCGGTGGCCCGCGCCAGGCACCCGGAGATGCACGTCCCGAAGTAGCCGTCCCCCGGCGGCGGGTCCAGGCGCGCCGGGCAGTCCGCGAAGAAGAAGAGGTAGACCTCGTCGTCGGCAGAGAAGATGCCGGCCGGGTGTTTGGAGCGCACGAAGGACACCCACGCGAGCGCTGCGACCGCCACGAAGCTGGACGGCGGCGGCGTGCCGGCGGCGTCCTGCTCATGCGCGGGCGAGAGCTCGGCGACGACGCGCTGCTTCAGGCGGTGCATGGCTTGCACCGAGATGGTGAACGTCCGGCGGGAGAGGTTGGGGCGGATGAAGTGCCCTGCCACGGCGGCCTGCAAACCGCGCGCCCGCGCCAAAATTTTTATTATGTTTATATTACAAAAATATAGCAAAAATAAATGAGAAAACACAGATAGAGAAAAAAAGGGAAGTTGTGCAATCGCAGATGTGCTGATCAACGGGCTGCTGGGCGTGGCTAGGGCATCTCCACGATGGACCATTTGCTCCTTAATAAAATACCCGTGAAGTCGTGTTCTAGAAAAAATAGATCACTTATAATTTATTATCACTAAAAATAAAACAAACCGATAAAAATTCTTGAGAAATAGTTTTTTAATAAATAATAAAATATATAACCACTAAAGAAATGGCTTTGACCTACGATATTTTCACCGCCTATTTGAACGAAACCATCCGTAGTACTTCTTACCGTCGGTTAGTGATATAAATCGGCAGTGAAAATTATTTTCACCAATTGTTCTGTATACCAACCACAGGTGAAAATATTTGCACTGCTATCATCTTTGTAATTAAAAGACCTGTCTGGCCATCTTAGCTCACGAACGGCCTCAAAGTATATAATGGGAAAACCCTAGCCTTCCCTCCCAATCTTCCTCATCTCAAATGCATATCTCCATCCTGACTTCTCAACCACCCCTCTCTCTCTCGTCTCCCTATGCCTCCTCTTCCCTCCTCTCCTCTTCTCGAGTTCATTCGGTGGCGGTGCGGGGGTTGCACCCCCCTCCGGTGGCCACGCAGAGGCCACTCCCCCCGGATTGGTGGCGCAGGAGGCTAGATCCGTGCGTGCACCACCGTCCTTGCTTCGTGGACGGCTACCGCGACCTCGACCTTCTTCTGTTGACGGCCATCGCTCGCGATCTCGACCTTCCTCCTCCTCGCCTCGGTGTGGGATAGGAGCACGGCAGTAGGCTCCGAGAACGGTAGACGGGCTGGGCCAGTGAGCTTGGTCAGCGTTTTCTTTTTTCTGATTATCACCGCTGGTCCACAAAAGGAGCTGGCACTGATGACCATTTTCAGGCCCTGTTTGGCAGGGTTTCTCTAGCGGCTTCAGAGCCGCTTGGAGCCGTTTTCTGCTAAACGGGGTAAAATAAAACGGCTCCACCGATGAAGCCCCTAAAAACGTGCTCTCACAGAGCTTTGGGGTGGGAAGGAGCCAAAAATAGTGGCTTCTCTCGGCTTCACCTCATTCTACATGGCGTTCTCTGAGAGCATATTTTAAGAAAAACTATATGTGAAGCTGTTTTGCCAAACGATTTATCAAAACGGCTATAGCTCCACCCATAGAGCTGTTCATAAAGCTGAAGCCTCCAAAAAGAGCTTCATGGATGAAGTGGAGCCGTGCCAAATGGTGGTTCGAACCGGCAGCGATAACCCATCTCATCATCATCACCACTTTCACCGCAGATGGGCAAAATCGACGGTGATGAGGTCTTTGGAGGTGAGCGTTATGTAGTAGTGCACTATTGACCTCACATGTATGCTACGAAAAAATAGTTGTACTAATGACATACCAATATCAATTCTTCTGTAGCAGTGCACTATGCACCTCGCATGGGTGAATTCGTAGAAGCAGAAATGGAAAACTAGGGAAGCATGATACAAGAGAAGTTGCTGACCAATTTG
This sequence comes from Miscanthus lutarioriparius, assembly GCA_904845875.1. Classification (NCBI taxonomy): domain Eukaryota; kingdom Viridiplantae; phylum Streptophyta; class Magnoliopsida; order Poales; family Poaceae; genus Miscanthus; species Miscanthus lutarioriparius. Next base: position 116,044,481 of record CAJGYO010000007.1, on the reverse strand, counting down.
GAGACATGTCTCGCAATTTTAGAATTGGTTGAGGATGCGGTCTACACGTCTGGTTGAACCGGACCTAATTCGTTTGATCTTTCCCCAGTAGTAGCAGTGGGCCTATTCGTTTTGCTGATAAGCCATGGCTAAAAGTATTGTTGGCTAATTTATTGTGAGAGAAAAATATTGTTCGTTGGATGAAAAAGTATGGCTTATAAACCAAGCGAACAGGGCAAGTAGTATTCAAGTGACTCACTCAATTTGCTACCAACTAATATATATTTATATGATATACGGCTTATAAACCAAGCGAACAGAGCGAGTAGTATTCAAGTGACTCACTCGATTTGCTACCAACTAGTATATATTTATATGATACCTGTTGTCAAAAACTCAGGTACCTGAAGGGCTCATATCACTGAAGTTCTATATCTAATCTGGATCCGATAAAACAGAGGCAGAAAAAAACTGTAAAAGTGATAAAATAGAGGCAGAAAACACTGCAAAGTGACAAGATAACACGACAGCAGAGCCAAAAACGGCAATTTGTTCATTTGATGATGTGCGGTGGGTGTGGGTGGCTTGGCTTTGAACGGGAGAGACCTATCTAGGCGCCAGCCACAGTCGTGTCGTAGTCGCACACGAACGCAGCCGCCGCCTTGCTTCACTGTTGAATGCTGCTGGCCGGGCGGCGGCGGCAGGCGGCAGGCGGCGACCTTTGCAGCGTACGGAAGAACCAAACTACCGGGAAGACAAGAAACAAGTCCGACCGACCGAGAAGGCGCAGGCATCATACGTACCACTGGCAGATCGGGCACCCACTTCCGCAACACGCTCCTGGCCAGCTCCTCGCCGCCGGGGAGCCTGATCGCCGTGCGGTCGAACGTCGTCGGTGGCTCGGCCGCGGCGTCGGCGTCGCCTTCCCCGCGGCACGCCGCCGCCCACGCGCGGAGGAACCTGCACACGGACCGTCCGTCGACCGCGGCGTGGTGCATCGCCACGCCGACCGCCAGCCCGCCGCCCCGCAGCCGCGTGACCTGCGCGGCCAGCGTCTCCGCGGGGAGCACCCCTGTGTCGAGCGCCGGCACGAGCCGCGCGAACGCCTCCACGTCGTGGTCCTCGTCCCCGGCGAGGCGGCGGGCCGCGTAGGCGTCGAAGTCCTCGCTCGCCTCCGCGACGAGGAACCTGACCCCGCTGGCGACGCCGCCCGCGGTGCAGTCGAAGGCTGCGTCGCCCGTGGGCGGAACGTGCACGATCCGCCCGGCCAGCGTGGGGAACCGCGCGAGGGTCTCCACGAACGACGCGCGGAGGGCGTCCACGGCGGCATGCTGCCGTCGCCGTCGCCGTCGTTGACGAAGATGAGCACGTGCTGGATGAGCGGGAGCGTGATCCACTGCGCGTCGAGCGCGGACAGACGGATGGGCTCCGGCGGCAGCGCCGCGGTGGGCGGCACGGCCACGCGGGCCTCTTCGATGATCTTGACGGACGGTGGCATGGCGCCATGGCACGGCACACACAAGTTGGTTGCTGTTGGTATGGTGTCGGCTGTGGTGACGAGAGTTTTTTGTTGAAGCAAAAGAAGAGGATGTGTTGACTTCCTAGAAATACGGTATGCAGCCAGACGCACTTAATGCACCGACTATCTCTTGGTTTGACTTCCTAGAAACGATGGCAATCTCATTCCTCACGAGCCTTGGCTTAGGGCACCTACAATACTGATTCTACCATAGTATCTAAGTCTATTTATTATATTTTGCTGATGTGACAGTATTTTTATTGAAGAGGGATGGAGAAAAACCAAGAAATCATTTCTTGATAAGAAACTGAGTTTACAATTCGTTCAAGGTCGGTAGAAACCACGAGATGCGCGTTGGGGGAGGCCAGCTTCGTTTCCATGGATCCCGCACGCCATCCACCCCCGCCGCCGCTATTCCTCCCCTCTTCCGCGCGCGCGGTCGCCCGAGCCCGCCATCTCCCGCGCGCCCTCTCGCAGATCTTCGGCAGTCGCCACCAATCTTGAGGAGACGCACCTCTTTCCGGCCTCGCCCCCTCCCGCTCTCCCGGCAATCTCCCTCCCTCTACCGCCCATCTCCCATCGAGGTTCAAATTCATATCCATCCATATCTCCCTTCGATTCCATCTCCTCCCCCATCCAGTGTGACCCCAAAACATCCCCAAATCTCACAGATGAATCGATTAACAAAGACCGATTCTCGGCGAGGCAAAGGTATCCCTAGAACTCATCCTCCATCCGTTCGTGCTACTGGGACCTGTGCTCCGGATGCCGGAGCTACTGCAACCCGTGCTCAAGCTGGAGCCACCGGTGTTCCTCATGATGCTGGTGTTAGGAATTGTGCTCCTCGAATGGGTGCTTCTCCCGTTGGTGGATGGTGGCCAACGTCATCTCCTAGCGAAGGGTAAGTCTTTACAGAAGTGGATCTGTGGATTATAGCTAGATTGTTTATCTGCATTGTGTAATCAGGCTGACATATGCAGTGCAATATACCAAAGCTTATTATCTTGCAGATGGCATATACCCAGAGTGGGTTGTTTTTATTAAGTACGTACGTGCACCACAATTAGCTGAACACAAGCTGTTTTCAGAACATCAAGAGGGGGCAAGAAAAGATGTTGAATGTGCATTTGGGATTTTGCAATCTCGTTTTTGCATTTTGTGTCGGCCAGCATGTCTATATGAACAAGGGAATCTTGAGAATATCACGTTAGCTTGTATAATACTTCACAACATGATAATCAAAGATGAGAAGGATATAGACGACGATTCCTTTGACTTGAACAAGGAAGCAACCACGTCTACTGTTCAGCCATCTATAATCACTCATGGACATGATCCGGTGATGGAGGAGGTACTACAAAGAAACGTTGAGATCCGTGATCGTGAAGTTCATGGGCAACTTCAATCTGATTGGATTGATCACATCTGGCAAAAATTTGGGCATCAAACTAATTAGGTAAAATTATGCATTCAAATATATACTAGCCTTCATGTTCAAGAACCATTGAGATTTTGTTAATTCAACCTCCTGTATAATTTTGTTAATTTACTAACCCATCCTCATTTTTTAACAGTTCTGCTTGGAGGATGATGGACATGGAGTTCTGTGTGGAGGATGATGATGGATGGCTTAATAGTATCTAAATATTATTATCTATTTAGTTTGCAATTCATATCTAGGTTTCTATTGCTATTGTAATGGATGACTCATGGCTATTATCTAAACTTTTATCGAAGTTCTGTGTGGAATATGTTTTTGATGCTTCTGGCGATATACTACTGTATGCGTTGTGTTCAATTGCCAAACCATCATATTTTTGGATGCTTCTGATGATATACTGCTGTATCTGTATAGTTCAGTTGCCGGTTGATCATATCCTGTATGGTTCTAGAAGGTTACATCCTTATCCTATCGATGTTGCATAGCTGCTGAGAGGTATAGCGTGGATCACATGGTAATACGCCACAGCTGATCAGCTTTCTTTGTGTTGCATAATAAATTTCTTTATCTATAGAAATTCCGATTACAAACTTTGCATTGAGGAGCATGGTTTCATGTGATGATGTCTTTGAGGTATAAAAACTATAGGTAGAATCTGCATTGTGAGTGCCCTTATGGCACCTGGATGGCTGATTTATATGCTAACTCTAAGTATTTTTTTTATATTGTTAATAAAGAGAGAAAAGCTGGCTCTTGATCAAGAGCTACACTTATACACACATTCTAAGATTATATGAGAATGTTATGTGAGGTCTTATCATACTATAAGAGCTAGACTTATATACACATTATAAAATTATATGAGAATGTTATGTGGGGTCTTATCATACTATGAACTATTGCTAAAAGGTAGTATTATTGGAGAAGTTAGTTTAGAGCTAGTAACTGACTTATATGTTGCACGTGCCCTTAGCTAGACAGCTATGGCGTATTTGTTTGTCTGTCTGGACGGCTGGACCACACACTGTCCCGCCCGTATCAGCCAGGCCAGGATGCAGGCAGATCGGTCCGCCTGCTGCAACTGAGTTTGTTCGTGTATGCGCCATCATCTTCGAGTACGTGGTGAGCGGCAAGGGAATGGATTGGCCTCCTTTGTTGCGCCCAGCAAGAACCTATCCACGACATTGTCCAGCCAGTTACTCGTAGCCTCTTCAACAGCCACACAATACACTCAAATTTTACATTGGAGCTATGGAAATGGGATAGGAAAAGATTTGCTCCTTATATGTGCATGTAAAAATCAAATTTCTAGCATATCTATATAGGACTTGGATTTATGGTCCACACTATATATATTTATGCATGTGAAAAGAACAAATATAAATATTTATTTGGTTAACATTGGCGTATACGCTTATAAATATAATAGTATATTTATCAGGGTGGCTGCAGACCATTCGTGTTAGCTTAAATAGCCCCTTAAAAATCGATTTGCCCGGTGTGGCTCCGATATAGGGGCAGATGAAAACTGTTTAAACGGTCAACCGAATTTTTTTCTTAAATAAATCGTAGTTTACATCGAAATATTTAAAAAATAATTCGAGGTGACCCCACACACGCGTGACAGGTCACGTGTTTTTTTTTGCATGAAAGATGCAGAGCGCGCAGCTATCAGGGCTCAAACCTGCGACCCAGCATTTGTGTGCTCCTCCTCCGATGACACACTTGTGTCCATTTATGATATTTGTCCTCTTTATTTTATCTTTATTTGATTTTAAAATGAGTATTTAGGACTCTAAACGAATTCAAATAAAAAAGTTGTCAACTATAAAGTTTTATAACTTTTGGAGATCTACAACTTTGATTTTGGTTATTTGTCCATCCTAGGTCCCTTGAAGAATTTGAATTTCAAATTTGATAAACTCAAACATATTTTTTCATGGATATATGATTTCAAATGAAAAATTGTCAACTATAGAGTTTTATAATTTTTTGGGGTCTACACAACGATCGATTCGGTCATTGATCTCCATTCCAGGTCGTTTGAAAAATTTAAATTTCAAATGTGAGGAAATTCAAACGTAACTTTCCTTGAATAGATGATTTCAAATAAAAAATTTGTCAACTATAAATTTGTACAACTTTTCGAGATCTACGACTTTCGTTTTGGTCATTTCTCCATCCGAGGCGGTTTGAAAAATTTGAAGTTTAGAGGTGAGAAATTTAAATGTAATTTTCCTTGATATATGATTTTAAATAAAAAAATTGTCAACTAGAAAGTTGTACGATGTTTTGAGATATACAACTTTTATTTTTGTCATTTCTCCATTAAAGATCGTTTGAAAAATCCAAATTTCAATACTTAATTTTACTATTGGGCGTCCACTTTTAGAGGTGGTTCTAGATCCAGCCATCTCTATAAATTGATTTATGGAGGCGGCTGGATCTAAAGCCGTCCTATATGTAGGGGCTATTTGTAGAGGCGACTGAAAAATAACAGCTAACCTTATAAATGCATTTATAGAGACACCTTGTTTTGGAAACTATTTTTTAGAAGAGATTTTGGATTGAGCCCCTAAAAAAGAGACCTCTCTATGAATGCTTTTTGTAGTAGTGATAGGCCACTATTTAATTCTTGAAAACAGAAAATTTGGAGGCATACTCTCATTCACGCTCCTCTAGTCCATAGTCCCTTGTTCCAGTCCTTCAGATATAATCATACGATCATGATTTATACACGGTACAAGGAAAGGACCCAATTTATGTATAACTACTAGCAAGTACTCCCTCTGTAAAACAGAAAGCAATTATGGGATCCGTGCCAATCAAACTAACTTAAATTTGATCATATTTATAGTAAATAGTATTAGCATTTATGTCTTCAAATAAATTTATTATGAAAAAACATTCTGTAACTAATTTTATGATACTTATTTTGTGTCATGAAAGTTGGTATTTTTTAATATAAATTTAGTCAAAGTTTAAATTGTTGAACTCATTGAAAAGCGAAACATACATTCCTTTATGGACGGCCTCCTAAAGCATGTGTAAAACGCCAAATGGTCTTTTTTTTTGGGTCCATTTGTCCATGAAAAGAAGAGTTTTGCATGTTAGCACGTTATGTTGAAGAAACATGCATGTAATCATGCTGTAATGTGACGCCATCTCGTATCCAAGCATCATTGCACTGTCCAGCGGGCAGCGGTATATAGGTAGATCGATCTAATCTTCTTTGTTTTATAATTACTGTGCTTTTATTGTTTCTAACTCCATGTTCATGTTTATACTATATATTTATGTCATTGTGTTATCCTAAACGCTAAAAAATAAACAGTCAGCCACCCTCTGTTTAGAGTTTAGACGGTTTAGACGACCGACAAGATGGTATAAACGGTTTGCACTGTAGTAGTAAATATACATGTAAAATGATATTTTTATATAAAATTTTAAATATAATTTAAAGCATGAACATAGTTACACAATTTAATATATAGATAATAAACAATTGGAAAATTCCTTTCTACACACGCTACCCGCTCCTAGCCGTACGCGGTCTACCCGTCCCATCGCGCCACCAACGAGCTACGTTTGCTCTTAGCGGGTCAAGAAGGAAGAGCAGGAGAGGCTGCTGAAGGCGAAGAAGAAGAGGATGATGATGATGAGGACTCAGAAGAGGGATATGTAAGTTCCGATGATCCTTTTCCACGTGAAGCCAGAAGGAGGCAAACGGAGAAAGATTTAGACAAGGATTTTAACCCAAACGAGGAGGTAGGGATAAAGCCTTAGCTTGTAAATTTTGTTAAAACTTTGGCTATGTTACCTCTGCTAACACTTTGACCTGTCGTATATACAGGTCCCTCCTGAAACTCAGAAAAGACGACGTCGATGTCCGCGACATCTCGTCGGACAAGACGGAGTAGAGGAAAGGAGAGCAGAGGCAACAGCCACAGAGACAGACATTAAGGCCTTTGCTCCACAACCTCAAGACACAACCACGAACACGACTACCAAGCCAAAGAGGAAACGAGGGGATAGAAAAGCAAACCAATATCTAGATAAGGCATGCTATGTAATAACGGAGGTCGGGTCAGCATGGGAGATCCTTGAGCCGAAGGAATTCAGAGGACGATTCTGTAATGTGATCGGGCCCTAATAAGAGATAAATTGAACCCAGCAATCCCTAACTAGAAAGAGGTACTAGAGAAGAAAAAGGATGAACTATGGGATAAGCAGTTGAAGCTCAATTTTAGATTTCCGGAGGGTAAGCGAGAACTAATAAAAAAATGCTTTTAAGATCATGGGAGAGTCATTCCGACGTTGGAGGTCGGAGCTCAACAAGAAGTATATTCAAAATGGGCTAACTCCCTTCAACGAGTTCGGCAATATAACTCCTAGTCAATGGGAGGAGCTCGTGACTCAGAAGACTTCATCGGAGGCATTGGAGCTCAGTGTCTGTAACACCGAGCTAGCGAAGAGGAACAAACACCATCATCATCTAGGCCCCGATGGCTACTATGCTAAGGAAGAGCAGTTTAGGAAGACAGATAAAGAGGCCGCAGTTTCTGGGAATATCGATGTGAAGAATTTGAAGGTACGCTCAAGGAATTGAATATATGCGAGGAGAACAGAATCATCCGGCGGTAATCTTAAGTTTGATAAGCCGGAGACCCAAGAGAAAGTATAAAGGATATTAAAATATGCTGAAGACAAAGAGAATGGCTCATTCAATCCTTCCAGAGAGAGGGACGAGCTTAGCCTTGGCTTGGGAAACAACGAGCACATAGGCCACATCAGGGGGCTAGAGAAAAGGATGACCTGGAAGCACGGAATCGAAGAGGACAGACACATGTACAAGAAATATGGAAAAGACCGGGAGGCTAATCTTGAGCTCCAAGTGAAGGCTCTAGTTGTGAAGGCGCTGGAGGAGCAAGGACTGTCTACGGAGTTTTATAATTTTTTGGGGTCTACACAACGATCGATTCGGTCATTGATCTCCATTTGAGGTCGTTTGAAAAATTCAAATTTCAAATGTGAGGAATTTCAAACGTAACTTTCCTTGAATAGATGATTTCAAATAAAAAATTTGTCAACTATAAATTTGTACAACTTTTCGAGATCTACAACTTTCGTTTTGATCATTTCTTCATCCGAGGCCGTTTGAAAATTTTGAAGTTTAGAGTTGAGAAATTTAAATGTAATTTTTCTTAGATAGATGATTTCAAATAAAAAAGTTGTCAACTAGAAAGTTGTACGATGTTTTAAGATATACAACTTTTATTTTAGTCGTTTCTCCATTAAAGATTGTTTGAAAAATCCAAATTTCAATACTTAATTTTACTATTGGGCGTCCACTTTTAGAGGCGGTTCTAGATCCAGCCATCTCTATAAATTGATTTATAGAGGCGGCTGGATCTAAAGCCATCCTACAAGTAGGGGTTATTTGTAGGGCGGCTGAAAATAACAGCTAACTTTACAAATGCATTTATTGACACACCTTGTTTTGGGAACTATTTTTTAGAAGAGATTTTGGATTGAGCCGCCACTAAAAAGGAGACCTCTCTATGAATGCTTTTTGTAGTAGTGATATGCCACTATTTAATTCTTGAAAACAGAAAATTTGGAGGCATACTCTCATTCACACTTCTCTAGTCCATAGTCCCTTGTTCCAGTCCTTCAGATATAATAATAGGATCATGATTTATACACGGTACAAGAAAAGGACCCAATTTATGTATAACTACTAGCAAGTACTCCCTTTGTCAAAAAGCAAAGTAATTATGGGATCCGTGCCAATCAAACTAACTTAAATTTGATCATATTTATAGGAAATAGTATTAGCATTTATGTCTTCAAATAAATTTATTATGGAAAAACATTCTGTAACTAATTTTATGATACTTATTTTGTGCCATGAAAGTTGATACTTTTTAATATAAATTTAGTCAAAGTTTAAATTGTTTAACTCATTGAAAAGAGAAACACACATTCCTTTATGGACGGCCTCCTAAAGCATGTGTAAAACGTCAAATGGTCTTTTTTTGGGGTCCATTTGTCCATGAAAAGAAGTGTTTTGCATGTTAGCACGTTACGTTGAAGAAACATGCATGTAATCATGCTGTAATGTGACGCCATCTCGTATCCAATCATCATTGCACTGTCCAGCGGGCAGCGGTATATAGGTAGATCGATCTAATCTTCTTTGTTTTATAATTACTGTGCTTTTATTGTTTCTAACTCCATGTTCATGTTTTTACTGTATATTTTATGTCATTGTGTTATCCTAAACGCTAAAAACTAAACAGTCAGCCACCCTCTGCTTAGAGTTTAGACGACCGACGAGATGGTATAAACGGTTTGCACTGTAGTAGTAAATATACAAGTAAAATGATATTTTTATATAAAATTTTAAATATAATTTAAATCATGAACATAGTTACACAATTTGATATAGATAATAAACAATTGGAAAATTCCTTTCTACACGCGCTACCCGCTCCTAGCCGTATGCGGTCTACCCTTCCCATCGCGCCACCAACGAGCCACGTTCTGCTCTTAGCGGGTCAAGAATTAGTAGACCCGATAGAGAATATACGGCTGGGGCTGGCTGGCTGGCCAGCCCCCTTACATAGATACTATTTACATGAACCAGTCAAGCAGTACTTCTCTCTCACATAAACGAACCAGCAATAATACGAACCAGCCAACCCAACAGGCTGACGGTTCCCAGAGCCGTCCGATTTTTATGCCGATACGATCTAGATATTTCAACAGCGCCCCCCCACACTCGCGTCCGCGCCCCTCCCCTCCTCCGATGGCGGCGGCGGCGGGCTCCCACCACCACCGACGGCCCTGGCGGCGCGCATGACCCGCGGGAACGGCGGCCCCACCCGCGCTCTCCATCTACCATGTGCAGCGGTGTCCCTCCACCTTCCTGGCGTCGACGGCGGCCCCTCCCGAGGCGGAGGCAGCGGGCCCTCCACCCTTCTCGATGCTCCGGCGAGGCTCGGCAAGGGCTCCCCCAGCGGATCCGGCCCCGACGTCTGCTTCTCTCCCCTGTCGGAGCCGGCTGCAACGCCCCTCTCTCCCCCACGCCGGTGGCGGCGCGCGGCAGGGCCCCTCCCATGTCCGAGCCCCCTCAGATCCGGTAGGTAGCAGGTAGGAGGCCGAACTCCATCAGATCCCGGCGCCTCCTCCCTCCGGTGATGACTCTAAGGGCGGCGACGACCTGCTTCAATTCTGCTCTGATTGGTCTGATGGCTCCACAAATTGATTTTCTATGTTTCATTTGCTAAATTTCTAAGCTTCTGATTTGGATCTGATTCAATTATCTTTGGATTTTTATTACTGATGATTTGATTTCGGCATGTGAGTATTACATTAGTGTAATTTTGTTGAGAAAAAGTATATATACATACGGCCTTCTCACAAAAGTATGCACACATATTTTATTTAAAAAAATATGAATACATACTCTCGTTGTTTTGTATATCTCCATACGTGAATGTATGCGCATATACTCCGATCGTGATCGTGTGGTTTAATATGCACTTATACTATCTAAATCTTGGCATATGTATGCATACTCCATTCCAAAAAGTATGTATAAGTACTCCATTTCAAAAAGTATGTACATATACTCCATTCCAAAAAAATATGTATAAATACTCTATTCTAAAAATTATGTACAGATACTCCATTTTAAAAATTTGTATAAATACTATACTTTGAAGTATGTACACGTACTGCAATGGCCCCGTTTGGCTGGCAGAATTTTGACTGAAACTGACTGAAAACACTGTTCTGGCTGAATTGTTGTGAGAGAAAAATATTATTCCGACTGAAAAAAGAAGTCGAACAAACCGAATATGGGATAAGCCGAACGGGATGCTGTACCCATTTTTTCTCGTTGGCATTCAAAATTCAAATGCGCCGTGCATAAACCCGTCTCTTCCCTATTGGATCTCTGACGTAGCCGCTGGGAGGTAGGAGTACATACACGCGTGGGTAGGGAAAACTCACCCATAAACAATTATACATAGAGTGACACATATAATTATATAGATATCGTTTAATATCACCAAAATTTTCCCACCACACATGCGAGCCCAATTTCACCCACCAAAAAGTTCGCCAAGCACCCAAACTTCCATGGTTTATCACCTAAACGATAGTTTAAATGCATGTTTTGGCGTTTACACTCGTCTAGACACCATTTAATGCTATTGTTTAAACGGTTTTAATTTTTGACCAGTTTGGCCGTTTAGACGTGTCTAGCATTTAATTCAATGACTAGGGCCTAAACCGAACGTGAACCCATTGTTTAGCGTTTAAACGCGTGTAGACGTGCTGCCCAAGATCAGCACCCTGACCTGAACAACATGGAGCAGCTTGATAGTACACCGACGAGACGTAGCAAGATCCGAGGAGCGAGGAGTCCTCGGCGTCGCTGGCGATGTCCGAGCACCGAGGAGCGAGGAGTCCCCGGCGTCGCTGGCGATGTCCGAGTACCGAGGAGTCCTCGGCGCCGCTGGTGATGTCTGAGCACCGAAGAGCGAGGAGTCCCCAGCGTCGCTGGCGATGTCCGAGCACCGAAGAGCGAGGAGTCCCCGGCGTCGCTGGCGATGTCTGAGCACCGAGGAGTCCCCGGCGTAGCTAGCGACGTCCGTGCGGTGAAGTGTGCCCACTTAGTTCTCGAGCACGAAGAATCTGAGCGCCGAGGTGTAACCGGCATATTTGGCGATGAAGCACGAGCGACGAACAGTCTGGTCAACTGGTCGGTGGCGAAGTGAGCATTGAGTAGAAGCGACCGGCGGACAGTCCGATCAACTGGTCGGCGACGGAGTCCATGAACCAAGCGGTCCGACCAGTTGATCGGTGAAGAAGTCCGAGCACCAGGTGGTCCGATCACCTGGACGATGATCCTGCAATACAAATATGTAGAACGGGTAGTACATGATGTAAAAATATATGAACTCCGGAGAAAAAATAGCGTATGTAGCTCGGCGATCAGTTGGAGCGAAGATGTATTTATATTTAATATAAACCGCCCGGCCAGTTAGTGTGCAGCTGAGTCTCCAGCCCTAGCTAGCCCATAGTCCATAACATCGAGCGCGGAGCTCGTGTACGTGTAGGAGGAACATGTGTCGCTAAGGAGCCGCTGCCGACCACCCATAACACAGAGGATAGACGCTCGTGCACATGTAGGGAGAAGCCATAGATAGGGCCGTCTCTGGAGGCGTTCGAGCATCAACATGACTGTTTAGGGGTTTGAAAATCGTTTGTAGAGCAAACATGGAGAAAACAGCTCGGAGAAACATTATGGCGATATACGAAGATTGGAGAATATTTAGAAGAATATTAAAGCGTGACTTAGCTTTAGACAGAAAGTCTAGTCGGCGACGTATGACGTTATCTGGTTAGCGTTGATGGCGAGCTCTGGCGGGCGGTGAGTTATTGGTGAAGGCGACCTCGGAGGTGGTTCCAAGATCGGATCTGTTGTCGCGGGGGCTGGTGTAGCCAGCGATGAATTGTCGTCATGGACCGGCATGGATCTCCACGAGATTGATGACGAGAACGCGCTATTGATTTGAGGTCCATCTGGCTCGCCATGGATCAAGCGCACACCCCTACCTGGCGCGCCAACTGTCGACAAAAGATGCTCGGCAGTCCACCGAGGGGTATCCCACAATGGTAGATTTGTCGTAGAGGTGAGCGAGATCAGAAGCGAGATGGTAATATAAGCACCAAGACACAAGATTTAGACATGTTCGGCCGTCAGTATGACGTAATACCTACATCATGTGTTCTGATGTATTGTATTGAGATATCGAGTAAGGCACCCCTGCCTCTCCTTATATACTCTGGAGGGGTAGGATTACAAGGAAAGTATCATATTTGGTACTATATAATAGCTTGCGGTGCACGTCGAGCAGCGCCGTGCACGCCTTGATCTTGTGGGCTGGGTCACCTCTGATGATGTGGCCCATATCTTGTCTTGCGGATACCGGGGGCCGTACCCCCACGGTGGCGCACCCGCGGGGCTTGACAAGGCACGAATGTGTGCCACCCACCACATCCTCGCAGAGTATGGCAACATGTCGAGCGACTGTGTCCTCTTCATCCTCGATGAGATGCGAAACAAGTCTGCCAAGGACGGACACACCACAACTGGGGAGGGCATGGAGTGGGGTGTCCTCTTCGGCTTCGGCCCCGGCCTCACCGTCGAGACCATCGTTCTTCACAGCGTTCCCATCACCACAGTGCACACCGCATGACCCTTGTGCATGTAGCTCCGCGTGACGCGTGTGCATGTCGTGGCATTTCACCTCTACACTTTACAGTTTATTTTGATTTCTCACACAAATAATGTACTGCTTCCATGTGTTTTGTGTGCTTGCAGTTTGTCTTTACGAATAACTATATAGGTGAATTTCCTATGCGTTGCTGAGGAGATCTGTACTAGTGTTAAATGAATAAAGCATGTACAAGTCAATAAAGTGCAGTGGTTATAATAATTTTTATTAATGCATATGGTGGTAATGTTATACTAGTTATTGTGAAACAGACAATCATCGGTGTTTTAAATGGCGGGCTAAGATATTTCGCAGGGGCTTTCTCTAAAAAGTATAAAAAAATATCACTAACCCAAAACTCACCTTCACTGTCAGTTCAAAACCCCCAAGGATGGAGTAGCTTCAGATCTTAATGGGTATGTGAGAAATGTGCTTCTCGGTGTGCTCGTGAAGGTGACAGATTCAATGTCCCTCTATTCATGTGGCGTGAGCTGAGGATTGCCATGGAGGATGGGAGAAAGAGGCTGCCCTATGCCCCTTATCTCATGTTTGTGATTGAGAGGGTCACCGGCCACCAGTTTGACAAGGACGGTCTCCACACTGTCTACAAGATTGAGAAGACCAAATCCGCAGGAGCTAGCAGGGCCATGAGACACTCTCCTTCAGTTGAGGATATGCCCGAGTCATCTCGCTCTAGGTCTAGCAAGGGCAAGAAGATGAAGAAGTTTGAAAAATGGATTAAGGCCATTTTTACTACTTGCACCTATGCAGCGAGGACCACCTATGAGGACCGGTTGAAGAACCGAGAGGCCAACCAGGAGGTTAGAGAGCGTGCAGGGCTGCCACCCCTTCCTCCAGCTCGTTCACCGCCGAGGTTTCATGACCTTCCTAGCCTCTCCGACACCGATACAAATGAGGAGGAGGAGGAGCAGCAGGACGATGACGAGGACTTGGACGTATGGGGTGACACGACGATTGCGGTGGTTCAGCGTCATGCCGCCAGACGCTCCACCCGCTCTACCCGCTTCACTTCCACTACTAACCGCCAAGGACAAGCAAGGATTGACTCCAACGACGATGATGATGGCAATGGTGGTGGGACTGCTCGTGGAGGTGATGGCATCGATTGGGAGAATATTGGGCATGATGATGATGAGTAGGAGTGAGTTGGTTGTTTTCTCTTATTTTCTTCTCTTTTTGGTGTTTTATGCCAAAGGGGGAGAAAGTTAGAGAGGTCAACTTTTCGATGCCATGGTGATCGCTGCAGGCCTCATGTCTCATTAGATGAAAGTTAGTTGGTTAGGTGTGAGTTTGAGAGCCGCTCAAAACTCTATTTGTGTAATATTTGCTACCTAAGTACTCTATATGTATTGGATGTGGACATGTATCATTTCTGTGATGTAGCTTGTTATATATTCGTGCTAGGATGATCTTTTATTTTTATATAATCTGTTGTGTGGTGCTTGTGCTGATCTATGCTATTGCAGTAAGTACGGCAATGCCGCACCATTGGCCCAGTAGTGCCGCTCTGCGGCAGTGCTGTGGCTAAGGAGCGGCATTGCTACACCCAGCTGTTACAACAAACTCTTATGTGCATAAACTGTCATTTGCATCACGATCATATACTTGACACAGTGTGCAGCACCCCATAGGAGCATGGATGTAGGGTGGGCACCATCACTTTCACTAAAAGTGTGAATCTTGGCTTATTATGCCAAATTTGAGAATTCAATTCCCATTCACACATTTAGGGGGAGGCTCTACACTCATAGCTCAAAAAATCTCAGTTGTATGTCATATCTTTGGTAAGCTCTAATTGGGTTGTCATCAATCACCAAAAAAGAGGAGATTGAAAGTGCAATCAAGCTCTATTTGTGGGTTTTGGTGATAATGACCACACAATTAGAGAACTAATGAGATTTATCGAGATGACAAGTAGGGAATTTACGATTGAGGATGTTATACGAAATGAAGGAGCCCCCAATCACAAATGTTGATGGCTTCAAACTCAAAAGAGATTTAAATCCTTTTATATTTTGAATTTGAGTATAGGAATATCGTACTATAAAGGGGGACACAATAAACTTGCTAAAATATGCAACCAAGTGCTCAATCTTATACACATACATCCTCAGTTGCTCAGCCAAGATAGCTAGCTCAACCTATTTCTATTCCTTGTTGCCTAGCATGGTGCGGTAGTGCCACACCTGAAGCACGGCTATGCCGCATCACGACACTGCCTCAGATAAGCCGCGGCGCTGCCGCAACTTATCTGACTGTTGGGACCTGGGAGGTATTTATACCTCTTCTCTTCCCTCACAACGGTCTTCTTCCTCTGACCGTTCAGTTCGACCAGACAAGCTCTTAGCTCATTCTTTCTCTTCTCCATTGGTGACCTTGAGCTTCCAAGCATTCCTTTGTGATTTCCCAATCAATCCTTGAGAGAAAAGGCTCTAAAACTCGATTAGAGAGCAGATCCATTGATTCCCAAAGCCTAAGAGCACTTGGTTCACGTTTTAGCTGGTGGATTGTGTTTGTTACTCTTGGAGCTTGCTCCTAGCTGGCTAGAGCGTCACCCGTGGAGCTTACCAACGTGTATGGGAGCCCCGGGAGGTTTGTAACCATCTCTTAAAGCTAGTAAACTCACCCCTCATCTCAAGAGTTAACTCTCTTGACTTGAGAACGAGGAATGGTTGTAAAGCCCTAAGTCTTAGTGGCTAACCTCAACAACGTGGACTTAGGCAAGCCCTGGTGGTGAGCTGAACCATGGGATAAATCTTTGTGTCACCGTGTGCTTGCTCTATATTCTTGTGATTCATATTATTGTTGAGGTGATTTTTAGGGTTTAAAGACGACCTACTTGTATACACTACTTCTAGCTATCGATCTGTGGACTTCATACTTGCAGGAACCTCAGTAATTTCTCCGATCTAAGTTTTCATACACAGATTTTGAATTGTGTCTCGAAGTTGTCTGTAGGTGCGGCAGTGTCGCTGTTCTGGCCCGGCAGTGCCGCAAACTCCGAGCGATAGTGATGTGGGTGGGATTTGACATTTGGTTAAGTTTTATTTTAACATGCCTATTCACCCCCCTATAGGCTAGCCAGAGATCATACAAAAAGGTCGATGAGCAAATTATCATCAAAATTGACTCCGCAGATGTTCCAATCAAAGAAATTGAAGGACCGATTGTTATTAGCAATCTGGACCAATCTGATCAGAAGAAAACATCCAAGGTCATTGTTGCTACTGATCATGAGGCTCGGAATAATTCATCGGCTCTAGCGAACTCCCAACCAACATGGTGCCCTTTAGGTTTGTCGAGAGCACAAAGGCACAAACTCCTGCGTTCTTGATGCAAGAAGCTCAAGCAAGAGGAGTTAGCAAAGTTTGGGGAAGAATAATTCAACAAGATCCACCAAATTTCTCCTCAAACAAGCAAAAAGGGAGAAAAGACGGCCAATTCATACCCTGTTGGCACTGTCAAATCGGCTAGGCCGGTTCAGGAACCGGCCAGTACGGTTTCCCTGGCCACCAACACTGCCAAACTGGCTAGGACGGTTCCTCTAGTCCTAGCAGCCCCCAATGCATCTTTGGATGATTCGGCCACTGCAATTGATGCTATTGTTCCAATAAATTTTGAGGTGTCCCACAACAACAAAGAAGATAAGTTGGTGGATCATGAAGTGTCTCCGGTCAGACCAGAGAGTGATATGGATTATTCATCTTCCAACTACTACTTTGTGGGCAACGATGAGAAGATTGCTCAATTTGGCTTTGTACCTTAGATTGCTATATTTCAGAAGCCAGAAGACTCCGTGAATCACCTCAAGCCACTGCATGTGAAGGGCTGCATTAATGGCGAACTGATCAACAACATGTTGGTGGATAGCGGAGATTATAAGAAGCTTGGTGGAATTGATGAGGAGCTGATCAAGACCAAAAGGACGATCAAAGGTGTTGGAGGAAATTCTATTTCAGCCCCTTGATGAAGCTTACTATCAGGAGCAAAATGTTGGCCACAGTCTTCTTCGTTGCAGAGGTGCAAGGGAGCTACAGTTTGATTCTTGGACGCGAATGGATTCATGGCAATCGATGTGTTCCTTCTAGCTTGCACCAGTTCCTCATTCAGTGGGTGAATAATGAAGTCGAGATCGTCCATGCAGACTCATCGGCCTATGCCACGGTCGATGCCCCTTTGCTTGGGGGCATGATGATATGATTTGCTTGTCAGGGAGGGACCTTGTTGGTTTTGAGTCACTAGAGGAGGCTTTGTTCCCGTTTTTCTAGAGCTGATTGATGATCGGCTCCATATAATCATGTTGTGTAAATTCTATTTGGATAGGGCTTCACGTCGGCCAACCCATGTGGAGAATAGTTGAGATTGGGATTGGCACTAGCCCATGGCCGACGTTTGTATGTCAAGAGTCAGAAGCCAATTATAAAGTTAATCATGCTTCTCAAGGAGTATCTATCAACACCACCGGTTCTTCGTGCATTTAGGAGAGGATCTCCATTCACATCATATATTATTGCCAAAGAGGTTGTATCGGTGTTATGCTGTCTTGATGCTGAGATGAGCATGTTCTAGCTTTTGTTGATTCTTTACTGATTGTGCAGCAAGTCACATGATGGTTCCAATGCTTAGAAGGGTCACTATATATTTATTTTGACAAGTGCCTTGATATCATCAAGCAATTTGCCGAATTTCAAATTTGGCATATTCCGAGGCATGAGAATCACAAAGCTAACATGTGGGCTCAACAAGCATCAGGTTATAACGTCGGTGGGCGGAATTTTCACATCAAAAGAGAGCCGATGCGCCGCATTGCTATTCTCGAGCACGCAAAATCGCCAACCGGCCGTTCCGGTTCTGCATTCCTCTAATGATGAACCGACCAAAGCCGGTTCCGAAAACCGCCAAGCCGGTTTGCTCATGATATTTTTTTCCCCAAATCGGCTTAAAATATTCCATGTTGATGCTAAAGCCGATTCAAGTGATTGGGGGCTCCCATTGTTGCATATTTATGTGATCCAAGTATTAAAGTTGATAAGAATGTTTGGCGGAGTGCTTTCAAATTTATTTTGTACAATGGTGAATTATATAGGAGAACTGCCAAAGATATGTAGCTTAAATGCTTGGATGATGATTAGGCTAGAGTGGCCGTGGGAGAAGTCCATGGAGGTGTTTATTGTACACATCAATCGGCTCCGAAGATGAAGTGGTGCTCGAAAATTCATACATGCTAGAGACATTGTAAGGTGAACGTCTTCCTAGAGCAATTAACGGAAGGTATTTGAAGAAATACTTTCCAATGTCTGGCGAGAAGCTTGAGAGCTATCTAGGCAATGGTCGATGCATGTATCGCCCTTAGAGCAAATATGGCCGATATATACATCGCCCTTAGTCGCTAGATAGCCGATGAGCTGGACATCGTTGCTATTTAGTTTCTTGTGTTTTCAGGTTCACCTAAAGCTTCACCTAAAAATAGGGGTACATATGTTGACGACTAAAATTGGCCTGAAAGCATGAGATAGTTTTTAGGAAATATTTCTGGGCTTAATATTGTCACAAATATATATTTGGAATATTGTGCAAACATTTGGAGAAAGAAATGAGAAAAATAGGTGCTATCATCCAGTGGAACCGGCCTGGCCGGTCTGGGAACCAGCCAGGCCGGCAGGCCGCTCCTGCTGCGCCTTTGCCGAACCAGCCAGGCCTGCTACTGGTCATGGCCGGGCCTTTGGCCTGATTGGCCTGGCCGGCTGGGGCCCCCTGCTGGCTGCTAACTCCTGCTGCATGCCGCTGCTTCGCTGGCTGCTTTGTTGCACGCCGCTACCCTGTTGCATGCCTGCATGCTGCTGTTCTGCTGGACGCACGCTGGTGCATAAGTCCTGCCCTGTTATTTGATACTGCTTGCTGGTGCCTGCCGTGCGCTGATGTCCTGCTGCTGCCACATGCCAGCGTCCCCTCCCCTGCAGGATCGGCCAAGTTGGATGGCCGTCGCTGCTGCTTGCCTATTAGCCAACCTGCTCTGTGCGCCATGCAGCCCGGGCCGGATTGCCTGTGGACTAGTCAGTTTGGTTTCCCATCGGGCTAGGCCGGTTTGACTGTATGAATTCGATCTAAACTCTTATTTAATCGGGATTTGGACATATTTTTACATAGAAAACTTGGAGATTACGATTTGAAGTTGTTTCCTTTTCGGATAAGACCACCCCCTCTATATATATGAGTGGATCATGACCGATTGAAGGATCCAACACTCAATCGTCAAAAAATCATCTACTACCTCTCTCTACCTTCTTTTCATATCTATCTCTTCTCCTCGTTCTTCATCGGCGTTGCATGGACGGTGGATCGACGACGGTGAAGCTCTAGAGCGGCCAGGCCGGCTAGAGCAACCCATAGCCGCTGCATGCCCCAACGGGGTCCCTCCCAGGCGTGTGGGGTTTCGGGTCTCAAGAGACCTCGCCGGCATGTCTTGCGTATCGCGCTCCTGGCGAGGCTCCTCCGGCGACGTCGTATTGCGCTCATCACTGGAGGCACAAGGTCTAGGTGTGGACATCCCCTAGGCACCGGCCGATCCAAAAATCGGCTAGGCCCTACATCGAACGATATAGCTCCTTATCGAGTGTGTGACCTAATTAAACGTCAACAGAGCACTACACAGTGGTACTGGTTATTGACAAACATGTGGAAACAAACAAAGTGCAAATACGTCAACCATCAGGGTTCGCATTTTGGAGCCAACCTAGCTAGGGCCTGCCAGGGACAGTCGTTTGCTGGAACTTGGAACTTGGAAGATATTCTATATAAATTATTTTAATGCATTAAATATTATCTTCTTATAATTGATGTGTATTTATAAGATTGTATGTATACGTATATAGTAAAATATCTTGAGAAAGCGGATTAAGCTAGACCTGGGCCAAAAAAAAAAAACTCTGGAACGGCGCCTCTGAACCTAACTAATGGAGCTCTGCTTGTTTTGCGTTTGGCTGGTACCTGATGAACCTTGCGAGGCTTATTCCACCAAAATAAATAAATAAATAAACTTGCGGAGCTTGTTGCAGATGTGGGCTGGTACCTGATGAACCTTGCGAGGCTTGTTGCAGATGTGGCTTTTTGCGGCCCCTTTATTGTTTGATTGAGTTTTTAGATAATGGAAAATTTTCAGCTTCAGGAAGAAGAAGAATCAGTTCAAATTTATTACAGCAGCACACCCACAATTAAATCTTATTATTATTATAGGTTCAGAACTAAAGTTTAAGACGATAAATGAAGGACCATCCATTCGATGCGAATAGCTCCATGGCTCTCGATTCTAGTAGCTCGTAAGCATCACGAATCTGCTCCTTGCCGTCATCCGAGCGCTGCAATAGAGCCCAAAACACATACATGAAATGCGTTCAACTTATTTCTAGCTTTCAAAACTTATGTTTTATTTCTAGCTATCAAAATTTATGTCAAAATTATTGCTTGCATTCTAGCATGTGACTAGCTCATCTCACGGAGCTACGGTACCACTGTGTATAGGTGGGGCAGACGTTCCGAGGCTTTCTCAATCTGCATGAGAAAATCTTCGTCTTAAGCTAGAATATCGGAGGCTGTTTAGCCACCATATTCCTGGCGAAACCCTATTTTGAGCTCAGCTAGCTATAGGGCCCACCCGGCCGGACTGTCGTTTGTTGGGACTCGATCGGTAACTCGGATGTTTGGACTTTGGAACTTTGGAAGCATCGACGTCCATTCATGCGATGACTCATGCATCACTAGCATCAGACATCCAACCATCCACCAAAAAACGTCGTCACGGATCTTAACATCGTATCGAATATCGATGCTATGCATGGCGACAACACGTCAACATAGCATGTCCTTCTCACGCTTCATGTATGCGCAGTCCCTCGTTTTCCAGAAAAAAAATGTGATTGACGAAGGAATTGATAACCGTCAGAACTAGACAAAAAGATATTTAGTTTTTTCTCGTGAAAAATACTTTTTTTCGAATGCGCAAAAGATTTGCGAATCTTTATAATTAAGGTGTAGAAATGTGTTCGTGAAAAATACTTAGTTCGATCTACAGTAGCTGCACGCATGCTTAATTTGTTTCACATGATCTGTATGTCTCTTGTTCATCACGCACTCGTCTCTGCCTTCGTCGATCTGTTGGTGGCCTCCTCCTCCGGCGCCGACGAGGTGGCGAAGACGTGCGCCTTGAACTCGTCCATGCGCGCGGGGTCGAGCGACACGGACAGCTGCACCTCGCCGTCGCGCCTCCCGCCGACGAGCACGATCTCGCCGTCGTGGTTCATGGACACGAGCTCCACGCGGGCAGGGCGGCCGAACCCGAAGTCGGACGCCTCGTACACGCGGAACCACGGGCTGGCGGCCACGTTGCAGAGGCGCGTGAAGGGGAGCCCCATCATCTTCTCGAGCCACCGCTCCGTTCCCGCCAGCGGCGCCGCCTCCATCTCCGCCACGGCCGCCTGGATCGCGCGCGACGCCGCCAGCAGCCCCCGCTCGGCGTCGAGCAGCAGGTCCCCGGCGTCCGCCGTCGCCAGCACGCCCTTGATGCAGTTGCCCAGGTAGCCGTCCCCCACCGGCGGGTCCAGGCGCGCGCGCAGGTCGGCGAGGAACACCAGGTACGTGTCGTCGCCGGCGACCAGGCCCTTGGACCGCACGAACGACGTCCAGCCCAGCGCCGCCAGCGCCACGAACGTCGACACCGGCTTCTTGTTTCTGCTGTGGGTGGTGGTGGTGCTGTTGCTGTTATTACTGCCGTCGGCGACGACGGCGTCGTCCTTGTCCTCGGCCGCGGCGAGCGCGTCGATGCGGCGCTTGAGCGCCCGGATGTCATCGCCGGAGAGGTAGAACGTCCGGCGCGCCAGGCGGAAGCGCTGGCTGAAGTCGTAGTCCGCCACGGTGCTGGCCTGCACGCACACACACAAGCAAGAGGTCCCGTGAGCCATTCCGTCACGACAGACAGACAACACACAAAAACCGTGCAGGTACTACTGCACACGTACACAAAAAGTTGTAAGCTTGGCACTGTACACGTACCACGGGCAGCTTGGGTGCGATCATCTTGAGCATCTGGCGCGCGGACTCGTCGCCGTTGGGGACGCGGATGGCCTCCCGACCGTAGTGCGGCGCGGGGAGGGACTTGGTGACGGGGGACCCCTCGCGGGCGGCGGACACCCAGGCGGCCATGAACCGCCACACGGCCTGGCCGTCAATGACGGCGTGGTGCACGGAGAGACCCAGCGCGAGTCCGCCGCCGCGGCCTGGGAGCCGCGTGGCCTGCACGGCCAGCACGGGCGCCGGGAGCACCTTGGTGGAGAGGTCCGGCACCAGCGCCAGGAACGCCGGGATGTCGTGCGCCTCGTCGCCCGCGAGCCGGCGCACGTCGAAGGTGTCGGTGTCGGTACCGTCGGCCTCGGCCTCGACGAAGGCCACGCCGGGGTCGTCGGCGCAGTCTACGACCACGTCCCCGGTGGCGGCCACGTACGCCAGTTTTCCGGCCAGCGGCAGGTACACCGCCAGCGTGGCGGCGAGGGAGCTCTTGAGGCGCGCCACCGCCGCAGTGAACTCGTGACCGTCGCCGTCAACGTCGCCCCCGGCGGGAAGCTCGTACAGGAACACCCGCTGGATGGGCGGCAGCACGACCCAGGGCGTGTCGAAGAAGGACAGCTTGACGACGACGGGGTCAGCGCCGGCTGTGGCGCCCTCCGCCGGCGCCGGCGTGATGCGGGACACGGACAGCACGCGCACCGCCGCGGCGGCGGCGGGTGGCGCGCCGCCTGTGGCGTTGGCGTTGGCCTCGCCCATCGGTGTCGGTCGCCGCCGAACGGTTGTTGCTAGCTAGCTAGCAGCCGTAGGGGAGAGGGGGGAGTGCTATCGGTTCGGCTCTTGGAGCACACGACGACGGGTGGATTGAAGCCGCGCCGACCGGTGTTTTCGAGGACGAGGAAGACGAGTTCAAGTGCGCTTTTGCGCCGGCTCGTCGTCTCTCTCGCGGGTAGCTCTATATAGTTCAAGTACAACGCTGGATCGATGCCGATTGGAGGACTGGACCGAGGTTTATGGCCCAAGCTAGCTAGGAAACCACCGTATCCGTATCGATCGCCATGTCTCGTTGGATTGGATTTGGATCTCACCACCATGCACTGAATTAATTTGAATTGAATTCGTAGCAAATCAGGCTCGAACTGGCCGGTAGATTAATCTCCGCGACCGGCCGGGCGTTATATACGTCAAGAAAACAAGTGATACTGCAAGCGTCTGTCTACGTAATCTATCAGTTGGGGTTGGGCTGGCCGGCCGCGGGCACGTTACGGATGCATGTGATGAACGAACGCCAAACGTAAGCAAAGTAGATGGATACGCGAACGCAGAGACATGTACACACACGTCGACAGTGTGAGCTCAGGTTGTACGTGGCACGTCTCTCTGGATCTCAGCTCCCGCTTTCTGTTAGCCGAACGGAACATACCACATGCTGGGCGTGGCCGGCCGGCCGCCTTGCGCTGCCGCTGCTACACGACACAGTGTGCCAGTTGCAGGAGAGAGGCAGAGAGCCAACGAGAGGCTCACGGACGGCGCGGTTGTTTGGAAGCTAGCTACGTATATACTAGTAGATTACCGGAGGAAAAACATCGTCGTCGACGACTTTATTTGCATTGATCGATGACAATGGCGGAGCAGAGGAACCAAGCAGAGAGGCCGGGAGCGACGCGAACGTCACGATCGACGGCGACGGCGTACAGGTCTCTCTCTCTCTCTCTCTCTCTCTCTCTCTCTCTCTCTCTCTCTATATATACACACACACACACACACACGCGTACACTGATGCTTGGGTAAGAGATGGCGTCACATGGTCGCATGCAACCGTACGGCCGTAGTAGGGACAGTACAAACACAACATGCATGTTTCTTCAGGGAAAAAAAAAACACATGCGGACTACAATACAATTACACATTTTACACACGTTCCACATGCGTACTAGGTGGGCGAAGGGCCCTGTAGTACTCAATATAAACTGGCCCTTTTATATGCGACGTGCGGATGAATAAAAAAGATGGTTGCTCGTACAACCGTGTAATAATTCATATATTATTATCTTACTAGCATAATAGCAAACGTACGTGTTCATGCGCTGCAAGTGACCCAGTGTCTTGAAATTGGATTATGTGTAATCGTTAGTCGTGACTTGTTCCAGCTCGTATGAGCGCGGGACCATGCATGAATCTAGGCCATATAGGGTCCTCGTTTCGCTGAAAAAATAAATCGAAATACTATTCCAGCTGATTTGTTGTGAGAGAAAAACATTATTCCGGCTAAAAAACAAGCTGAAAAGTACGGATTATAAGACAAGCGAACAGGATACGGAGGGCACGAGGACACAAGTGGCGACCTCGGAAACAGCGATGAGCAAACCTTTTCCCTGTTCCTATCTACGGAGTAGTTCTTATCCCATTCTCGCACATGGGTTTACATTCATCGCAGAGCTCGTATGTAAATTTTGAGTGTGTTTCCGGCTATTGAAGAGGCCGTGAGGAACTGGCTGGGCAATGTCGCGTACGTACATGTTCCTGCTAGGCACGACGAAGGAGGCCACCCCATTCTCTTGCCACTCACCAGTCACTACGTGCTCAGAGATGACGGCGAAAACACAAAGGTCATCGTCCGTCGACAATGATCAGGCGTTGTGTTATGTTCATGTTCTGCACTAACGCCAACGCCAACGCCATTATGGTTGAAGGATGGAAGTGGCCGAAGCGGTGCCAGACTATCAGGTGGAACGCGTTGCTGTTCAACCAGGATATGACGCTAGTGAGCATTAGCCTGCCGCTCGGCCATGGCCAAGCCATGGAGGTCAAGCCCTGCGTCGGTGAAGCAGTTAGTAGATAAACTGGTTGATCGATCTCGTGGGGAGACGGATTGACCGATGGTGTGGGTTGTGGGGTGGAGTAGACGAGCACATTCGATGGTCCTGATGCGTCACCGGGAATTGAGAAGGGCGGCATCGCAAGAATAGGGGTAAGCAGACGTCCAAATCGAATGTGTCGCGTGATTTAATATTAGTGACTTCAGAATAGGGTGGGACGCGAGGGCAATTTGGGAGATGAAAAGGCGAGACGAAAATACAAGGGTAATCTAAATTAGTAGTTGCCAATGCAAGTGACACGATACTCACCGGGAGGCACGTACGTCTGTATATGTTCATGTACGTATATGTTATGTTATGATTATATATATCAGCGCCTACAATCCAGAAGCAGATCGCACCACCACACAGAAAAATCCTGAACATAGCACAGCATTACTCCCTCCGATCCGATCCTTTCCGGCCGACGAGCGAGAGATGGCAGCCGGCGAGACAAGAAGCCGCACCATCCCCGACGGCCTGCCGCACTCGGACCCCGACGCCACGCAGGACCCGACCTGGCTCTGCGACTCCACCATGAAGACCTGCCTCCCGCACCTCAAGAGCCTGCTCGACCGCCTCAAACAGCGACGGCGCGGTGCCCCTGGTGACGTGCGACGTCGTGGCGGACAACGTCATGAGCTTTAGCTTGGACGCTGCCACCTGCCAAGGAGATGGGATGGGGGTGCCGTGCCTGCTCTTCTGGACGGCCTGTTCTACTTGCATATATGTGATCGATCGATCGATTAGAGCTGAGCATGCATGCTGCAGACGAAGCGCAGGTGACGAACGGGTACCTGGACACGCCGGTGGGGTGGGCGCGCGGGATGAGCGAGCACATGCGGCTCAGGGACTTCCGGAGCTTCATCTACACGATGCAGCGCGGCGACATCCCGCTCGAGGGACGCGACTTCATGATGCACGAGGTGTCGCGCACGAACGCCGCGGCCGCCGTCATCCTCAACACCTTCGATGAGCTCGAGCCAACGGCGCTGGACGCCATGCGCGGCATCCTGCTGCCGCCCGTCTACACCATCGGCCCGCTCGATCAGTCTCCTCCTCGAGCGGCTGGCCGCCGCCGTCCCTGACCCTGACCCTGACGTCGTCGTCGACGCAGATGCAGCAGCGCTCGGCACAATCCGCGCCAGCCTCTGGAAGGAAGACCACACCTGCCTGCGGTGGCTGGACGGCAGGGCGCCCAGGTCCGTGGTGTACGTGAAATGGTGAGTGATGTGTAAATGGATGAACCAGTAAACAAGCTAAATTAGAGGTAGGATAGCTAGGTAGAAGACCGAGCAATATCTTAAGTAACAAAGGTAAACTAATTGACTAGAAGGAATTCTTAATACTTCGAGACATAGCCCGCCTACAAACGAAGAGGGTTAAATCCAATGATTTAATAACTAGACCTATCGTAATGGAATACAGAGGATGGACAAGGCTGTCACCACTTGCTAACTATCACAATATATCCGGAGGTCTAGCCGTATCCACAGGTAATCTATAGCCTAAGCGCCACGTTTAATATATAAACTTACTACTTCAATCCGAGCTTTGATGAAATGAGATCAAAGCATCTTAACCAGACGATGGAACTGGTACTAACGAATGACTACTAAACAAAAGGTAACCTATGATACTAATGCTAAGAGCAAGCACCTAAGCTCACTATGAACAACAATGAACAAGTACTTGAACTAAACAAAGCAATAATACTAATAAAGTACTGAAAATGAAGTACTGAATAAAGTGAATGCTAAACGAAAGAATTACAAAAGAGCTATACCAGACTCAAAAGACTCTTCCAGACTCCGAAGAAGCTCCGCTCTAGCTCTATTCCACTCCTAAGCTACTACTCTAGAGCTACTCTAAACTAGAGAGCTTGGAGAAGCTTGGAATGCTTGAATGTGTATGGGCACTTCTCCACCGAGCACCACTACCTCTTTTATAGTGTGTAAAGGCAGTGGGGGTACTTATAGGCCATCAAGTAGGTCGGTTGGAGTGCCTTGGGCGTCGGAGGACGTCGTCTAGGGGCGTCGACCGACGTTGGATTCCACCGCCTCTTGATCGTAGGGCATTGGTTGCTCTCCAAATGGCGGTTGCATGGCAGATAAGTCAGTTGTTTGGGTAGAAAGGCGGTTTGAAGGTTAGTTGGAGCCCTCCAAGTGGATGACAGTGGCCCCATGGATCCAAGGCAACTCCATCTTGTCCATTGATCAAACCGACATTGAATCAACGATGGTGAAGCCTTGTGGAGCCTCTCCCATGGATCAGTGACGTGGCAGGGCCAAATGGGGAGTCGGGCGACACCACATGGCGTCGGTCGACGTGGCCATGTGGGCCCATGGCCCCCTACCACGTCTACTTGCCTCCTATGTTCATATTTTGCACCATTTTTATCAAATTTCCTGCGTACAAATAAATCTCCAAGTACAAGTGGAACTAGGTGAATTATAAAGAAAATTTGACACATGTGATGATGTTTTACCTTACTTTATCTTACTTTTGGGCGAAATGTTGATAATCAAAATGGGTGTTAGTGACCATCAACAGTAATCCAATAGTGATGCTGCATCTTGTGTTTTGGGCAACAGAACGATGTTAGCTTCGTTAATTAAAAATAGTCTTGCCGTTCGATGGCTGTAGAATCTCATTACCGCCCAAATCAAATCTTCTTTCACAATTGCGAACACCTTTTATAAAAGACTCCAATGAAGCCATCCGGACCCGATGCCTTTTCAGCTGGCATTCCCTTCACTACAGCCTTGATTTCCGGTTTTGTGAAAGGTGCATCCAAATCTTCAAGATCACGAGGGGCATATCCTAACTCGCTCCAATTAATAGCCCTTGATCGTAAGCTTGTTGATCCTAAGATATTTGAGAAGTGAGCCTGTGCTAGTATGGATTTATTTTCTTGTGAGACTACCAAGCCCGAATCTCTGTTGAGTACGCTGATATATAAGTTTTTTTCCTTCTTATGTTGGCATGCAGTTGGAAGAAACATGTATCTCCTTTACGAATCCACGTCAGTCGCGAGTGTTGGCGTGCTCCGCTTTTTGCATCGCTGCAAACCCAAGCGCCTTTGTCTTTAGATATTTTTTGAAATCGCATTCCTCTGATGTTAGATTTCTCACCTCTTGAGCCCTTTCAAGGTTCACCAAAGTTATGTTTATAATGACCCATGTAATCTTGTAGCCGGACAAAGATTTTCACCTCCAATTCTTCAGTGCCTTGGCCGTGCGCAGTAATTTGACATGAATGCGCAAAATATCATCATGTGCGTTTGCCACTTCATTCCATTCTTCTTGGACCATGTCACTGAAACCGGGCATGGACGCCCAATACGTCTCAAATCTGAATCCTCTATACAAATCTAGTGCGACGTCCCCTTGGAGAAAGAGAGCGCAGTGGTCAGAGCCGAGCGATACTAGAGCTTGAAGGTGGGTTCTTGGGAAAATTTCTAGCCAGTCTGTTGAGACGAACATGTGATCGATCTTGGTCATTGTGGGCGTTTGCTGATTGTTACACCAAGTGAATTTTTTCCCTTGGAGGTCAATCGGTGCTAGTTCCAGGTTGTCAATGGTGTATTTGAAGTTATTGAGCAGTGGACAAGTTTATGCGTGAATTGTTTTTGTCTTCAGCTCAATAGATTAGATTGAAATCCCCTAGTATTAGCCACGCTGGTGGGACTTGTTGCCTCAGGTCCATAATTTCTTGCATGAATAGAATTTTATCCGAGTCAGTTTGGGGCCGTATACACCGCTTATGGATCAAAGTTTGTTTTCTGCAAGCAAGGTAACTGTTGCAGAGACTGTGTTGGGCGTTATACATGTTTGCTGGACCCTGAAGAAGCGCTTTGAATTTGAGATAGCCTTTATGTAAACTTTGAAAAGCGGTGGAATGTCAAATCATAAGCCAAATGGCCTAATTTATTAAATAGATTTTAATTCCTCCAAATGAAAGGATACAAACGGCACCTAAATTAGATATTACGGAGATATATATGGTGAGTCGGAGATGCTCTAACCACCTTTGCAGTTAGCCGAAAAAAAACTTAACAGGTGAGTTTTTTTTCCTGCTAACTCGAAAGCTACTTGCACGCGTTAAACCTGTTAAGTTTCCCCGCCCCCGCTAATTGCGAAGCCGTTTCACAACTGGATTCAGGTTCTTTGCCGAGTGCCTGAGGCACTCGGCAAAGGCCTAATTGCACTCGGCAAAAAACACACGGTAAAAAATTAATCGGCAAAGACCTCTTAGCCGAGTGTCTTTTATCGGGCACTCGGCAAAGGCTTTGCCGAGAGTCCCGGTGGCACTCGGCAAAGAAAAGCGACCGTGACGGCGCCGAATCCGTTGACGGTGGCTTTGCCGAGTGCCAACCCTGCAGGCACTCGGCAAAGATTTTTATTTTTTTTAAAAATTCTTTGCCGAGTTCTTACTGGCCGACGCTCGGCAAAGTTTGATTTTTTTTTAAATTCTTTGCCGAGTGCCCTCTGACCGGCACTCGGCAAAGTTTGATTTTTTTTATAAAAAAAATTCTTTGCCGAGTGCCCTTTGGCCGGCACTCGGCAAAGTTTGATTTTTTTTTTTTAAAAAAAAATTCTTTGCCGAGCGCCCTCTGGAAGGCACTCGGCAAAGTTTGATTTTTTTTTAAAAAAAAAATTCTTTGCCGAGTGGCCTCTGGCAGGCACTCGGCAAAGTTTGAATTTTTTTTTTAAAAAAAAATCTGAAGCTCCCATGTTGCTCGCTTTACTCCTTGCTTTAACCTGCAAATGAACCAAACAGCACAAAAGAAAATAAGTAGCCAATAATGAACTAAAAGAAAATAAGTACCAAGTAATGAGCTTAAATAGATCTAACAATACCTAGGCTAACAAAAGCTCTAATTAGCATTTGAAAATCCACTAAGCTCCAAAACTATAAACTGCTAGCTCTTGAAACCAAACTGCAAGTACATGCAAAGCCATTTCAACTATTTCGTTCTGCCTTCACTGAAAAGCATGTACTGAAACTGAGGTAATTTTGCAATTACAGAGACAAGCTAACTACCGACACAACCTGAGAAGTGAGAAGCACAAGAACTGATGGACCAACACAACCTGAGAAGCACAAGAACTGATGGATTTGCACCTGTCCTCACCGAGTTCCAAAACCCAAATCCAAGCAAATGAAATAAAATAAGTTTCTGAACAGGCCATTTGACATTGCTAACAACCTTGCAAGTGAATCATACATATTCGAATCACATTGTTATATGGCAATAAAATAAGTTTAAATTTACCAAATGCAAGCAGTCAGTTCTTACTACTGACTTTATAGTTTACAGTCCTATCAATAACGTCTACTTTCAATGCAATTCAGAGGCAAGGATAATGCTTGTTTAGGTCACAGTTTGAGGAGATATCAGTCAAGATTTGTTGTCTTTGCAAACCTTGAAGGATTTTATAAAATGTACTCAGATCATGAAATCTATTCTTTATAATATTCAGGATGTAGCTAGCGACATTTCCTCATTTACAAATTGTGATGAAATTGATTATTTGGTACTCAACCAAAGTCTACACCCATTGAAAATATTATTTAAGATAATTGTCATGGTCATACCAAAATACAGAAAAAAAAATTCAAATCTGAATCCAATGAAAGACAAGGCAAGTTGTTGACCCAATATCATTTGAGAAATAACATTTAGTCTGATAATTGCTGGAACTAGTAATACCTGGACAAGAGAACTTACAAATTATAGCATAGCTATTGCTGATTGTTGTTGCTGAAAAGAAAAGAAAAGAGCAAAGCACTAAGCTTCTAAATCAAATAGAACAGAAATAAAAAATAAAAAGCATTCCCTACATGTAGAGTTATTTATGCAGAGTTATTTAGATAGGTATGCTAAATAAGAGAATGAGCAGCAGGCCATATTGCACATATGGTTAGGAAGTGCTTTTTTACTAGCATAAGAGACGTATGCACCATTGGAACAAACATGACATTTCAATTTTGGTACAAACAATAATACTGCTTTAGTAAAGTTTTTTAAATTGCGTAAAGTTTCAATAAGCAGTAAGACTTAAATACATGTTTCGCTTATGATAACATGCTGATCTTGTGAGTATCCTGGTTCCAGGTGAAGGCGATGAGTTTCCGATGACTCCGGCAGGACAAGCCAGCATTCCCGGTGAAGATCTGTTGCTGTGTGATGAATGACTTGATGAACTCACGAGGCAAGCATCGCCACCAAGACACGAGGGCGTTGATAAATAGCAAATCTATGAGTGTGGTAGGAGTCTTGCCTGCCTTGACTCGTTTCCATTGTTGCTAACGGAAATGTTAAAGTTAAACAACTAGTACATTGAAGCGTGTAAGAACACTGTACCACAGCCAATCTATAACGTCGAACAATGGTCGCTAAAACATAATATTAACGACCAACAATTGGTCGGTATACCACAACCAACATTGTAGAAATAGACAAACGATTTACCATGGTCAGGTAACAATGCTATCTTTGTGGTGTTTACTACAAATGTAAGCTATTCCCCAAACAAACATTGGATCTGCACACATTAAGAATAATACCTGATATATGGTCATTGCTGCCAGCTCTATCACAAAGCATACTGAAGCCCACTGCATCACCAAATCTATAAATAACCCAGAAAAAATATGGATGAAATGCTAGTGGATTTACCTGAACCAGTTTGCAACTCTGAACACCTGCAGAAACATCAGTACATGAACAAAAGCTGTAATTAAGATAAGAACTTATTACGACATTGCTGTAGTGAACATGTACAATATTTAATCCATTAGCAATCTCACCATAATAAATCTACTCTGTACATTTGCTTTCTGATAATCTGAAAGAGGCTTCTCAAACCTTATTATTATTCTATGGATTTTAATATATGCGATGGCATCTTGATGCGAGAAAAATACAAGCCATAGCTCTAGTCTTTTAAGCACAATTCTTTAAAATTATTGTGGCGGCAATAGTAGGAGAATCACCTGGATTTTAGGAGGACAAATGATTAAGGAGAATCACCAAAACTGAAGATCCATAGAAATACAAAGCTAATTAGTTACAAACCGGTAATGGTAGCGGGGAGAGTACAAACACAGCAACAGTTCACTGAGAGATGAACATTGCAGAGCTCTTCCTTTTTTTGTAATGTTTCGGATGAAGTAAGGAGTTGCGTAGATACATTGTGGCTGATAGATAGAACATGAACATATATCTTGTTCAATTTGTGTAGATTGCTGAATATATATTCTAGCATGCTTATGCTCACTTAACTCTTTACCAATATGTGCTTCTAATTTGGTTCATGGTGGCACCACAATAGTAGATTAATAACAGTACATAAGAAAACAGTTCCTGAACTTTGTACTTGTCGTGCTGATATCTATAATTGGAACTGATTTGTTAATTTACCCTGCAAGTGATTTGGATAGCTACATGTATTAACCAGATACTTTATTGCCTTTTTTAGATCTATATATGATGAACATCATCAAAAACATATATCTTGGCTGATTAAGCCGGGGTTAATCCCTAAATAAAATTCTAAAACATGCTTTTGGCCTGAATAATAAAAACAAATGACAGAGCTTGTATGCATCCCAACGACTTATAGTGGTTCGACATCATTAGCTGTTTGTGAACTGCGATTAGACGCACTCGTTAGTGCATAGCAGTAGAAACAGATCAGATCAGATCGAGGCACGCAAGCAGTATAGGCTAGTAGCATGATTAGATCGAAAAAAATAGAGGAGGTAACTGACATGTACGTTCTGGTTTAGGCGTGCGCAGAGGTCATCGTCGTTCAGCCTGGCGAGGTCGTCGCAGGACTCCATGGCGCGCTCGAGGTCCCGCTCATAAGCCGGCACTCCTTGCTGCTCTTGTCGGAGAGGTCGGCGCATGCGGCGGCCACGGCCCTCCTTTCTCGACGCTCTCGGCCGCAAGGCGGCGGGGCCGCCGGCGGCGTCATAACGGCTTCGGCTGGGCAAGGAGAGGAAATGGATGACGAATCAATAGCGACGCGGGCGGAGAGAGTCCCCGTGACTCGTTTACCTTGAGGAGGTCGATCGCGGCGATGGGTCAGTCGCGGAGGTCTCGAGCGCGTGCTCGGCGAGATGCGATTCGATGGTCGGGCGCGCCCGGTGGCTGGCGGCGCGAAGGCGGCCGTGGCACGCGCCTGGGACGGGGCGGCGCGCGCGCGCGGCGGGCGGGGCGGGCGCGGGCGCGGATGGTGGTTGGCTGTCTCGAGGTTTGACTGCCCGCCGGCGAAATCGGCTAAGTGCCCCACCCGCGCCCTTTGCCGAGCGCCGGATCAGGAGCCACTCGGCAAAGGAGTGCTCCGATCCGGCCGTCGGTAAATTTTTTATTTTTTTAATTCCTTTGCTGAGTGTCCCTGTGAAGCCACTCGGCAAAGAGAAAATTTCTAAAAAAAAATCCTCTTTGCCGAGTGTCATATTTTTGCACTCGATAAAGAGCCCCTTTGCCGAGTGTCATGTCCGACACTCGGCAAAGTTTTTTTATTTTTTTTGTTTTTGGCCTCTAAGTTTTTTGTGCAGCCCTTTTAAAGGATCAGGAACTCCTCCTTAGAATTTAGGGTCTTTTTGTCGCTTTTTAATATATTTAGTTACTTTATTTCGTTTACTTGAATTTTTTTGAAAAATATAAATCTGAACTGCACGTGGTACGAATAATGAAATTTAATGACTTGAAAAATGATAAGCATGTTACTGAGTATAGTGTGAGGCCGTATCTAGGAACGGACCCAAACTTTGGACATCTTGTTCACGAAATATGACCGCGAACTTGCGAGTGTTTTTAAATTTTATAAAAAACAAGCGAAGTCCGAAAATCATGAAACTTGTTAAGATGTCGTGATATCGTATGTGGAGGCTATGATAAAAATTTCAGAAGATTTCGTGTACGTTGTCACGTACGATGCTTACAAACCAGGACATCTCCATATGTGATATCAGATCTCACATGTAGAGATGTCCTGGTTTGTAAGCATCGTACGTAACAACGTACACGAAATCTTTTGAAATTTTTATCATAGCCTCCACATATGATATCACGCCATCTCAACAAGTTTCATGATTTTCGGACTTCGTTTACTTTTTATAGAATTTAAAAACACTTCACACGCAATTTCGCGGACATGTTTCGTGAACAAGATATCCGAAATTTCGGATCTGTTCCTGGATACGGCCTCTCACAACACTCACTAACATGACTATCAATTTTTGAATCATTAAATTCCATTATTCGTACTACGTGCAGTTAAAATTTCTATTTTTTGAAAAATTCAAGTAAACGAAATAAAGTAACTAAATATATTAAAAAGCCACAAAAAATCCTGAAATTGTAACTAGAAGTTCCTGGTGCTTTAAAAGAGCTGCAAAAAAAATTGGAGACAAAAAACAAAAAAACAAAAAAAACTTTGCCGAGTGCCGGGGCATGGCACTCGGCAAAGGGTGTCTTTGCCGAGTGACAGGCATAAGGCACTCGACAAAGAGGGTTTTAAATTTTTTTAAAAAAAAATTCCTCTTTGCCGAGTGCATCCATAGTAGCACTC
This sequence comes from Miscanthus lutarioriparius, assembly GCA_904845875.1. Classification (NCBI taxonomy): domain Eukaryota; kingdom Viridiplantae; phylum Streptophyta; class Magnoliopsida; order Poales; family Poaceae; genus Miscanthus; species Miscanthus lutarioriparius. The sequence continues at coordinate 116,009,730 of CAJGYO010000007.1, read as the reverse complement.
GGCAAAGAAATTATAAAAAAATTAATATATTTGCCGAGTGCCGTGTCAGGGGCACTCGGCAAAGTGTATTTTTTTTAAAAAAAAAATCTTTGTCGAGTGCCAGACCTGAGACACTGGGCAAAGAATTTAAAAAAAATTATATCTTTGCCGAGTGCCAGATCTGGGGCACTCGGCAAAGAATTTTTTTAAAAAATCAAATCTTTGCCGAGTGCCTAACAGCAGGCACTCGGCAAAGAAGGCCGTGACCGAACACCGTTTCGCGAGCAGCCTATGCCGAGTGTAGAGATTTTGCCGAGAGTCTAGCACTCGGCAAAGAAGTCCTTTGCCGAGTGCCCTTGTTTGCCGAGTGCCTGGCACTCGGCAAAGAACTCTTTGTCGAGTGTAATTCTTTGCCGAGTGCAGTACTCGGCAAAGAAGGTCTTTGCCGAGTGCCCGATTTTTAACACTCGGCAAAGAATTTTGCACTCGGCAAAGTCTCTTTTTCCAGCAGTGTTTGCATGCGTTGGACCTTACATCACCTCCATATTTTGTGGCGGCGTATATGCTTTTTTTTGTGAATAAAGTATGGTTGCTTACTTTAATAAGAAAGATGAATATATTTGTATACTTGTACTTGGAGTATATCCATATACTCAAGGGATTATTTTATTGTTTATCTTATACCTATATTATCACCGGCATTTATTTTGAGAAGAAAAATGATACGCTTGTGTACAATTGTTTGACTAAGTATTAGTACGTACACTGATACACATCAACCTGAAGTATGTACATATCTGCGTGAATAAAGTATGTGGGTGCATACTTTAATGAGAAAAATGAATATATTTGCATGCTTGTACTTGAGAAGTATTATTTTAGTGTTTATCATAAAGGGCACGTTCGGCTGGTCTAAAAGTTTCAGACCAGCCGGCTGGTTCGGCTTGTTCCCCTCATGTGCTACAGTGCATCTTTCAGCCGCTACAATATTTTTCTCTCACAAAATCAGCCGGTACAGTGTTTTGGCTTCTTTTTTTCAGACAAGCGAACGGGGCCAAAGAGTATGTACTATCGCCAGCATTTCTTTAGGAGAAAAATTGAGATGCTTGTGTATAACGTTTTTGACACAAGTATCTGTACATATACACATTAATATAAAGTCGTAAAGTACGTACATCACTAATTCAAAGAGTTTAGATATCTACTTTTCCTATCCATCATTACACTTTTCCTATCCATCATTAGCCTGAAATTTGTGTGTTTTGTTTAGGCGACGTGTTGTGCTCAGCTGATGGCCGGTACCTATCTCCTGAATGTAAGCCATGTTGTTTCAGACACCTGAAATATCGCAAGACCCCTTAGATATCACGTTCATAGAGTTCATAGGGTATGTATATGGAAAGGAGTATCATGTGCATATGTATATGTATTCATTCACCAGCTGCTAAATTTGTCTGGACATTTTATATTCCTGTATACGTTGAAGGTTAGAATGCGAGAGAGAGACGAGGCAGAAGCAAAAGCGCCGGCCATCTCCCTTTTCGGGATTCGTGATTAATTGAGCACCAAGAACTACTAATCTATCAATCTCTCTCCGTCCCCTAGAGCTGCTAGCTAGCCTGCTACGTAGCTAGTACCTATTCTGTTCGGCGGCAAGACCAATGGGTGATGATGAGGCCAACGGCGCTGGTGCGCCACCCGCCGCGGCGGTGCGCGTGCTGGCCGTGTCGCGCATCGCGCCGGTGGAGCGCGCGGTTGCCGACCCCGTCGTCAAGCTGTCCTTCTTCGACACGCCATGGGTCGTGCTGCCGCCCATCCAGCGTGTGTTTCTGTACGAGCTTCCCGGGGGCGACGACGCCGACTTCCGGGCGGTGGTGGCGCGCCTCAAAAACTCCCTCGCCGCCACGCTGGCAGTGTACCTGGCCGGGAAGCTGGCGTACGTCGCCGACACTGGGGACGTGGTTGTGGACTGCGCCGACGACCCCGGCGTGGCCTTCGTCGAGGCGGAGGCGGAGGCTAATGGCGCCGGTATGAAGGCGATGGACGTCCGCCGGCTCGCGGGTGACGAGGCGCGCGACATACCGGCGTTCCGGGCGCTAGTGCCGGAACTCCCCACCAAGGTGCTCCCGGCGCCCGTGCTGTCCGTGCAGGCCACGCGGAAATCCGGCGGCCTCGCGCTCGGCCTCTCCGTGCACCACGCCGTCGCCGACGGCCAGGTTCATGGGCGCCTGGGCGTCCGCTGCCCGAGAGGGCTCGTCCGTCACCAAGTCCCTCGTCACGCCGCACTACAGCCGGAAGGCCGTCCACGTCCCCAACGGCGACGAGTTCGCGCGCCAGATGCTGAAGATGGTCGCGCCCAACCTGCCCGTGGTCGCACCAAAATTGCCTGGGGTTACGTACAGTACCCAGCTTATACAACTTTTGTATTTGTATACATACACGTATACGGAGTACCTGCACGGTTTCTGTCGTGACTGACACGCTCACGCCCGGAATCGCTTTCATGTGCAGGCCAGCACCGTGGCGGAGTGCGACTCGGGCATCAGCCAGCGCTTCCGCCTGGCGCGCCGGTCATTCTACCTCACCGGCGACGACATCCGGGCGCTCAAGCGCCGCATCGACGCGCTTTCCGCTGCGGAGGACGACGTCGTGGACTGTAGTAACAGCAGAACCACCAAAAAGAAGTCGGTGTCGACGTTTGTGGCGCTGTCGGCGCTGGGGTGGACGGCGTTCGTGCGGTCCAAGGGCCTGACCACCGGTGACGACACGTACCTCTTGTTCATGGCCGACCTGCGTGCGCGCCTGGACCCGCCCGTGGGGGACGGCTACCTGGGCAACTGCGTCAAGGGCTGCCTCGCGACGGCGGACGCCGGAGACTTGCAGGGCGAGCGCGGTCTGCTGGGCGCGTGTCGCGCGATCCAGGCGGCCGTGGCTAAGGTGGAGGCGGCGCCGCTGGCCGGCACGGAGCGGTGGATCGAACAGGTGAAGGGGTCGCCGTCCTCGCGGCGGGCCAACGTGGCGGCCAGCCCGCGGTTCCGCGTGTACGAGGCGTCCGACTTCGGGTTCGGCCGCCCCGCCCGCGTGGAGCTCGTGTCCATGAACTGCGACGGAGAGATGGTGCTCGTCGGCCGGAGGGACGACGGCGAGGTGCAGCTGTCCGTGTCGCTGGACCCCACGCGCATGGAGGAGTTCAAGGCGCACGTCTTCGCCTCCGCGCCGTCGTTGGCACCCTGATCGATGAAGGCAGACGCGCGTTGAACAAGAGACATACAGATCATATGAACAAAGCAAGCGTGCAGCTATTGTCGATCGAACTATAATAAAGTACTATTTTCAGTCTTTTTTTTTCCTGTTATTAATTCATTCGGCATATGAGAACGTGCAATTATTTGTTTGTGGAATACTCCTATATAAATCATCAATACATTTAATCGTTCTTATTTCTTGGTAATTTAGGGCGTGTTTGGGACTGCTTCGCTCCACGTTTTTCAGCTTCGCTCTATGTTTTTTAGCCAAACGGTTTCAGTTCCACGCACTCTGCTCCAGGAAAAAGGGTGGAGTTGTGAGAGCACCTAAAGAGGTACTCCACAAACTCCAGTTTTTTGTGGAGCTGCTCCACGGTGGAGTTTGTGGAGCAGAGTTTGTGGAGCAGTCCCAAATACCCCCTTAAGGGTCTGTTTAGGGCTGCTCTGCTCTACCTTTTATAGCTATGCTCCCAAACTTCCATGCCAAACAGGTCCAACTCTAGAAACTTCACTAAAAAAAGTGCAGTTGAGGGCTAACTCCAAGTTTTTCACGGAGCTCCTCAAAGGGGTACTACCACTGGTTACACAAAGTAACGTTTCGTTCTATTCCCTTCTCTCCCACCCTGGTCCTTCTTCCTTTCGCTCGAGCCTGCGGTTCTTCCCCACCGCCGCTTCTTTCTCCCCCAACCTAGCACGCGCCGCCTCTAATCCCGGCCACCACGACAAGCACTCCGATGAGGTGATAGACTGTGGTGATAGATGGAGTGATCCTCTGCCGGATGACCTTTTTTCTAGCTCCCAAATCTCCTCCTTCCTGTCTTCCCCAACTGCGCATGAAGCTACTGCCCATCTCTGTTAATATAATTTTCAGAAGCGGGCAGTGCTCATGAGGTGGACACGCTGTCTGCCTCCAATAACAGAAACCGTCGGTGTAGTATGAGATTTTTGTAACATTTTGTGCGTGGCTATAATATTTATGCCCACCTGTATAACTTGCACCCTTGAATTTGTTCCTAGGTCGAGTTGACTTGGCAATGATCGATGTTGGGTGGTATGATGATAAATGTCGACATCGGTCCACTGGTTAGTCAGATTTTTTTTTGTGCAACACTACCCTCTTTATTCAGCTATAGAAAGATCGTATATATTAAAAAATCATCTGGTGGGTTCAATAACCATACCTGCCGCCGTTAGTCAGAGGTGTTCACGATCACATTAACTATTCTCCTGTGCATAGCAGCCCAAAGATTCCCAGCGGCCCATTTACAATTTTAGCCCAATATATATGTGGTACGTATACAGGAAACGTCGCCGTATAAACATCACATTGTTTACCGAACGAGTACATATATGTTGCTTCCCATGGCAACCAGGTACACGAGCGTACTTCTCCCGTTCAGAGGTCTACTTCAGAGAAGTATATGCTGAAGGGATAAGCTTTCTTCGATACCAGCCACAGCAGCTTCTTCACCCGGTCACCCCTCATGCTTGCATCCATTACTGGAGAAGCGGTCCCCACGACGCGAGAAGGGCTCTCCACCGCTCCACGACGTGAGGTAGAGCTCGCCTTGGATTCCTTGGGCACAGCTCGACCTGCGACCTCGCCTTGCAGGACAGTTCTCTTCTAGCAGCGGATCCCATCTCACACCGCCGTCAGGCTGTTCCTGCCCACGCACAGGCAGCGCCACCAGGCTTGCCGCACCAGCAGTCCAGCACCCCCACGTCCATCTCTTCCACCGTCGCCATGCTGATCTCTCACCAAGAGAGAGGAGGGTGAGAAGGAGAAGGCCGACGTCCTGCTACCTCCCGTGCCGTGTCACTCCTCGCCGGAGATGGCAACGCGCGCGCGATGCCGCCATTATGGTCGCAGCTTTATTTGAACGATGAGTTCCGGTGCAGAGGATGGCCACGCACCAGGCCCTCCTTGGTGCTCGATGCAGGTGTAGAAGAAGCAGGGGTAGGAGGACATATGGTTTGTGTGGCGGGCATCTCGGCACAAGATGCGATCTTCACAAGATTAAGGCGAAGTAGAAGAAGAAGATTGTTAGCCATGGTGTAGTAGATGCAGATGGAGACAAGGAGTTGCTGATTGCAAGCTTGTGGGAGGTAGAGAGATTAGCAAGTGCATGAGAGAAGGCAACCGTAGTGTACGTTAGCCCTGTATGTTGGCAAGACAGGATCATTGTGGAGTAGGAGGGCCTCAATTCCCATGGCAAGCAAGAGATGTGCGGCACTGTAGAGAAGAAGAATAGACACATGCAAGCAAGTAATACATTGATCAGAGAAGAGGCCTTGCTGTGGCATAAATACAGGCGTATGTGTGTGCCTCAGATCGAGAAGCATGGAGTAGCAGGTCACATGTTAGTGTGGCAGTAGATAGAAGGTGTTAGCCGGTGCAAGGTTGATGTGCATTTAGAGAAGAAGGCTTTAGTCATTGAGAAAGCCTCTACCGTGGTGTGGGCCCGATGTGTTGACAATATAAGTTCAAGATCAAATCGATGCAAGGTAATTCAAGGATTGATTGAGTTGTGGCGATGTACAGAGGCAAGCATCAGTAGCCCGTTGTTCATCACCTCAGCAATTTAGTGGAGGGAAAAAGAAGCAGCGCCGGACAGTGATGCATGCAATCCTTGTCCGATGTGAAGTATATACGCAAGTGGTATAGGTTGAAAGGAAGCAGTGCAATTCAAAATAGTAGTAGCCTCTTGGTGGTGAGCAGCAGTGGCATGCGGCAAGATGAACACCGGCTACAGTGCAAAATATCGTGATCTGAAGCTGCCGTGCTAGCTGTGGCCTATACTACAGAGTCCATGGAGAGCACACTTTATCTCTACCACCGTAAAAAGCACGAGTTGTAAACTTCTCTAATGCTACCCCAACAAATGTTCCCCATAGTCAATGTCTCTCCTAAATGCACCAAAATAAATGCACACAGAAACAACAAACCTTTAAAACAAACGCACGAGAGTCTAGCATCTTCTTTCTCTTACTCACTCAAATCCAACGGACTAGGTTGTTTGGATCAAACCTCATCACTCATCCCATCCGCCCTCGTCTGGCGCGCGACTCCCCCTCTCCCCCAGACGGCCAAGGTTCGATTCTTTGGGTGCCTGTTTTCCGGGAAAAAGGAGACATCAACGCTACGCTCAGGGTGTTAGCAAATAATGCAAATAAAGATCGAACACGAGACACATATTTTTTTACGTGGAAAACCCTTCGGGAAAAACCACAGGCGCTAACCGACGATCTTCACTATATGGAGAGAGTTTACAAAACGCAGGGAATACAATGAGTCGTTAGCTCTTCCCGTGCGGCTTACGAGATGTATTTATAGGACGGACTGACTGCAGTCAAATACGAAAACAAATCCGCTAATAAACATAACCCAAACCGCGGGCCCTCTAGGCGTCCCTGCAAGACTCACGTTAGAATTCGGATCATACTCCAACAAACTCCACCTTGAGATGAATTCCATCTTGTAGCGAATGAAGTATCATCAATCAACTCACTTCGATAATAAATAATCACCAACACCAAAAGTTACTAGAACTTAAACTGTAATACCAACTAAGCCTGAGCAAAGCTCAAACATAGCTCTAGGAACTGGCTTTGTCAACATATCAGCGGGATTATCACGAGTATTTATCTTGCACACCTTCATGTCACCTTCAGCAATAACACCTCAAATAAAATGATATCTCACATCAATGTGCTTAGTCCTTTCATGAAACATCTGATCTTTAGTCAGAGAAATAGCACTCTAACTATCACAATGTATAGTAGTGCAAGAAGTAACCCCGCAAAGTTCAGAGTATAAACCTTTCAACCAAATAGCTTCTTTACAAGCTTCAGAAATAGCCATATATTTGGCTTCTGTAGTAGACAGAGCAATAGTAGCCTGCAAACTTGCTTTCCAGCTAACAGCACAACCACCGATAGTGAAAACATAACCCATGAGAGACCTCCTCTTATCCAAATCACCAGCATAATCAGAATCAACATAACCAACAAGTCCATCTCTAGATTTCCCAAATTGCAAACAGGCATTAGAAGTACCTCGCAAATATCTGAAAATCCACTAAACAACCCTCCAATGCTCCTTACCAGGATTAGCCATGAATCTACTGACAACACTCAATGCATGAGATAAATTAGGACGAGAACAAACCATGGCATACATAAGAAAACCAACTGCACTGGAATATGGAACTCTAGACATGTACTCAATTTCATGATCTAACTGTGGACATAAATCTGATGATAATCTGAAATGTGCAGCTAATGGAGTACTCACTGGTTTTGCATTATGCATATTGAAATGACGAAGAACCTTTTCAATATAACCTCGCTGACTGAGGTATAACTTGCCAGATTTTCTATCTCTAACAATTTCCATACCAAGAATTTTCTTAGCTGCACCTAAGTCCTTCATCTCAAATTATTTACTCAATTGTGCCTTCAATTTAGCTATTTCTGATTTATTTTTTGCAGCAATCAACATATCATCAACATAAAGAAGCAAATAAATAGCTGAGCCATTAACAATCTTCAAATAAACACATCTATCATAACTAGACCGCTTAAAATCATGAGAGAGCATAAAAGAGTCAAATCTCTTATACCATTGCCTAGGAGATTGCTTCAAACCATAAAGAGACTTCTTTAGTCTACAAACAAGGTTTTCTTTCCCAGGAATAACAAAACCTTCAGGTTGGTTCATATAAATGTCTTCTTCCAACTCCCCATGTAAGAATGTAGTTTGAACATCTAGTTGCTCAAGGTCATAATCATGCATGGCAACAATACTAAGCAAAGTAAGAATAGAACTATGCTTAACAACTGGAGAAAAGACATCATTATAGTAAATACCTGGAATCTAGCTATAACCTTTAGCAACCAACCTTGCTTTATACCTTGCTGGCTCACTTGGAGAAATACCCTCCTTTCTTTTAAAAATCCATTTGCAACGGACAGGCTTTTTATTTTTGGGTAATTTCACTAAATCCCAAGTACCATTCTTTTCAAGGGACTCCATCTCATCTTGCATAGTGGTCATCCAATTGTTGCAATCAGCAGAAGTAATAGCCTCAGAATAATTAGAAGGTTCTGAATTACCTTCAATCTCTTCTGCAACACTCATAGCATAAGCAACATTGCATTATTCAATTAACATTTTAACTGGTTTAGGCTGCCTTCTAGCCCTACTAGCAGCAATAGAACGTTGTGGAGACTGCACAACTGGAGAAGAATGCTCAACAATAGAAGAATCATCATCAATTGGAGAAACTTCAGCAATAGGTGCATCTTGGACAACAACATTATCAACATCTGGTGCATCAATTAAGTGCTCCACCTGCACACTTACTTTCTCTCCCACAATAGGAGCATCAATAGATAGGTTGTCATAAAACATAGCAGATTCATTGAAGATAACATTCCTACTAAGCACAACCTTCCGAGTTTGGGGATTCCACAATTTATAACCTTTAACACCAGATTGATAACCGAGAAATATGTACTTAGCAGCTCTAGGCTCTAATTTACCATTATCAACGTAAGCATAAGCAGTACAACAAAAAACTCTCAATTGTGAATAATTAGCGAGAGAACCAGACCATACCTCAATTGGAGTTTTCTTACCAAGCGTAATCCAGGGTGAACGATTAATAAGATAGCAAGCAGTGGAAGCAGCTTCAACCCAAAAACGCCTATTCAAACCCGAATTAGACAACATGCAACGGGCCTTAGAGATGATAGTTCTGTTCCAACGCTCAGCTACACCATTCTGTTGAGGCGTATAAGGAATAGCGTAGTGCCTAACAATGCCTTGAGACTTGCAATATGCTTTAAATTCATTAGAACAAAATTCCATCCCATTATCAGTGCGAAGCTTTTTAACCTTCTTCTTAGTTTGATTTTCAATCATAATCTTCCACTCTTTAAATGCTAAAAATGCTTCTGATTTATCTTTCAAGAAATAAGGCCACACCTTACTAGAATAATCATCAATGATTGTCAACATACAACGAGAACCACCAATAAAACGCTTGCGAGATGGTCCCCATAAATTAGAATGCACATAATCAAGAATACCTTTACTTTTATGAGTAGAGGTATTAAATGATACCCTCTTGTGTTTGCTAAACACACAATGCTCACAAAACTTCAACTTACTGATGCTGTGTTCATCAAGAAGTCCTCTCTTGCACAATTCATGCAATGCTTGTTCACTCATATGTCCACGACGCATATGACAAAGATTAGTAGCATCAAAATTAGATGGTGAATTAGAAATTACAGTAGCATCACCTGTAATTGTAGTACCACGAAGACGATACAAATTTGGAGATTTCAATTCACCTTTCATAACAATAAGAGAACCTTTTAACCCTTTAAAACTCCATCTCCACCGGAGTACTTGTACCCTTTACCATCAAGAGTACTCAGAGAAATAAGATTTTTGCTCATGCTTGGAATATGCCTCACGTCAGTCAAAGTTCTGACAATGCCATCATGCATCTTAATCTGAATAGACCCAATTCCAACAATATCACATGGACTGTCATCTCCCAATCTAACAGAACCTCCACCTTGGAGAGAATCATAGGTGACAAACCAATCTCTATTCATGCATATATGAAATGAAGCAGCGGAATCAAGAATCCATTCATCAACACTATTTGCACATCCAGCAAAAGCAACAAGCAAATCACTAGTAGAATTATCTGCCTTAGAAGCAACAACAGAAGCATTACCTTCATCATTGGATTTACCTTTCTCTCTGTATGTGCTGGTTCTCTTCTCCTTATTCTTCAATTTATAGCACTCAGTTATAAAATGATTATCCTTCTTGCAATACTTACAAAATTTATCTCCCTTGCCACGAGACTTTGAACGGCCAGTGTAACCATTAGAACTTTTGCCTCTATTGCCATTGTTTGATTTATTTTATGTCCTCCCACGAACAAACAATGCTTCTCCATTGGAAGCAGAACATTCAGAATACACCATCTATTTCATCTTTTCCTTGGCGTGCAACGCCTCAGAAACCTCATCAAGCATTAGAGTATCATGGCTATATAATAATGTATCTCTGAAGTTTGAAAAAGAACTAGGCAAAGAGCACAAAAGAATGAGACCCAAATCCTCATCATCATAATCTACCTCCATAGACTATAGATCAGAAACAATCTCCTTGAAGACCGAAAGATGGTTAAGCACAGAATCACCCTCTTGCAATTTGTGCGTATATAACTTCATCTTCAAATGCATCTTTGTTGTCAAATCCTTAGACATACAAATTAACTCTAACTTGAGCCATAGAGCAGCTGCAGTGTTCTCCTGCAAACAATCTTGCAAAATATTATTTGAAAGATGAAGCTAAATTTGAGTCAAGGCCTTACGATCTTTTCTCTTCTCCTCATTGGACCAAGATTTAGAATCCTTGTTACCGAATTTATCAAGAGCATCATCGACCTCATCTTGTGTAAGAATAGCTCTCATCTTGACTTGCCATAGAGCGAATCTTGTGTCGCGATTCAGAGGTGGAAGATCATACTTTATTGACATGGTGAGGAAATAACAGAAATAACCCGAAGATAATAATCTGCAGAAAATTTAGGTGTAACCCTAGCAGAAACCTGCAGCCTGGTACACTACCTGTGTACGTTCAGCAAAGAACTTGAGACCTTCTGGTATGCTTCTGTGTGCACTTAGCAAATTTGATGGAAATTTCCATAACCTCACGAACGAGCGATAGGCTCTGGAGTCTGGACACCTTGATCCGCGTGCAGTTGAAATCTGCCTGCTGCGACGTGAGCAGCAGCTTGATCGATCGCACCGCACCACCAATCGTGCGCAGCACAGCAGCGCGCAGCTTTTTGTAGTCGGAAACTTCGGTTCAACTCGAACTCGGCACGGAGGCTTGCGCAGCAACGAAAAAATCGGGACGAACTCGGCCTCAACCTGTGCGCAGCAGATCAATTCCGCCTTGGACTCATTATGAACGGATCCAATGACGGCGGCGGCAGCGGACAAAACAGGGAATAAAACCCTAATATTTTTTTCTCAATCTCGTGTCTGCCTCTGATATCACTTGTTAGCAAATAATGCAAATAAAGATCAAACACGAGATACAAATTTTTTATGTGGAAAATCCTTGTCGGAAAAAAACCACGGGCGTCAACCGGCGATCTTCACTATATGGAGAGAGTTTACAAAACGCTAGGAATACCATGAGTCGTCAGCTCTTCCCGTGTGGCTTACGAGATGTATTTATAGGAAGGATTAACTGCAGTCAAATACGCAAACAAATCCGCTAATAAACATAACCCGAACCGCGGGCCCTCCAGGCGTCCCCGCAAGACTCAGGTTAGAATTCGGATCGTACTCCAACACAGGGGAGAGAGCCATCAAACGGGCACGCGCGACCCCTTCCCCTTCCACGCCCCCACCGACGCCACCTCCGCCGAGGAGCTCGAAGCCATGGCCACATCACGTGACCCTAGGGACACGTGGGCCACCGCCGCCGCCAGGCGAGGCTACGCGGGCCCGCCACCGAGCGAGGCGAGACCACGGCGGGCCCCTCACCTATACTGGAAACGCCACTGCTTGCGACCATCCGCATCACCAGGCATTTCAGATGGAAGGCTGTATGCAGGCTTGTAACTCTCACTTAAGCTCATCAAGGCTTCCTTGGTTAGAGCCATGGCTGCTTCCTGCTGGATTCCCGAGTGCCATGGATAGTAGCTACTTTTTTGGGTGAGCTGGATGTACTCTGTTTTTTAGATGTTTTTTGTTCTGTGGATGCATTGAGATTCTAACATCATGTCAGTTTTTGTTGACTTGTTCTTGTGTAGCGGGACAGGGACTATCTAGGTTGAAATGTAGAGCACGGTGCTCTCAGCTACAGCTCTCTACTAATTCAGTTCATAATATGAAAGAGGTCCCTCCAGTGCACACTAGATAATTGGATACTTACTAATAGTACAGAATATGATTACTAGCTACAGTCATAATTGAATTTTGCTTTTAGTCCTATGGTGATATTGCATCTTATTGATCGTAGAAGCGTATGCTCTATAATCAAGGTAATGCTGGATGCTAAGGACATATTTTTTGGGACTAGGGAGAATTATGAGCTGCATGTCTTTGATGAACTGGATGTTGATCTTATCATCATGATCATGCTGTTTTCTTCCATTTTCATGTAAAACATATTAGAGAATTGCGCACTGAAACAAACATGGGAGAGATGGAGGATAATACTTTCTATCATGTAAGAATTGTGCACTTTTCTTATTTTAATTTTTCAGTTTCTTATTTTTGAAGTCCATCAATATCTTTTAACACACAATAATGCATGGTCTTATTTCATTAGTTTGTGAATTTCTGATTCTTTCATCCGTTGATTTATTTTTTAGTTTTATGATTTATTTTAGTTTTATGATTTTTTTTTTACACCATGTAGTGTTACTACGGGCAATATATTAGCAGCGAGAAGCTATCCTGTGCTGCTGCATGGTCTCCGGAGATGGTGAGGATGAGCACGCTGACATGGTCTGTGCTGCTGCCTGGTCCCGTCACTACTTTAAAAAACGTTTATAGCAACGGAATAATTTATTATAAGGGCGGCGGGTGATGGAGCCGTCCCTATAGTGGACGTGCTCGGTACCCACAAGATCAGCCGCCCTTACAAATGGCACAGTAGGGTCGGCTGGCGATACGAGTTGCCCCTACAAATGGGTCGATTTGTAGGGGCGGCTCACTCACCAGCCGTCCCCGGTGTTGCGATTTGTAGAGGCGGCTCAATCACTAGGCGCCTACAAATGCCCCACGTATAAAAACCTGCAGCCCATTCTTTCTCCTCGGGTCACTCATTTCAACCCGTGAAAAAAGGTAGGGAGGCCTTGGGCACCTCCCAAAAATCGCTCTACTAAGTGGGGAAGGTTTTTGTCTCAAATCCTTTGGTGGAGAGGTTGTAGAAGGTAAGAAAATGCCATTCCACACTTTTTTTTGAAGTTTTAATGGTTGGTTAGTGAGTAATTAGAGTTTTGCTTTTCTCTCTCTTCTATGGTGCTTGAGCTACTTATGAAGCAAATTAGACCCAAGTTTTGAATGTACTAGGGTAAATTAGGTAGGGGAACAAGATCATACCCTTATTTTGTCCATGTTTCTTGATTTTAGTGAACAATTAGTTAGTTTTATGGATGTTTCATGTGCATGTAGATCTAGATCTAGATCTTGGGTTTGGTTTTTTCATTAATTTTGTTTTTTGTAAATTTATGTTTGATGAAATTGGACTAGAGTTTGCATGAAAGATATTGGGTAAAATATAATCAACAAATATGTATTTTAATTATTTATGGATAAATAGGGCATTAATTAATTTTCCTCTACCATGGTGTGATTGTATGCTTCATGTAATTATATTTGATTTATATTCATATATATCTGAAGTATATACAATTATTCTCAAGTAATTATTAATTTGATTTATTTTTATATATATCTAAATAAGTAGTCCTTTAATGTTTGTTTTGTTGTTGTTGTAAAAGATGGAGTATAGGAACTCTTGGATGTATGGTTCGTTAAGGTTCAAGGCAGGTTTCCGTGAAGATGTGGATAAATTTATTGAAGCCGCAGAGAAGCATGCAATGACGTTGACAGAGAATAAGGATACAATTAATTGTCCCTGTAAAGATTGCAAGAACCGCATGGCATGGACAGATGTGACTTCATCAGATCACATTTTATTATGTAAGGATTTGTTGAGGACTACATAGTGTGGATTCATCATGGTGAAACGGTTATTGTTAACGACGAGGATGAGGAGTAATACGACGATGAAACCGTAGAATCCCTACCCCAATATTCAGCAGAGCTTGATGCATGAATAGATCCCGAGTTTGGCAATGAACAAGGTGGTGATGCTGGTGGTTGGGATGGTAACGACGAAGGTGGTGCCAATAATGATGGCGGAGCACGTGTCGGGGATGAAGATGATTTGGAGTACATGATTCGAGCCCTTGGACCAGATATTTTACTAAAGATCCCAAAAGGTCTAGTAAATTTGGAAAGCGTGACAAAAGCATCGAAGGAGACTGTGTATGGTGTTGAAAAAGGCTGTTCGACACATTGGACATTGCTATGTTTTGTGCTTGAGCTACTCATCCTGATGGCTAAGTACGGCTGGTCAAACTGTAGTTTCAATGATCTATTGCGTCTCCTATCATGGGTGCTGCCACAACCAAACTCAGTTCCCGCCAACACATACAAAGCGAAGAAGGTCATAAGTCCATTGATAATGGGGGTTGAAAAAAATCCATGCATGCCCCAACCACTGTATCCTTTTTTCATGGCGAAACGTTCAAGTCACTGGATAAATGTCCCCGGTTTGGGGCCAGTCGGTACAAGAACAATGACCTTTACGATGGGGACGAAGCCTCCACGAGAAAAAAGAGGAATAAGAAGGGTACAAAAAATATGGTACAAGAATCTCAGCCCCCAAAGGACACTCTATTAGGCAACGATGCAAAGCAGAGAAGAATTCCTGCCTTAGTAATGTGGTACCTGCCAGTGACCGACCGTTTGAGACGTATCTTCCTAAACCCTAAAGAAGCCGCACCCATGACATGGTGGGATGATGAGCGCAAGGTGGATGATGATAAGATTACACACCCGGCTGATTGTAGTCAGTGGCAAAGGATCGATGAGAAGCACAAAGAATTCAGCGATGACCCAAGGAATGTATGGTTTGGCTTGAGCACCGATGGAATGAATCCCTTCAATGAGAGGATGAGCGACCACAGCCGTTGGCCAGTGATCTTGACCATGTACAATATCCCAACATGGTTGTGTCAGAAGAGAAAGTACCTTCTCCTCACTATTCTTATTTCTAGCCCTAAACAACCAGGCATTGATATAGACGTGTTCCTCGAGCCTTTAATGCAAGAAATGGAGAGGCTATGGAGGCATGGAGAGCCGATGTACGATGCTTTCCAAAAGGAGGACTTCATATGTAGAGCAATAATATTTGTTACTACCAATGATTACCCTGCGCTGTTTGCTTTGTCTGGACAGATCAAAGGGAAGACGGTTTGCTTAGTTTGCTTGGATGGTACTACATGGGTGTTCCTAGATGCATCCAAGAAGATAGTTTACCTAAGGAACCAGCGCTTCTTAAAGACAAGTCACAAGTACCGCAGCAAATTGTTCTTTATATTTTATGACAACACCCAGAGATTGAACCCCCTCTGGAGAGACGTCATAATGGAGAACACGTGTACAGAATGGTGAAAAACATACGCGTCATCTATGGAAAAAAGAATCCAGATGGGACGAATAGAGATAGAAGCACACCTCCTGTCAAAGGCGTACCTTTTAAGAAATGATCAATCTTCTTTCAATATCTACCTTATTGGCCAGACTTGGAGGTCCCCCGTGCCATTGATGCTATGCACGTGTAGAAGAATGTCTTTGAGAGTCTCATTGCTACCTTGATGGACACAGGCAAGTCAAAGGATGGTCTGAAATCACGGAAAGACATGGTGCAGCTAAACATGATGCCACAGCTTCATCCGGTACCTGAGGCTAATGGAAAATACACTCTGCCCACGGCGTGCTTCAACCTAACACCAGAAGAGAGCTATATGTACTTTCCAGAGGGGTTCAAAGTCTCGACTGGGTTTTCAGCGAATGTGAAGAAGCTAGTGTTGATGAAGCAATTGTCAATAACACACTGCAAGGCTCATGATTGTCATGTGATGCTGATAGTGTTTCTACCTATTGCAATCAGGGCTATATAGCCAGAGTTCTTGAAAATGGCCATCACCCGCATGTGCTACTTCTTTTCGAAGATCTCATAGAGGACGATTGACAAGAAAGAGCTGAGTGACCTACATGAATTTGTGGTGGAGACACAAAACCAACTAGAGATGTGTTTACCTCCTCCTTTTTTGATATAATGCCACATCTCATGATTCACATGGTTCATCAGATATAGGCGCTGGACCCTTGCTACTTGCATGAAATGTGGTCCTACGAGCGGTTCATGTCTTTTCTAAGCCGATACGTGCATAATCGAGCATACGCAGAGGGCTCCATGACAGAGGGTTACAGTACTCAAGAAGTCGTCGAGTGCTGTCAAGAGTACTTAAAAGTACAGAAAGGGATTGGTAAACCCGATTCTCGTCACAAGGGTAGGCTGGCTGGGAAGGGCACCAGTGGTAGAAAAGTGTTCATCGACCATGATTATAAAGAAGTGAGTCGGGCATTGATGAACACTTGGCTATCATTATGAACACTTGGCTATCATTATGGCGGAGAGAAATGGTCATTCAGATGATTGGGTATCATTATGAACACTTGCAGAGTACACAACTAATGCAACCATACATTGATGAACACTTGGCTATCATTATGACGGAGAGAAATGGTCATTCAGATGATTGGGTCATGAAACAGCACAAGCAACGACTAACTACATGGTTGAAGGACCAAAACATATCGCCTGGAGAAACCATAGACTCTATTACCATCAGTAGGTTGGCGGAGGGGCCATCGAGACAAGTGACATCTTAGAAAGCTTATGACATCAATGGGTACACGTACTATACCCACGCAAAGGATAGTAAATATGTGAACCAAAACAGCGGCGTTGGAATAGAAGCTCTCGATGGAGTGGGGCAAAAGATCCAATACTTTGGTATCATTGAAGAGATATGGGAACTTGACTATGGAAGGGATATAATGGTGGCCCTGTTTCGATGCCGCTGGATCAAACAACACCAACTTAACGAGATCGGATTGAGAGTCCTAGACCTCGAGAATCTAGGCTACCAAGATTACCCTTAGGTGCTCGCTTCATGTGTCGCACAAGTTTTCTATATGCCTGACCCACAAAGTAACCTCCCTCCGAAGAAGAAGACAAAGCACGTGGTTGGCTTCGAGAAACAGCACATTATCAGAGTTGATGGCGTGGACGATGTTGAAGCTTACAATAACTACGATGAGATGCCGCTATTCACAGACTTTCCTAAGAAGATCAGTGTTGTGAAAAAGAACCTGCCCAAAGACATATTGCCATGGGAACGAAAAGGTGTCAAGGAAAAAGTTGTTACAGCGGGCTAGCTAGTTGTTGAACGTGGAGTGTTTGTGTAAGTGTGTGTGTTTGTAAGACTTTATTTAAGCACATGTGTGAGACTATATATTTATGTATGTGTGTGAGACTATATATTTATGTATGTGTGTGAGGCTACATTTATGCATGTGTGTGAGACTACATTTATGCAACATCCAGATGAACCTATTGCAACATCCACTCTATTACTACTTAAACAGCTATAACACGTAGACATTTGAAACATGCACTTATTACTACTTCAACATGTTCAAACTACTATTGAAACACTTAAAACAAGCACTTAACACTTTATGAAATGAAGAAATGACCAAAATAAAAGTTGGAGATCTTGACGAGTTATACAACTTTTATATTCATCACCTTTACAGCTGAAATCATTTAGTGGTTGAAAATCAGGTTTGAAGTTGTTATTTTCTGAAATTCAAAATTTGAATTGTCCAAAATTAGTGACAAAGATAGATGACCAGAGTAAAATAATAGAGCATGATTTTAGAAAATTTTAGGAAAAAAACTCATCACATTTAGAGTTAGTATGAGGTTGAAAAACTAGTTACAAGTTTCAGCCACAGATTAAAAAGAGAAATCACACTTGTTCATCATTGATCATCATGAACAGCTGTGATTTTTCTTTTTAATCTCTGGTTAAAATTTATAACTAGTCTTTCTCCCTTATACTTACGTCAGATGTAATTATTTTTTTTCCTAAAATTTTCTAAAATCATGCCCTATCAAGTTACTGTGTTGATTTGGTCATTCTTTTCATTTGACAAAGTTTGAGCAATTCAAATTTTCAAATTTTAAAAAATGACAAGTTCTAACAAGATTTTGAAACACCAAATGATTTCAGCTGAAAAAGTGATGAATACCAAAGTTGTATAACTCATCAAGGTCTACAACTTTTATTTTGGTCATTTCTTGATCCGACAAAGTGATAGTAAACATTGTTCACAAATCAACATGTCTCTCGTATAGTTCATGAAACTATTAGTGATATGTGAATTTGTGAACAATGTTTACTAATACTTTGTCAAATGATGAAGTGACCAAAATAAAAGTTGTAGATAGTAATGAGTTCAACAACTTTTATGTTCACAACTTTTATAGTTGAAATCATTTAAGGTTTTAAAATCTTGTTTGAAGTTGCCATTTATTGAAATTCAAAATTTCAACTGTTCAAATTTTATCAAATAAAACGATAACCAAAATAGAAGTTGTAGATAGTAATGTGTTCAACAACTTTTATGTTCATGACTTTCTTATTTGAAACCATTTAAGGTTTCAAAATCTTATTTGAAGTTGACATTTATTGAAATTCAAAATTTGAATTGTTCAAATTTGGTCAAATGAAAAGTTGACCAAAATATAAGTTGTACATCTTGATGAGTTCTACAACTTTGGTATTCATGAGTTTTTCAGCTGAAATCATTATTGTTTCAAAATCCTGTTTGAAGTTGTCATTTTCAAAAATTCAAATTTTGAATCATTCAAAATTCATCACATGAAAAGATGACCAAAATAAAAGTTGTACATCTTGATAAGTTGTACAACTTTTATATTGATGACTTTTTCAGTTGAAATCATATACTCTTTCAAAATGTTGTTTCAAGTTGTAATTGTTTGAATTTTAAATTTTGAATCGTTGAAACAAAGTCACATAACAAGATGACCAAAATAAAAGTTGTACATGTTGATGAGTTATACAACTTTTATGTTTACAATATTTTCATTTTAGGTCATTTAATGTCCTAAAATTGTAGTCGAAGGTTTAAAATTTAAATTTTTAATTTTTGAATTTTTTTGTTTTCTATATTGTTTTGAATATCAGCAAAATTGTTTTTATATATATATATTTGTGCATATATAGAATAATACAAAATATTATATACATTTACTTTGTGTTTTTATGATATAAAAAATACAGAATTAATAATTTAATAAAATGAAAAATATTTGTAGGGGCGGCTAGATCAGGAACCACCCCTACAAGACCAGGAACCACCCCTATAAATCATCGTGGGTATATAAGCACGGGCGCTCGGGGGCCGAAATTTCGTAAGTGTTGGGCGCTTTCTTCTTCCTCCCGACACCGTCAGGCTACCCAACTTTTTCCTCGGTGCCCCACCGCCGCCGCCTCTTGGACCTGTCCCGACGCCGACGCCCCCTCTTCGCACCCCGGGCCATAGCTCGACATCCCTGGGCCGCCACGACGCCGCGCGCCCTATCTCCACGGCGGCTAGGGTTTTAGAGCCCTCGGCCGGCCGACCCGCCGCCTCCTCCCTATCTCCGACCTCGAGCTCCGCTTCCTCCCCATCTCCGACCTCGACTTGCTTCTGCCAGATCTGGTTTGCATCTAAGGTGGGACTGAGTGAATGACCTACCTATTCACAATGCATTTCTTGTGGTCCATGGCTATTCACCTATTCTTGAATCCTCAGTGACTCTTGTGCTGTTGCTGCTTCAATCGTCGTCGTCTTCTTTCCCAGGATATGGATTTGAGCATCATGAATTAATGGGGAACATCATTTGCAAATTTTACTTGACCAAGGTATGCATGCACAGACCCTTTTCTTTCTACTAGCTAACTAGCATGAGCTCTAATGCTATCTCTAAGGATATATAAAGTTCTGTGGTTCAATATAAATTAGTAGATTGTAGCTTGTTACAGTGGTTGCATGTGTTTACTGATTTTTTTAGGAAAGTGTTTACTGAATTTTGATGGTCGAAGTTATGTTGGAGCTTTGGATGTTGATATGTTGCAACATTTCGTTTAAAAGTTCACTCATTTTACCCAAAACATGGCTGGAAATTAAGTTATTTGAGCGTAGAAAGACCATTTCATGAGAGAAGCCCATTTGTTAGCATATGTCGTTGAGTACACAGAATGGATTGCCTGCTTTCAAGTACTGTCATCTGAGGCTACCTCTTTCAGTAAAATGAGGTGCCGATTTGTAGAATATACAGCTTGGTTGGTTTTATTTTCGCTAACCACTGTGTCTTATGAAATTGAGATAATTCTAGCATGTAACCAAGATTTACAACAATTTGCTCTCCGTGTTAGCTAGTGGAGTACATGGTATTTGCAGACAATGAAACCATTACATGATAATGTGTAACAGAACCGACCAATTATACGAGATTAAGTAAGAAAATCTTCCGCCGAAGCAGACAATTTAGCTAACTTAAGCCCGTATAACCCAGTAGTCCATGAAACCACGAAGGATTTCAAACCAATCGACATACAAACCAAGATCGTACAAGTTTAGCAAGTACCATCACACGTTACATAAAGTTCACAACGACAATTGATACATCAGAGTTTAGAACATAAAGTTATTACATACCAAGTTCAAACTGAAATAGCGGAAGCAAATAGTTTTAAAGCCACACACACACTTTTGATTCAGATACAGTGCCAGTAGGTAGTCATTTCCAACAAAAGCATCAGATGAGAAATACGGAGTGACCATTTGCCCTTGGTCCTAGTTGTCACCCATCGCTGGGTACAGGCAGTTAATGCAATAGCCATAGTACATTTGACCATCTGCAACAACAATGGGAACAACGCCCTGAGTACGAGAAGGTACTCAGCTAGACTTACCCATCTTAAACCAAAATAAAACGACACCAAGGATTATGCAAGGCTTTCTTTAGTGGGCTAGCTAACTCTTTTGCGAAAGCATAAGTTATCATGAATAAACCATTTTAAGTACTTTGCATCATCTTTATTATAACCTATCCATCTAGGTAAGCACCTATACTATAGCAATCACATGATTAACCAATAACATCTAGTTACCAATTTAGCCTTAGCATAACTCACATCATCCAGATAACCATCATTTGTTCCATAATAATTACTACGATGCCGTAGCTCGAGTCAAGTGCTCACTATCCAGGAGCGATGGCGATTCGAATCGATTCCTAACCAGCTGGTGATTTATTCCTCACACAAACCATGCTTCCCCTGCCAGGGTAGCTTAGATCACAAATGACACTTTTTAGGTAGCTGCGGGATAATCTGGAGCCGCAGTACCCAGGGACTGCCCGACTGCCAGGAATCAGGTCACACCTGCCCTTGGGCTCACTCTTCGCGCCCCTGTCATACCCCCATCAGCACCAATACACGCACTCGTGTAGATCCCAGCCCGAATAGTGCCACTAGCTTCGCGGTCGAAAGGTACTTTATTCGGCCAGCTAAATGTGAGGCATGCGTTCAACATGACAAGAGGGACGAGCAACGATCGGTCCTTAATCGACATAGACGAAAACTAACAGCACCCTAAAACCCTGTCTGGTTGCCTCCAACTATTCCGTCCGGTCTCCAATTTTCCATCACATATGGTTAATTCCAGGATATCATTCTTTCCATAGCCAATCTCTTCCAGTAACCACCTATAATGTAGGTGACCGGGTATCACCGATCGCTATCAGTCTAAGCAAGGCTAAGCAGTTATTCGATCCTGACCTAACAGGGTAAAAGGTAATAAGGTAGGCAAGGATAGTAATAAATGCATCAACGGTTTCAATCAACTCCTACAACTTAATGCAACAATATATAAACTCATATATATAGAAAGAATTGCTTTTATAAAGTAGGAGACTTAGAATGCTCTGGAGCTTGCCTCGTTCGAACGAACTAGGTTGGTGATCCACGTACTCCGGCAAGTCCTCTCCTTGCTCCTCTTCCTCTGGCACCTCCTGTGCCTGGACTTCTTATGGATCTGTCCTGGTCTGCTCTTCCTGAACTGCTACTAGCAACTCCTCCTACGATCCTGTATTATGCAGATGTATAAGTGCTAATGCATAGGTGCATCGGAGAGATGACATGTAATGATCATGATGCATGAAATGTAGATGACCATGTTTAACTTCATTGGACATAGTAGTAGCAAAGCTCTTCTACAAGGTAGTCAACATCATCCAAGAACATGTACTACTATCTACTATGACAACCACTGTACTAACATGCCAAATCACCATAGCAAACTAAGATGCTACAAAGATACACCAAAGAGAACATTATTAACTAAACTTGCATTAAAGAAGATCATTTGATTTCATTTTAAACTAGGGCTACACATCAACATATATTTTTGGTATTCATAAAAATCTGAGAAAATTACAGTAGCCTAGTACTTCTCTAAGTAGACTACCATAAAATTTTCATGGCATTTGGATAAGTAGAGTAGCCTACACAAAAATGACAAGGCATAATTGCTTAAAAGGGCATATTTAGAAAACCTTAGTTAAAAGTGCCAAGCAACAAATTTCATATTTTTCCTAACATCCTTAAGGTACTGGGATACTCCCCACAAAATTTCATAGTCATAGGATTCCTAGATAATTTACAAAAATTTACACAAGTATCAATCAATGATAAAAGGAAAATCTATAAATCAAAAACCACACATGCAATGACTCTCAAATTTTTACCAGAGCTTATACTAAGCAAGAATAGCTTACCCACAAAATTTCATAATTTTTGGACCACAGAAACTCTAGATATAAAATAAACAAATTTGCATGTATTCAAAAACACATTTCAATTTTCCATTTAAATCTTCCAAAATTTCTACTGTAAGTATCAAGACTATATTTTTCCTAAATACTAGACTTCCTAAGGAACACTACCAAATTTATTTCACAATTTTTGAAGCTACAAAACTAGAGATACAATTATTACAAAACAACATAGAAATCTATTAATTTGAACTAGCCTATCACTAAACTGTCACTGACGCGTGGGACCCGCTTGTCAGCCGGACCCGCCTGTCATTGACACAGAATAGGGGAGACGGCATGCGACGGCGCGGCGATGGTCGAGCTCGCCGACGGTGGCTCCTCCGGCGAAATCGACAGCGCCTACACGATCTACGTGAAGAGCCGCGTCGAATGGTGCTACCGACGAGACCTAAGACCTAGCGGAGGGGGCTCATCGCCGGTGATGGCGGCACGACAGCGCTCCAGCGTGAGACGCCGGTGACAGCAAGCCATGACTGACTCAACCGAGCTCGGCATGAGCTACCGAGGATCACTATGGTGCTACCCAGGCAAAGAGAGGAGGACGAGGGAGTTTCCAGCTACCCCGACCACGGCGGCCTCAACTCCGGCGAGGACACGCCCATGGCGGCGGTGGCGGGAATGGACAATGCATCCTTACCAAAGCTCAAATGGCTCAGCGGTGAGGTGGACGTGTGGAAGGGGACTACGGTGGCACTGGTATGGTGGCGATTGCATGACATGGGCGAGCTTTGTGGTGCCAATGGCGCCGGCGCGGCTGCGACACTGCGCTGTGCTTGCTGCGGGCGACAAAGGAGAAAGCAGAAAGCCGAATGAGAGCGCCGGAGGGAGCGAGTGAGTGCGGGGCGTGTTGAGGCGCGCGACAGCCCAACGTGACCTGGCTCGGTAGGACGTCGACGATGTGTGGCCTCCACGCGGTAGCCGAGCTCTGCCACGATCGGCCACTGAATCGCCCGATTCAGTTCGACAGTGCTCGCGATTATGGCCTAACAGCGCGTTTTCGGGAAGCTCGATCTTCTAATCCGTGAAGTAATAGCTCATACAGTCTACACAAGAGTTGTAGCTCTAAGTACCATCTGTAATTCGTCTTAAATGATCAAGACCTAATTCTCAACGAATAACGAGTTACATCAAACCAAAGTCAGCTTCAACAAACTGTAAAAGCAACTTCGACTTAGAAAATTTTCTAACTGCTCAAAACAGTGAAAAGCTGATTTTTGGAAGCCAATTTCAAGAATGTTAGGAGCTAAACTAGTCTATGACACAAACATAAAAGTTGTTCCCCACATCAAATACTACAACTTTGCTTTAGTGACCACCTTCATGCAAAGTCTATAGCATGCAGTTCAAACTTGGTCAAACATGTTACATTCAAAGGATGACTTGTACTTGAACTCTGACCTAATGACCTATTTACCCTTAACCATGAATATCAAAGTCATTCATAATGGTGCTCTAGACATGTTTAAGCTAATTTCAAGGTCACACACTCATTTCATGCATTGGTCACACATAGGGCTATCCAGTTCAACACACATAGCATCACTTAAGTACTGGATTAGACAAAATGATCTTCATGAACATTGTTCCACTAGTCATCATAAGTGTAGCTAATATGTTTGTGACTCACATCAACTACTTACACCTATTCACTCATGATCATAAGCATACATAAAGAAAACATGAAATAACAAGACATGTTTCATATGTTTCATTCATATGTTTCAAATGTAAAAGAGTAAATATGAATGCTTGATGCTCATGCTTATGCAATGCAAGTCAATTTATGTAAGGCTAACACCCAGGGTGTTACAGAATGCACAACCGTAGTTTGTGTGCAGTTGCAAGTGTATGGAATTGGTTGTCTTAGAATATTAAGAACTGAATTTAAGACCATGCAAGCTAATTTCGTATCAAATAGTTCTATTTTTCTCCATGGGATGCTAGTTTTTTTTATTTCAAGCTAGGCCATTTAATTTATTAAAAATCAGTAGGAAAGGAAGGCTGGCTTCTTGTCATTAGAGACAAAAAAGTACTATTGTATCCATACGTGCACTCTTACACTTCATTAATTTTTTTTATAAATGTACTCTTAATCACTTTATAAATTTACATTGTCTTATTTTTTTGTCCATGGTAGTATATAAGATGCTGCTTGTTTCGCATGCGTATCTGCAAACCAGCAACATATGATGACCAATAGAACTGTATGTAAAGTAGCATGCATGCAGTTGCATATACTGATATACTTGTGTCTAAAATTCACCTTTTATTTATTAAGAGGAAGTAGAGAAACATTACAAGCTACATGTCGATATTTCACCACCGATAGCCTGCCATGGGGGTACCCGGGGCAGTTTGTTCGGGCTTCAGCGTATGCAGAACTCGATGGTAAACGTAAGAGACAGTCGATTTATCCTGGTTCGGGCCCTCGACCGTGATCGAGTAATAGCCCTACGTCCAGTCAGCGTTAGCCTTTGCGTTGGATTGATTCTCAACTGCCCGTCTCCAGGAATCCCGCCCTCCTTTATATAGTCAGGAGGCCGGAGTCCTAGTCAGTTTACAATGAGAGTTTCTAGTAGGATTTCAGAATAATACTACTTCTAAGATTACATGGAAAGAATCCTAGTTAAACTAGATCTTCTCTCTTCCTTGCGGGGTATCCCATGGGTCCTGCATTGACAAGCCCCCGAGCACTTCATGGTTGAGCTCTGGAAGCCTCGTCTTGTTCCTTCAGGTCTTGCCGAGTAGGGACAAGCGTCGTCCGAGTGCTTTCTTGAGCGAAACTGTGTAGCACTTAGTGAGATCTTCGGGTGGTGTGTATTATATATATATATATATATATTGAAGAAAAAGTACTCCCATCTGGGTGTAGCCCCCGAGCCTCTTGCTATTTGGAACAAGGAGCTGGAGGGTCTTGTCTTGAAATTGCTCTGATTCTTCGTCGAAGGGCTCTCGAGCATATACCTGGGTTCTTTATTAAAAAGAACTCGGATATAGCTCGGTCCGGGTTCTTTTTGTCTTGAGGCCTTGAATTGGTCTGTCTTGAAGAAGTCTTCTTGGTGACGTGCGCTTTTTCGGAGAAAAAAGTGCACTCACTAAGTGTAGCCCCCGAGCCTCTTGCTATTTGGAACAAAAAGTTGGAGGGTCTTGAATCTTATGTTGTTTGAAAACTCTTGTCTTGAAGAAGTCTTCTGAGTGATGTGCGCTTTTTTGAAGAAAAAGGGCACTCACTGAGTGTAGCCCCCGAGCCTCTTACTATTTGGAACAAAGAGTTGGAGGGTCTTGAATCTGAGTTGTTCAAAGAACTGAAAATCTCTCCTGTTGCAGCCCCCGAGCATATATCTGGGTTCTTTTATTCAAAAAGAACTCGGATACAGGATCTTGGCATATTCTCTGGTAGTTTGTTGTTGTCAGATGTAGTTGTATGGTGGTGGTTGAGTGTAAATGTTGTTTGTTCATGAGTTGTACAGTGTTGGTATATTCTTCCGAATATGCTCATTCTTGAGTACTGTTCCTTCATGTCTGAGTCCTCTTTCATTGAATTCTGTCTTTTCACTGTGTCCTTTGTTAGGTTTGTTCCGTTGGTGCTCCCGATCTATGTGCACCGCTTCTTTGGTCTATAAATACCCTCCTGATGTGTTGTTTTGATTCATCGAGCATTTTGTTGCTTGGTCTGAAATCTCTGTAGTCATGAATATGATAGTTTGTGAAGTAGAGCAGCCCCTGAGCTTATTTTGTAGTTCTTGTATATCTTGTCATAGCTGGCGGGAGTCTTGTGATAGGGATTAGAGGTAGACTAATCTCGCAGCGGCATTGTACCGGGAAGTACGTAGTGGTAGTTGGAGGAAGTCTTGTGATGTGGGATATGTTCCTTCATCCAGTAGTTCTGGGTTGATCCTCCTCGTCTGCCCTGCGACTGTCCGATGCAGATCAACAACTGTTCCGTGCATCACATCGGACTTGGCCCCTGGTCCATGTTGTCCCACCGTGCTGCTGATTTCCGCCTTGGATGTACTGTGTTCGTCCTTTGAAGAAAACAGTGTAGCCGAGTGCGGTTTGTTCTACCGAGTAGCAATTTGGAACACGTAGTCATTCCAGAGCCTAGTTGTGTCTAGGTTCCTTTTTGCTACCTTACTTGTCATAGTACCGAATTCGTTGGGTCTTGTAAGATGTGTAATCTTGTATTTGTAATGGAAATAATCTTGTCTTCTGAGTTGTCATTCTTTTTTCTATTGATGTCCTGGTTGTTTATGAGATTCTCGAGTTCTTTCTATAAGAACCGGGTTCTTGTGTTCCTTGTGAGGTAACCCTTCGTTGCTTCATGGTTGATGAGTTCTTTTTGTAGCAATATGATAACTCTGTTGTGGTGCTGGATGGATAAGTCTGAAATCTGCCCGTTGAACTGTACCGTTGTGTAGAAGTGTGCCGTTCGTCTTTTCAGCTGTGTTAGTTTTGTTGAGAAATGGATCATTGTGTTCTCATGCCGTGTCTAAATGGGCCTGGTGGGCTGCGTGTTTATTGCTGTAAAATCTATTTAAATGCCTTTCTTCTTCTTTTTCTTTGCTGCCCTGCTTTTTCCTTGAAACCCTAGTCTTCAAAACTCCGCCATCGCCATTGTCGCCGTCACCTGAGCGCCGCTATCTGAGCATCATCGTTTCTTAGTGCTTTATTGCTTTCGCTAGTATATGGGTAGGAAGAAATCAGCGAGCAAGTCCCAGGAAACCTTTGTAGACGAGGAGGCATTGCTTTCTTTGATGGAAAATCAAGAGTTCATGGCCATGAGGGCTGCTCAGAAGATCTGGCCGGCTCCGACTACGACTGAGGATCAGTTGCGCGAGCTTGTCAGTGATGGTCTGATCCAGGGCAAGGAGTTTGCCGATTGGAAAGCTCCGGGCCAGCATCGGGTCCCAACTCCAGGTCCTGGTGAGATTGTTCTTTTTGTCTCCTTTATCCATGCTGGACTCTGCCTTCCTGCTTCTGCTTTTCTTCATCGATTTCTCGTTTATTTTGGGATTAGCTTGAACCATCTTGCTCCCAATGCTGTCCTTCATCTTTCTGTTTTTGTTCATCTTTGTGAAACTTTTCTTGGAATTCGTCCTTCTCTTTCCCTCTTTCGTTACTTCTTCCGTCTGAAGCCACAACCCCGCCGCGATGACACCCATGTTCTTGGTGGCTGCGGGATTCAGTTTCATCAGGGTCTTAAGAGTAAATTCTTTGATTATGACTTGGTTGATTATGTGAGGGATTGGCATGCCAATTGGTTTTATGCCGCCAATATGATTCCTCCTCTTGCTATTCATTTTGGTTCTGGTCCCGTGGTTAATGACCGATGGGAAAAGAATCCCCTAACTATGGATGAGCTCCAGGCGATCAAGCCATTTCTTGAGAGGATATGTACTCTGAAATAGCATGGCTTGACCGGCTTTGGGATCATTTCTAGTTTTCTTCGCTGCCATGTTCAACCTCTGAAGGAGCGAGAGAATTATGGTTTTGAGTACTCTAGGGCGGAGGACCCTTCTCGTATGGTCCCTGCCCTTGAGTTGACTGATGAGGAGGTGCTCGAGCGCCTTCAGAAGATGTTGAAAGGGGTAACCATCGTCCCGCTTGCTGTCCCTGAGTATTGTGTTAACAACCCGCCGCCTGCTGTGAGTTGTTTTTTCTTATGCGGTTACTTTTTGTATTTCCTTTGTTGTCTCCACTTTTGCTTAATCTTTCTCGTCTGGTTGTTTTACTCTTTTATAGGAATTGGGGCGTAACTTCATTGATCTGATCCCCCTTAATGACCGCCCTGCCATGGTGGAGACTGGGGAGAGTCTTGCTGGGGCATCTTTAACCAGTAAGTTTCAAACCACCACAATGTTTCCTAGTGTTTCTTCCACAATCTTTGACGCATATGTAGAGTATGTTCCTCGTCTAGTTCCTCGAGCTCCTCATAGTGTCGGAAAAAGGGGGCAACGGATTGTTCTTCTTCTGGTTTGTCTGCTACCAAGAAGCCTCACCAGTCGAGTACTCATCCAGGTACTCAAGTTTTAGGTAGCATGCTCCTAGGTGAGCATATTAATACGCTTTGTCTTCTTGTTGTTTGTTTGTGCCTTTAACCGAGTACTTTCCTCCTTTTTCAGATGGCGCTGTGGTTGCCATGTTTGAGAATGAGGAAGATGAGGATGATGATGCGGCCCTTGTTATGCATCGGTGAGTTGTTTTCTTGTTTTTCTGTTGTTGAACACCTCTTTTTGTTCTGACTTTTGGCCTTGTTCTCTTGTAGCAAGCGGTCATCGAGCTCGAGTTCTTCTAGGGCTCTGGTACTGATCACGCCACTCCTATCACAGAGTGGTGGTGACATTTTTGCTGCTATAGTTCCCCCTCTAAAATCTTCTATTCGTCTTGGGGATTTTATGAAGAAGAAGATAGCTAAGTGAGTGAATCCTGGTTATGTTTCTTTGCTTTTGTTTTCCTTTTTTCTGATTCATATTCTTATCATCGAGTTTCCTTATCATCTTGCAGACCCTCGCCTTCTCTTAATCCTCAGTCGACCTCTTGTCAGTCCTCTGGTGCACCCCTGTGTACTGAGTCAAAGGACTCGGAATGTACGGTCGGCGAGGTGGCTGTGAGGGAGACAGGGTTCCCTGGTGATCACGCTGCTGCAGATCTGCTAACTCTGGGGGCGACCGTGGCCGTGGCGGTGGATCCATCTGAGGAGGTAGCCGGGGCTTCCCAAGATACGGCCCTGGTCTTGCCTTCTTTGCATCAACTGGCTTCTCCCTCTGCTCCTCTTGGTACTAGTGGTCAGCGTTTGGATGATGATGTGTTGCAACAATTCAATGCCACTCATCGGTTGTCAGAGCTGACCACTGCCTGGGGAACCTTTGCGACCTTTGTGACTTCTTTTGGGGAAAAACTCCAGGTAAGTTTTTCTAAAGTTCTTTCTTTGGATGTTCGTCTTTCTTCTGTTCTTATGTCTTGTTTTTCTCTCTCTCTTTTTGTTCAGTCTTTTTCTTGGGATCATACCAGTTTCTTTTTCTCGTCTAAAACCAAGAAAAAGTTGTCTTCTGAGGTTAGTGCCCTAAAAACAGAGCTTGACCTTTGTCGGGCCGAGATGGAGACCGAGCGTCAAACGCACTAGAGGGAGGAACAGGCTCTTCATGCCCGGGTGGTTGAGGCAGAAGAGCGGAGGGATGCTGCTGTCCTGGAGGCCTTGAAGAATGTGGAGGCCATGAAGAAAGAGTGCAATGGTATTGTGGGTTCTTTTTTGTTTCCTTTTGTATTCAAATTTCCCTTTCTGCTGACTTGTTTTTTGGTGCCTGGTCTAGCTCTCCGAGTTGAAAAGTAGAAGCTCTCAGAGGGTATTGAGGAAATGAAGATACTTGTTCGCAATAATCACAACAGGGCTGAGGAGGTAATTTCTTGTGCTGAAGAAGAACTCTCGCTTGCTAAGTTGATTAGGCGTGGAGCTGACAGGGATCTTGTGCAGGCCCAAAAAACTGTTGAAGTCTTGATTGGTAAGTTGACGACGGCTACTGAGAACTAGAATGCTTTGTGGAAATCATTTCGGTCAGTATCCGACCTTCTCTGGACTCCAACGGATGATGGTCAATCTTGGGCTCAGTTTATTCCCAAAGTTCCAACCCGTTTCCAGGAGTTCGTGAAGAGGTGCGCCCAACTATGTACCAGAAACGTTCTTGCCCAGGTTCGGGTTCTTGCTCCGGAGGTCCCTTTGTCCAAAACCGCAGAGGAAGCCAAGAGTCAAGAATATTTGGATGTCATTGAAAAGGTGGAGCCTGAGGTTGAAGATTTAGCCAGGAGGATTGTGGATAATCTTAATATTGATATTTCTTCTCCTGATGACGATGCTTGATGTAATTGACCTTTGTACTCCAGCCTTTGTAATAGGATATTATACTTCTTTTTGAATGAAGATTCTTTATTTTTGTTGATGTCTTCTTTTCCTGGTGTAATCAACTCAGTATATGTAGATCATTGTGTTGACAAACTTTCTTGATTTGCCGAGTGCTTGTCTGGTTTTTATCTGCGCTGTGTAAACAACTCGATATTTGTAGATCTTTGTCTTGACAACCTTTTTGTTCTTGTTAGTACTGAAAAGACTTAGGACCAGCGATCTCAAGTATCTCCGGTTTCTTCTTTTTAGCTTTTTTGCTTAACTCGAGATGTGGCCAGCCTCTGGCTCTTTCTCTGGTTGTGACAACATCTTAGGATCAGTTTGGGTGTTGGCTTATCAGCTACCCTCATCGGCAGGCTCAAGCATCTTTTCAGCTTTTTTGTTCACGACCGGTATGCTCAGGCTTAGTTTCAGCCATTTTGCTTTTTGGTTCGGGTGTTAGCTTATTAGCTACCCTCATCGGTAGGCTCAAGCATCTTTTTAGCTCTTTTGCTCTTGGCCGGTATGCTCAGGCATAATTTCAGCCATTTTGCATTTTGATTCGGGTGTTAGCTTATTAGCTACCCTCATCGGCGGGCTCAAGCATCTTTTTAGCTCTTTTGCTCTCGGCCGGTATGCTCAGGCTTAGTTTCAGCCATTTTGCTTTTTGGTTCGGGTGCCCCCAAAGGTCCGCGCCCCAATCATAAAGTTGTGCTCGTTCTTCAACGTGATCTCAAAAAAGGTCATTGATGTGTCCACGCTAGAGGAGCTATAGCGGGACATAGCCGAAACTCTCGTTCATCTTGAGATGCATTTCCCACCGACTTACTTTGATATCTCATTGCATCTGCTCATTCATCTTGTTGACTAAATTAGAGTCCTTGGCCCAATGTACCTGCATCAGATGTTCCCTTTTGAAAGATTGATGAAAGTTTTCAGGAGGTATGTTAGGAATAGATTCAGGCCAGAAGGGGGCATGGTTGAAGGATGGTCAACGAAGGAGGCCATTGAGTTCTACACATATTATCTGGACATCAAATGGGTCAGAGTTCTAGAATCTCGTCACAAGGGAAGACTACGTGGCAAAGGAACGATCGGGGAGAAATCTGTTACAGTAGACGACCCTGTTTCTTTCAGACAGGCATAGTTCGCTGTTCTCTAACAAGCCAAGGGTGTGATGCCATACATTGACGAGCATAGCCAATCGCTACAAACTCTGTATCCGAGCAGGTCATAGGCTTGGCTGGATAAAAAACATAAGGAAAAATTTGTCAACTGGTTTCTATGCCGCTTGCTTGGAATAAAGTTGGGTAACCAAGTGGATGCCTTAGCCAAGGGACCTTCGAGTACATATCTTAAGTACCAAGTGTATGAGATCAATGGATTCACATTTTACATAAAAAAGCAAGATGGAAAGAGCACATACCAAAATTGTGGTGTTCGTTTTGATGCTTACGATGAAAATGGCAACATGCAGGTGACATACTATGGTTTCATAGAGAAGATATGGGAGCTAGCCTATGGTCCGTTGAAGGCAGCTCTTTTTCTCTGCTAGTGGGTCTAGCTCGAGGAAATCAGCACTGATAGCGAAGGGTTCACTATCATTGATCTCACTAAGACCGCATACAGAGACGACCCCTTCGTCCTTGCAAGAGATGTTATGTAAGTCTTCTATGCAAGGGACAACAAGACAAAAGGAAGGCTAAAAGTAGTCCTAGAAGGGAAAAAAAAGATTGTCGATGTCGATGGAGTGACGGATGAAGAAGACTACAGGGGCTATCTGGAAATGCCTGCATTCGGGGCGAACGTACCTCTACCTATCCTTCAAGAGGGTGATGAACCTGCTTACGTATGGCTTGATCACAATGAGGCCCTCATTGTTGATGCACCTAAAGATAGTTAGATTATTGTTAACTATGTAATCATTATTCGGACGTTGTTCACCAACTATGTAATCAAATTTATATTTTGTGCGCTTCTCTAAAATTAAATAATTAACTATGTAATCAAATATTGAGATGATGTTCGAAAACACTATTATTTGATAATTATAGACCATTAATTAATTATCATGGAATTAAATATTTGAGACACAAATATTTGTATTATTTTACAATAAATTATATGTATTTACATGCACTAAATGGGTAAAAGAAAAAACATAACCTAAACTAATGTAATCACTAATGCTAGCGCAGCGGTTAAGGCCCTATAATTTGGACCTCAAATTAATTAACTCCCGTTCAGATGATAAAACAAAAAAATAAAAACTACCTTGACGTACTCCCTATCATAGCGCAGCGGCAAAAGCCAGCTACTGTGAAGCCCACACCCTTGGTTCGAATCCTAGGTGCGGCAAACTTTTTTTTATATTTTTATAGAATTAAATGAAACTCAATTTAAACTATAAAAATGATAACAAAATGTTTCCTAACGTAAATCCTCCTTTAACGTAGCGGTTAAGCCACTAATCACTCTTTCTCGCTCCCTTGGTTCGAAACCCAGGCGGCACAGATTTTTTTATCCAGAGACCGCGACAGTGTCTCTGCTTTTAAAAAAATAAAAGCTGAGCGCCTGTAGCAGCGGCAGCTGCTTTGCTAGGCCTATCACTGTCGGTTCTAAAAACCGACACTAATGACCCCTATCACTGCTGGTTTTTTATCAAAACCGACAGTGATAAGAATATTCCCTCCATGGCCAGCAGTGCTCCCGCTGATCACCACATCAGGAGCACTGCTCCCACCTACCACGACAGCTATCCTATAAAATGGCACCCTGCTAGGGAGCCTCTCCACGGCTTGTGGGTTTCAGCTAGGGCTTATCAGCCATGATACAGTGTTTTCCTCTCACAACAAACCAGCATCAGCCGGGCTTATCAGCCTAGAAACCAACCAGCGAACAGGCTATCTGTTTGTTTGCTGTTTATTTCTCCGTATCGTTCTCTACTTGCTAGTTTCCACATACATGGCCTCTATGTGGGAGAAAGCCCTCCACGTATAGATATCATTATGCGTCATAGTCCACCAAAATGGTGCACACAAGAGGTACTAGAAGAATGCTACTGAAGATAGAGCAACGCCAAAGATTGGAGACGCCGCGAGGTTCACAGAGCCATTCGCTGCAGTGCGCTCTGGACTATATGTCTAGGGAGAAATGGCATCCTCCGTGCTCGGGCTACCTGGTGTGCTCTGGGCAATTTTCTATCCTGGAGCGGCATTGGTTCATCGGTGTGATGTCGAGCTAAATCCGATGTGCTCTGCTCTGGACTGTACCGAGAAAAAGGCCATGTACAGCAGAGGCATGGATTCATTGATGCCACCTTGTCATCTCCAACCGGTATAGCTCGTAGACAACCTTGGCGCTGCTGTTTGATCCTAGTTGGTGTGCTAGAAGAATGCTACTGAGGTGGTTAAATTATAATGTGTTGATACACATTGATTGTAACATTGATCTATACGCAAATAAGTCTTTGTTATTGTATATGTAATTTATTTCTAATATTTTTGTTATTTTTTGATGTATTTCTGTACTCTATCTAAATAAATATATCGTTGTTGTTGAAACTTTCACTCGGTCCTTTACATATATGCACTTTCACTGTCGGTTCTATTTAAAGACCAGCAGTGATATTCACTTTCACTGTCGGTTGTAACTAAAAACCGACAGTGATGTCCATGCCCCCTATATAAAACAAACCGCTGGCTACATACATCGATCCCACCCACCCACGAACTCTCACAGTCTCATTTCTCACGTTTCACTCTCACTTCTCAAGAAATCCACACTCTCTCTACATGATTTGGTGTAACACCCTAAAAATTGCCCCTTTCGAAATAGAGTTAAAATGATTTAAATTAGAATTTTTGTGCTCATTAAATGTAGGAAAATAAAAATTTTCATTAAATTAAAATACATTATAAGGTAGCAACATGTTTGAGCATACATGCCATTGCATTTCATTTTATTGGTTGAGTGGTTTTAATTGAAAAGTCAAAATGGTTAAAATGCTTTTGAAACGAAATTAAAAATGGCTTTGAAATAAAAGAAAAGAAAATTTGAAAATAAGAGGATTTAAAAAATGGTAAAATTTATTTTTGGAAACTTACCAAAATTGCTTATTTATATTTGAAATGAGAAGTATATTGAAAACACATGCGGATTTGATATGATTTACATAGAATTTGGTTTGGCTTTGAAAACTAAATAGGAAAAAGAATTTGGAAATAGAAAAGCATTTTGAAAATCTCCCTTCCTTCCTTTTCAGCCCAACTCCAGGATTTAGTCGGCCCAGCCGCCCCTCCCTTCCCCTCCTTCCCGTTTTCGTGGCCTCGGCCCGCTGCTCAGCGGCCCAGCTTGCGCCCTCCTCCTCCCTTCCTCTTTCCTCCCGCACCGGCCCACTACTCCACGCCCGGCCTGCTCGGCGCCCTTCCTTCGCACCACTCGCACGCGCAAGGCAGCAGCCCGCTCGACAACCCACTACTACGGCCCGCTTGGCCTTCACCGCGCGCTGCTCCTCCTGTCAGCGCCCACGCTCGCAACGCCTACAGCTGCACGCGCCTGTCCGCTCCCTCTCACTGCCTTGCTGGCCCGCTCGTCAGTGCGCACCCGCACGCGCTTCTCTTCTGCCCGCTGCGACGCTGGCCCCGTCTGTCAGCCGCCCACATGCCCGTCATCCCCTTCCTTCCCCTTCCTTTTCTCTCCCCTGTTTCTTTCCTTCCTCCGCCCCGATGATGGCGCACGCCAAGATGGCATGTCGCCGGTGCCCGTGCCTACATGGAAAGCACTGTAATCACTGCGCCCCGCTCCCTACCATCTACGCAGCGCCTTGTCCCACCTATAAGACCCGAGCCGACCCTCCCCTCTGCCCCTTCCTCTGTTCGTCCGAGCTCGAGCTCGCCACCGCCGCGGTAATACGTTGACCAGCGCCTCGGACCTCGACGCCGACGTACCTAGGAGCACCGCCATACTCCCCCGTGTCCGTACGTACCGTAAATTCATGGTTTTGGTCACGATTGGATCAATTTTCCCCGCACCCACGCGTTCTCTCTCTCTAGATCGTTGCTGCCGTCGACCGCGCCTTTGGAGCCCTTCCCGGACGCCATTATCCATTCCTTCGACCTCGCGGTGAGCTCCTCCACCTACCCGTGCTCTCCTTTCATTGAATAACGCTCTAGAGTGTCATATCGACGAGTTACTGAGCTGCCGGCCATGGCGCCGCCATGGGGCCATCATCCCAGCGTGTTCCTCCTGCCCTATATTTGCGCCCCGTTGAGTTCGTGAGACCCTGTGCTACACGTAGGTGCCCTCGGCTCGGTCTGGGGTGGCCGGAATCACCGTACCGGTGACCACCGATGAGCTCAGACCATCGGCAATAATGGCGGTGCCGTCGTGAGCCTCTTCCCTGGCGGCCCGCTGCCCTGCACCCACCTGCACCGTCGGATCTTGGGTGGACGGCCAGGATTAGAACGTAACGGTTCGGTCCACCGTGGACCCACGGACCCGGTCCACACCGCCATGTCAGTGCTGGTCCACGCCGCGTGGTGCACTGCACCAGCCCCCGGGCGCCACGTGACTACCCAGTCAGCGTCGCAGTCAACCGCACTCAAGCCGCGCCCATTTTTGCAGAAAAGCCCCTCGGTTTCTAGTGAATTAACCCGCAGTCCGATTTAGTTCAAAATGATTTTCTTTAGGTCCTGTTTTATTCTGTTTTAGCCCCTGTATTTTCCAGAAATAGTACGCGTAGTCCAGCGGCCGTGTAATTTCATATTTTAATTGTTTTAATTCAAAAATAAGTTCAGTTTATTTACCAAAATGCCATTACACCTTATTTCATGCGTAACTTTTACGTTTTAAGTCCGATTTCACCCATTCGAATTGCGTTAGGATTGTATTTACGTTTTCTACATGTTTATACAACAGTTAGACATATTTTCAATATTTCAAATTCATGGGTAGATTTAATCTATTATTTAATTAAAGGAAAACTTGTTTAAATCATAACTTATTGATTTTAACTCCAAAATAGTCCGTTCAAGTTGCGTTTGTTTTAGAACGATGAGATCTACGCGTTAATAATAGTGTTTATGATATTGTATTTCTGAAATAACATAGTTTAAATCATATCTTGATTAATGATTATGTAACTGGGTTTTATACATAAAATATGATTTGTTTTACTTTTGTTTTATAATTTAAATCTAAAATTGACTTAATTAAATCTATATTATTTATAAAATATCTTTTATATATGAATTCATAAAGTTAACATAAATGCAGCCTATAGTTTTTGTTTCCACGTATAAAGCAAATCTCTCGGTAGTTGTAACTTTTCAATCGTAGTTCCGATTAGAGTGCTTCTCGCGACTATGTGTTCGTAGCGATGCGTAAAATCGTATTTCAATCTCTTTTACTTATTTTTCTATGATTGGTGTACTGTTCTGATATAGATGCAATTGTATGCTATGCATGTATGTGTATGGATGTTTGTGTGGTGTTCTACGATTATGTCCAGTCGGTGAGATATACGTGGTGATCTAGAAGAAGAAGAAGGACGTGAAGATTAAAGCTTACCGAAGGATCGGTGTGTAAGGCAAGTATAGCATGGGACCATCCTTGCTACCTATACACATTTAATCACTTAATTCATATTACATGTGTTTACCTTGTTGCCAATAAGGATATCCTAGACTTTCGATATCTTGTACCTTGAAACCTTTGGGTTATTGCATTGGGTAGTTTTTGCTAGTGCTTAATCAAAACCATGATCTTATAACTTGATTAATGATATATGCAATAAACATTAAAACATGACTTTTAGTAACATGGAAACAGGGGTTGGAGTATTTAGCTACTTTCTAAATGCTTCAGATTCCTCTCCCTAAGGACTTATCTGTAAGCGATCATCCGGGACTTACAGTATAGCTGTGAGGGCTATATGGCTTTGGATTTAGCTCAGTATGAGGATCTTTTCTAGCTTGTTAGTGGTTACCTTTATGGCGCATGAGGGTATGTTTCCTTTACTACTAGGATGTGTGTACCGTGCTGCGATGCCCACGCGTGCCACTCCTAGAGATGGACCACATACGCCTAGCGGCCCTAACTTGTTAGACGAACCTTTGAAAGGCTTCATATTGAACCCTACCGACCTTCCTTGGAAGTGGGTCACGAGATTTGCTACCTCGGGCGAAAGGGTAAATCACGACTCATAATGAAAGTGTATAAACTCTGCAGAGTACAAAACTGATATATCAGCCGTGCTCACGGTCATGAGTGGCCTTGGACCCTTATGGAATAGAGATGATCACTAATGGATAATGATACTAATGATTAATTGTTTATGCTATACATTATCATGTTTACCTGATCATGTGTTTATGGGAATGATAAATTCTTTGCCACTCAATTGCTTAAAAAGATGACCTATTAAAGCTAATCGCAGTTAAACCAGTGTCAGCCTTTTGAGCCTCATGAACCCCATGATATAATTGTTAAGTATGACATGTACTTACGCTTGCTTTACTTTTCTATACATTGGATAAAAATCCTAGATGGGTACCAGATTGCTGGTTTGGAGGAGTTAGGCTTATGGTCAACCAGTCAGTCGTCCCGGTGGATTTGGAGTCTTCGCCTGAAGATCGGAGTCGACTTTTCACTGTCTATAATCTGAGGTTATATTCCTTTTACTAATACATTATGTAATAAGTATTATCTCTTGATATTACCCTTATTTGTGGCTATATGTGTGATTTGACTTCCTGGGCTCACATATAGTGTGTATCTAGTTTTGTCTTTAAAACCGGGTGCTACAAAGTGGTACCAAAGCAATGCTGATTGTAGGATGTAAGCCTAGTTAGAACTGGATGTTTTAGCATGCTTTTATCTTGCTTAGTTCTTGTTTTCTCTCCAACCTTGTTATTTGCTAAAATTTATGCTTACTTTAGCCTCTGTCTGTTATGAAAACTTTGTCTCTATTCTCAATCCTCTTTCTTCGTTTATATAGTTGGGTCATAATGAGGAGACCACCAGCATCAGAGATCAGGAGGACCAAGCTATGTTGTCCTTGACTACATTCGACAAGGAGAAGCTTGTAGCTATGCAACAACAAGCACCAGAAGGAATGACTCAACCTAGGAGTTTTCAACAGTGCTTGCCACAAGGTCAAACCAACATACCCAAGGGACTAGTGAAGAGACAAGTAGCAGAAGCTTGGAAGAATATGAAGTCCTATGAAGATATTGGAAGAATGGTGCATGGATGCCAGGATCACCCACAACAGAAGCAAGAACAGAAGGTCCAGAAGAAACAGGAACAAGGAAGTAAAGTAAAGGGAAACTACATCCAAGAAAGATTGAATAATGTGGATATGACTACCACTTATGGAGCTAAGAAGGTTGTGTATGGTTGCATTCTAGTAAACTCAACTCCCGCCACAGTGCTATTTGACCCTAGAGCTTCACATTCGTTCATCTCTAGCCAATATGTAGAAGATCATAAGATAACTATGCTTCCAATGAGGAAACCAGTGATAGTTAAGTCCCCAAGAGGAGAAATGAAGGCATACCACATATGCCCAAAAGTTGGTCTTGACATAAAGGGGGTGAACTTCATGGCAAACCTATTTGTAAATTGATGTTATCCTAGGACAAGGATGGCTATCTGTTTGTAAAGGAGTGATCAAGTATGCCCAGCGTTTGGTGCTTCTAACCACACCGTTAGGAGAAAGAATTGAGTATGAAGGTATTCAGCCTGTACCTGAGGACAATGTGGATAAAAAGAGAAAGGAGGTCTCACCAAAGTTAGAATTGGGAAGCAATCAATATTCGAGTTCTATTACATCGTCACATCCAGCTCTAATCCCTGGCCAGATAAACTCAGACTCTAAAGAATTAGAAGTTTCTCAAGCTAAGGTTACTCCACTCTTTCCACATGAGGTATGCATAGATGGGTGGACAATCACCTACAAGGAGTTTCAACCCCGAAAGATCAAGCGAGCTAAAAAGTAGTCTAGTCAAACAAAGATGAACTTATAGAATCAGCAAGCTGACAATACTCTAAGCAACAATTCTGTGGAGTATGACATCACTAAAGATCCAGCTAAGAGAAAGTGTTATCATTGCCAGCAGGAAGGACATTATTTTAAATCTTGCCCACAAAAGAATCAACAGTTACACCAAGGAAGTAGCCAGAGTCATATCACTACAGGTCTGTTACATAAAGTGTCAGTGATAACCAACCTAAAAGAAGCATTTGGTGAGAGTGGTGAATGAAGAAGTTATGCTAGACTATCCAAGATCCTTAGTTAAGGATAGGAGTTGTGCCCCTTATGTAATAAAAATGATAGTATCGCAAGTTGAGTCAATGATTGAGTTGTGCATCTCTACTGCTTGTTGAATTGTCATTATGCTTATGATTGTTTTGAATCTTTGTAATGATTACAATGATCTTGTAGGGTGTTCCCACGATTTCTTTAGTTTATAGGCCTAAGGTATAAGGATTAATGAAATAAATAGTTGGGTTATCATTTTCTTCTATTTTTCCTATCCTGTCTTCGAAGCAGCCTGTCTTTATCGGTTCATATCTCTGATCTTGGACAATCTAAAATCCTGAGGAAATTCTGGACAACAGTAGACTTCAATCACA
Organism: Miscanthus lutarioriparius; assembly: GCA_904845875.1. NCBI lineage: Eukaryota > Viridiplantae > Streptophyta > Magnoliopsida > Poales > Poaceae > Miscanthus > Miscanthus lutarioriparius. Next base: position 115,969,325 of record CAJGYO010000007.1, on the reverse strand, counting down.
AGGCGATGCATCTGTGTTGTTTGGAACCGGAAATAGTTTCTGTTGTGCACTATTTTCGACCAAGTGAACTACAGAATTTGGAAAAGTGTTCTATAAGGAAGTTGTGAAGAATTTTATAAGCTTTCCAACGATATAAGCTACAACTTCATTGGAATAACAGAATGAGAGTTATAGCTGTCTTACCACACTACTATTTTCCTGCTCGTAAGGAAATTTAGATTTCTTGTCCTTGCCCATGGACAAGAGTACCATTGGGATGACAGAACATCTTGATACTAGTAAGCTCATCTGAAGAAGATGCAAGCTATACTTTGGTGTCCCCTAGTTTATCTTTTCTTAAGGGGGGTAGCCAAGTTAAAGAATTTGCAAGATGAAGTGTCCTACGTTCTAGTTTGCGCAGCGGAAGCGTGGTGGTACCCAAAGATTCAAAAGGAACTCAGAGTTTCAATGAGGTTTGGTTAGAAGTTCAAGAAAGGTTTATCCAAGATCATCAAGATTTGGGTAGAGCTATTGGAGAAGCTTTTAAAATTAGGTTGGATCAAGAAACCTCAGGCAAGTGCTTGAAGAAATCCAAGAAGAGGTTGATGTAAAATCTAGGTATTAGCTTTGTCAGATTAGGACAAGAGCTTTATATCCACTATGATGCACCTTATCAAGGTGTGGGGTGTGTCCTTATACGAGAAGAAAAGTAGTGGCTTGTTCATTAAGTCAACTAAGGAAGCTTGAGTTGAACTACCTAACAGGTTATCTGGAGTTATCCATTGTGGAGCATGGAAGTACAATCTTCTTGAAAGTAAAAGTGACATCTAGGAGGATCACAAGAGTATATAGGACATCTTCACCAAGTTGGTCTTTGAACTTGTGATAACCTCGTTGGAATGAGATTGATTGTGACTCGGAAAAGTGCTATCACTTCGAGAAGCGAAGTCATGGCCGATGCCCTTAGCAACGGAGAATTGTGCTAAGAGGGTTTGGGTGACACTAAGGATTAAGAGTTGTATTCCCAGTTTGAGCAACTTAACTACGATCATTAATGTTTTGAAGATTGGTGGTAGATTTTCTTTCAGACCAAGAAGAAAAGGAAGCCTTGTTGAAAGGTGAACATATGAGGAAAGAGAATTATGGCACAGTGGTTAGGGTTACCCGAGAGTTGTTCAAGGTACTTGTCAAAATTTTGAAATTAGTTAGGCAAATTACTTGGAGTAAGGGCAATAGGTATGCAGAGTAAAGTGGGTCTTTATCAAGACAATGGAACTGCACGAGGAAGTAAAGAAGAATCCAAGGACGGAGTATTCCCATCTCTTAGTCGACGTCTTCTGAATCTCGAGGACGAGATTCATCTTAAGGGGGGTAGAATTGTAACACCCTAAAAATTGCCCCTTTCGAAATAGAGTTAAAATGATTTAAATTGGAATTTTTGAGCTCATGAAATGTAGGAAAATAAAAATTTTCATTAAATTAAAATACATCATAAGGTAGCAACATGTTTGAGCATACATGCCATTGCATTTCATTTTATTGGTTGAGTGGTTTTAATTGACAAAGTCAAAATGGTTAAAATGCTTTTGAAATGAAATTAAAAATGGCTTTGAAATAAAAGAAAAAAATTGAAAATAAGAGGATTTAAAAAATGGTAAAATTTATTTTTAGAAACTTACCAAAATTGCTTATTTATATTTGAAATGAAAAGTATATTGAAAACATATGCGTATATGATATGATTTACATAGAATTTGGTTTGGCTTTGAAAACTAAATAGGAAAAATAATTTAGAAATAGAAAAGGATTTTGATAATCTCCCTTCCTTCCTTCTGAGTTGTTTACACCAAAATTTGGGAGAAGAGCGCGAGAACTCGTAGGCTTCCAGAATTATGCCAATCAAGGAGTCGATGGAGTAAGGGTTGATATCTGCTGGATCGAATATGACACTGGATCGACTCTTTCCGAATGACGTCAGCAGATGACGATGATGGGATATGATTGGCGTAAAAAAGATACATATCGGACTCGATAAAAGGGGAAAGATTAGAGTCCAAATTATCTTAAGATAGGAATATTTCTTTCATACCAAAGATTGTAACAAATCGTGCTCGAGTAGGATTCATGTCTAGACTCCGGGTATAAATATCAAACCCCGGCTATTGTAAAAAGAGAATCATCAATCAAATATAAGTCAATTTACTTTTTCGGCTGTGGCCACCCCTTAGTAGTAGGAGTGGAGTAGATCTCGGCGAGTTCTTCAGCAAGTATGGTTGCATCAATCCGGTCGACCTCCACTGCTTGTCTATAAGTACCGTCATGGTTTATATACCTTTGTTCGTACGGCTGCATCGATCCGGTCGACCCCCACTGTGACTCTGGTATAGGCTAGTTATCGACTCTTGCCTAGTTCAAGTATGGCATGTGTGATTCTGCCTCACACCCCCCTGCTTGAACTAGATCAAGGTCAAGTTATCGGCTCTACCTTTGAATGGGAGTCTTTGGTAGATTCATTAAGTTACCGATATTGCTTATTGCTTTCATTGTTTATCTAATTACAGCAATATCACTCTGCTTGATTGAGATTGATCTAGATCGGCCTTATATCTTATTTAACCCATCGTTTGCTAATCTAAAACTGATCTAGTCTACATCTTAAACGATGAGTTATGTTTTTATCAGCTGTTTTATATCAATCTTAATCGTGCATAGCGTGCGGTTAAGATATGTTCGATCTTGAGTAGATCTATTGGTTAGCGAGAACCGTTCCATGGCCCGTTATCATGACCTGTGGGATTCTGCCTCTCACCCCACTATTAGCACCATGGAGTGAGGATTGTTAGTTGATAGATCCGTTCCTGAGAATGCATGACCTTAACTGTGCGCTATGCCTGAATCGGCTGTTTAGCCGATATCGAGCGCTCTCACGAACAGATCACATTACGAGACCATTGAAGTAGAGATAAGTTGAAGGATATGTTAGCCCCATGATCTTGTTATTGTATTACGACCTGCATGATTCTGCCTCATGCCCCACTGATATTAGTAATGAGTTAGGGTCGTCGAGTCTATTGTTGTTTCTACGGTCTGCATGATTCTGCCTCATGCCCCACTGGTCATGGTGATAGATGAGATCTAACATGTTCATTAGATTTATCTTTATTAAATGGTTAAGTGGTGTTGAATTGTTTCTTTATATAGAAAGGGGTTCGGTTACTTCTAATTATTGGCTCGGTTTAAACCAATCATCATTGATATCTTATTGCCATTGATTAAATTATTGCTTGAATTATATATATCTTGGATGATGACCGATTCTTCTCACACAACCCCATAAGCTTTAACCGATTTATTCTTATGAATATGCTGGAGTCAACTATTTAGTCAATCTCCTCTCATATCGGCTCTCAGAGCCGCACATTCGGGACTGTCTGGCAACACTAGCATGTTCCGTCCTTAATTTCTGATAAACTTTCTCTTCTTGTCAATTGCAGGGTCAAATTGACTAGCACATTTCGGGAGGATCACAGGATCGATCACCCTTAAATTGAAGCTAGGCGGATGTACTTCATCGAGCGGACCCTTCCGGCTTGCTGCGTGTGTCCTCGGCATGGGACAAAATTCTGTGTCGACACATGTTTCTGGCACGCTCGGTGGGACACCACAATCGTCATGGTGGTTCACAACAACGACAACATCCTTATGGTACATTATGAAGACCTACCTGATGAAGATAAGGATACCATCAATAAAGCTATAGAAGAATTTCAGAAGAAGTGTTTGTTGTCCTACACCAAGACACGTGACAGCACAATTATTCGAAAATTTCCACTACCAAGAGTTCTACTACATGGACAGACAGATACAGTCAAAGCTGAAGAAAGGCATTTCTTTGCGGAAGCCATAGACAAATCTGTTCGTGATGCCCTATCAAGCCGCAATGAAGCTTTCATTGACGCATTTCACAAGGCCATGAAAGAGGCGATTCATGGGATTCCAATTGGTCAGGTTGGATCGACTTGCTACAACATTCCAAATCCGTCGACCCAAGGGACTAATCAAGTCAGTACCAGCCATCAAGAAGCAGCACCAGTTGGTAATGGTGATGTTCAGGCACTTCAGGGTTCATCGGAACAAACTCCAGGTACTACTACGAATCAGATACAGTACAATCCTGGACCATCAGTACAGCATGTGCAATAGCCGACGAGGCAAAGTCAGAACTGGATGATCAATTTTGGCACATCAGGCCACATACCATTGTCGGCTCAAAAAATAGCACCATCAATTCAAAGAATCCGTAGAGATATAGATCCTCACGTCTATAATCAGAGACTTCAAGCAGCAAGCCAGTAGAGGACCCAACAGATTGAGATTCCACAAGGGTATCACTATGGCACATATTATAACACTCTCCACCTGATACCGAATCCAGGATATCAAGGCACATGGGATTTCAAACCACAGATGGGTCAGCAGGTGCATAGAACTCTAAATTCAAATGCTGATGAGTTGCTGCTAAGAGTGAGCGAGATGATGAAGCATTAGTTCGGTCTGAAGCCAAAAGGGTTGACCTTTTCATACAAGTGCCCATATCCAGAGTGGTATGATTTGGTCACTCTTCCTATAAATTACAGGCTCTCAAAGTTTGCCAAGTTCACTGGTCAAGACAGTACAAGCACAATAGAACATGTTAGTCGGTATCTTACACAATTGGGCGAAGCGTCAATTGAGGATGCCCATCGAGTTCGTTTCTTCTCCTTATCCCTGTCAGGGCCAGCCTTCACTTGGTTTTCGTCACTACCAGTCAACTCCATTGCCAATTGGGCTGACCTAGAGAAGAAGTTTCATACATATTTCTACACTAGGACTGGAGAAAAGAAGATAACCGATTTGACAACCATGAGACAGAGAACTAATGAATCGGGCATTGAATTTCTTTAGAGGTTTCGAGAAACCAGGAACTTGTGCTTCTCCTTGAACTTGGCCGATGATCAACTAGTTGCCTTAGCTATTCAAGGAATGCTGCCGATGTGGAAAGAGAAACTGCTGGGACAAGAATTTGACAACTTGGGTCAATTAGCTCAACAAGTGGCAGCGCTTAATAGCCAATTCCAGAGCATACATAGAGATACCCGATTCCAGAGGAGTACCTCAGTGGCCGAAGCTTACGATCCATATTCAGTCGATGATAGCTATGAAGATAAAGAAGAAGAGGTTGCTACAGCTGAATGGAATTGGGGCAAGAAGACAGTAATGGTGCCAAATCTTTGGGGAAGAGGAGTCGAGGAGAGTTATGACTTTGATGTTACCAAATCGGACAAGCTCTTCAATTTCTTGCTTGAGAAGGGGCAGATCAAGTTGCCCGATGGTCATGTCATGTTGCCCCCTGATCAGTTGAAGAACAAGAAGTTCTGCAAATTCCATAATGCTACTTCTCATTCCACCAATGAATGCAGAATTTTCTGGCAGCACATACAGCGGGCTATTCAGCAAGGGAGGCTCAAGTTCGATACGCCTCGGAAGATGAAAGTTGATGATAATCCTTTCCCAGGAGATCAAAATATGGTTGATGTCGGGCTATTCAAAGGAAAAACTAAGGTTCTAACATCGACCAAATCAAGAGAAGCTGGAACAGTTGATCCCAAGATGCAAATATCGGCTAATGAATACAGAGAGATTAGAAAAGGTCGTGATCAACAAAAGAGCCGATACGGGCAGGGGAAGACGTCAAAAGCAGAGACGACAAAGCCGCAGGTCACATCTCGAATTCTATTGAATAAATGGCAGTGGCAGAAGGAAAATGATTATCAGCATTGGTTAAAAGATCAAGCACACCAGCATCAATTAGAAGAAGAGAGGGATGAAAGTGAACAAGCTGAATTACATTAGAATTGTCCCTTCTTTAGACATTGCTAGAATGAAGGTTTAAAGTTGCCTACCAGACACGACTATCCAGAATGCAGCAATCAATATTAGGGGTATTGGCAATCTCAAACCAACCACCGGTCTATCCATGCTCAAGATGCATATCATCATAACAACATGGATCGGCGCTTAAAAAACAAAAGTGTTCATGATCGGTTGGGAAAAGAGTCATTGGTCAAGACTGGGCCGGTCATGAAGAAGAAAGCAACAAGGGAGAGTACGTTTAGCAGGAAGGTCAATGGTGCCTCGGAGGATTGACAAGAAGCCAGAAGAGAAGGGTGCAGCGCCTAAGGAATAAAGAGATGGAATAGGCTCAGGCATCCGATAAAACTCAAGTATGGCATACCAAGCAAATAGCTGATAAGAGGCAACCATCGACTAGTATCCAAATGGCTTTTCTGTTGCCATCAGAATTCAGAGCTCTAGCAGATCAAGAAGTTTATTCGGATTTCGATGAATCGGAGTATGAAGAGATGGTTGCCAAGTTGATGGTCGTGCAGCAAGCAATATTTGATAAGCCAGTCAAGCATCGACACTTAAAGGCTTTATATATGAAAGGTTTTGTTGATGGGAAGCCGATGAACAAGATGTTGGTGGACGGAGGTGCTTCTGTCAATCTTATGCCTTACACTACTTTTCATAAACTTGTCAAGGGACCAGGAGATCTGCTTAAAACCAACATGATGCTTAGAGACTTCAGAGGTAATACATCTAAGACCCGGGGGGTAATAAACATCGAACTGACAATCGGGAGTAAGACTCTGCTCACCACGTTCTTCATCATTGATGGAAAAGGATCATACAATTTACTCCTTGGTCATGACTGGATTCACGCAAACTGTTGTGTGCTATCGACCATGCATCAGTGTGTGATTCAATGTCATGGAGATGATGTCGAGGTGGTTCGCGCTGATGAGTCTGTAAGCATTGCAACAGCTGATCCAGACTTTTGGGAACTAGGAGATTTCGAGTGTTTTTCTGGCAAGTCATGGGAATGAGGCTTCATTAAGATCAGCAATGAAAGCCAACAGCCGATGCAAGCGATCGGCTCTGAGAGTTTATTTTAGTGAAAAGGGTTATGGCTTCACATCGGCCATTGGAAAAGAGGAAACCAAACATTAGTTATGAGGTTTAGGCCGATGTATGAATGCTAGATAAAGCAGTGAATTTGAAGTTAATGGATTTGAAGAAGTTATGTTTCACTTAACAAGATGTTCGACCAAGGTTGATTGCTTGTTCGACTTTTTGATGTGAAAGTTTCTATGGTACGTTATCCTGGCACTCGGGCAACATTCGATAGCCGATTCATTCTTGGCTCTAATAGCCGGTACCGTAAGGGTATCGCCTCTAGTTCAAAAAATGAAAATCTTCAAAGGCGATAAAAGCCGATATGATATGTATCGCCTATGGAGCAAAAACAAGAGATAAAAGCAGTCATATGCAATGGTACCAAGCGGTTGGAGGAGGGAAATCAAAGGATTCTCTTAATAAAAGCCGTGTTTTTAGACTCAACTGGGTTAAGATCAGAAGTCTGAGATTGGTTGTTTTAAATCGGCTCTTTAGCCAAAACAAAAGATACAATGAGACAACAGGAAAGTATGGTCATACATATGTTAACTTATGAATTACAAGTTCAGGACATCCTGGATAATTTTCAATAGTTCTAGCTGGACGACGTCGACTTCTGCAATCTTTTGCTCGTACTCTTTGGCTATTCTAGGAGTGTTCTCAAGACTGCTACGGATGGCTCTGCTTCTTTTCACTTTGGCCAGCAATTCCTGTTTCTTCTGTTTGACGGCATCGAGGATTTGGGCCAGAGTAAACTTGTGATGGTCAATAGCAGCTTTCATGCTTTCCAATTCCTTCTAAAGTTCAGCGCATTTGATTTCTAGCTGGGAAAGCTCCGGATCAGTCCTGGAGGAGGAATTTTTTGATCATCAATTAGCCGCATCAACTCTTTAGCCTCTTGCTTGTTGGAGCTGTCCTGGGCCATCAAAGCTTCGCGGTTGGACAGGTTTCTCTGAATCTTTTTTGCCTTCAGAGCTTGATCTTCAAAAGAAGACAAATATAACAAGACTCTAGAGAGGGTTGGAGATGGATCACCCTTTATAGCCAAGAAAACTCTCTGCATTGAGAAGGTGTCTTGGATCAGATCGGCTACGTCCTTCTCGAGCATTGGCAATATATGTCTAAGCCGCTTTCTGGTCTCTTTTGACAAGGCTTCACTAGGAGAAGTAGCTAACGATCTGATTTCATCCTCATCAAAAGATTCCTCAAAATTGTGAGAATGGCTCTGGGCTGGAAGATTGGATGCCTGTGTCCAAGAGAAAACTTGATTAGAAGGTTTGGCTTGATTTATCGCAAAGTGAACAACAAAGAAGATATGGCGCCTTCTCTATAGCGGCCTCTATCGGAAGGGAAGGAGCAGCTGATGATGCTCCAATAACATCTAGTTGAGTCAGCTCTAAACTTCCAGTGTTGGCGTCTGCGATAACAGGAGAAATTCTTAGTTCACGATCATCGAGATGGAAAAGACGTATAGCTTCCTTACCATCAGGTGTGTGCCGGATTGGGGGATCGGAGGTCCGAGTACCGACCACAGGATTATTCCCAGAGTCAATTGGATCATTGCCAATAGGTGAACTACCGGATTCCTATTCTTGCACGAATGTTTCATCGAAGGATGTCTGGAACAATGAATAGCCAAATAAGAGTTGGGAATAACAATGAATCAAAAGATCCAAAAGGATGCTCCAATAAATTTCAAAGATGGAACTTACATTTTCTGTCGCTATGGGAGTATCGGTTATTTCAACTGAGATTGGCTCCATTCATGGATTAGCCGATGAAGGTTCAGTTGGGGCTAAATCAAATGCCCGGGATAGCAGTCCGGCGCCCAAAGTAGACTACGACGCAATGCTCGATAACTATGAATGAACGAGATTAGAAAGTTAAACACCAGTCCGAGGAAAAGGCGAATTGATTACCTGAATAGCTGATGGTCTCGTCTTACGCAATCTCTTCCCAATAGTAGCCTTCTGAGTTACCCTTGGAGATGCCTTGCGCTTTGGGGAGTAACATGTCACAATTGTGGAAGCAGCAGGGGTTCTCATCAACCTCTTCAAGGAAGGTGCGGCTGATCCCATCTTAGAAACTGGGCACGAGGGTTGGTAATCTATGGGACGCCCTCTCCTGTCTAGGCTTGGAGGGTCAAATTCGACATCCCGAAAGGATCGATCAAGATGATTGGCAAAAGGATTCGCCAAGTAATCTATCTGAAAAAAGGAAATAAAAGATTACCTCACTACCAGAAGCAAAGTCCTCGTACAGAGCTATACACAGAGGGTGGACTGGCCCACAAAAAATATGGGAGCGCCATTCTTGCCACCAGGTGTCGAAGAGGCTGGAAGAGAAACTGGCTATGGCCCAGTCGTGCAAGGAAAAAGAAGGAAGGTCTAACCCTAGTTGAAAGATTCTGGAAGCTTCCAGCACGTCGCTGACATCTTCTCTTGGCTTCAAGATTCTCTCAAAGAACAGGCGGGGGGGGGAGTTGGCCGAGGCCGAACAGACGGGCCAAAAAAGAAGGGTTGTAGAACTCGTAGGTCGGAGGATTGCCCGAGGTGGAGGAGCCCTTGACCATTTTGCCACGACCATGATGAAATTCAACCGGAAGAACATAGGGCTTGATAAAGGTATTAAAGATCGCGGCCGCTATCTCGTCCGAGCAGCCGGACTCAAATCAGAACTTGAATGGAAAGATCAGTTCATCATCCTCCTTGTAAGGTAGCCAAGTCAGGACGGCTGCATCAAACCCTCTGTAAAGCTTTTTGAAGAAGTGGCCAACATCGAAGTCAATGGTTATGGCCGATGCAGCCTCACCATAATTCATACACTGTCGGGTTCTTCCTTCTTCACCTCTGTATTCCTCATAAAAATTGAAGGAGGGAAAACTCAGATCTCTGAGATCAGTCCTTACCGACTTATGCATGTACATATTGAGCCACAATTGTATTAGCCACCAGGGGTCGCTGATAGTCTGTATTGGTTCATTCTTCAGCAGTTGAGCAGCCACCTGGTATATCAGATGATAAGCAGCTCCCAGCAGATATTTTCCAAGAGAGATATCCTTACCTAATGCCAGGTGTTCTGCCATAAGTTTGTGATTATAAGTCGGGCCACAAGACGACCCACAAAAGATAAATTTCTCCAACCACATATTCAGAAAGGCCACATATTCTCGTTCACTAACAGATGATCCATCCTCAACATGATTCAGAATGTAACTCGCCTATCCGGTACAGTCTGCTATCTTGGCCAGTCTTTTGGAACTGGCACTCAAGTACTCATAAGGTTGCATTGACCCAGTAGTTCTAAGGCCGGTCAACATGTATACATCAGCCAGGGTAATGGTCATCGGGCCATGGCCCAAAATGAAAGCATTTAGAGCATTGGACCAAAAATAAGAAGCAGAGATCAGGAGTGAATCGTTCCTCTCCATTTTGGACAACAAAAGGGTCAGACACTTGTTCAGATTATAAAGCTCCCAATCTCCACCCTTTTTCATGGATACCCTACAAAACCAGTCTCTCCGTCCCTTAGGCGCTTTGGGCCAGTTTCTGAAGGGAGTTTTGTTCCAGGAAGATAAATCTACTGTCGACTGTTTAAAGGGGATCTGGTTGGTTTCTTGGCGGATAAAATCGGATGGATCAGGATCACCCATAGGCCCGAGAAAATAAGCATTAAGGACAACAGCTGATGGAATCAAGATCTCATTCCTCATTTCCTAGAAATCGAATAAAGTAAGTTCAAGAGGAGAAGGAATACAGGGTAGCGGCCGACACTTGGAGAGTGGAAATTTGGAAACATACCTCAGGAATGTGGTCATTGGTCGCCATTACAATCGGAGCAGGTTCGGATCCAACAAAGGTAGCCTGAAAGATGGCTCGATGGAATGGCGGATTTGCTAGGGTTTGAAGGCTTGGCGATGACGACGTCGGCTGTTGGAGTTGGTTCAGGAAGAAGGAGAGAGCAAACAGGCCATGTGGATTGCAAAAGATACTGTTGGGATGTTATATAGAACTCGGGCCGGGAAGTCAGGAGTCACGCGTATATCTCGGATAGTGCAGTTGTGGCGTGGTAAACCAGTGAACTAGAATTTCAGGATAAAATTATTTTATCCCAAAATTGGGGGGCATGTGTTTACACCAAAATTTGGGAGAAGAGTGCAGGAACTCACAGGCTTCCAGAATTATGCCAATCAAGGAGTCGATGGAGTAAGGGTTGATATCTGTTGGATCGAATGTGACACTGGATCGACTCTTTCCGAATGACGTCAGCAGATGACGATGATGGGATATGATTGGCGTCAAAAAGATACATATCAGACTCTACAAAAGGGGAAAGATTAGAGTCCAAGTTATCTTAAGATAGGAATATTTCTTCCATACCAAAGATTGTAACAAATCGTGCTCGAGTAGGATTCATGTCTAGACTCCGGGTATAAATATCAAACCCCGGCTATTGTAAAAAGAGAATCATCAATCAAATACAAGTCAATTTACTTTTTTGGCTCTGGCCACCCCTTAGGAGTAGGAGTAGAGTAGATCTCAACGAGTTCTTCAGCAAGTATGGCTGCATCGATCTGGTCGACCTCCACTGCTTGTCTGTAAGTACCGTCATGGTTTATACCTCTGTTTGTATGGCTGCATCGATCCGGTCGACCCCCACTGTGACTCTAGTATAGGCTAGTTATCGTCTCTTGCCTAGTTTAAGTATGGCATGTGTGATTCTGCCTCACACCCCACTGCTTGACTAGATCAAGGTCAAGTTATCGGCTCTACCTTTGAATGGAAGTCTTTGGTAGATTCATTAAGTTACCGATATTGCTTATTGCTTTCATTGTTTATCTAATTACAGCAATATCACTCTGCCCGATTGAGATTGATCTGGATCGGCCTTATATCTTATTTAACCCATCGTTTGCTAATCTAAAACTGATCTAATCTACTTCTTAAACGATGAGTTATGTTTTTATCGGCTGTTTTATATCAATCTTAATCGTGCATAGCGTGCGGTTAAGGTATGTTCAATCTTGGGAAGATCTATTGGTTAGCGAGAACTGTTCCATGGTCCGTTATCATAGCCTGTGGGATTCTACCTCTCACCCCACTGTTTGCACCATGGAGTGGGGATCGTTAGTTGATAGATCCGTTCCTGAGAAGGCATGACCTTAACTGTGCGCTATGCCTGAATCGGCTGTTTAGCCGATATCGAGCGCTCTCACGAACATATCACATTATGAGACCATTGAGGTAGAGATAAGTTGAAGGATATGTTAGCCCCATGATCTTGTTGTTGTATTATGGCCTGCATGATTCTGCCTCATGCCCCACTGATATTAGTAATGAGTTAGGGTCATCGAGTCTATTGTTGTTTCTATGGCCTGCATGATTCTGCCTCATGCCCCACTGGTCATGGCGATAGATGAGATCTAACATGTTAATTAAATTTATCTTTATTAAATGGTTAAGTGGTGTTGAATTGTTTCTTTATATAGAAAGGGGTTTGGTTACTTGTAATCATTGGCTCGGTTTAAACCAATCATCATTGATATCTTATCGCCATTGATTAAATTATTGCTTGAATTATATCTATCTTGGATGATGACTGATTCTTCTCACACAACCCCATAATCTTTAACCGATTTATTCTTATGAATATGCTAGAATCGACTATTTAGTCGATCTCCTCCCATATCGGCTCTCAGAGCTGCACATTCAGGACTATTTGGCAACACCGGCAAGTTCCGCCCTTAATTACTGATAAACTTTCTCTCCTTGTCAATTGCAGGGTCAAATTGACTGGCATGTTTCGGGAGGATTGCGCAGGATCGATCACCCTTGCGCTAAAGCTAGGCGGATCTGCTTCATGAGCGGACCCTTTCGGCTTGCTGCGTGTGTCCTCGGCATGGGACGAAATTCTGTGTCGACATCAGCCCAACTCCATGATTTGGCCGACCCGGCCGCCCCTCCCTTCCCCTCCTTCCCGTTTTCCCGACCTCGGCCCGTTGCTCAACGGCCCAGCTTGCTTCCTCCTCCTCCCTTCCTCTTACCTCCCGCACCGGCTCACTGCTCGGCGCCCGGCCTGCTCGGCGACCTTCGTCTGCACTGCTCGCACGCGCAAGGCAGTAGCCTGCTCGGCAGCCCACTACTACGGCCCGCTTGAACTTCACCACGCGCTGCTCCGCCTGTCAGCGCCCACGCCCGCAACGCCTACAGCCGCACGCGCCCGTCCGCCCCCTCTCACTGCCCTGCTGGCGCGCTCGTCAGCGTGCACCCGCACGCGCTTCTCTGCTCTCCGCTGTGTCGCTGGCCCCATCTATCAGTCGCCCGCATGCCCGTCGTCCCCTTCCCCCCCTTTCTTTTCTTTCCCCTGTTTCTTTCCTTCCTCCGCCCCGATGATGGCGCACGCCAAGATGGCAAGTCACCGACGCCCGTGCCTACATGGAAAGCGTCATAATCACTGCGCCTCGCTCCCTACCATCTACGCAGCACCTTGTCCCGCCTATAAGACCCGAGCCGAGCCCTCCCCTCTGCCCCTTCCTTTGTTCGTCCGAGCTCAAGCTCGCCACCGCCGCGGTAATACGCCGACCAGCGCCACGGACCTCGACGCCGACGTACCTAGGAGCACCGCCGTACTCCCCCGCGCCCGTACATACTATAAATTCACGGTTTTGGTCACAATTGGATCGATTTCCCCTCACCCGCGCGTTCTTTCTCTCTCTAGATCGCCGCTGCCGTCGACCGCGCCTTTGGAGCCCTTCACAGACGTGACTTTCCATTCCTTCGACCTCATGGTGAGCTCCTCCACCTACCCGTGCTCTCCTTTCGTTGAATAACGCTCTAGAGTGCCATACCGGCGAGTTCCCGAGCTGCCGGCCATGGTGCCGCTGTGGGGCCGTCATCCCGGCACGTTCCCCCTGCCCTATATTTGCACCCCGTTGAGTTCATGAGACCCCGTGCTACGCGTAGGTGCCCTCGGCTCGGTCTGGGGTGGCCGGAATCACCGTATCGGTGACCACCGATGAGATCGGACCGTCGGCAACAATGGCGGCGCCGTCGTGAGCCACTTCCTCGGTGGCCCACTGCCCTGCACCTACCTGCGCCGTCGGATCTTGGGTGGACGGCCAGAATTAGAACGTAACGGTTCGGTCCACCGTGGACCCACGGACCCGGTCCACACCGCCATGTCAGCGTTGGTCCAGGCTGCGTGGTGCACCGCACCAGTCCCCGGCCGCCACGTGACTGCCCAGTCAGCGTCGCAGTCAACCGCAGTCAAGCCACGCCCATTTTTGCAGAAAAGCCCCTCGGTTTCCAGTGAATTAACCCGCAGTCCGATTTAGTTCAAAATGATTTCTTTTAGGTCCTGTTTTATTCTGTTTTAGCCCCTATATTTTCTAGAAATAGTACGCGCAGTCTAGCAGCCGTGTAATTTCATATTTTAATTGTTTTAATTCAAAAATAAGTTCAGTTTATTTACTGAAATGCCATTACACCTTATTTCATGCGTAACTTTTACATTTTAAGTCCGATTTGGCCCATTCGAATTGCGTTAGGACCGTATTTACGTTTTCTTCATGTTTATACAACTGTTAGACATATTTTCAATATTTCAAATTCATGGGTAGATTTAATCTATTATTTAATGAAAAGAAAACTTTTTTAAATCATAACTTATTTATTTTAACTCCAAAATAGTCCGTTCAAGTTGCGTTTCTTTCAGAACGACGAGATCTACGCTTTAATAATAGTGTTTACTATATTGTATTTCTAAAATAACATGGTTTAAATCATATCTTGATTAATGATTATGTAACTGGGTTTTATACAAAAATATGATTTGTTTTACTTTTGTTTTATAATTTAAATCTAAAATTAACTTAATTCAATCTATATTATTTATAAAATATCTTTTATATATGAATTCATAAAATTAACATAAATGCAGCCAATAGTTTTTGTTTCCACGTATAAAGCAAATCTCTCGGTAGTTGTAACTTTTCAACCGTAGTTCCGATTAGAGTGCTTCTCGCGACTGTGTGTTCGTAGCGATGCGTAAAATCGTATTTCAATCTCTTTTACTTATTTTTCTATGATTGGTGTACTGTTCTGATATAGATGCAATTGTATGCTATGCATGTATGTGTATGGATGTTTGTGTGGTGTTCTACGATTACGTCCAGTCGGTGAGATATACGTGGTGATCTAGAAGAAGAAGGACGTGAAGATTAAAGCTTACCGAAGGATCGGTGTGTAAGGCAAGTATAGCATGGGACCATCCTTGTTACCTATACACATTTAATCACTTAATTCATATTGCATATGTCTACCTTGTTGCCAATAAGGATATCCTAGACTTTCGATATCTTGAATCTTGAAACCTTTGGGTTATTGCATTGGGTAGTTTTTGCTAATGCTTAATCAAAACCATGATCTTGTAACTTGATTAATGATATATGCAATAAACATTAAAACATGACTTTTAGTAACATGGAAATAGGGGCTGGAGTATTTAGCTACTTTCTAAATGCTTCAGATTCCTCTCCCTAAGGACTTATCTGTAAGCGATCATCCGGGACTTATAGTACAGCTGTGAGGGCTATATGGCTCTGGCTTTAGCTCAGTATGAGGACCTTTTCTAGCTTGTTAGTGGTTACCTTTATGGCTCATGAGGGTATGTTTCCTTTACTACTAGGATGTGTGTACCGTGCTGCGATGCCCACGCGAGCCGCTCCTAGAGATGGGCCACATACGCCTAGCGGCCCTAACTTGTTAGACGAACCTTTGAAAGGCTTCATAGTGAACCCTGCTGACCTTCCTTGGAAGTGGGTCAAGAGAGTAGCTACCTCAGGTGAAACGGTAAATCATGGCTCACAGTGAAAGTGTACAAACTCTGCATAGTATAAAACTGATATATCAGCCGTGCTCACGGTCACGAGCGACCTTGGACCCTTATGGAATAGAGATGATCACTAATGGATAATGATACTAATGATTAATTGTTTATGCTATACAATATCATGTTTACTTGATCATGTGTTTATGGGAATGATAAATTCTTTGCCACTCAATTGCTTAAAAAGATGACCTATTAAAGCTAATCGCAGTTAAACTAGTGTCAGCCTTTTGAGCCTCATGAACCCCATGATATAATTGTTAAGTACGACATGTACTTACGCTTGCTTTACTTTTCTATCCATTGGATAAAAATCCTGGATGGGTACCAGATTGCTGGTTTAGAGGAGTTAGGCTTGTGGTCAACCAGTCAGTTGTCCCTGTGGATTTGGAGTCTTCGCCTGAAGATCGGAGTTGACTTTCTGCTGTCTATACTCTGAGGTTATATTCCTTTTACTAATACGTTATGTAATAATTATTGTCTCTTGATATTACCCTTATTTGTGGTTATATGTGAGATTTGACTTCCTGGGCTCACATATAGTGTGTATCTGGTTTTGACTTCCTGGGCTACATTTGGTAATGGCTCCTGCATTTTTCATTGGTATTGATATGTTGTCTTTTCCAATATTCTATCTATATTCATTTGATCTATATTTATATTCATGTTTCTTTGCATTCTACATTTATATATATTCTTATTCCTTGCACTCGATCTATTCTATATTTAATTATGTTGCCACATTTTACTTAGAAGAATTTTTTGTGCATATATTTTATGTTCATATTTTTTTTGCATTTTATCGATCAGGTGGTATGAACAACGGACCTCCCCCACCACAAGAACCAGGTTTCCACCTTGACGATGAGCCATTCGCTCCAAATGTGGCCATTCCGTGATTCCCTGTTCTAGCTATTATATGAAATATTTTCCACCATCTTTTGTTTTTTTGATGCTAACAAATAAGTGTAATTAGTTTAATATCATTGTTGCATATATATGTCGCAGACTATATCCCCAATAGATTGGCTACGAATAGCACTTAGCTAGTTCTTTATCTCGGACATCGTCGAGAACACGGCATCTAATGCAAGTGGTCGGCTATGGACGTGTGAACTCAGTTTTTCCATCCCTTTGAGGGGTGCAAATCATCGGAACCTTATCCATAAGACGGGAAGATAGAGCCTGGACATGATAAGCGCCCAATTCAGTGTCATACACTTCTGTTTAGAGGCACTTTGACGTGTTTGCTATGATGTGCCTGATTTCTCGCACTTCAAGGCACTTGCTTTGAATGCTGGTGATATCCCCGTCCCGCAAGCAAGCAAATGGTTTGCGAGCTACAACTGTGCGGATGTGGTAAAATGGTCACTTATACCTGAGTCGTGGTTATTTGTTGTTTATTATTGTAAAAACATTCTCTATTTTTTTCTTTTTCTCCACATGCAGATTGCACTCTAGGACCTTACCTATGCTGTATGTGGCTTGTGGGCCGTTCTAGACCAAGCTATGGAGCAACTCGGGTACTATTGGGACTTCTGCAATGGAAACCTCGGCCAGCTCACTATAGAAGGACGCCAGTACTGCATAAGGATTACTAACAGGGGCAGTGGTCGTTCAGTAGATTACATCTATGGTCGACCATTCTTTCGATATTGTGAGGCACGAGAGAGTGCACTCATACGGGCATTGACTTTCATCGATACAAGCGGATACATAATCTGTGACATCAATTACCATATATGGCAACAGAGGCATGTTAGTGTGCGTGGCCTGATCGATCCCGGCAGTGATTCCGATAGTAATTAATGTTTATTTAGCTAGGTTTGCAAGGTTGTAGTTTAATTGGGTTCTAATTTTAATTTGTACAACTTGTGTGTTTAATTATTATCATGCATGTAATTCATGTAACATTTGTTGGGCAACTAGAAATCTACATTCTGGTGTCGCATTGATCTCAAAATTATTCTTAGACTCGGACAGCTGCTTCCCCACCCCCCACACCTGCACTCCCACCGCCGAGGCCTTCAGGAGCGTGCGGACAACTGCTTCCCCACCACCCACGTTGAGTGTGTGGCTCACTGTCCACTATGTGTTTGATGAAATGCCCCACGGTGAGTGCATGGCAGCGGCGCCTAGGATTTGGTAGGTCCTCTCCTGCATTGACTCATGATCCATGTGGCATTTGGCGTGTTGGGGCCAATAGGACTTTAAGGGTGGGCATTGGGAGGTTTTCAAGGCAAAATGATAGAATCATGGTTTACTAGTGTGGAACTGAGCAGGCCGGTGTGATCTGATTATCTGTACCACTGACCTCAGTGTACATCGTCCTAATTTTGGCAATGTCACTCTCATTGCTGTTTTTTGTTAGCTCCGTTCAGTTTGTTAGTAATGAGCTACTGAACGAGCACTGTAGCTGTAGCTAGTGGTGTAGCGACTGTAACATGTTTGTAGTTGAAGTAAATTTGGATGCATTAGAAAAGTTTGAGTTTAGAATGGTAGGGGCCAAAAAATGCTTAGAAAGTCCTGTAAAGTATGGGAAGGTCAATCCTGTATAAAATTATCTGGAAGCTTGATCAATACCTTTACGCCTGCTTTGCTAGTATTAAATTTTTTTAGAGCCAACTTATGAGAAGAACTGCAACTACTTAGCGGGGAAAAATGTTAGGCCAATCCATTGCAGGAGTACTAGCAAAAGTACCTAATGTTCTCAAACTCTGTACATTCACTGTCATATACTTATAATCATATTGTATAATTTACCATTCAGATATGAGGGTTCAATAAGATGGCACAATTACTCTACACATAAACTCCATTCTTATTGTGGTATTGCAATGTTTAAGAGTGCCAGTTTTTGCTTGGCAACTTAACTTGATGGCATTATCTAGCCTTTAGGAAGCAACTATTTAAATTGGCCATGTTGAGTGGTATGTGCTTGGTTTTTGGTAACTCCACTTTTAGTGTGATATTTGTTGGAACTATGCATTTTGTGATACTCTAATAAATGAAAGGCTATTGCTAGATAAACAATGAAGTCAAATCAGCTCTCTATGATACTAATTACTAACCAACAACAACAACAACAACAAAGCCTTTAAAGTCCTAAACAAGTTGGGATAGGCTAGAGTCAAAACCCAGCAGAAGCAATCAAGGTTCAGGCATGTGACTAGCTATTTTCCAAGCACTCCTATCTAAGGCTAAGTCTTTGGGTATATTCCATCCTTTCAAGTCTCCTTTTATTGCCTCTACCCAAGTCAACTTCGGTCTTCCTCTACCTCTCTTCATGTTACTATCCTGACTTAGGATTCCACTATGCACCGGTGCCTCTGGAGGTCTCTGTTGGACATGTCTAAACCATCTCAACTAGTGTTGGACAAGCTTTTTCATGCTAAAATCATGAAGAATAATTTAATTTGTTAGATGCTGCAAGTACCTCCTCTCACAATGTAGCTTGCTCCATGACTCTTCATCTATATAATATTTGTTCATTAGCTATATGTGAACTTAATATTCTGATACATCATGTTTGAATGACAACCTAATTTATGTAAATGTATAGGCAACCATGGCATGGTATGTAGTGCATGTTGGTCACGTGCCTAGGATTTATCGAACCTGGGAAGATTGCTATGCTCAAGTCAATCGCTACCCTGGTAATTTGCACAAAAAATACAACATAGAAGTTGAAGCTTTGAGGGCCTACTATAGTCATTTGGCCTACCTTGCAAACCATGGGCAACCGGCCTACTATGGTCCAATGAATGTAAACCATGGCCATCCGCCCGCACTAGAGATTGAAGAGAAGCCACCCGCCGAAGATGTGAAGATTAGGAGAATTGCTCCTTGGTCTTGGAAAGATGTCATGCTTTTATTTATGGCTATGGTCGTTGCTTTTCTTATTTGGAAGTTGATGTAGGCTTAGTTTCGTTGAACAGTAGGTGGACTTTGTTGTATGTGGTCAATCAAACAATGAATTTGTTCTAGGTGAACATATGCTATAATTAGACTTTGTTGTATGTGGACTTATTATTAGACTTTGCATTAAGAAAAAAGCAAAAGAAATCATGGGGACATGCTTCAAGAATTTGAAGGGGACATTGTACAAGCATTTTGTCCTCCAAAATAAAGAGCCAGATTTTGATGGTGGACAGTTTAGCAAGCAGAAGGACTTCTGGCAGGATTTCAAGGAATACATGTTATCTGAGGAGTACTTAGAACTGAGCAGGAAGAATAAGGAGAACTCACAGAAAGCGACGAATCCTCATTGTGGGGGGTACGACCCCGGATACCCACGGCAGACTACATGGGCTGTGCTCCCAGGGGCGGACCAGCCCACAAGACGAAGACTTATGGCGCATGGTGCTGCTCAGCGTGTACCGCAAGACATCAAGGGCGATATCCCAAAGATGCTACGAGATTTGTTAGGATATGCTCGATCCCATGATTTCTGTAACCTATTATTACTTACCGGTTATCTCCTAGATCTAACCAACTTGTAACCCTACCCATGGCTATATAAGGCGGGTAGGGGATCCCCTCAAAACACACGCAATACCATACGACAGCCAATACAAACCAACGGACCACAGGAGTAGGGTATTACGTCGTGCAGATGGCTCGAACCTATCTAACTCTTGTGTCTCTGTTGCCTTCTTGTTCTTGATTACGCGCACCTCTACCAATCAATCTACCTTCGTGGGATACCCCTCGGAGGACTGTCAACGATATTCTATTGATAGTTGGCGCGCCAGGTAGGGGCGTGCGTGCTGTTTTCATGATGAACAAGATGGTACACTTTTCAAGCTCTTAGTCCTCTCCAAAGCCCGACCAGATCTTTACGATCGGATCGATCTCTTGGGTCATCAATGCTGACGGATACGGAGAGATCTTCAAGCCAGTGCAGATCGATTCTACGTCGACCACACTAATGCCTGCAACAGCAGATCCAATCTCAGAACCACCTCCGATGTTGCCTTCACTAACAACTCGCTGCCTGCTGCCCCGCTACTCGAGGAAGTAGGTCGGCAACAACAATCTGATTGCATCCATCGATCAGGTCGGCCTAAAGCTCGCCGATTGCCTCTCCCACATGGAATCTGCTCTGACCACTCTGGTTTGGCGGCAACCATCTTTTGGTTCTGATCTATCAGAAGCCAATCGAGAAACTCCAAGGGATACGGCCACCACCCATTAGGATGTCCTAAGGGACAAATTCGCTGACCAGATTGGAGACATCTATCCTCTCGCCGACCCGATCACCGACTAGCTCTCACCGACTGTCAATATGCTGCAAATTGACCAACGTCCCAAAGAATCCCTCCACACCATCCTAGAGGAAAATCCAGGCTCTAAGTCCTAGGTCTCTATGGAGATTGTCGCCGAAATCGATGCCGTCCAACCTCCTTTTCCACCCTTCTGAGGAGGTGGGATTTTTAATGTCAACATCGATAGCCCTCCATGGGATGGAGAAACCGATGAGGACCATGCAGCTCGCATCAACAGAAATGCCAACCGTGCGCAGCACCGAGCGAATGAGGCCACCATTGTGTTAGCCGAGGCTGTTTGCAACGAAGAACAACTCGACTTGCAAGGTAGGCCACACCCACTCCACCGCAACCTCAACGACAAATTCTTCTGTGTTGATGGCCATGATGTCTATAAGACCCCAAGCGCCAACTTGGCCGTGGCCGCTAATGAGCTCGCTTGGCTTGAACAAACGCCAAAGGTCGCCAAGGTCACCGCAATGCTTAAAGCTACGCACTGCCGGGTCAATGAGATTCGCCAGGATCAGGGACCTTCCTACTCGAGAAGCTCGAATCACCAATCTGCCATGCCAAGATCCAATCACCACCCTAGCAGAAGCTGTTTAGCCAACCAACATCATGATGATAGACAACCCCTCTAGGGGGAGCTAGGGGGAACCATATCAACAACCCTCACCAACATGACCAAGAAGTCAATCAAGATGTCCGAGCACACATCAACAACCTCTGGGATGCACGACGTCATATCGATGGGCGCCATTTCTCTCGGCATGAGGAGGAAGTACGCCGGCATCAAGAATACGAGCAAGAATTCAGTAATTCGGATCTAGCCCTCCAGACACTTAACGTCGGCAATGCTCCCGATCCCAATGGTGATGATCCCGAAGGGCCCCGAGCATTCATGAGAAACCGGGGTCCAATGGCCTTGTGGTTTCAAAATCACCGGGGTTGAGCCCTATGAGGGGTGGATGAATCCCACACAGTGGCTACAAAATTATGCCACCGCTGTGCGTGCCACCGGGGGAGATACCAGTGTCATGGCGAACTATCTTCCCATCATGCTCACGTCGACCGCAATGAACTGGCTCACGAGCCTCGCCCCAGATTCCATTGAATCTTGGGAACAGTTGAAGAAGGTCTTCACTGACAATTACATGGCTACGTGTACTCGGCCGGGGACCAAGCAAGATTTTAATCATATTTATCAGAAACCGTCCGAGCTTCTCCGTAGCTACATCAGACATTTTTCCGAGATGAGGAATTCTATTCCCAACATCACGGAAGTAGAAGTCATCACCACCTTTGTCCGAGGACTCCATCACCGTGACCTCCGCTCCAAATTCAATTGTAAGCCACCAAGGGGGATTGGTGAGATTATCACAACCACCGATCAATACGTCAACACTGAAGAGGCCGAAGTTTGTTTCAACGAGGAGGAGGGCACTCACAGCTCAACTCACCGCAGCGATGATCGCCCCGACAAATGATGCCACAGTGACCGCCGCTACGACGACCGCGGCAACCATCAGGACAGTGGCCATGATCGGCCGGAAGGGTCTAAAGCTAGTTAGTATCATCGTCGCCGACTAGACAACATCATCGCCACCATTGACTAACCTCGCGGCAAACGTAACTACGATAAGCAGTTGTCGGCACAAAAACGTGTCGATGAACCGAGCACACAGCAAGCTAGAAGGATCTACTTGACGGGGCAAGGCTAGAGATCCGCTTGGCTTCAAGGCAAGACTAGTCGACCCTGCGAATTCCTCCCGAGGGCATGCTAATCAATTTGACCTGCAATTGATAAGGAGAGAAAGTTTATCAGCAATTTAAGGTGAACATTGGTATCAGCAATTGATAAGGAACATTGGTCGTAAATCACAGATCAAACTAAAATGAAAACTATGTCAAGTCTAGTTTCTTACTTTATTGTACGGCCATGCAATGGTCATCCTGTGAGCACTAGCCATAGTCTGCACCTCGCCATAAGTCCAAGGCAGCATAGCATCCCTTTTCATCACTACATTATGTGGCTCATCAATATGTTCTTCAGTGTCGGAATCTACACAAGAATCAAAATAATATTTGATAGCACTATTTGTTAGCACAATAATATTTATTAGCTGCCTACCTCAGCACCTAATACTTGTATTAAGAAAGGAAAATTGCTCTCGTACAACACAAATGCTTCCCAACCAGATCTACACCGCCTGCAGCTGCCACTGCCAAATCTAGCCATTCCCAATGAAGCCACCGCCACATACAGTGGAAGGGTGGAAGCTTGAACCAGCAGCCGCAGCATATAGGCAAATGGTTTGGGTCCACGCACAAGGAAATCTAGACCACAGGTACATGCCACAACGAGATTAAAATTTTCAAACCTATGGATTCTAGAGCTATCATATAAATGGGTGCTCCTGAGATGCAAGAGGATTGCACTTACATCCCAACTACATGTATTGTGCCACTGGTTGTAGTCTGTAAGCATGCTAAAATGGCAAGTGTTCAAAATGATGGACTCACATTACCAAAAATTCATGTCAGGCAACTCAAAACAGTTTGGACTCATAATTCCAAAGGACTTCTCATATCACCAACTACAATATAAACAGTTTCAATATTTTATCCATGAGTCTTTTGTGGGTATCTTTGAGTATGTGACCATATCACAAAAAAACTCATGCTTCAGGGTGCAATATTATCTATCTAGATTGCAGCAGATGTAGTTGTCAGTTAGCGTTTCATTTTTTTCTACGCCGGTGAATAAAAAATGATAGATTCAGATTTTCAGATCACATGTAGTAGCACAAGAATACTAGAAGCTAGTACAAATTGCTCAGATCAAGGACCTCTGATTAAGAATGTAAAGATTAAATGATTTTTGCTCTCAATTGAAAACAATTAGCTAGCTACCAGCTCAACAGAAGTATGTAATGAATATTTAATTGTTTAGATATTGTATCTAGAAAGGGACATTTCACAAATATGAGGACGGGATGAGAGCTGCACCTTTGTCGACCTGCTTGCTTGCCTACATGTTGGTGATGTAGACATGCAGCCACAGGCCCCACACAACTGGTGCTGTGCTGCAATTTGTCCTCATTTCCTGCAACAGTAAGATAGAGTCTAGAGAAAGCCAAAAAGGTATGCCATTTTTCCATTAACTTACAAGTACTCACCGTTTGCTGAAGACACACACAACCTTTGCACCACTGCATAGAAGCATCAATGAGAACCATTATTGTAGTAGAAAAATTCAGCTGGAAAAAGATACAAGTTAGAATCAGCTCAGATCACTTTCAACAAGGTGCTCAGTTTGTAGAGGAACAAATAATTAATCTGATGTTGAAATCATCCTAGACAAGAATCTACTATGTAGCATTGCTTGCACATGAATTCCAGAAATATAATTCTTACAAAACAAGACAAAGATAGAGACGTTCCCACATAGTATTTCAGCTAATTTTTCAGCAGTATGATACTACGCAATTGATGCTCTACCATTTATAACGTCAGTATTCATATTGAACTTCTGATTTGCTGCGAAGTCCACATCAAAGTTTACCCATAAATATACATTAATAGTTACTTATGCTTCCAATAATTTTTGCAAAAAAAAAATTTAAGTTAGTAGGCATGTATACACTTGTAACTAGATCAGATCCGAATGCAAATAGTCAAATAGCTTAAGTTATGGTTAGTTACTTATATAAGTTAACAGTTTCGATAATTTTTGCAAAAAAATGGAAGTTAGTAGGCATGCATACACTTGTAATTAGATTAGATCCAGATGCAAATAGCCAAATAGCTTAAGTTAGGGTTCAGGTGCTGACTTCGCACAACAGCAAGGAAGAGAAGGGGCATGCATACCCGGTGGGTGCTAGTCGCCAGTGTTGGCGACCGGATCTGGCGTCACTACCTCTGAAGACCTCTACCGCTTGCTGATGTCGGCGTCTCGGAAACAAGGGCTCCTCCTCCCACCAACACCCTCCAAGCTGCTGCTACCGCACCCCTCATCTCCTCGGGCACTCGCGACGACAGTGGGGCGGCAGTGTGGCGGTAGGCGAGAGCGATGGGAGACAAGTGCGGAGAAAAGGAGTGCCTTTCTCTATGGAGACTGACGACGGCTGGCGTCCTGTCATAGGAGCGGCGGCCTGCTGTCGGCGGCATGGCAATGCGGAGGGGCGGTACAGGGGAGGAGAGATTGCGGCGCGGGGGAGGAGAGATTGCAGCCTGCTAGTAGGAACAGCGCGCCGGTGCGGACTGGAGAGTGAAGGTGTTCGGTGGCTGATAGGGACTCGGTGACTGATAGGGTTTCTGGGGAAATCTTGATCGTCACTTTCGATCTAACGACTGAGGTGGTGTTCGTTTTGGGCTATAGTGGGCTGCTTCCATTGAGATGGGCTTTATTTTTAGGTTGAATATTGTGAGGTTATCAATTATATATGTAGTTAATTGTTTTTTCTAACTTTTAAATAAGTAGGAAAATGCTTCTAAAGTAACATGAAAAAATGTATCTTGTATATCCAATATATTTTTCAAATGTAATATGCCATATATAAGTTGTTGTGGAGAAGTTTTAATTTTTTGAGTAGATTTTCTGTTTTCTATAGTTTCAAATGTAATATGCTATATATAAGTTGTTGTGGGGCAGAGAGATGGAGCACGGTGGGAGAGGAAGAACCGGCGGTGGCGCATCTCTAGATTTGGGAATTTGAGGAAGAGAAGGGTCTAGGGTTTCTTATTGTACTCATGGACCAGCCTAAAATTTACCCGCAGGCTCACTATAACAGGACACGTGGGCTAGGTGGGGGCCACTTCTTTTTGGCGACAGATAGATTGATGGTATACCTATTTTTATCGACAGACAGTTCAACGTTAAACATAATTATCTATAGCGACAGACAGTTGATCGCTAAATGAGGAATTAGCGACCGATCGTCTATGACTTATCTTTAGCGACACATCATCCATCGACAAATATAATTTTTAGCGTCAGATGTATGACGGCGATGCGGTGTTGTGGTGTAGTGTGTGAGGCACGAGAGAATGCACTCATACGGGCATTGACTTTCATCGATACAAGCGGATACATAATCCGTGACATCAATTACCATATATGGCTATAGACGCATGTTAGTGTGCGTGGCCCGATAGATCCCGATAGTGATTCCGATAGTAATTAATGTTTATTTAGCTAGGTTTGTAAGGTTGTAGTTTAATTGGGTTCTAATTTAATTTGTACGGCTTGTGTGTTTAATTATTGTCATGCATGTAATTCATGTAACATTTGTTTGGCAACTAGAAATCCATATTCCGGTGTCGCATTGGTCTCAAAATTATTCTTAGGCTTGCACGTGCCACGGGTGAAGGAAACACCAAGTTTGGGATTTTTCGGAGATGGTTTGCTACTTTATGAGGTTTAATGGACTTTCCGTGCAACGACGCCAATTAATTATAGGTTGAACTAAGTCTACCCCCGAAAATATTCAGAATGGTGCCAAAGTTTTACACAGGGTCTCATGTGCCCTCAGGATCAGAATTTTGTGGAGGTCGATGAAAAAAATCTATTGGGTCCATGATGTAATTCACCCTCTTTTGTCTCATTCAGCACAGAGAAAAATATATTAATAAAAAATGAACAGAAAAACCTAAGATCTTGTGTGAGACCTTAATTTGGGTATACATGCTTGCCAAAAAAATTTTAAGCCCTTTCGACATAGGCGGAGTATAAATGCTTCACAGAGGTACATGAGCCCTTTCATCGAACCATGACTATACACATAGGTTCTCAAGGTTTATGTGGTTCGTATGCATTCTGGTGTCGCATTAGTCTCAAGCTTTTTCTTAGACTTGCGCGTGCCACGGGTGAAGGAAACACCAAGTTTGGAATTTTCTAGAGATGGTTTGCTACTTTCTGCGGTTTAATTGAATTTTCGCGTGACGTCACCGAGTAATTATTTGTTGAACTGAGTCTACCCGTGAAAAGATCCAGAATGGTGCCAAACTTTTACATAGGATCTCATGTGCCCTAGGGATAAGAATTTTGTGAGGGTCGATGAAAAAATCTATTGGGTCCAAGATGTAATTCACCCTCTTTTGTCTTATTCAGCACAGAGAAAAATATATTAATAAAAAATGATCAAAAAACCTAAGATCTTATGTGGTTCCTTAATTTGGGTATACATGATTGCCAAAAAAAAATTTCAAGCCATTTCGACATAGACGGAGTATACATACTCCACAGAGGTACATGAGCCCTTTCTTCGAACTATGACTATACACATAGGTTATCAAGGTTTCTATGGTTGATATGCATTCTGGTGTCGTACTGGTCTCAAACTTTTGCTTAGGCTTGCACATGCCATGGGTGAAGGAAACACCAAGTTTGGCATTTTCTAGAGATGGTTTGCTACTTTCTAAGGTTTAATTGAATTTCCACGCGACGTCACCGATTAATTATAGGTTGAACAGAGTCTACCCACGAAAAGATCCGAATGGTGCCAAACTTTTACACATACTCTCATGTGCCCAAGGGATAAGAATTTTGTGGAGGTCGACGAAAAAATCTATTAGGTCCAAGATGAAATTCACCCTCTTTTGTCTTATTCAGCACACAGAAAAATATAAAAAATAAAAAAAGTAATCAGAAAAACCTAAGATCCTGTGTGGGGTCTTAATTTGGGTGTACATGCTTGCCAAAATTTTTTAAGCCATTTCGACATAGGAATACACATGCTAATATTTATTCAGTATATAAAAGAAATTTTTTATATATATAAACATCACTGTCGATTTTAAAAAACCGGTAGTTATGAGACGAAATCGACAGTGATGCTGGTTATTTGGCGTCCACCGCCCCACGCCGGAGCACCAGGCTATCCGTGCCCTCGTTCCTCGTCCACGATGTCGGTCATGCCCCTCGTCGTCCACGCCTACACTCCCACCGCCGAGGCCTTCAGGAGTGCGCGGACAGCTGCTTCCCCACTCCCACGGTGAGTGCGTGGCTCACTGCCCGCTATGTGTTTGATGAAATGCCCCACGGTGAGTGCGTGGCGGCAGCGGCCAGGATTTGGTAGGTCCTCTCCTGCATTGACTCGTGACCCGTGTGGCATTTGGCGTGTTGGGGCCAATGGGACTTTAGGGGTGGGCATTGGGAGGTTTTCCAGGCAAAATGATACTATCATGGTTTACTAGTGTGGAACTGAGCATGCCGGTGTGATCTATTTATCTGTACCGCTGACCTCAGTGTACATCATTCTAATTTTGGCAATGTCACTCTCATTGCTGTTTTTTGTTAGCTATGTTCAGTTTGTTAGTAGTGAGCTACTGAATGAGCACTACAGCTGTAGCTAGTGGTGTAGCGACTGTAACCTGTTTGTAGTTGAAGTAAATTTGGATGCATTAGAAAAGTTTGAGTTTAGAATGGCAGGGGCCAAAAATTGCTTAGAAAGTCCTGTAAAGTATGGGAATGTCAATCTTGTATAAAATTATCTAGAAGGTTGGTCAATACCTTTACGCCTGCCTTGCTAGTATTAAATTTTTTTTGAGAGCCAACTTATGAGAAGAACTGCAGTTGCTTAGCGGGGAAAAATGTTAGGCCAATCCATTGTAGGAGTACTAGCAAAAGTACCTAATGTGGTTAAACTCTGTACATTCACTGTCATATACTTATAATCATGTTGTATAATTTATCATTCAGATATGAGGGTTCAATAAGATGGCACAATTACTCTGCACATAAACTTCGTTCTTATTGTGGTATTGCAATGTTTAAGAGTGCCAGTTTTTGCTTGGCAACTTAACTTGATGGCATGATCTAGCCTTTAGGAAGCAACTATTTAAATTGGCCATGTTGAGTGGTATGTGCTTGGTATTTGGTAACTCCACTTTTAGTGTGATATTTGCTGGTACTATGCATTTTTTGATACTCTAATAAATGAAAGGCTATTGCTAGATAAACAATGAAGTCAAATCAGCTCTCTATGATACTAATTACTAACCAACAACAACAACAACAAAGCCTTTAAGTCCCAAACAAGTTGGGGTAGGCTGAAGTTGAAACCCAGTAGAAGCAATCAAGGTTCAGGCATAAGACTAGCTACTTTCCAAGCACTCCTATCTAAGGCTAAGTCTTTGGGTATATTCCATCCTTTCAAGTCTCCTGTTATTGCCTCTACCCAAGTCAACTTTGATCTTCCTCTGCCTCTCTTCACGTTACTATCCTAGCTTAGGATTCCACTACGCACCGGTGCCTCTGGAGGTCTCCGTTGGATATGTACAAACCATCTCAACCGGTGTTGGACAAGCTTTTTCATGCTAAAATTATGAAGAACAATTTAATTTGTTAGATGCTACAAGTACCTCCTCTCACAATGTAGCTTTTTCCATACCTCTTTATCTAGATAATATTTGTTCATTAGCTGTATGTGAACTTAATATTCTGATGCATCATGTTTAAATGACAACCTAATTTACTTAAATATATAGGCAACCATGGCATGGTATGTAGTGCATGTTGTTCACGTGCCTAGGATTTATCGAATCTGGGAAGATTGCTATGCTCAAGTCAATCGCTACCCTAGTAATTTGCTCAAAAAATACAACACAGAAGCTGAAGCTTTGAGGGCCTACTATAGTCATCCGGCCTACCTTGCAAACCATGGGCAACCGGCCTACTATAGTCCAACGAATGCAAACCATGGCCATCCACCGGCATTGGAGATTGAAGAGAAGCCACCTGCCGGAGATGTGAAGATTAGGAGAATTGCTCCTTGGTCTTGGAAAGATGTCATGCTTTTATTTATGGCTATGGTCATTGCTTTTCTTATTTGGATGTTGATGTAGGCTTAGTTTCGTAGAACAGTAGGTGGACTTTGTTGTATGTGAACTTATTATTAGACTTTGCATTAAATATATTATATATATATATATATGAACATATGCTATTAGTAGTTGTCTGTAGCCAAAACTAACCAGGATCGTGTCACAGCCATGACTCATCGTCGCCTGTTACTCCGTCACCGAAGAACAGATCGACAATAAGAAGCGGCTGATATCGCTAGGACGGAAGAGCCACATAATCTAACAAATGGTGATGGTGCCAATTAGGACGGTGAGAACGAGTAGCCATGGACCCCGTCCGACCTGCTCGAGTTGGGTCAAAATAACCAAGATGGCCAGGTAACTTTGGTATCATGTGACTATGTAGCCACACACACTAATCAATTGAGATGGTCATAGCTTACTTGGTGTCTCCAGCAGGAGCCTCTGCCGGCCGAGGAGCCAGAGGGTTCGGGTAGCAGGAAGGCCAGATCTAAGCGAGGTGTGTCAAATATTCCTGTTGATAGGAATGCACACTAGCCCATCGCACTAGAGGACCAGTGTTGTTCCTTGGAACGGAATTCTCGTTATCATCCTCCACCTCAGGCCAAAACAATATCAAAGACATCATCGTAGTCACAGAAAAGGTCCTTGGATTCGGTCGCTAATGCTCCCAAAGTCGACCACCAAAAAAAACAAAAGGCCGTTCAGTGGCAGCGTTACAAACTTGATGAAAGAAAAATTTACAGCACACATCTCGAATGAAGATTGTGTTAGTTTCTTCAATCTCTATGCCTCACTGCCTCAGTGTTTGTTGAAGTTCGAATTTGAAAGGCAAACACAGAATAAATGCTATAATAAGAGCCGAAGAAATACACAATGAAGATTTAAGGAAGATACAGAAGTACGTCAAAGACAACCCCGAATTAACCATGGAAGAGGCCACTAACATCTATTATGATGTACAAGGGACGGGAACACCATCAATGAAGTATGAAAGGGGCAACCTTTTGGTTCTCGATGACGAGTATAAAAATTTGACAACATATATGCGCTATTTGCATGAATATTACATGGCTCAAGTAATAGAGACGAAGGACTTTGGTTTTGAGGTTGTTATCCATTCGCCACATGTTTTTCATTATCCTAAAGAAGAGAAGTTCGATGTTGAGTGGGAGTGCTTGTTCTAGCTATACCAGAAACGCTCTCTCGATTCACAAATGTTGACGCTGTGGACTATGTAAGTACCCTACATGCACGATATTACAATTAACTACTCTCTCGAGATATAAATTGTTAACTTTTGAGCACTTCCTATGATTTTATGTAGGTGTATAGCAAAATTTTGCATACTAAAAAGAAAATGGGATAACATAGGCTTCTTGGACCCCGGACGAGTCAATGAGAAGACATGTTTAGGCCTCCATGGATGTGACATGGAAGACCTGAAAGAGATTGATTGTTGTTTTCGAATTCAAGATAAAGAACAAAACCCACATACTTCTAGCCTACAATCATGAATGTGTTCTTGGTTTTAATTTTATGCTTCTTTTTCGTTAAGATTATTCGATAATTAAATTTGTGTCAATCTTACTAAAAATCTAATCGGGTGTGGGACTCAAAGAAACATATTTTATAATCTAGATGCACCGTGATCTTTGAATTAGTAAGCGATCCTAATAACATAGGGAAATTTTGGGAGGTATGTGTTTGTTGTAACACACAATTCATTTTCCTTGTTTTGATAACTTTTGGAAATGACAATGGGTGCCCCTTTTTTAATTTTATGTCGAAGTAAATCTTGGTTTTCCGATTTTATGCCATTTGATTTTGTTCAATTAACTATTTCATTATTCGATAATTAGGATTAAAGCCGTGATTTAGATTTAGGGTTGCAATTATGAACCATTTTCGTATTCATTTGTGTCAATCTTACTAAAAATCTAATCGAGGTGTGGGACTCAAAGAAAACATATTTTATAATCTAGATGCACCTTGCTATTGGAAGCGATCTTTCACCAATTAACTTCGTGCGATCCTAATAACATATTATTTTCTAATCACACATACATCTTTCTAATGTTTCTCCTTTGAATGTTGCACGAGATTAATGCGAAGAAGACATATCGGTGGGGCCTCTTGTCCCATTCAAGGTTGTCGAAATGTGGGTCTAGGGGAAGTACCTAAAATGAGGGCAATCAATGATGGTGACGGGGGGAGTTTTATGTAATGTGGGCAATGCTTATGTGATTGCTACATCGGGTGTCACATTTGAAGAAATCGAAAGAAAGCAGATAAGTTGGTGTGTATAATCCCCATTTCATTTATGTCTATTAATAATTCAACAAAATAATTTCACTTTGATTCCTCTTTGGATATCATCTTTTTTCATGAACGACATTTAAGAAATATAAAGCCACGAAAGGCTTTTAGACATGGAGATGGGTCGTCATTGACATTCTTAGCAATTGGAGCTAGCAAAATTCTTCTTAGCCGAGGTATTAAAAAAATGGGATGGAGTATTTTCCATTGCACAATCCGTTAAGTTCAAGAACCGGTATGGCTCACTAGGATGTTTATTGCAGCGTAGATGCTCAATGGTTGTTGAATATTGTAAGAAGTGTTTGAGCCGAGAAGCATGCTTCATCTTATCAAATAATTTCTTTTTTTTTATTTTGAGGATCGAGACCTAGATAAGAACATTTGAAAATGGATAGTAACTAAGATTCTCAGTAACATTTGTAATATTTAATATTGATGAACACATGCGTCTCACGTAGCGTATATAAAGTGAAACCTGATTCCACGAAAAAACAATAAATTAAAATAAATTATAAAATAATAAAAATAGGTGGCGATCACGGGCCGGGCCATCATTAACTCTTTTAGTAACAAATATGCCGAATTGTAATGCCTATGACATGAGTAGGAACCAATGGCCCAAAGTAGATGATGGCCAAGATGGCAATGAAGGTGAAAGAAGGAGGGAGAACTGGAATGAGAGAAGGTAAGAGGTGTGGACAATTTGGTCACATGATTGAGCTACAAACCGGCAACGTTGGTTTAGCCATCACCGTCGGGTCTTGTCCCAAACCCTTGATCTTGGTTTTGACAACACTTTGTTAATGATGAGGAAGATGGAAAGAGATGGTGCAGAATCCAATAAAGACACAAACCGGCGACAAGGATGTTCGAGGTTACACGCCGGTGGGCCTCATAAACCGGCAGTGTTGGTGGGCCCGAACTCTGTCGGGTTGTGTAAAGAACCGATATTGAAGTTGTAGAACACCGGTTTGAAGGAACCGACGGTGATAGCTAACCCTCATCTAGGCCCGGTCCTGTTAATTTAGTGACCCGGAGGGAGGAGCTCGAAAATGGGCCCTTATAATTCAAATAATATAATGATGTTTCTAATAAATATAATATACATAAAATATTTTTTTTTAGTTGTGTGATTGTATCAAGTCCTCTATCCTCTCTTCTTTTTCTTTTCTCACTTCCAGATCAATCTTTTGTAGCGTGTAAATTTAGAAATTAGTAAGTAATTTAAAAATTATGCAATACTCAATTCAATTTCAAATTTCAGAAAATCCAATGTCATACTAAACATGCATGCCATTTGACCGCACGGGATTGCTAAATCCCAAATCTAAAGAATATACTTGGCATACCACATACACAAACACAATCAAAGGGCTTAGTGCAATTTCTTACCTCCGTTACTCCGTGTAATACGCGCAGGAATGGAGAGTGAGCCGTGACCATTGCCGTCGCCGTCGGCGGTCGCTGGTTCTGTTGTTGTTGCGAATTGAGCCGAGCACGCCGACGCTTGACGCTTACAGAGCATAGGGCACACCGATCGGCGGTGGCAACCTGCAATACGCAGATCGCAGCAGAGTCGCATGTCGTTTAGCGGTGAAGAAGGCAATCGCGCGCGGGGGGAAGGGCGTATGAAAACTCAATTCAATTTAACAGAATTTCAGAAAATCCAATGTCATACTAAACATGCATGCCGGAACCGGAAGCGTAACGCGAAGCCGATTAGCTGAATCGACGCTAGGGATGACAAATCGGCAGCCACATGCCTTACCTATTTCCTGGGCTCTAACTTTATTTGGGGCCATAGAAAGGATATAGCATACCTACTTCTCAGTCGAGGGCCCTGTTGGCGTCAAGGGCCCTGTTGGGCTGAACAGCTCGAACCCCCCCAGGTCCGGGCCAGCCCTCATCACTGCCGGTATGGTTGTGTTGGTTCCAAAATCCGACAGTGATAGAGTGTTTTAAACCGGCAGTATTGTCCTGACCTGGGTAGTGAGAACAACCAATACTAGGTTGTAGTATATGGATTGTCCCATATACATCTATCTATTCGAGAATTCAAATACGTACATGCATGAACAAACGTGCAGTCACAGTCAGTCAGTGCATGCATCTTCCTCCCTAGAAGGCTACAACGTCCAGCCGATCTTCTCTATCTGCCGCTCCCACAGCGTGTGCTGGCTACGAGGACAGTGACTCCGTATCATCCATCTCATCGCCGATGGTCGTGGAGAGGATTTCAAGGTCTCGAGTGATGAATCTACATCCTTTGTTATCTCCATCGATGTAACTGCCGATATTCTTTCAGCGATTTAGATCCGTTTTGGATCTTGCGGCATGTCCAATATTTTGGGATTAGCCGTTGGTGCACTTTGGCTCCGACATTCGAGGGAAGTCATCGGAGAAGAAGACTATGAAAGAATCTGAATAGAATATTATTTACTTTTATTTTAGATTTTTCATGTGTAATTTGCAGGTGTATTGTACCAACATTTAATATAATACCCCCTTCCCTCGAAAAGAAAGGTGGACCGTAGCTGGGTGATATTATATATATAACATGTGGACCTTTTGCTCTAACGGTACGGTCAGAATAAGGTACAAACATTTATTGAGTGTCACGTAGCTACGAATGAAGACGACTATTCTTTTTGTCAAAAAAGAAAAGTTGACTATTCTTTAACAACTTCAAAAACGTGCACCACGAAGTCTACCAGACGTCGTTTTCCTCTCAAGCCTAGAAAAACAGCCGTCCCGATCGCTTCGGCCCCTGTCCGATGACCTTACTCGGGGATAGAGGACTGGGGACCCGATTCGTCCGTATTTTTAGATTTTGGTGATCCTTTTTTTTCTAGGATTTGATTTCTGGCACATCGACAAGGTGGCGGCAACGATCATGCACTGAAAAAATGTCTCTGGTCTCTCTCTACCTCGTCAAGTAAAAATAATCAGAGACCCATTCTAATGAAGTACCCACAAGGTCTCAGCGCGATTTTTATTTAATCAGGGAACAATGCGATTTTTATTTAATCATGGAACCAAAGTCACAAGTCACGTGATTTTTACCACGAAAAATGCAACTGCTCGGCCGCCAGTGCTCGGACCCACGACCTCTTGCTTCACGTATTCATCCCCTGACCACTTCACCCTTAAAGACACTTGTGTCCATTTAGGATATTCGTCCTCATTTTATGTTCATCTTGTTTTGAAATGAGTATTTGGGATCTAAAACAATTCAAACAAAAAAATTATCAACTACAAAGTTTTATAGCTTTGAGATCTATAACTTCGGTTATGGTCATTTCTCCATCCGAGATCTTTTTAAGAATTTGAGTTTCAAATATGAGAAATTCAAGCGTAATTTTTCATGTATAGTTGATTTCAAATGAAAAAGTTGTCAACTATAATTTTTTATAACTTTTCGATGTCTGCAACTTTAGTAGTGGTCGTTTGTCCATCCGGGGTCGTTTGAAAAATTCGAATTTCAAATTTGAGGACATAATTTTTCTTGGATAGATGATTTCAAATGAAAACGTTGTCAACAATAAAGTTGTTTAACTTATATATATATATATATATATATATATATATATATATATATATATATATATATATATATATACCTTTCATATTGGTCGTTTCTCCATCTGAGATCGTTTTGAAAAGTTCAAATTTCAAATATGAAAAATTTAAACTTAATTTTTGTTGGATAGATGATTTCAACTGAAATAGTTATCAACTATAAATTTGCATAACTTTTCGAGAACTACAAATTTTGTTTTAGTCATTTCTCCATCTGAGATCCTTTCCTACCACTTGTGTATATAGAGCATATGGATTTCTTTGGTATTAACTCTAGAAAATCTTGTGAATCAAATATTTTGGCATCAAAACTACTTCAAATAAAAAAGTTTTGACAATCTCCTCTCTCTATCTGATAATAACATATGTATTGTAAATATGTATTTACTTTATCGTAAATTAATATAAACACTATCGGTGCGTTGATACTTTTATCTGGAAGTTTTTTTTTGGCATGAAACCACATATTTGTTCTTACTAGCTGCTGTGAATTCCCTATATGTTTGAAATTTGAAACAGGGTTTTGCATTGTTCTAGTACATGCATGCATGCTTTGCTTGTGCCATCATGCAGGAGTACATTAGTATATCCCCGAATAATCGTAAGCACGGCATGATGCCTTCCTTTCTCTTCATTTTGAGATGTCACTGTGGTAGAGAACCGAGCTTTACTCCCGGTGGGGAACCCCCTCTAGTCCCGGTTCCCCACCCGGGAGCAAGCATCCGGGACTAAAGGGGGTCCTTTAGTCACGAGTCAGGAATCGGGACTAAAGGAGGACCTTTAGTCCCGGTGGGTAACACCAACCGGGACTAAAGGTGCCTCCTGACATGCCACGATGGCCGGCACCTTTAGTCCCGGTTGGTAATACGAACCGGGACTAAAGGTTTTTTTCTTTTTTCTTTTCTTTTCATTTTTTGTTTTCGAAGTTGTATTGTACGCTGCTAATTATACATTTATACGCACGTATAGTATGTTTCGGTTCAAGCACAATGAACGTATTAAATCACACAATTCAAGCATAGAAATATATATATATATATATATATATATATATATATATATATATATGCATGCATGCATCATATATATATTTACATGCATGCATACATATGTGTATTTTACATTATATTATTTCATGTGCATATATTACAAAAAGATTGCATTACAGTTGTTGTGATATAACAAGTTTCCTCTCATCCTCTAACTTGGCTTCCATGGCAGTGTTGGATCGAAGTAGAACTCGCCCTTGGAATCGATGACCTGCTCATTAAAAAATCCAGCTATAGACTCTTGAATTGCTTTGATTTGGTCTTGCCGTATGACCTTTTTCTCCAACCATCGAGTCTATAGGTTTGAATTAAAGGAAAATAAATTAATATATGTACATATATATATAAATACATAGTAACACAATCAATAATAATAATTAAATGAATATATAGTGTATTTTTAACGTACTTTGAGTCTCTATGTAGGAGTTCTTTGGGAGACCACCTTGATAAACTTGCAAACATAGTAACCACAGTAGTTGTTCCCCTGTTCCTTCCTCAGACACCACTTTACGAGAAAAAGATTTGTCATCCAATCTGGTGATCCGGTGAAAGCTATATGTTTAATTAATAAAGATGATGCGATTCAGGGGACTTACTTTCAAAGGGATTACATTCAGTGGCGCTTTGCATTTTTCCATGTGTTGCTTCTCAATAAAGGTTTTCCAAACACTGCCCAATAAAAAATTTGTCACGTCATCAGATATAGTTAGTCATCATGTTTGTGTGTATATATAGTTGCTAGAGATCTCGAAATTACCTCTGGATAATATCTATCATATCTTGGTAGTCTTGTTGTGGTTTTCTCATTGAGTCATAGATTATCAAGTGACTTTTCACTAGATCGATGTCCATCAATATCCAGTGATTGCTGCATGTGTTTATAGGATATAACGCATAACACTCATTAATTAACTAGAATCAACATATGAGCCATTAAGGATGATCGATATTATTAACACTCACTTGAAGTTATAGGGAAAGAGTATATCCTTCTTGTGGCGTTGGTTCACTAAGAAGTTCATGAGGTTACTCTCTGACTCAGACTTCCAATTAGTCTTTGGAGTAATTGGGTCTTTGAATATTATATGGGGATCAACAAAACCAATTTCATTGCAGCCTTCCTTTCTGAGCTCTGTCATTGTAAATCTACATATATATAGTACTTGTTAGGATAATTTATATGCATATACACACATATGATGAGTTTAATAATATATCGAAAGAATTATTACTTACAGGCAATAGCAGCTAATGATAACTTTGTCCAGAGAGGTCAGGTGGCATAGTTGATGAAATTCTGCAAAGTCAACATACATAACATCATCGCCATGGAACCAATATTCGTCTCTAATTCTGACACCAACACAGAAGTCTCCACCGGTAGACGCCTGCATGTACCACTTGTTTAGCAGGTACATTTGCGTCCCCAGATCAGATAAGGCTTGAGGGTTGTATAGACTCTGGCCTAGTACAAATTTTTTCTTCCAAATATCAACCTCCACCGCACTCTCAATGTTTCCATCACCAAACATATGGTAAAGGTCGAGACCAGTCTTATCAATAAATTCACCAAGGTAATCCAAATCGACATCCGGAGGTATGTTTGCCTGATGCATTAATCCTAAATTCGAACCATATTCATTACCAACAACTAGCGGGGGGACTGATTGGTGCGCTTGTTGTCCGAGTTGGGCAACTCCTTTCCCTGCCCGCTTCTTTTTCTGTGCCGCCTCAATTGACTTGGTGAGAGTGCGGTCATAGTCCGATAACGTTGATTTGGACGGCTTACGAGATTCTCGCTGTTGTTGTTGGTAAGAAGCCACGCTTTTTCTTAGAATATCTGGAGCTACGAAGAAGTACGGTTTCTCCGGGTTTCTCCTTGCTTCTTGATTCTTTTTAAGTTTGTCATAGAATTTAGACATATCTTTTTTATATGCATCAGTTCCTTCTTCCTTCTCTTCAGATATTATTTTGGGAATAGCCCTTGGTTTCACGGTGGCTTTCTGTGCAGGCGGGGACTGGTTCTTCGTTTGAGGGGCTGGCCTCTTGCTAGGCGGGGGCGGGGGAGGCGTTGGAGACCTCCTTGGAGGTGTTGGCAGCGGCGTTGGAGACCTCCTTGGAGGTGGCGGCTGCGGCGTTGGAGACCTCCTTGGAGATGGTGTGGATGCAGCCTCGCCTTCCAACACAATGTCATCGTACAGAGCACTATGATGATCTGACGATTGAACAATTGGATTTAGGTTGGGGGAGGATCTGCTACAAAAAAAGGAATGACATATTATATGAGCAGATTGTTAATTATTTAAGCCAATACAAATTAATGATGTAGTGTTTTCATCCGCACGTACCTATGGTGAGGTAGTTTAGGAGGAGGTGGAGCCGACATCCCTGGAATGATAATGTAGCGCTTGCGCCATAGAATGAATGTCTTCTCCGCTTCTCCTAGAGTCTTCTCGCCATCACCTCCAGGAATGTCAAGAGGCAAATCACTAAAACCTTTTTCAGCTTTATCTACCGAGATGGTAGCATATCCTTCTTGGATTATATTCCCATGAATCCTTGGTGTCTTGGTTCGGTTGATAGGATTAATAAGACCGATAGCCACCTTGATTGTGGAATTCCCCTTCAGAATGTGTAGCTCACACGTTGTACAAGGTTCAGTGACGTCATCCACAGGGAAGCGTAGTCCTGTGTCCCCTTGATTTGGTATCTCCGTGGAAGCACAGCTGCTTTTCAACTGAACAGATTGGCTAATGTTGATTCCTGGCTTTGATGCCTGCTTGCTTGCACTCACTGCTATTTGCACTTGCCTTCTGATTTCCTCCTGCATTCTCGCTTCAAGGTTTTTTTCCCACTCCTGTGCTTCACGCACCGCTTCCGCCAACCTCTGGAGCCGCTGTGCCTCTTCTTCCTTCTTTCTCTGGCGGCTTCTGTAGGTAGGTCTGTCCTGAGGGAATCCATGCTCCCATGAGACACTTCCTTTGCCTCTAGTTCGGCCACCATGTTCAATAGTCCCGATGGCGTATGTTAGCTCATCCTTCTCTCTGTTGGGCCTGAACGCACCACTAGCAGTAGCTCTCTGAGCATAAAACAATCTTTTTGCTGCTTCTTGCAGTCTTGCGCCATAAACGCACTTTCCTGTCTCCTGGTCTAGTGTTCCCCCATGAGCAAAAAACCAATTCTTTGCACGTTCTCCCCACTCGAGTGATTCTGGTCTGATACCCTTGGCAAGAAGGTCTGCTTCCATTTTGTTCCACTTCTTAATGGCAGTCGGGTAGCCACCTGATCCCAAGTTATGGTGGTATATCTTCTGTTGGGCATTACGTTGGTTCTTTATCACCTGACTCACACCCTCTTCCGAAGTCTTGTACCGTACAAACTCATCCTAATAGGGCCTCTGCTTTGAGATCGGGCCTGGGACAGTAAAATCTGGTGCTATGTTCTTTTTGACATACGTCGTGTATAGGTGTTTCTTCCAAGTCTGAAACTGGGTGGCCATCTTCTTCATTGCCCAATCCCTAACTCGCTCCTTCAATTCATCACCATCAATTATATCATCATAACCATCTGTTTGGAGCGTGAAATGTACCAAGACATCTTTCCAAATTAACGTCTTGTCACGATCGGAGACAAAACTGATATGAGGAGCATTGGTCTTCTTCTTCCATTCACGGGTACTAATCGGGAGCCGGTCCCATACAAGGTAACCACAGTGGTGCACAAATTTCATTTTATTCGGCCCCCCCCGGTTCTCCTGTATCCACATTGAACTCCGAGATGATGAAGCGGCCCTCCAATGGCTTTTTGGGACCTCGAACATTTTTAGTCTTCGTTGTAGTTGTTGATGTCGATCCAGAGGGCTACAAAACATAAACATTATTTTTAATGTCATGAGCACACATAAGATATATTATAATATATATAGCTAATAATAAAAAATATATACTTGGCCAATATGTTGTTGCTCATTTTGTTCAAGAGCTAAGTACTGACTCCCGTCATTTGCATCCTCTTGCACGTTATTTTTAGCACCATCATCGCCGGCAACTTGAGTGCCAGTGTTGATCAAATTCATCATCAACTCCTCCTCATCCATGTTTCTCGGGTCGGCCATCTAGCTTCAAAAAACAAAACCAATATATAGTACGTCAAATCTTTGCTTACATGCGTAAAATCTACGAACAATATGCCACACATGGGTGAACGAGGGTGGCGGTGCTCCGCCGTATACATAGAAACGCATGGGCAAACGAGAGCGGCGGTGCTCCGCAACATATATATACATGCATATGAATACAAATGACGTATATATACGTGTAATCGGTAGCGGTGGCGGTGTATATTTGGCAACGACGACGTGAGGCGGCGGCGGTGTCTTGGCAATTTACGACGTGAGGCGGGCAAGGCGTGTGTCGGTGCGTGATGTTGTGATCCTATGTACCATGTGAACCATGTAGTCATTCATCATATGAGAAAATTCTATGCTGATAATGTAAGTATAAGTCATTATAAAATGTAAGTATATGTGTCTTATTGCTAATATAACCTTTACTATTTGAGACCGGTCACATTATTACCAACTATGTCTTCTAGCTTGAAATCAAGTAAAGGTTGTACATGTCTTCTAGCTCAACAACTTCAATAGAAAGTTCTTAATCTAACTTGAAAGGGTTATGAACTTCATTATACTTGCTATTTCTTTTTGAGACCGGTCACATTATTACCAACTATGTCTACAAATCGATTTCAGGGTGATAT
Organism: Miscanthus lutarioriparius; assembly: GCA_904845875.1. Taxonomy (NCBI): domain Eukaryota; kingdom Viridiplantae; phylum Streptophyta; class Magnoliopsida; order Poales; family Poaceae; genus Miscanthus; species Miscanthus lutarioriparius. Next base: position 115,927,663 of record CAJGYO010000007.1, on the reverse strand, counting down.
ACCAACCGTCTTTATAAATCGATTTATGATGGTAACTTGAAACATCAATCGTAATATCTGTAACTATTTTTAAAGATAAATGGTGACTAGCCACTGTATCGTCGTACGCTTAATTTGCCGTTTTCGTTGGTGTCGCTGGATGACACGCGTCGATTCTGGCGATGCTAATGACGAAGACTACGCTTGTCGTCGTCGTTAAGGAATGGCACAGTGGCCGACAACATTTGCTTGTGCACACTTTCGATGGACGGACTTAACATTTTTACAACACGGTACACATCCAAGCAAATGAGGTCGTATCGTGATGGCGGAGCGGCAAGGTCGTCGTCGTCGTCGTCGGTACACATTTTACAACACCAAGCAAATGGTAATTTGGCGAGGTCGTCGGCGCTAATGATGAAAACACATTCAAGATCGCATCAGCAGCGAGGTCGTCGGTGCTAATGACGAAACACATTCAAGATCGCATCAGCAGCGAGGTCGTCGGCGCGTGGTACACAGTTTTACATCACCAAGCAGCGGCTGGCGAGGTCGTCGGCGCTAATGATGAAACACATTCAAGATCGCATCAGCAACGAGGTCGTCGGCTCTAATGACAAAACACATTCAAGATCGCATCAGCAGCGAGGTCGTCGGCGCTAATGACGAAATTAACTTACCAAAACTTACCAAGCAGCGGCTGGCGTGCGTTGGGCCGGGGCGGGCAGCAGCAGCGAGGTCATCGGCGCGCGGGGTGGCGTGGGGACCACGGACGCGAGCGAGGCGGTGGTGACGACCGGGGTCGGGCGGGGTGGCGGCGGCGTCCTCGGTGTGGCGTGGGCGCAGGGGAGAGGAATCGGCGAAGAACGCAAGGAAGAAGATGGCCCTGGTATATATAGGCCATACCCCTTTACTCCCGGTGCCATCCCCCCACCGGGAGTAAAGGTTCTTTACCCCCGGTTGGTAACACGCACCGGGAGTAAAGAGTTTTTTTGGCGGGCCACGAAACTGCAGCCCACCTTTACTCCTGGGTGGGCTTCCCACCCGGGAGTAAAGGTGGCCTGCAGTTTTGTTTCCCGCCTATTTTAAGCAATAGTCTTGTTAAATACAATAGAAATGCAATAGTTTTTGTTAAATACATAGTAAATTAAATAAAAGGCATAAAATTATTTTGTTAAAAATATAGATTTTCTTTTTCTTTATTGCACATAGGAAAAATCTATAACCTAACTTTTTTTTTTTTTTTGTTACAATTATAAAACATAATGTAACTAATATTTATTATTTCGTTAATGCAAAAATGTAGTGTTTAATTAAAATTATTAAAACTATTGGTTTTGGACAGAAAATTTGTTTTCACATTATTTTAACGTTAATATTTTAATTTTTCACACTCAATATCCTAATTTACCTTTTTGAGAGAGAAATCCCACCAAATCAAACATTGATTTAATTTGAAACACGATATAATAAACATCTGAATTCATAATTATTACATAATATCTCAAACACACACTACATTAAATCACTATATCATCAAGTGGCCACAGCAGTGAACTTCTTCTTTATGTATGTCCCTTGGTTATGATCGCATCGTAACCATGGAGTGTCCTCATCATTTACCAAGATGCTAGGGTCTTTGTTCACTTTGAATGGCGGAATTCGGTCATCCTTTTCATAATCTTCTGACATGTCCGACTTGTCCTCAATTCCCACGATGACTCTTTTCCCTGAAAGAACTATGTGGCGCTTTGGCTCTTTGGTTGAGTCATTATCGTTTTTTCCTCTTTTTGGTTTGGTAGACATATCATTGACATAGAACACCTGATTCACATCCTTGGCAAGGACGAATGGTTTCGTCTTTGTACCCAATATTACTAAGGTCTACTGTTGTCATTCCATACTCGTTGTCTACTGTTACCCCGCCTCCGGTCACCTTGACCCATTGGCACTTGAACAATGGGATCTTCAAAGTAGGTGTATATTCTAGTTCCCATATTTCATCTATGCGTCCATAATATGTCGGCTTATTCCCATTCGGGTCTGTGGCATCTATGCGGACACCACTATTTTGGTTGGTGCTCCTTTTATCTTGGGCTACTGTGTAGAATATGTTCCTATTTATCTCGTACCCTTTGTATGTGACGATATGCCATGATGGTTGCATAGCCAATAAATATAGTTGCTCATGGATGCTCTCATCACCTTAACATTTTTTTCGCAACCAACCGCCGAAAGTTTCCATGTGCTTATGCGTAATCCAAGCTTCAGTCTTCCCTGGAAACTCGGATCGTAAGAGATCCTTGTGTGTCTCAATATATGGATCTACCAAAGAGGAGTTCTGTAGAACTGTGTAGTGCGCTTTATTGGAATAATCATCATACGTACCAATATATGTTTTCCTCCCTAGTGTCCCCTTTCCGCTTAGTCTCCCTTCATGTCTCGATTTAGGAACACCAATCGAGTCAAGGTCGGGAATAAAGTCAACACAGAACTCAATGACCTCTTCTGTTCCATAGCCCTTGGCGATGCTTCCTTTTAGGTGAGCACGGTTGTGAACATATTTCTTCAGGACTCCCATGAATCTCTCTAAGGGGAACATGTTGTGGAGGAACACAGGACCGAGAGTGAAAATCTCCTTTACTAGGTGAACTAGGAGGTGTGTCATAATATCAAAGAAGGAAGGAGGGAACACCAACTCAAAGCTGACGAGACATTGAACCACATCATTCTGTAGTTTAGCCAGATTAGTTGGATCAATTGCCTTCTGAGAAATTGCATTGAGGAATGCACATAGCTTCATGTTGGCTAGACGTACATTTGGAGGTAGATTTCCTCTTAATGCGACTAGAAGTAATTGCATCATGAGAACGTGACAGTCATGGGACTTTAAGTTACAGAATTTCTTCTCTGGCATATTTATAATACCCTTTATATTCGAGGAGAATCCAGATGGTACCTTGATGTTGTTTAAGCATTCAAACATGATTTCCTTCTCCTCTTTGATTAGAGTGTAGCTAGTAGGACGTAAGTAATGTCGTCCATCATCTGTCTTCTCTGGATGCAAGTTGTCTCTTTCTCTCAAACAACGCAGGTCCTGTCGTGCTTCAAATGTGTCCTTAGGCTTTCCATACACACCCATAAAGCCTAGCAGGTTCACACAAAGATTCTTCATCAGGTGCATCACGTCGATCGAGCTGCGGACCTCTAGGACTTGCCAATAGGGTAGGTCCCAAAATATGGACTTCTTCCACATGGGTGCGTGACCGTTAGCGTCGTTCGGAACAGGTTGGCTTCCATGTCCTTTTCCAAAGACGACTTTCACATCATTGACCATATCGAGTACATCCTCACCGGTTCTGTTGCGAGGCTTGGTCAGGTGGTTTGCCTTCCCTTTAAAATGCTTGCCTTTCTTTCTTACGGGGTGATTTGCAGGAAGAAATCGACGATGGCCAAGGTACACGACCTTTCGACATTTTTTTAAGAATACACCTCTAATATCACCGAAGCAGTGTGTGCATGCATTATATCCCTTATTTGACTGTCCTGAAAGATTACTTAGAGCAGGCCAATCATTAATTGTTACGAACAACAATGTTCGCAGATCAAAGTGTTCCTGTTTGTACTCATCCCACACACGTACACCTTCTTTATTCCACAAAATGAGAAGTTCGTCAATAAGTGGTCTCAGGTACACATCGATGTCATTGCTAGGTTGCTTCGGGCCTTGGATGAGCACATGCATCATAATGAACTTCCGCTTCATGCATAACCAAGGAGGAATGTTGTAGATACTTAGAGTAACAGCCAAGTGATATGACTACTCGCTACGCTCTCCAAAAGGATTGATACCATCTATACTTAAAGCAAACCTTAAGTTTCTTGCGTCATTTGCAAACTTCGAATTCTCTCATCGATTGCTCTCCACTTTGGGACCCATCGGCGGTGTCTCAACATATTGTCTACCTTACGGTCTTCTTTGTGCCATCGCAACAATTTTGCATGTTCTTTGTTTCGAACAGACGTTTCAAGCGTGGTATTATAGGAGCATACCACATAACCTTGGCGAGGAATTTTCTTCGCGGACGTTACGCCCTCAACATCACCGGGGTCATCTCGCTTTGATCTTATACTGCATGACGCATGGCATACCGGGCATGCATCTAATTTCTCGTACTCTTTGCCACATATCTGAGGATGCGATCATTAGGACATGCATGTATCTTCTCTATTTCTAGCCCCATAGGACGTATACAACTTGTTTTGCTTCGTAGGTAGTGGCGGGCAATTCATTGTCCTTCTAAGCATCTTCTTTTGGATTTTTAGTAACTCTCCAAATCCCTTGTCGATATACACCATTCTTTGCCTTCCATTGCGAGCAATTCTAGTATGGTTCCCAACTTTTTCTGCCCTGCATCACAAGTTGGGTACAACAATTTCTTGTGATCTTCTAGCATCCGCTCGAACTTGATCTTCTCCTTTTCACTTTCACATTCTCTTTGTGCGTCACGAATGACCTGAGAAAGATCATCAGCCGGCTCATCTTCTGCGGCTACCTCTTCTTCAGCTTCTCCTATTGCAGTATCATTGAAGCACGCACCATCGGGAATAATATCATTGTCGTCCCATTGTTCTTCTTCACCTTCTTCCATTACAACACCGGTTTCTCCGTGCTTTGTCCAACAAATATAGTTTCGCATGAAACCCGACTTGAACAAGTGTGAATGAAGAGTCCTTGAGCAAGGATATTCCACCGTATTCTTACATATGGCACATGGGCAGCACATGAAACCGTCGTGTTTGTTTGCCTCGGCCGCACGTAACAAAGAATGCACGCCGTCAATGAACTCTTGGGAGCGACGATTAGCATTATACATCCAATGACGGCTCATCTGCATTACATGACATAAATACCATATTAAAACCTAGATCATAATTAATTATTTATACAACATGCGTGCCACCACAAAAGAAACAAATTTATGAAAGCATCGCTACAATGTAGACAATCCCAACTACCACTAAAAGAACTAAAGCTAAAATACATTTCAGTAGCACTAGGATTTCACGACCAATCTCAACTAAAACAGACAGATCCTCCGATTGTGCAACATCTTTGGGCTTCTTCGGCTGGATCACTGCCTCATTAGCCGCCGTATCTGCCTGTTGTGCAAGATATTTTTGCACGAGTTCAACATACTCTTCCTCCCAGTAGAAGCCTGATCATCGTCCACTGCCATCCCACTGAAATTAAAACAAAAAATTAGAACTTTAATCACAACCATCATGAAAAAAGGTATAAACTAACTATAATCATTAAGTACGATAAAATAACTCACATTGCGATCCGGACACTTGTAGAAGATACGATCCTTGTTGGGACCCTCCTTCTTCACTCGATACTCTATCACAATCTTCGTCTCATCACGACACTTGCCGCATGGAATGAGAGGGAGGCCCGGCCTAAGTCGCTTTGGAAACCCATGAGAGGCCGAGGACCCGGAAGCAGTTGCCATCTACTCTCTATACTCATTTTTAATACTCTATAAATTTCTCCTTTTATAAACAAATAAAATTAAGAAACTATAAAATTATCTAGATCTCTAAACAACGATATTTTTAATGGTCATTGTGTTCTCGTCTTTTACACAAGGGCGGGTAAAGTAATTCACATGATATTTCCATAAATTAATGTAAGAATGGGAGTGTACACACATAACGAGACTCTTCGCGACGATATCGGGACGTGTGAATAAATAACCATCCGTACTAGTTGACCTTGCTTACGTGATCATCTCGGCGAGCATTTCTCTATCGGACGGCACCGTACTTGGTCAAGGAAGAGCTCCGATTCTACGAGGAAGGGAACATGGTCTTCCACGACCGTTGCCGCTCTCCCTCATAGAATCAAAGCTCCTCCTTGACGTCCGTTACCATTCGGTAGAGAACATGCTCGCCGAGATGAACACGGTCCGCAAGTTCAACTAGTACGATTTTCTATAATTTTCTAACTATTTTCTAAGTTTATATTTATATATATACTACGTTTGGGTACGGTGATTGACAGACTACTACGACAATATCGGGACATATGAATAAATAACCATCCGTACTAGTTGAACTTGCTTACGTGATCATCTCGGCGAGCATTTCTTCACCAAACGGCACCGTACTTGGCCACGGAAGAGCTCCGATTCTACGAGGAAGGGAATACGGTCTTCCACGACCGTTGCCGCTCTCCCTCGTAGAATCAAAGCTCCTCCTTGACGTCCGTTACCGCTCGGCAGAGAACATGCTCGCCGAGATGAACATGGTTCGCAAGTTCAACTAGCTACTTTAACCTTCTTTCATGTAAATATGCAAGCTTGAAGTGATTTTGAGCTCAAATTGCTTACAAATGAAAAAAACCACAATAAAGAACCATATATATATATAGTGAACAAAATGAGATAAGACAATGGTGAAAAATGAGAGTATGAGATTGGTAACCTTTACAACTGATGAATCGACGGAGGAATCGAAGAATGGATGGAGGAACAATGGAGGGAGGGAGAAAGCAAGAACACTAGTGCAGTGAGCTTCAAAATGTGCTGAGCTCGGGCTCGGGGAGGAAAAAGTAGATGGCCGGGATATAAAGGGGGGACCTTTAGTCCCGGTTGGTGGCTCCAACCGGGACTAAAGGTAACTTTCCAACCCCGGGCGCAGCCACGGCCCGGGAGTAGACCTTTACTCTCGGTTGGAGCCACCAACTGGGAGTAAAAGTATACCTTTAGTCCCGGTTGATGGCTCCAACCGGGACTAAAGGTCCTTGCCACCTCTGTCTGGCGCAGTAGCCGTTGGGCAGGGACCTTTAGTCCCGGTTGGAGACACCAACCGGGACTAAAGGTATTTCTAGTCCTGAGCGCAAAAAATTCCGGGACTAGAGTCCATTTTGACCGAGGATCAAAGGTCTGTTCTCTACTAGTGTGTCGGGAACAATCTTGTGCACATTAAATTTCCTCCGACTCGAATCTCCATTATTTGATTCACATCGACTCTCCATCCAGAGCATCGACTCGTCAAGGAAGTCTGGGTTGTAGTTAGCCGAGCGAGTGCCTGATGGCCTCCGCGTCGCCTTGTTCACCAGCGCGAACGCCGGATACCACTCTTGGTCCTTGACGCTCGTGCTCCACCGCATGTCCTTGATCCAGTGCTGGTACTTGTCCTTGGGGTTCGTCGGTGCCAGCATCGGCTTCCCGTCGCGGACGGTCATGGCGTAGTTGGGGTTGGTGCGGCACTACACCTTCACTGTCGGCGGCGGCGGCGGACGCCCGCACCCGTTGCCCTCCACGTTCCTGCTCGTTCACCTGTGACATCCCATGCGTACGGCACCGCAGGAGCCTACCCTGGCGTCGCGTTGCCGCCTTCCTATCCGTTGTAGTGCTGATCACGGCCGTAGTATGCGTCGTCCATCACGTCGCCTCGCAAGTTGCAACCTCACCTCTCTTTGTTGGCCGATGGTCATCGTTCTTCTTCCCCTGACGAGACCCTGACACAGACAATGGATGGCGACGGCAGGGCCTGTAGAGCCTGAAGCTATTTAAGTTGAAGGCAAACATTCTAAATAAACTTACCACGACGCATAGGATTCTCAATGAATAATCGTTAATTAGCTTTCCAATATTTCTGGAAAATGATCAAATCCGAAAATTCATGACCCCGGTGCAACACAAGGGCATATATCTAGTATAGTGCAATATATAAACTGGATATTATTCTTTTGTCCTTGTGCTGCGCGCAGAACCTAATATAATCACTATTAGAAACGAAAAATATCCTCTCGGTAAAAAACCGACAGAAAACACAAAAACATGACTGGAAAAATAGAAAAATATTTTTTTCTGTCGGTACCGACAGAAAAATTCTGATAGAGATATAGCCTTTTTTTTGTCGGTTAGACTTTTTCCCTATCGGTTAGGCTTGAGAAATAGCCGAAACTCTCGTTAGGCTTGTGATGCATTTCCCGCCGACTTACTTTGATATCTCATTGTATCTGCTCATTCATCTTGTTGACCAAATTAGAGCCATTGGCCCAATGTACCTGCATTAGATGTTCCCTTTTGAAAGATTGATGAAAGTTTTCAGGAGGTACGTTAGGAACAGATTCAGGCCAGAAGGGGGCATGGTTGAAGGATAGTAAACAGAGGAGGCCATTGAGTTCTGCACATATTATCTGGACATCAAAAGGGTCGGAGTTATAGAATCTCGTCACGAAGGAAGACTACGTGGCAAAGGAACGATCGGGGAGAAATCTGTTACAGTAGAGGACCCTGTTTCTTTCAGACAGGCATAGTTCGCTATTCTCCAGCAAGCCGAGGGTGTGATGCCATATATTGATGGGCACAGCCAATCACTGCAAACTCTGTATCCGAGCAGGTCACAGGCTTGGCTGGATAAAAAACATAAGGAGAAATTTATCAACTAGTTGCGACGTCGCTTGCTTGGAATAAAGTTGGGTAATCAACTGGATGCCTTAGCCAAGGGACATTCGAGTACATATCTTAAGTACTAAGGGTATGAGATCAATGGATTCACATTTTACACAAAAAAAACAAGATGGAAAGAGCACATACCAAAATTGTGGTGTTCGTTTTGATGCTCACGACGAAAATGGCAACGTGCAAACGACATACTATGGTTTCATAGAGAAAATATGAGAGCTAGCCTATGGTCCATTGAAGGCAGCTCTTTTTCACTGCCAGTGGGTCCGGCTTAAGGAAATCAACACTGATAGCGAAGGGTTCACTACCGTTGATCTGACTAAGACTCCATACAAAGATGACCCATTTGTTCTTGCAAGAGATGTTATGCAGGTCTTATATGCAAGGGACAACAAGACAAAAGTGAGGCTAAAAGTAGTCCTAGAAGGGAAACGGAAGATTGTCGGTGTTAATAGAGTGACGAACGAAGAAGACTACATGGGCTATCAGGAAATGGCTCCATTCGGAGCGAACGTACCCCTACCTATCAGGAAATGCACCTAAATATAATTAGATTATTGTTAACTATATAATCATTATTCGAACGTTGTTCACCAACTATATAATCTAATTTATATTCTGTGCGCTTCTCTAAAATTAAATAATTGGATATGTAATCAAATATTGAGATGATGTTCAGAAACACTATTATTTGATAATTATAAACCATTAATTGTTATGAAATTAAATAATCGAGACACAAATATTTATATTATTTTACAATAAATTATACGTATTTACATGCACTAAACGAATAAAAGAAAAAACATAACCTAAACTAACGTAATCCCTAATGTTAGCGCAGCGGTTAAGGCCCTATAATCTAGACCTCGAATTAATTAACTTCCGTTCAGAGGATAAAACAAAAAAGAAAACCTACGTTGACGTACTCTCTATCGTAGCGCAACGGTAAAAGCCAGCTACTGTAAATCCCACGCCCTTGGTTCGAATCTTAGGTGCGGCAAACTTTTTTTATATTTTTACAGAATTAAATGAACCTCAACCTAAACTATAAAAATGATAACAAAATGTTTCCTAACGTAAATTCTCCTTTAACGCTGCGGTTAAGCAACTAATCCATCTTTCTCGCTCCCTCGGTTCAAAACCTAGGAGAGACAAAAAAAAATTATCCAGAGCCCACGGCAGTGGCTCTGCTTTTAAAAAACAATAAAAGTTCAGTGCCTGCGACAGCGGCATCTGCTTTGCCAGGCCTATCACTGTTACCAATAGTGATAAGAATATTCCCTCCACGGGCCAGTAGTGCTCCCGCTGATCACCACATCAGGAGCTCTGCTCCCACCTACCATCACAGCTAGCCTATAAAATGGCGCCCTGCTAGGGAGCCTCTCCATGGCTTGTGGGTTTTGGCCAGGGCTTATCAGTTATGATACAGTATTTTCTCTCACCACAAACCAACACCAGCCGGGCTTATCAGTCCAGAAACCAACCAGCGAACAGGCTGTCTGTTTGTTTGCTGTTTATTTCTCTAGATCATTCTCTGCTTGCTAGTTTCCACACACATGGCCTCTCTGTGGGAGAAAGCCCTCCACGTACAGATATCGTTATGCGTTGTAGTCCACCAAAATGGTGCACACAAGAGGTAATAGAAGAATGCTACTGAAGATAGAGCAACGCCAAAGATTGGAGATGCCGCGAGGTTCATAGAGCCATCTGCTGTGGTGCACTCTGGAGTGTATGTCTAGGGAGACATGGCATCCTTAGTGCTCGGCCTACCAGGTGTGCTCTGGGCAATTTCCTATCCCGGAGCGGCATTGGTTCATCGGTGCGGTACCGAGCTAAATCCGGTGTGCTCTGCTCTGGACTGTACCGAGAAAAAGGCAATGTACAACAGAGGCATGGATTCATCGATGCCACCTTGTCATCTCCAACCGGTATAGCTGGTAGACCACCTCGGCGCTGCTGTTTGACCCTAGTTGGTGCTAGAAGAATGCTACTGTGGTGGTTAAATTATAATGTGTTGATACACATTGATTGTAACATTGACCTGTATGCAAATAGGTCTTTGTTATCGTATACGGAATTTTAGTGTAAGGTCTTTGTTATCGTATATGTAATTTATTTCTAATATTTTTGTTATTTTTTATGTATTTTTGTAATATATCTAAATAAATATATTGTTGTTGTTAAAACTTTCCCACGGTCCTATATATGCACCTTCACTGTCGGTTTTATTTAAAAACTAGCAGTGATATTCACTTTCACTGTCGGTTGTAACTGAGAACCGACAGTAATGTCCATGCCCCCCTATAAAACAAACCGCCGACCACATACATTAATCCCACCCACCCACGAACTCTCATAGTCACATTTCTCACGTTTCACTCTCACTTCTCAAGAAATCCACTCTCTCTTTGTGATTTGGTCATGGCTCTTGCATTTTTCATTGGTATTGATATGTTGTCTTCTCCAATATTCTATCTATATTCATTTGATCTATATTTATATTCATGTTTCTTTGCATTCTACATTTATATATATTCTTATTCCTTGCATTCGATCTATATTTAATTATGTTCCCACATTTTACTTGGAAGAATTTTTTGTGCATATATTTTATGTTCATATTTTTTTGCATTTTATCGATCAGGTGGTATGAACAACAGACCTCCCCCACCACAAGAACCAGGTTTTCACCCTGGCGATGAGCCATTCGCTCCTAATGTGGCCATTCTGTGATTCCCTGTTCTAGCTATTGTATGAAATATTTTTCAACATCTTTTGTTTTTTGATGCTAACAAATAATTGTAATTAGTTTAATATCATTGTTGCATATATATATGTCGCAAACTATATCCCCAATAGTTTGGCTACGAACAACACTTAGCTAGTTCTTTATCTCGTACATCGTCGAGAACACGACATCTAATGCAAGTGGTCGGCTATGGACGTGTGAACTTAGTTTTTTCCATCCCTTTGAGGGGTGCAAATCATCGGAACCTTATCCACGAGACGGGAAGACAGAGCCCGGACGTGATAAGAGCCCAACTCAGTGACGTGCGCTTCTGTTTAGAGGCACTTCGACGTGTTTGCTATGATGTGCCTGATTTCTCGCACTTCAAGGCACTTGCTTTGAATGCTGGTGATATCCCTGTCCCGCAAGCAAGCGAATGGTTTGCGAGCTAAAACCGTGTGGATGTGGTAAAATGGTCACTTATATCTGTGTCATGGTTATTTGTTTGATTATTATTGTAATAAAATTCTCTATATTTTTTCTTTTTCTCCGCATGCAGATGTGCTCCAGGACCTTACCTATGCTGCATGTGGCTTGTGGGCCGTTCTAGACCAAGATACGGAGTAACTCGGGTACGATTGGGACTTCTGCAATGGAAACCTCGGCCAGCTCACTATAGAAGGACGCCAGTACTGCGTAACGATTACTAACAGGGGCAGTGGTCGTTCAGTAGGTTACATCTATGGTCGACCATTCTTTCGATATTGTCACTACACTACAACACCAAGATTAGCGATGGACAATCTGACGCTAAAAGCAGATACAGCGATAGACGATCTGTCGCTAAAAATCTTTAGCGTCAAACGGTACTTTTAGCGACAGATAGTCCATTGCTACTCTTTAGCGACAGATAATCAGTTACCAAGCATTTACCGATAGATCATCCATTACTCCATGTATTTATAGCGACAGACTATTCAACAGGACAATATAAATATACCAAAATAAATAAATATGATTTTTAGCACATAGCAAACTGATATTCAAGCTTGAATATATTGTCCATGTCACATGCAGGTCAATACATATAATAACATCACAACCAGCAAAGTCAAGCCGCCAAAAGAATTACATGAATGCACATCCAGCAAGCAATACTAGTACTTTGTGTTTCACATACTAAGGTTTGTGCACACAATCATTTCTAGGAACTCGAAAACAAAAAGGGATGACTTGTCAAAACTAGAGCACATCCATCAGGTTATGTGTAGAATCATTTTCCTGAAACTCAAGCCAATGGCTAGTGCCCAACACTTCCTAAAAAATATAACCATGTAATCAGCAAATGTAGACAAGTTATATAAAACTGATGTATGGTATGAGTTTTATCATCTAAATAGAAGAAACTTTGAACAAGGTAATGCTCATTTCACTGGTTCAATCTATTTTTCTAAAAACTGTAGGTCAGATTTCAGCAATTTTTGTTTTATGTCTGTGCTTATATACCTGGTTTGTGCCTAGCAATAATTTAAGCTAAGAGAAAAGGGCAGAGTAGCTTTGCTCTTATTCAAATAAACAAAACTCTTAAGTTGTAGAATCATTATACTACTCTGCTACAGCTGTCACTAGGTTTGTACATAGTTTGAATGTAAATTTTGGAGACATACCTGCAGTGCCCTTGAGAAGTACAGATGCCTTCTTGCAAACCTTCATCTACCACAAATATGTTTAATTAGCTAGGAACATTGGTCGTGCATCACAGATCAAACCAAAATGAAAACTATGTCAAGTCTAGTTTCTTACTTTATTGTACGGTCATGCAATGGTCATCCTGTGAGTACTAGCCCATAGTCTGCATCTCGCCATAAGTCCAAGGCAGCATAGCATCCCTTTTCATCACTACATTATGTGGCTCATCAATATGTTCTTCAGTGTCGGAATCTACACAAGAACCAAAATAATATTTGATAGCACTATTTGTTAGCACAATAATATTTATTAGCTGCCTACCTCAGCACCTAATACTTGTATTAAGAAAGGAAAATTGCTCTCGTACAACACAAATGCTTCCCAACCAGATCTACACCGCCTGCAGCTGCCACTGCCAAATCTGGCCATTCCCAATGAAGCCACCGCCACATACAGTGGAAGGGTGGAAGCTTGAACCAGCAGCCGCAGCATATAGGCAAATGGTTTGGGTCCACACACAAGGAAATCTAGACCACAGGTACATGCCACAACGAGATTAAAATTTTCAAACCTATGGATTCTAGAGCTATCATATAAATGGGTGCTCCTGAGATGCAAGAGGATTGCACTTACATCCCAACTACATGTATTATGCCACTGGTTGTAGTCTGTAAGCATGCTAAAATGGCAAGTGTTCAAAATGATGGACTCACATTACCAAAAGTTCATGTCAGGCAACTCAAAACAGTTTGGACTCACATTTCCAAAGGACTTCTCATATCACCAACTATAATATAAACAGTTTCAATATTTTATCCATGAGTCTTTTGTGGGTATCTTTGAGTATGTGACCACAAAAAAACTCAAGCTTCAGGGTGCAATATTATCTATCTAGATTGCAGCAGATGTAGTTGTCAGTTAGCGTTTCATTTTTTTCTACGCCGGTGAATAAAAAAATGATAGATTTAGATTTTCAGATCACATGTAGTAGCACAAGAATACCAGAAGCTAGTACAAATTGCTCAGATCAAGGACCTCTGATTAAGAATGTAAAGATTAAATGATTTTTGCTCTCAATTGAAAACAATTAGCTAGCTACCAGCTCAACAGAAGTATGTAATGAATATTTAATTGTTTAGATATTGTAGCTAGAAAGGGACATTTCACAAATATGAGGACGGGATGAGAGCTGCACCTTTGTCGACCTGCTTGCTTGCCTACATGTTGGTGATGTAGACATGCAGCCACAGGCCCCACACAACTGGTGCTGTGCTACAATTTGTCCTCATTTCCTGCAACAGTAAGATAGAGTCTAGAGAAAGCCAAAAAGGTATGCCATTTTTCCATTAACTTACAAGTACTCACCGTTTGCTGAAGACACACACAACCTTTGCACCACTGCATAGAAGCATCAATGAGAACCATTATTGTAGTAGAAAAATTCAGCTGGAAAAAGATACAAGTTAGAATCAGCTCAGATCACTTTCAACAAGGTGCTCAGTTTGTAGAGGAACGAATAATTAATCCGATGTTGAAATCATCCTAGACAAGAATCTACTATGTAGCATTGCTTGCACATGAATTCTAGAAATATAATTCCTACAAAACAAGACATAGATAGAGACGTTCCCACACAGTATTTCAGCTAATTTTTCAGCAGTATGATACTACGCACTTGATGCTCTACCATTTATAACGTCAGTATTCATATTGAACTTCTGATTTGCTGTGAAGTCCACATCAAAGTTTACCCATAAATATACATTAACAGTTACTTATGCTTCCAATAATTTTTGCAAAAAAAATTGAAGTTAGTAGGCATGTATACACTTGTAACTAGATCAGATCCGAATGCAAATAGTCAAATAGCTTAAGTTATGGTTAGTTACTTATATAAGTTAACAGTTTCAATAATTTTTGCAAAAAAATGGAAGTTAGTAGGCATGCATACACTTGTAATTAGATTAGATCCAGATGCAAATAGCCAAATAGCTTAAGTTAGGGTTCAGTGCTGACTTCTTGCTGACAAGGAAGAAGAAGGCGTGCATACACGGTGGGTGCTAGTCGCCACTGGCGATCGGATCTCAGCATCACTTGCCTCAAGACCTCTCTTGCTTTACGATGTCGGCGTCTCGGCAACAAGGGCTCCTCCTCCCACCAACACCCTCCAAGCTGCTGCTACCGCACCCCTCATCTCCTCGGGCGCTCGCGACGACAGTGGGGCGGCGATGTGGCGGTAGGCGAGAGCGATGGGAGACAAGTGCGGAGAAAAGGAGTGCCTTTCTCTGTGGAGACTGACGACGGCTGGTGTCCTGTCCGAGGAGCGGTGGCCTGCTGTCGGCGGCGTGGCATTGCGGAGGGGTGGTACGGGGGAGGAAAGATTGCGGCGCGGGGGAGGAGAGATTGCGGCCTGCTAGCAGGAACAGCGCACCGGTGCGGACTGGAGAGCGAAGGTGTTCGGTGGCTGATAGGGACTCGGTGGCTGATAGGGTTTCTGGGGACATCTTGATCGTCACTTTCGATCTAACGGCTAAGGTGGTGTTCGTTTTGGGCTGTAGTGGGCTACTTCCATTGAGATGGGCTTTATTTTTAGGTTGAATATTGTGAGGTTATCATTTATATATGTAGTTAATTGTTTTTTCTAACTTTTAAATAAGTAGGAATATGCTTCTAAAGTAACATGAAAAAATGTATCTTGTATATCCAATATATTTTTCAAATGTAATATGCTATATATAAGTTGTTGTGGAGGAGTTTTAATTTTTTGAGTAGATTTTCTGTTTTCTATAGTTTCAAATGTATTACGCTATATATAAGTTGTTGTGGGGCAGAGAGATGGAGCGTGGCGGGAGAGGAAGAATAGGCGGTGGCGCATCTCTGGATTTGGGAATTTGAGGAAGAGAAGGGTCTAGGGTTTCTTATTGTACTCATGGACCAGCCTAAAATTTACCCACAGGCTCACTGTAACGGGGCGCGTGAGCTAGGTGGGGGCCACTTCTTTTTGGTGACAGATAGACTGATGGTATACCTATTTTTAATGACAGATAGTTCAACGTTAAACATAATTATCTATAGCGACAGACAGTTGATCGCTAAATGAGGAATTAGCGACAGATTGTCTGTGACTTATCTTTAGCGACACATCATCCATCGACAAATATAATTTTTAGTGTCAGATGTATGACGATGATGCGGTGTTGTGGTGTAGTGTGTGAGGCACGAGAGAGTGCACTCATACGGGCATTGACTTTCATCGATACAAGCGGATACATAATCCGTGACATCAATTACCATATATGGCTATAGAGGAATGTTAGTGTGCTTGGCCCGATAGATCTCGGCAGTGATTCCGATAGTAATTAATGTTTATTTAGCTAGGTTTGTAAGTTGTAGTTTAATTGGGTTCTAATTTTAATTTGTACGGCTTGTGTGTTTAATTATTGTCATGCATGTAATTCATGTAACATTTGTTGGGCAACTAGAAATCCACATTCCGATGTTGCATTGGTCTCAAAATTATTCTTAGGCTTGCACGTGCCACGGGTGAAGGAAACACCAAGTTTGGGATTTTCCGGAGATGGTTTGCTACTTTCTGAGGTTTAATGGATTTTTCGCGCGACGCCGCCAATTAATTATAGGTTGAACTGAGTCTACCCCCGAAAAGATCCAGAATGGTGCCAAACTTTTACACAGGGTCTCATGTGCCCTTGGGATCAGAATTTTGTGGAGGTCCATGAAAAAATCTATTGGGTCCATGATGTAATTCACCCTCTTTTGTCTCATTCAGCACAGAGAAAAATATATTAATAAAAATGATCAGAAAAACCTAAGATCTTGCGTGGGACCTTAATTTGGGTATACATGCTTGCTAAAGAAATTTTAAGTCCTTTCGACATAGGCGGAGTATACATGCTTCACAAAGGTACATGAGCCCTGTCATCGAACCATGACTATACACATAGGTTCTCAAGGTTTATGTGGTTCGTATGCATTCCGGTGTTGCATTAGTCTCAAGCTTTTTCTTAGACTTGCACGTCCACACGGTGAAGGAAACACCAAGTTTGGAATTTTCCGGAGATGGTTTGCTACTTTTTGTGGTTTAATTGAATTTCCGTGTGACATCACCGAGTAATTATTGGTTGAACTGAGTCTACCCCGAAAAGATCCAGAATGGTGCCAAACTTTTACATATTATCTCATGTGCCCTAGGGATAAGAATGTTGTGAGGGTCGATGAAAAAATCTATTGGGTCCAAGATGTAATTCACCCTCTTTTGTCTCATTCAGCACAGAGAAAAATATATTAATAAAAATGTTCAGAAAAACCTAAGATCTTGTGTGGGGCCTTAATTTGGGTATACATGATTGCCAAAAAAAATTTCAAGCCATTTCGACACAGACGGAGTATACATGCTCCATAGAGGTACATGAGCCCTTTCATCGAACCATGACTATACACATAGGTTATCAAGGTTTTTGTGGTTCATATGCATTCTGGTGTCGTATTGGTCTCAAACTTTTGCTTAGGCTTGCACATGCCACGGGTGAAGGAAACACCAAGTTTGGCATTTTCTAGAGATGGTTTGCTACTTTCTAAGGTTTAATTGAATTTCCACGCGATGTCACCGATTAATTATAGGTTGAACAGAGTCTACCCACGAAAAGATCCAGAATGGTGCCAAACTTTTACACAGACTCTCATGTGCCCTAGGGATAAGAATTTTGTAGAGGTCGATGAAAAAATCTATTAGGTCCAAGATGAAATTCACCCTCTTTTGTCTTATTCAGCACACATATAAAAACTGATTAGAAAAACCTAAGATCCTGTGTGGAGTTTTAATTTGGGTGTACATGCTTGCCAAAAAAAAAAATTAAGCCATTTCGACATAGGAATACACATGCTAATATTTATTCAGTATATAAAAGAAATTTTTTTATATATATAAACATCACTGTCGGTTTTAAAAAACTGGCAGTAATGAGACGAAACCGACAGTGATGCTGGTTATTTGGCATCCACTGCCCCACGCCGGAGCACCAGGTCGTCCGTGCCCTCATTCCTCGTCCACAATGTCGGTCGTGCCCCTCCTTAATGGGGATGGCGATCTCGATTTTCCGTCAGGTACTGGTAACTATCGTTGTGGCGGAGAATGACACACCGATCCGGCTTCAGATCGAAAGATCGAACCCTGCAATCTTAGCACCACAACTCCTCTGGTTTTAAACCAAGACACGGATCTGGTTGACCTCGCCAAGAAGGCTAATCCCTGCCTGCGCAACGAAGAACACAAGGAAGAACAAGAAAGAAAGCAACCAAATTGCAGATGAATGATTAAACTCACGAAGTTGGGGTCTCATAAACCGATGAACAGCGAAACTGTTCTTGACAGATTAATCTAAGCAAAACCCAAAACCTAATGACGGCGGCAGCATATGATTATAAAGGTATTAGGGTCGTCGCCTACCTTGGACGCGCCCCCTTATGGGCCCAAACACGATACATGGTCCAACGGACCAAAAGACGTTGTCGTAGCACCCTGGCAGATTCTAGATGCTGACTTGTTTCGATGATTCCTGTCGATTCTGAAGGGATTTTGACGTGAGACCACATGGATTGGCTTCCTTATCAAATTAGCTTTCCAACCATATATGGATCATCAAAACGGAGTCTAGATGCGTCCTGAGTGACCAGTTTAAGGTAGACTGGTCCTAGAGTCCGAGGCAGACTCGAACTTGAGTTGCTTTAGGCCTCCACCTCGGGGACTCGAACCGAATTTGCCTCGGGCCTCCTTCTTGACTCGGACACCCTTGCTGGCCTCCTTCCCCTCCATCCCATGCGCCAAACATGGTCATATGCATGGGTGTCATGTCCTCATCATCCTCCCCTTCTTGATGAAATGCCGTCCTTAGCGTCGATTGTGCTTGAAACTGATCCTGCACAACATAATGGAGAACGGGGTTGCGAGGACAAAGAAAATTGAAATAATTGTGAGAAGGAACGTGACCATGTTTCCAATTTTCTAGCATGTCATCTCGCATAAAAATTTCAGCAAGCATGTAGACTCCATGATCTAAAGCACACGATGTATGTCAACACTATCCTGCAAAAGATTAGAACTAACCAAAGACAATGCAAGAATAGATGGTCGAGCAGACATAGGTAGCAACCAACAATGCTCCCCTTCTTGGAAGTGAACTTGTTTCTTTGAGGAACATGAGAAAATGTTTGTATTATTATGGCTGCCCTCTAAACGATCATAATCCTATACAACAAAAGGAGAATTCATATTATTACGAATGTATACTCGATGTATCATATATTATCCCTTGTTATTATATCTGCCAATAACATGATACGTGTATTTAGAAAACCAAGGCAAATCAGCATATTTAAAAAGGCTCTCCTCCAAACAATCTAGGTTACACAAAACATCAAATTCAATGTAACCCAAAGTATGTAAAGTAGACAACAGTTTGAACTCATCAGTTTTAGTAGCAATATGAATAACATGTTTATTTTCAGCACAAGTGACTGGCTCTAAAACATGTAAAACTGAAGCATCATCAACCAATTCATCTTTATCACAAGGAACTTCAAGCAAATTATCATGGTATAGAGATAAATCAAGAGAGGGTTCCACTAACAATTGTGCTATGATAGCATGGTTTGTGGAAAAATTTAGTAAATTAAGACAATTTTCACCTTCCGTGAGTTTAGCACCATGGGCATTACCTGTGTTCTCAGCAGGAGTAATAGGTGCATTGTGAAGTGATGGTTCTGAATTTGCATATGAGGTTATGAGCTCCTCATTTTCTTCCATGTCATCCTCTTGCTTATGTACATTATC
Source organism: Miscanthus lutarioriparius (assembly GCA_904845875.1). Taxonomy (NCBI): domain Eukaryota; kingdom Viridiplantae; phylum Streptophyta; class Magnoliopsida; order Poales; family Poaceae; genus Miscanthus; species Miscanthus lutarioriparius. Next base: position 115,907,937 of record CAJGYO010000007.1, on the reverse strand, counting down.
CTGCAGAAGGTTAGTCATAGCAAGAGGAATAACAACAGACTCTTCCTCTAAATGGTGCACCTCAGCATATGAAGTCAAACCAGGAGGTGGATTAACAAAGGTTTCTCGCATAAGGAGTTTCATATCATTCCAAGTTTGAGGTTTATTAGAAGGATCTAAAGACTCCCACCAAGATAATGCAGAATATCGTAAAACATTAGCTGCATTTTTTACCTTCCTCCTTGAACACATAAAGCGAGTAGCAAATATGTTATCTATGGCAATTTCCCACTCCATATACTCATCAGCACCTATACCATCATAAGTCGGTGGATACGAACAACCTGTCATTGTTGGAAGACAGCAAAAGACAATACAAAAATATTATCCCTATCAAATGACTACGTGGTTGCAGTGGTGTCACTTTTCACAGCAAGTGGAAGCGTCTTACCAAGCTCTTACAAAGTTCTTACCAACGCAAGCAGTGGGCGGTACAACCGTCGGCTGGTTCATGATACCTGTGAGGCAGTGGTACCAAGATTGTAAGGACCTTTTTCTGTACTGATCTGAAGTATATATGTGGAGCTTGGGAGGCTTAAAATATGGTAGCAAGGAATAGCAATAATTTAATTCAGAAATTGCAAGATTGAAAAGTAGTCCCAAGCTAGTCTATGTTCTCGGCCTAAACTCGTCCCGGACCTACTTCAAGAAAGCAACAGTAGAGCTCGGCACAAAGACTCAAAGGGTGCAAACACTTCTAAATTATTTTTTTTCACTTTCTTTTTTTTTCTTGCTCTGTTTTTTCTTCTTTTCTCTCTTTTTTGGTGTGGCTTTTTCTTTTCTTTTTTTGCACCTTCTGCCTTTTTCCTTTTTTTCCTTTAATTAGAATGTGCCGCAAAATAATATTTCAAGATACAACTTGCTGTGACCAAAAACTAGTGCGATAGAGCTAGGCACATCCACAGTAGCAGCACGTTTGTCGGACTGAACACAGCAGCAAGTTCTTTGGTAGATCAGTTCTAATGGCGCAGACAACACCAGAACGTGTTGTAGAAAAATGACCGAGGCATGCACTACAACAAATGAACTATCATGATACTCTTGGAGATTTAAAACTTAGGCCTTCCAAATAAACTAGGATTACTTTCTATGAAGGCACATGACACAAAGGAAAACCTATTTGGATACTTACAGGGATCTTCTATTCTCGGAAACAAGACCAACATGGAAACCAATGTTCCATCACAAGAACAGAAGATGAAACACAAACTGACAATCAGATTCACGCTAAAAAAGAACTAGACCAAGACTCAATTAAACCAACAAACACGAGGATACGCGAGGGTCGACCGTTCAATAAAGCAAATTAAAATTAAAAATATTGCAATGGCACAACGGGTAGTAGGATAGGAGACGAACAATGAAAAACACAAATATTTTTGTAGCGCAATTTTCTGGATTTATAGGACGAAGGAAAACACTCGAACTAGGGGATAAATGTGAACCTGACAGTATACCTTAGCTCTGATTACCACTTAATGGGGACGGGGATCCCGATCTTCCGTCAGGTACTGGTAACTATCGTTGTGGCGGAGAATGACACATCGATCTAGCTTCAGATCGAAAGATCGAACCCTGCAATCTTAGCACCACAACTCCTCTAGTTATCAACCAAGACACGGATCCGGTTGACCTCGCCAAGAAGGCTAATCCCTGCCTGTGCAACAAAGAACACAAGCAAGAACAAGAAAGAAAGCAACCAAATTGCAGATGAATGATTAATCTCACAAAGTTGGGGTCTCACAAACCGATGAACGACGAAACTGTTCTTGACAGATTAATCTAAGCAAAACACAAAGCCTAATGATGGTGGTGGCGTATGATTATAAACGTATTAGGGTCGTCGCCTACCCTAGACGCGCCCCCTAATGGGCCCAAACACGATACACGGTCCAATGGACCAAAAGACGGTGTCGTAGCACCCTGGCAGATTCTGGACGCTGACTTGTTTCGACGATTCCTGCTGTTTCTGAAGGGATTTTGATGTGATACCACTTGGATTGGCTTTCTTATCAAATTAGCCTTCCAACCATATATGGATCATCGAAAACGGAGTCCAGATGCGTCCTGGGTGACCAGTTTAAGGTAGACTGGTCCTGGAGGCTGAGGCAGACTCGAACTTGAGTTGCTTTGGGCCTCCACCTAGGGGACTCGAACCGAATTAGGCTCGGGCCTCCTTCTTGACTTGGACACCCTTGCTGGCCTCCTTCCCCTCCATCCCATGCGCCAAACATGGTCATATGCATGGGTGTCATGTCCTCATCACTCCTCCATGCCTACACTCCCACCGCCAAGGCCTTCAGGAGTGTGCGGACAGCTGCTTCCCTACCCCCACGGTGAGTGCGTGGCTCACTACCCGCTATGTGTTTGATGAAATGCCCCACGGTGAGTGCGTGGCAGCAGCGGCTAGGATTTGGTAGGTCCTCTCCTGCATTGACTCGTGATCCATGTGGCATTTGGCGTGTTGGGGCCAATGGGACTTTAGGGGTGGGCATTGGGAGGTTTTCTAGGCAAAATGATACTATCATGGTTTACTAGTGTGGAACTGAGCATGCCGGTGTAATCTGTTTATCTGTACCTCTGACCTCAGTGTACATCATTCTAATTTTGGCAATGTCACTCTCATTGCTGTTTTTTGTTAGCTCTGTTCAGTTTGTTAGTAATGAGCTACTGAACGAGCACTAAAGCTGTAGCTAGTGGTGTAGCGACTATAACCTATTTGTAGTTGAAGTAAATTTGGATGCATTAGAAAAGTTTGAGTTTAGAACGGCAGGGGCCAAAAATAGCTTAGAAAGTCCTGTAAAGTATGGGAATGTCAATCTTGTATAAAATTATCTAGAAGCTTGATCAATACATTTACGCCTGCTTTGCTAGTATTAAATGTTTTTTGAGAGCCAACTTATGAGAAGAACTGCAGTTGCTTAGCAGGGAAAAAATGTTAGGCCAACCCATTGCAGGAGTACTAGCAAAAGTACCAAATATGGTTAAACTCTGTACATTCACTGCCATATACTTATAATCATGTTGTATAATTTATCATTCAGATATGAGGGTTCAATAAGATGGCACAATTACTCTGCACATAAACTCCGTTCTTATTGTGGTATTGCAATGTTTAAGAGTGCCAGTTTTTGCTTGGCAACTTAACTTGATGGCATGATCTAGCCTTTAGGAAGCAACTATTTAAATTGGCCATGTTGAGTGGTATGTGCTTGGTATTTGGTAACTCCACTTTTAGTGTGATATTTGCTGGAACTATGCATTTTTTGATACTCTAATAAATGAAAGGCTATTGCTAGATAAAAAATGAAGTCAAATCAGCTCTGTATGATACTAATTACTAACCAACAACAACAACAACAAAGCCTTTAAGTCCCAAACAAGTTGGGGTAGGCTAAAGTTGAAACCCAGCAGAAGCAATCAAGGTTCAGGCACAAGACTAGCTATTTTCCGAGCACTCCTATCTAAGGCTAAGTCTTTGGGTATATTTCATCCTTTCAAGTCTCCTTTTATTGCCTCTACCCAAGTCAACTTTGGTCTTCCTCTGCCTCTCTTCACGTTACTATCCTAGCTTAGGATTCCACTACGCACCGGTGCCTCTAGAGGTCTCCGTTGGACATATCCAAATCATCTCAACCGGTGTTGGACAAGCTTTTTCATGCTAAAATCATGAAGAACAATTTAATTTGTTAGATGCTGCAAGTACCTCCTCTCACAATGTAGCTTTCTCCATGCCTCTTTATCTAGATAATATTTGTTCATTAGCTGTATGTGAACTTAATATTCTGATGCATCATGTTTGAATGACAACCTAATTTACTTAAATATATAGGCAACCATAGCATGGTATGTAGTGCATGTTGGTCATGTGCCTCAGATTTATCGAACCTGGGAAGATTGCTATGCTCAAGTCAATCGCCACCCTAGTAATTTGCTCAAAAAATACAACACAGAAGCTAAAGCTTTGAGGGCCTACTATAGTCATCCGGCCTACCTTGCAAACCATGGGCAACCGGCCTACTATGATCCAATGAATGCAAACCATGGCCATCCGCCGGCATTGGAGATTGAAGAGAAGCCACCCGCCGGAGATGTGAAGATTAGGAGAATTGCTCCTTGATCTTGGAAAGATGTCATGATTTTATTTATGGCTATGGTCATTGCTTTTCTTATTTGAATGTTGATGTAGGCTTAGTTTCGTAGAACAGTAGGTGGACTTTGTTGTATGTGGTCAATCAAACAATTATTTTGTTCTAGGTAAACATATGCTATTATTAGACTTTGTCGTATGTGGACTTCTTATTAGACTTTGCATTAAACATATTATATATATATATATATATATGAACATATGCTATTAGTAGTTGTCCGTAGCCAAAACTAACCAGGAGATCGTGTCACAGCCATGACTCGTCGTCGCCTGTTACCCCATCGCCGAAGAACATATCGGCAACAAGAAGCGGCTGATATCGCTAGGATGGGAGAGCCTCATGATCTGACAAACGGTGATGGTGTCAATTAGGACGGTGAGAACGAGTAGCCATGGACCCCGTCCGACCTGCTTGAGCTGGGTCAAAATGACCAAGATGGCCAGGTAACTTTGGTATCATGTTACTATGTAGCCACACACGCTAATCAATTGAGAGGGTCATAGCTTACTTGGTGTCTATAGCAGGAGCCTCCATCGGCCGAGGAGCCAGAGGGTTCAGGTAGCAGGAAGGCCAGATCTAAGCGAGGTGTGTCAAAGATTCCTGTTGGTAGGAATGCACACTAGCCCATCACTGAGTTCAATGAATTCAGGGATCCACTTTCACCGCCTATAGCTTTGACCAAATACAAGACTATCCTCGGGCTTACTTGTAAGGGACTTCATCCCGATTAGATACAGGAAGTAGATTGGGAAAGATAATGACACATGGAGGTTCCCAAAAGTGAGAAGGATTAGATATGGGATATCAAGATCCCAGAGTATTTCACTTTCCCAATGGAGTATCACAAGGAGGTGGTCAAGAAGAAAGCAAAAGAAATCATGGGGATATGCTTCAAGAATTTCAAGGGGACATTGTACAAGCATTTTGTCCTCCAAACTAAAGAGCCAGATTTCGACGGTGGATAGTTTAGCAAGCAGAAGGACTTCTGGTAGGATTTTAAGGAATATAGGTTATCCGAGGAGTACATAGAACTAAGCAGGAAGAATAAGAACTCGCAGAAAGCGACGAATCCTCATCATCTCGGCTCTCGTGGCTACTCCAAAAAGATGTCAGAATTTGAAGCAGAAGTTGAAAAGATGGATCGCCTTGCTGAGGAAGGCGTTCAGGTTGAAACCGCCCATTGGGAGCCAAGATCGGTAATATACTATATTGGGAGGAATGTACGCCATGCCAAGGATGGGAGCTTTAGCTCCACAAATCCACCCATGAGCGAACTCATCCAAAGGATCTCCTAGGTAACTGAGGAGGTGAGGCAAGGGACTCGCACTTCTAATAGGGAGAAAGACGTGCTCACCTAAGCAGTCGGAACCAAGGAGCACCCTAGTCGCACTAGAGGAACCAGTGTTGTTCCTTGGAAACTAGCATTCCCCGAAGAATCTCACACTTACCAGAGTCGCTCGAGGGGTAGAGCAGAACAGGAGGCAGAGTGTTTGAGATGACTAAAAGAGATGGAAGATAGAATGGACGCACGGATTGAGGTGACTGTTGAAGCACGAGTCCAGCAAATTTTGTTGTCCAAGGGGTCAGGAGTACCACAAAACCCTACTCCTACTGCCTTTAGCCTGTAGTTGAGGGGTCGCAGTAGCTGCGGATCGACCCCGCTCGACGAAGAAGATGCGATTGTTCCTCATCTGGTGGACAACATCTCTGAACCCGTCAATGTCAAGTTGTACATCCATCAAGAATGGACAAAGGACAAGGTGGCGCTAGGTCAGGCCTAGCCTATGGGAGACGGGACCATTAATGGCCGCCCAATTCCACAGGGGTACGCTCGTGTCGCCATTGACAGAGTACTTGATAAGAAGTATAACAAGATACATACTGAGTACCCCGCAGTGGAAGACAGGACAAAACTTGGTCTTAACAAAGGCTCTCAAGTGGCCAGGCGCAAGCGCTTCACTAAGCTTGACCACCAATTGTCCTCTGATGATGAGGACGACTACGAGTCTTCGCCCACCCGTGATGATCACTCAACATCTCCCAACAGAGATCACTCCCCTCCTCATCCCTTGCCATCATCCCCGAGAAGACAAAGGTCTCCTTCTATTCTTCCTCGTCCGACTCCATCTGCATCAGCCCCGAGAAAAGAGAAGACTCCCCCTCCTCCTCCATCTTCATCAGCCCTAGGAAAACAGAATTCTCATTATCATCCTCCACCTTAGGCCAAAACAATATCAAAGACATCATCGTAGTCGCAGAAAAGGTCCTTGGATTCGGTCGCTAATGCTCCCAAAGTCGACCACCAAAAAAAACAAAAGGCCGTTCAGTGGCAGCGTTACAAACTTGATGAAAGAAAAATTTACAGCACACATCTCGAAGGAAGATTGTGTTAGTTTCTTCAATCTCTATGCCTCACTGCCTCAGTGTTTGTTGAAGTTCGAATTTGAAAGGCAAACACAGAATAAACGCTATAATAAGAGCCGAAGAAATACACAATGAAGATTTAAGGAAGATACAGAAGTACGTCAAAGACAACCCCGAATTAACCATGGAAGAGGCCACTAACATCTATTATGATGTACAAGGGACGGGAACACCATCAATGAAGTATGAAAGGGGCAACCTTTTGGTTCCCAATGACGAGTATAAAAATTTGACAACATATATGCGCTATTTGCATGAATATTACAAGGCTCAAGTAATAGAGACGGAGGACTTTGGTTTTGAGGTTGTTATCCATTCGCCACATGTTTTTCATTATCCTAAAGAAGAGAAGTTCGATGTTGAGTGGGAGTGCTTGTTCTAGCTATACCAGAAACGCTCTCTCGATTGACAAATGTTGACGCTGTGGACTATGTAAGTACCCTACATGCACGATATTACAATTAACTACTCTCTCGAGATATAAATTGTTAACTTTTGAGCACTTCCTATGATTTTATGTAGGTGTATAGCAAAATTTTGCATACTAAAAAGAAAATGGGATAACATAGGCTTCTTCGACCCCGGACGAGTCAATGAGAAGACATGTTTAGGCCTCCATGGATGTGACATGGAAGACCTGAAAGAGAGATTGATTGTTGTTTTCGATGAATTCAAGATAAAGAACAAAACCCACATACTTCTAGCCTACAACTGCGAGTATGTGTTCTTGGTTTTTAATTTTATGCTTCTTTTTTCGTTAAGATTATTCGATAATTAGGATTCTGTGATTGCAGCAACCATTTCGTATTCATTTGTGTCAATCTTACTAAAAATCTAATCGAGGTGTGGGACTCAAAGAAAACATATTTTATAATCTAGATGCACCGGTGGCAGTGCTGAATTAGTAAGCGATCCTAATAACATATTATTTTCTAATCACACATACATCTTTCTAATGTTTCTCCTTTGAATGTTGCACAGTGTGCGAAGAAGACATATCGGTGGGACGCCTGTCCCATTCAAGGTTGTCGAAATGTAGGGGAAGTACCTAAAACAGCCGGCAGGGAGTTTTATGTAATGTGGGCAATGCTTCGCTACATCGGCGGGAAATCGAAAGAAACAGATAAGTTGGTGTGTATAATCCCCATTTCATTTATGTCTATTAATAATTCAACAAAATAATTTACTGATTCCTCTTTGGATATCATCTTTTTTGAACGACAGCGCAAGAAATATAACCACAAAAGGCTTTTAGACATGGAGATCGTCGCACTGCAATTAGAGCTAGCAAAATTCTTCTTAGCCGAGGTATTAAAAAAGATGGAGTATTTTCCATTGCACAATCCGTTAAGTTCAAGAACCGGTATGGCTCAGAGCGGCTCGCTCGAATATTGTAAGAAGTACGAGAAGCATGCTTCATCTTATCAAATAATTTCTTTTTTTATTTTGAGGGATCGAGACCTAGATAAGAACATTTGAATTGTAACCGTAACATTTGTAATATTTAATATTGATGGACATGTCGTCTACGTAGCGTATATAAAGCGAAACCTGATTCCACGAAAATATATAAATTAAAATAAATTATAAAATAATAAAATGCGAACGGGCCATCACTGGTGGTTAGCAACAAACTGACAGTGATGGCCAAGATGGCACTGTCGGCTTGAGCTACAAACCGGCAGCGTTGGTTTAGCCATCACTGTCGGGTCTTGTCCCAAACCCGCAGTGCTGGTTTTGACAACACTACCGGCTAAAGACACAAACCGACAGTGATGTTCGAGGTTACACTGCCGGGTGGCATCATAAACCGACAGTGTTGATGGAACAGAACTCTGTCGGATTGTGTAAAGAACCGATATTGAAGTTGTAGAACACTGACGGTTTGAAGAAACCGACAGTGATAGCTAACCCTCATCACTGCCGATATGGTTGTGCTGGTTCAAAAATCCGACAGTGATAGAGTGTTTTAAACCGACAGTATTATCCTGACCTGGGGTAGTGAGAACAACCAATACTAGGTTGTAGTATATGGATTGTCCCATATACATCTATCTATTCGAGAATTCAAATACGTACATGCATGAACAAACGTGCAGTCACAGTCAGTCAGTGCATGCATCTTCCTCCCTAGAAGGCTAGAACGTCCAGCTGATCTTCTCTATCTGCCGCTCCCACAGCGTGTGCTGGCTACGAGGACAGTGACTCAGTATCATCCATCTCATCGCCCATGGTCGTGGAGAGGATTTCAAGGTCTCGAGTGATGAATCTGCATCCTTTGTCATCTCCAACGATGTAACTGTCGATACTCTTTCAGCGATTTAGATCCGTTTTGGATCTTATGGCATATCCAATATTTTGGGATTAGCCGTTGGTGCACTTTGGCTCCGACGTTCGAGGGAAGCCATCGGGGAAGAAGACGATGAAAGAATCTAAATAAAATATTATTTACTTTTATTTTAGATTTTTCATGTGTAATTTGCAGGTGTATTGTACCAATATTTAATATAATACCCCCTTCCCTTGAAAAGAAAGGTGGACCGTAGCTGGGTGATATTATATATATAACAAGTGGACCTTTTGCTCTAACGGTACGGTCAGAATAAGGTACAAATATTTATTGAGTGTCACGTAGCTACGAATGAAGACGACTATTCTTTTTGTCAAAAAAGAAAAGTTGACTATTCTTTAACAACTTCAAAAACGTGCACCACGAAGTCTACCAGACGTCGTTTTCCTCTCAAGCCTAGAAAAACAGCCGTCCCGATCGCCTCGGCCCCTGTCCGATGACCTTACTCGGGGATAGAGGATTGGGGACCCGATTCGTCCGTATTTTTGGTTTTTGTTGATCCTTGTTTTTCTAGGATTTGATTTCTCGCACATCGACAAGGTGGCGGCAACGATCGTGCACTGGAAAAATGTCTCTGGTCTCTCTCTACCTCGTCAAGTAAAAATAATCAGAGACCCATTCTAATGAAGTACCCACAAGGTCTCAGCGCGATTTTTATTTAATCAGGGAACAATGCGATTTTTATTTAATCATGGAACCAAAGTCACAAGTCACGTGATTTTTACCACGAAAAATGCAACTGCTCGGCCGCCAGTGCTCGGACCCACGACCTCTTGCTTCACGTATTCATCCCCTGATCACTTCCCCTTTAAAGACACTTGTGTCCATTTAGGATATTCGTCCTCATTTTATATTCATCTTGTTTTGAAATGAGTATTTGGGATCTAAAACAATTCAAACGAAAAAATTATCAACTACAAAGTTTTATAGCTTTGAGATCTATAGCTTCGGTTATTGTCATTTCTCCATCCGAGGTCTTTTTAAGAATTTGAGTTTCAAATATGAGAAATTCAAGCGTAATTTTTCATGTATAGTTGATTTTAAATGAAAAAGTTGTCAACTATAATTTTTTAAAACTTTTCGATGTCTGCAACTTTAGTAGTGGTCGTTTGTCCATCCGGGGTCGTTTGAAAAATTCGAATTTCAAATTTGAGGAAATTCAAACATAATTTTTCTTGGATAGATGATTTCAAATGAAAACGTTGTCAACTATAAAGTTGTTTAACTTTTAGATATATATATATATATACACCTTTCATATTGGTCGTATCTCCATCCGAGATCGTTTTGAAAAGTTCGAATTTCAAATATGAAAATTTTAAACTTAATTTTTGTTGGATAGATGATTTCAACTGAAATAGTTATCAACTATAAAGTTGCATAACTTTTCGAGAACTATAAATTTTGTTTTAGTCATTTCTCCATCGGAGATCCTTTCCTACCACTTGTGTCTATAGAGCATATGAATTCCTTTGGTATTAACTCTAGAAAATCTTGTGAATCAAATATTTTGGCATCAAAACTACTTCAAATAAAAAAGTTTTGACAATCTCCTCTCTATCTGATAATAACATATGTATTGTAAATATGTATTTACTGTATCATAAATTAATATAAACACTATCGGTGCGTTGATACTTTTATCTGGAAGTTTTTTTTTTTTGGCATGAAACCACATATTTTTTCTTACTAGCTGCTGTGAATTCCCTATATGTTTGAAATTTGAAACAGGGTTTTGCATTGTTCTAGTACATGCATGCATGCTTTGTTTGTGCCATCATGCAGGAGTACATTAGTATATCCCCGAATAATCGTAAGCACGGCATGATGCCTTCCTTTCTCTTCATTTTGAGATGTCACTGTCAGGAACAATCTCGTGCACATTAAATTTCCTCCGACTCGAATCTCCATTATTTGATTCGCATCGACTCTCCATCCAGAGCATCGACTCGTCAAGGAAGTCCGGGTTGTAGTTGGCCCGAGCGAGTGCCTGATGGCCTCCCCGTCGCCTTGTTCACCAGCGCGGACGGTCATGGCGTAGTTGGGGTTGGTGCGGCACTACACCTTCACTGTCGGCGTCGGCGGCGGACGCTCGCACCCGTTGCCCTCCACGTTCCTGCTCGTTCACCTGTGACATCCCGCGCGTACGGCACCGCAGGAGCCTACCCTGGCGTCGCGTTGCCGCCTTCCTATCCGTTGTAGCGCTGATCACGGCCGTAGTATGCGTCGTCCATCACGTCGCCTGGCAAGTTGCAACCTCACCTCTCTTTGTTGGCCGATGGTCATCGTTCTTCTTCCCCTGACGAGACCCTGACACAGACAATGCATGGCGACGGCAGGGCCTGTAGAGCCTGAAGCTATTTAAGTTGAAGGCAAACATTGTAAATAAACTTACCACGACGCATATGATTCTCAATGAATAATCGTTAATTAGCTTTCCATTATTTCTGGAAAATGATCAAATCCGTCGGGCAAAAATTCATGACCCCGGTGCAACGCACGGACATATATCTAGTATAGTGCAATATATAAAGTGGATATTATTATTTTGTCCTTGTGCTGCGCTCAGAACCTAATATAATCACTATTGGAAATGAAAAATATCCTCTCGGTAAAAAACCGACAGAAAACGCAAAAAACTAACAGGAAAAATAGAATTTTTTTTTTGTCGGTGTACCGACAGAAAAATTCTGACAGAGATATAGCCTTTTTTTTGTCAGTTAGACTTTTTCCCTATCGGTTAGACTTGACAAATAGCTGAAACTCTGGTTATGCTTGAGAAATAGCCAAAACTCTCGTTAGGCTTGTGATGTATTTTCCGTCGACTTATTTTGATATCTCATTGTATCTGCTCAATCATCTTGTTGACCAAATTAGAGCCATTGGCCTAATGTACCTGCATCAGATGTTCCCTTTCGAAAGATTGATGAAAGTTTTCAGGAGGAATGTGAGGAACAGATTCAGGCCAGAAGAGGGCATGGTTGAAGGATAGTCAACGGAAGAGGCCATTGAATTCTGCACATATTATCTGGACATCAAAAGGGTCGGAGTTCTAGAATCTCGTCACGAGGGAAGACTACGTGGCAAAGGAACGATTGGGGAGAAATCTGTTACAGTAGAGGACCCTGTTTTTTTCAGACAGGCATAGTTCGCTGTTCTCCAGCAAGCCAAGGGTGTGATACCATACATTAACGAGCATAGCCAATCACTGCAAACTCTGTATCTGAGAAGGTCACAGGCTTGGTTGGATAAAATACATAAGGAGGAATTTATCAACTGGTTGCGACGTCGCTTGCTTGGAATAAAGTTGGGTAATCAACTGGATGCCTTAGCCAAGAGACCTTCGAGTACATATCTTAAGTACCAAGGGTATGAGATTAATGAATTCACATTTTACACAAAAAAGCAAGATGGAAAGAGCATATACCAAAATTGTGGTATTCGTTTTGATGCTCACGACAAAAATGGCAACGTGCAGGCGACATACTATGTTTTCATAGAGAAGATATGGGAGCTATCCTACGGTCCGTTGAAGGCAGCTCTTTTTCACTGCCAGTGGGTCCAGCTCGAGGAAATCAATACTAACAGCGAAGGGTTCGCTACCGTTGATCTCACTAAGACTGCATACAGAGACGACCCCTTCGTTCTTGCAAGAGATATTATGCAGGTCTTATATGCAAGGGACAACAAGACAAAAGGAAGGCTAAAAGTAGTCCTAGAAGGGAAAAGAAAGATTGTCGGTGTCGATAGAGTGACGGACAAAGAAGACTACAGGGGCTATTAGGAAATGGCTCTATTCAGAGCGAACGTACCCCTACCTATCAGGAAATGCACTTAAAGATAATTAGATTATTCTTAACTATGTAATCATTATTCGGACGTTGTTCACCAACTATGTAATCTAATTTATATTTTGTGCGCTTCTCTCAAATTAAATAATTGACTATGTAATCAAATATTGAGATGATGTTCAGAAACACTATTATTTGATAATTATAGACCATTAATTATAATGGAATTAAATAATCAAGACACAAATATCTGTATTATTTTACAATAAATTATATGTATTTACATGCACTAAACGAATAAAAGAAAAAACATAACCTAAACTAACGTAATCCTTAATGCTAGCGCAGCGGTTAAGGCCCTATAATCTGGACCTCGAATTAATTAACTCCCGTTCAGAGGATAAAACAAAAAAGAAAACCTACGTTGACGTACTCCCTATCGTAGCGCAGCGGTAAAAGCCAGCTACTGTAAAGCCCATGCTCTTGGCTCGAATCCTAGGTGCGACAACTTTTTTTTACAGGATTAAATGAACCTCAACTTAAACTATAAAAATGATAACAAAACATTTCCTAACGTAAATCGTCCTTTAATGCTGCGGTTAAGCCACTAATCCCTCTTTCTCGCTCCCTCAGTTTGAAACCTAGGCGGGACAAAAAAAATTATCGAGAGCCTGCGGGAGTGGCTCTGCTTTTAAAAAAATAAAAGCTCAGCGCCTGCGACAGCGACATCTGCTTTGTCAGGCCTATCACTGTCGGTTTTTGCATCAAAACCAACCGTGATAAGAATATTCCCTCCACGGGCCAGCAGTGCTCCCGCTAATCACCACATTAGGAGCACTGCTCCCACCTACTACCACGGCCTAGCCTATAAAATGGCGCCCTGCTAGGGAGCCTCTCCACGGCTTGTGGGTTTCGGCCAGTGCTTATCAGTCATGATACAGTATTTTTCTCTCACAGTAAACCAACACCAGCCGGGCTTATCAGTCTAGAAATCAATCAGCGAACAGGCTGTCTATTTGTTTGCTGTTTATTTCTCCAGATCATTCTCTACTTGCTAGTTTCCACATACATGGCCTCTCTATGGGAGAAAGCCCTCCACGTACAGATATCGTGATGCGTCGTAGTCCACCAAAATGGTGCACACAAGAGGTACTAGAAGAATGCTACTGAAGATAAAGCAACACCAAAGATTGGAGACGCCGCGAGGTTCATAGAGCTATCCGCTATGGTGCGCTCTAGAGTGTATGTCTAGGGAGACATGGCATCCTTCGTGCTCGGACTACCTGGTGTGTTCTGGGCAATTTCCTATCCCGAAGCGGCATTGGTTCATCGGTGCGGTGCCGAGCTGAATCCGGTGTGCTCTGCTCTAGACTGTACCAAGAAAAAGGCCATGTATAGTCAGAGGCATGTATTCATCGATGCCACCTTATCATCTCCAACCGGTTTAGATTGTAGACCACGTCAGCGCTACTGTTTGACCCTAGTTGGTGCTAGAAGAATGCTACTGTGGTGGTTAAATTATAATGTGTTGATACACATTGATTGTAACATTGACTTGTATGCAAATAGGTCTTTGTTATCGTATATGTAATTTTAATGTAAGGTCTTTGTTATCATATATGTAATTTATTTCTAATATTTTTGTTATTTTTTGATGTATTTCTGTACTCTATCTAAATAAATACATTGTTGTTGTTAAAACTTTCCCACGGTCCTTTACATATATGCACCTTCACTTTCGGTTATATTTAAAAACCGGCAGTGATATTCACTTTCACTGTTGGTTGTAACTAAAAAACGATAGTGATGTGGTAAAATGGTCACTTATATCTGAGTCATGGTTATTTGTTTGATTATTATTGTAATAACATTCTCTATATTTTTTTCTTTTTCTCCGCATGCAGATGTGCTCCAGGACCTTACCTATGCTGCATGTGGCTTGTGGGCCGTTCTAGACCAAGATACGGAGTAACTCGGGTACGATTAGGACTTTTGCAATGGAAACCTTGGCCAGCTCACTATAGAAGGATGCTAGTGCTGCATAAGGATTACTAACAGGGGCAGTGGTCGTTCAGTAGGTTACATCTATGGTCGACCATTCTTTATGTATTGTCACTACACCACAACACCAAGATTAGCGATGGACGATCTGACGCTAAAAGCAGATACAGCGATAGACGATCTGTCGCTAAAAAGTTATAGCGATAGACTTGTGTAGACGGTGTAAGTCCTGTCGCTAAAAATCTTTAGCGTCAAACGGTACTTTTAGCGACAGATAGTCTGTTGCCCTGAATATTTATAGCGACAGATAGTCCATTGCTACTCTTTAGCGACAGATAATCAGTTACCAAGCATTTATCGATAGATCATCCATTACTCCATGTATTTATACCGACAGACTATTCAACCGGACAATATAAATATACCAAAATAAATAAATATGATTTTTAGCACATAGCAAACTGATATTCAAGCTTTAATATATTGTCCATGTCACATGCAGGTCAATACATATAATAACATCACATCCAGCAAAGTCAAGCCGCCAAAAGAATTACATGAATGCACATCCAGCAAGCAATACTAGTACTTTGTGTTTCACATACTAAGGTTTGTGCACACAATCATTTCTAGGAACTCAAAAACAAAAAGGGATGACTTGTCAAAACTAGAGCACATCCATTAGGTTATGTGTAGAATCATTTTCCAGAAACTCAAGCCAATGGCTAGTGCCCAACACTTCCTGAAAAATATAACCATGTAATCAGCAAATGTAGACAAGTTATATAAAACTGATGTATGGTATGAGTTTTATCATCTAAATAGAAGAAACTTTGAACAAGGTAATGCTCATTTCACTGGTTCAATCTATTTTTCTAAAAACTGTAGGTCAGATTTCAGCAATTTTTGTTTTATGTCTGTGCTTATATACCTGGTTTGTGCCTAGCAATAATTTAAGCTAAGAGAAAAGGGCAGAGTAGCTTTGCTCTTATTCAAATAAACAAAACTCTTAAGTTGTAGAATCATTATACTACTCTGCTACAGCTGTCACTAGGTTTGTACATAGTTTGAATGTAAATTTTGGAGACATACCTGTAGTGCCCTTGAGAAGTACAGATGCCTTCTTGCAAACCTTCATCTACCACAAATATGTTTAATTAGCTAGGAACATTGGTCGTGCATCACAGATCAAACCAAAATGAAAACTATGTCAAGTCTAGTTTCTTACTTTATTGTACGGCCATGCAATGGTCATCCTGTGAGTACTAGCCCATAGTCTGCATCTCGCCATAAGTCCAAGGCAGCATAGCATCCCTTTTCATCACTACATTATGTGGCTCATCAATATGTTCTTCAGTGTCGGAATCTACACAAGAATCAAAATAATATTTGATAGCACTATTTGTTAGCACAATAATATTTATTAGCTGCCTACCTCAGCACCTAATACTTGTATTAAGAAAGGAAAATTGCTCTCGTACAACACAAATGCTTCCCAACCAGATCTACACCGCCTGCAGCTGCCACTGCCAAATCTGGCCATTCCCAATGAAGCCACCGCCACATACAGTGGAAGGGTGGAAGCTTGAACCAGCAGCCGCAGCATATAGGCAAATGGTTTGGGTCCACGCACAAGGAAATCTAGACCACAGGTACATGCCACAACGAGATTAAAATTTTCAAACCTATGGATTCTAGAGCTATCATATAAATGGGTGCTCCTGAGATGCAAGAGGATTGCACTTACATCCCAACTACATGTATTGTGCCACTGGTTGTAGTCTGTAAGCATGCTAAAATGGCAAGTGTTCAAAATGATGGACTCACATTACCAAAAATTCATGTCAGGCAACTCAAAACAGTTTGGACTCATAATTCCAAAGGACTTCTCATATCACCAACTACAATATAAACAGTTTCAATATTTTATCCATGAGTCTTTTGTGGGTATCTTTGAGTATGTGACCATATCACAAAAAAACTCATGCTTCAGGGTGCAATATTATCTATCTAGATTGCAGCAGATGTAGTTGTCAGTTAGCGTTTCATTTTTTTCTACGCCGGTGAATAAAAATGATAGATTCAGATTTTCAGATCACATGTAGTAGCACAAGAATACTAGAAGCTAGTACAAATTGCTCAGATCAAGGACCTCTGATTAAGAATGTAAAGATTAAATGATTTTTGCTCTCAATTGAAAACAATTAGCTAGCTACCAGCTCAACAGAAGTATGTAATGAATATTTAATTGTTTAGATATTGTATCTAGAAAGGGACATTTCACAAATATGAGGACGGGATGAGAGCTGCACCTTTGTCGACCTGCTTGCTTGCCTACATGTTGGTGATGTAGACATGCAGCCACAGGCCCCACACAACTGGTGCTGTGCTGCAATTTGTCCTCATTTCCTGCAACAGTAAGATAGAGTCTAGAGAAAGCCAAAAAGGTATGCCATTTTTCCATTAACTTACAAGTACTCACCGTTTGCTGAAGACACACACAACCTTTGCACCACTGCATAGAAGCATCAATGAGAACCATTATTGCAGTAGAAAAATTCAGCTGGAAAAAGATACAAGTTAGAATCAGCTCAGATCACTTTCAACAAGGTGCTCAGTTTGTAGAGGAACGAATAATTAATCCGATGTTGAAATCATCCTAGACAAGAATCTACTATGTAGCATTGCTTGCACATAAATTCTAGAAATATAATTCATACAAAACAAGACATAGATAGAGACATTCCCACACAGTATTTCAGCTAATTTTTCAGCAGTATGATACTACGCACTTGATGCTCTACCATTTATAACATCAGTATTCATATTGAACTTCTGATTTGCTGCGAAGTCTACATCAAAGTTTACCCATAAATATACATTAATAGTTACTTATGCTTCCAATAATTTTTGCAAAAAAATATGAAGTTAGTAGGCATGTATACACTTGTAACTAGATCAGATCCGGATGCAAATAGTCAAATAGCTTAAGTTATGGTTAGTTACTTATATAAGTTAACAGTTTCGATAATTTTTGCTAAAAAATGGAAGTTAGTAGGCATGCATAGACTTGTAATTAGATTAGATCGAGATGCAAATAGCCAAATAGCTTAAGTTAGGGTTCAGGTGCTGACTTCGCACAACAACAAGGAAGAGAAGGGGCGTGCATACCCGGTGGGTGCTAGTCGCCAGCGTTGGCGACCAGATCTGGCGTCACTGCCTCTGAAGACCTCTACCGCTTGCTGATGTCGGTGTCTCGGCAACAAGGGCTCCTCCTCCCACCAACACCCTCCAAGCCGCCGCTACCGCACGCCTCATCTCCTCGGGCGCTCGCGACGACAGTGGGGCGGCGATGTGGCGGTAGGCGAGAGCGATGGGAGACGAGTGCGGAGAAAAGGAGTGCCTTTCTCTGTGGAGACTGACGAGGGCTGGCGTCCTGTCTGAGGAGTGGTGGCCTACTGTCGGCGGCGTGGCATTGCGGAGGGCCAGTATGGGGGAGGAGAGATTGCGGCGTGGGGGAGGAGAGATTGCGGCCTACTAGTAGGAACAGCGCGCCGGTGCGGACTGGAGAGCGAAGGTGTTCGGTGGCTGATAGGGTTTCTGGGGACATCTTGATCGTCTCTTTCGATCTAACGGCTGAGGTGGTGTTCGTTTTGGGCTGTAGTGGGCTGTTTCCATTGAGATGGGCTTTATTTTTAGGTTGAATATTGTGAGGTTATCAATTATATATGTAGTTAATTATTTTTTCTAAATATTAAATAAGTAGGAAAATGCTTCTAAAGTAACATGAAAAAATGTATCTTGTATATCCAATATATTTATCAAATGTAATATGCTATATAAGTTGTTGTGGAGGAGTTTTAATTTTTTGAGTAGATTTTCTGTTTTCTATAGTTTCAAATGTAATATGCTATATATAAGTTGTTGTGGGGCAGAGAGATGGAGCGCGGCGGGAGAGGAAGAACTGGCGGTGGCGCATCTCTAGATTTGGGAATTTGAGGAAGAGAAGGGCCTAGGGTTTCTTATTGTACTCATGGACCAGCCTAAAATTTACCCGCAGGCTCACTGTAACGGGGCGCGTGAGCTAGGTGGGGGCCACTTCTTTTTGGTGACAGATAGATTGATGGTATACCTATTTTTATCGACAGACAGTTCAACGTTAAACATAATTATCTATAGCGACAGACAGTTGATCGCTAAATGAGGAATTAGCGACAGATCATCTGTGACTTATCTTTAGTAACACATCATCCATCGACATATATAATTTTTAGCGTCAGATGTATGACGACGATGTGGAGTTGTGGTGTAGTGTGTGAGGCACGAGAGAGTGCACTCATACGGGCATTGATCCCGACAGTGATTCTGATAGTAACTAATGTTTATTTAGCTAGGTTTGTAAGGTTGTACTTTAATTGGGTTCTAATTTTAATTTGTACGGCTTGTGTGTTTAATTATTATCATGCATGTAATTCATGTAATATTTGTTGGGCAACTAGAAATCCACATTCCGATGTCGCATTGGTCTCAAAATTATTCTTAGGCTTGCACGTGCCACGGGTGAAGGAAACACCAAGCTTGGGATTTTTCGGAGATGGTTTGCTACTTTCTGAGGTTTAGTGGAATTTCCGCGCGACGACCCCGATTAATTATAGGTTGAACTGAGTCTACCCCCGAAAAGATCCAGAATGGTGCCAAACTTTTACACAGGGTCTCATGTGCCCTCGGGATCAGAATTTTGTGGAGGTCGATGAAAAAATCTGTTGGGTCCATATGGAATTCACCCTCTTTTGTCTCATTCAGCACAGAGAAAAATATATTAATAAAAAAATGATCAGAAAAACCTAAGATCTTGTGTGGGACCTTAATTTGGGTATACATGCTTGCCAAAAAAAATTAAGCCCTTTCGACATAGGCGGAGTATACATGCTTCACAGAGGTACATGAGCCCTTTCATCGAACCATAACTATACACATAGGTTCTCAAGGTTTCTGTGGTTCATATGCATTTTGGTGTCGCATTAGTCTCAAGCTTTTTCTTAGATTTGCACGTACCACGGGTGAAGGAAACACCAAGTTTGGAATTTTTTGGAGATGGTTTGCTACTTTCTGCGATTTAATTGAATTTCTGCGTGATGTCACCGAGTAGTTATTGGTTGAACTGAGTCTACCCCCGAAAAAATCCAGAATGGTGCTAAACTTGTACATAGGATCTCATGTGCCCTAGGGATAAGAATTTTGTAAGGGTCGATGAAAAAATCTATTGGGTCCAAGATGTAATTCACCCTCTTTTGTCTCATTCAGCACAGAAAAAAATATATTAATAAAAAATGATCAGAAAAACCTAAGATCTTGTGTGGGGCCTTAATTTAGGTATACATGATTGCCAAAAAAAAAATTCAAGCCATTTCGACATAGACGGAGTATACATGCTTCACAAAGATACATGAGCCCTTTCATCGAGCCATGACTATACACATAGGTTATCAAGGTTTCCGTGGTTCATATGTATTCTGATGTCGTATTGGTCTCAAACTTTTGCTTAGGCTTGCACATGCCATGGGTGAAGGAAACACCAAGTTTGGCATTTTCTAGAGATGGTTTGCTACTTTCTAAGGTTTAATTGAATTTCCACGTGATGTCACCGATTAATTATAGGTTGAACGGAGTCTACCCATGAAAAGGTCCGAAATGGTGCCAAACTTTTACACATACTCTCATGTGCCCTAGGGATAAGAATTTTGTGGAGGTCGATGAAAAAATCTATTGGGTCCAAGATGAAATTCACCCTCTTTTGTCTTATTCAGCACACAGAAAAATATAAAAAATAAAAAAACAGATCAAAAAAATCTAAGATCCTGTGTGGGGTCTTAATTTGGGTGTACATGCTTGCCAAAAAATTTTAAGCCATTTCGACATAGGAATACACATGCTAATGTTTATTTAGTATATAAAAGAAAAAAACTTTATATATATAAACATCACTGTCGGTTTTAAAAAACCAGCAGTGATGAGACAAAACCGACAGTGATGCTGGTTATCACTGTTGGTTTGTTTTGAAAATCGACAGTGGTTTATAAAAAAATTATGCCAGCCCTCGGGTTCAAGCTCGGGTCTCGGAGACCAGAGTTCTAAGTCTTAACCGCTGTGCTAGTATAGGAGGTGTGTCAAGTCTAATTTTATTTTTTCTTTTTGACCTTTTAGAGCGCTTAATGATTTTTAAAATTAAACCAAAAAAATTGGGCCGCCTAGGACTCGAACACGGGTCTCGGGGGCTGTATTGTGCGGTCTTAACTGTTGAGCCAGTCGGAGGATTTTGAAAGAAAGGGAAAAGAGATGCTACTTAACCCGTAATCGCTGCACCCCATCACTACCGGGTCCAGGCATGGCCCGGCAGTGATGTTGCCTCATCACTATCGGTTTAGGCCTTGCAACCGGCAGTGAACGATTGGGATAAATGCAAGGCGCGGAGTACCACCCACGCCGATGGGCACCACCGCTCCCGCGCACCCGTCCACCGCCCCCTGCACCGCCGTTCCTAGCCCCGCGCTCCTCTTCTTTGATGCCAACGCCTGTGCGTCCCCTCGATGCGTCCCCGTTAGTCCCACGCCAGCGCCCGCGATGCCGTCCACCGCCCCACGCCGGAGCACCGAGCCGTCCGTGCCCTCGTTCATCGTCCACGATGCTGGTCGTGCCCCTCCTCCTCCATGCCTGCACTCCCACCACCGAGGCCTTCAGGAGTGCGCGGACAGCTGCTTCCCCACCCCCACGGTGAGTGCGTGGCTCACTACCCACTATGTGTTTGATGAAATGCCCCACGGTGAGTGCGTGGCGGCGTCCGCCAAGATTTGGTAGGTCCTCTCCTGCATTGACTCGTGATTCGTGTGGCATTTGGCGTGTTGGGGCCAATGGGACTTTAGGGGTGGGCATTGGGAGGTTTTCAAGGCAAAATGATAGTATCATGGTTTACTAGTGTGGAACTGAGCATGCCGGTGTGATCTATTTATCTGTACCGCTGACCTCAGTGTACATCATTCTAATTTTGGCAATGTCACTCTCATTGCTGTTTTTTGTTAGCTCTATTCAGTTTGTTAGTAATGAGCTACTAAACGAGCACTACAGCTGTAGCTAGTGGTGTAGCGACTGTAACCTGTTTGTAGTTGAAGTAAATTTGGATGCATTAGAAAAGTTTGAGTTTAGAACGGCAGAGGCCAAAAATTGCTTAGTAAGTCCTGTAAAGTATGGGAATGTCAATCTTGTATAAAATTATCTGGAAGCTTGATCAATACCTTTACGCCTGCTTTGCTAGTATTAAATTTTTTCAAGAGCCAACTTATGAGAAGAACTGCAGTTGCTTAGCGGGGAAAAAATGTTAGGCCAATCCATTGCAGGAGTACTAGCAAAAGTACCTAATGTGGTTAAACTCTGTACATTCATTGTCATATACTTATAATCATGTTGTATAATTTATCATTCAGATATAAGGGTTCAATAAGATGGCACAATTACTATGCACATAAACTCCGTTCTTATTGTGGTATTGCAATGTTTAAGAGTGCTAGTTTTTGATTGGCAACTTAACTTGATGGCGTGATCTAGCCTTTAGGAAGCAACTATTTAAATTGGCCATATTGAGAGGTATGTGCTTGGTATTTGGTAACTCCACTTTTGGTGTGATATTTGTTGGAACTATGCATTTTGTGATACTCTAATAAATGAAAGGCTATTGCTATATAAACAATAAAGTCAAATCAGCTCTCTACGATACTAATTACTAACCAACAACAACAAAGTCTTTAAGTCCCAAACAAGTTGGGGTAGGCTAAAGTTAAAACCCAGCAGAAGCAATCAAGGTTCAGGCACAAGACTAGCTATTTTCCAAGCACTCCTATCTAAGGCTAAGTCTTTGGGTATATTCCATCCTTTCAAGTCTCCTTTTATTGCCTCTACCCAAGTCAACTTTGGTCTTTCTCTGCCTCTCTTCACGTTACTATCCTAGCTTAGGATTCCACTATGCACCGGTGCCTCTGAAGGTCTCCGTTGGTACTGTCCAAGGGGTCAGGAGTACCACAAAACACTACTCCTACTGCCTTTAGCCCACAGTTGAGGGGTCACAGCAGCTGTGGATCGACCTCGCTCGACGAAGAAGATGCGAATGTGCCACATCCGGTGGACAGCATCACTGAACCCGTCAATGTCAAGTTGTACATCCATCAGGAATGGACAAAGGACAAGGTGGCGCTAGGCCAGGCCTGGCCTGTGGGAGACGGGACCATTAATGGCCGCCCAATTCCACATGGGTACGCTCATGTCACCATTGACAGAATACTTGATAAGAAGTATAACAAGATACACATTGAGTACCCCGCAGCGGAAGACAGGACGAAACTTGGTCATAACAAGGGCTCTCAAGTGGCCTGGCGCAAGCGCTTCACTAAGCTTGACCACCAATTGTCCTCTGATGATGAGGACGACTGTGAGTCTTCGCCCACCCGTGATGATCACTCACCATGTCCCAACAAAGATCACTCCCCTCCTCATCCCTTGCCATCATCCCCGAGAAGATAGAGGTCTCCTTCTATTCCTCCTCGTCTAACTCCATCTTCATCAGCCCC
Source organism: Miscanthus lutarioriparius (assembly GCA_904845875.1). NCBI lineage: Eukaryota > Viridiplantae > Streptophyta > Magnoliopsida > Poales > Poaceae > Miscanthus > Miscanthus lutarioriparius. The sequence goes on along the minus strand of CAJGYO010000007.1, from coordinate 115,884,566 downwards.
GAGAAAAGAGAAGACTCCTCCTCCTCCATCTTCATCAGCCCCAGGAAAACAGAATTCTCGTTGTCATCCTCCTCCTCCTCCACCTTAGCCCAAAACAAGATCAAAGACATCCTCGTAGTCGCAGAAAAGGTCCTTGGATTCGTTCGCTAAAGCTCCCAAAGTCGACCACCAAAAAAACAAAAGGTCGTTCAGTGGCAGTGTTACAAACTTGATGAAAGAAAAATTTACAGCACACATCTCAAAAGAAGATTGCATTAGTTTTTTCAATCTCTGTGCCTCACTACCTCAGTGTTTGTTGAAGTCCGAATTCGAAAGGCAAACATAGAATAAGTACGCTATAATAAGAGCTGAAGAAATACACAATGAAGATTTAAGGAAGATACAAAAGTACGTCGAAGACAACCCCGAATTAATCATGGAAGAGGCCGCGAACATCTATTATGATGTACAAGGGACGGGAACACCAGCAATGAAGTATGAAAGGGGCAATCTTTTGGTTCCCGATGACGAGTATAAAAATTTGACAACATATATGCGCTATTTGCATGAATATTACATTGCTCAAGCAACAGAGATGGAGGACTTTGGTTTTGAGGTTATTATCCGTTCGCCACATGTTTTTCATTATCCTGAAAAAGAGAAGTTCGATGTTAAGTGGGAGTGCTTGTTCTTGCTATACCAGAAACGCTCTCTCGATTCACAAATGTTGATGCTGCGGAGTATGTAAGTACCCTACACGTACGATATTACAATTAACTACTCTCTCGAGATACAAATTGTTAACTTTTGAGCACTTTCCATGATTTTATGTAGGTGTATAGCAAAATTTTGCATACTAAAAAGCAAATGGGATAACATAGGCTTCTTGGACCCCAAACGAGTCAATGAGAAGACATGTTTAGGCCTCCATGGATGTGACATGGAAGACCTAAAAGAGAGATTGATTGCTGTTTTCGATGGATTCAAGATGAAGAACAAAACCCACATACTTCTAGCTTACAACTGCGAGTATGTGTTCTTGGCTTTTAATTTTATGCTTCTTTTTTCGTTAAGATTATTCGATAATTAGGATTCTGTGATTGCAGCAACCATTTCGTATTCATTTGTGTCAATCTTACTAAAAATCTAATCGAGGTGTGGGACTCAAAGAAAAAATATTTTATAATCTGGATGCACCGGTGGCAGTGCTGAATCAGTAAGCAATCCTAATAACATATTATTTTCTAATCACACATACATCTTTCTAATGTTTCTTCTCTTAATGTTGCACAATGTCCGAAGAAGACATATCGGTGGGACGCCTGTCCCATTCAAGGTTGTCGAGATATAGGGGAAGTACCTAAAACAGCCGGCGGGAAACGATGAATGCGGGTTTTATTTATTGTGGGCAATGCTTCGCTACATCGGCGGAAAATCGAAAGAAGCAGATAAGTTGGTGTGTATAATCCCCATTTCATTTATGTCTGTTAATAATTCAACAAAATGATTTACTGATTCCTCTTTGGATATCATCTTTTTTGAACGACAGCGTAAGAAATATAACCACGAAAGGCTGTTAGACATGGAGATCGTCGCACTACAATTGGAGCTAGCAAAATTCATCTTAGCCGAGGTATTAGAAAAAGATAGAGTATTTTCCATTGCACAATCCGTGAAGTTCAAGAACCAGTATGGCCCATAGCGGCTGGCTATATTATTGTAAGAAGTCCGAGAAGTATGCTTCATCTCATCGAATAATTTCTTTTTTATTTTGAGGGATCGAGATCTTGATAAGAACATTTGAACTGTAACCGTAACATTTGTAATGTTTAATATTGATGGACCTGTCGTCTATGTAGCGTATATAAAGCGAAACCCGATTCCACGAAAAAATATAAACTAACATAAATTATAAAATAATAAAATGCGAATGGGCCATCATTGCCGGTTAGCAACAAACCGACAGTGATGGCCAAGATGGCACTGTCGGCTTGAGCTACAAACCGGCAGCATTGGCTTAGCCATCACTGTCGGGTTTGGTCCCAAACCGGCAGTACTGGTTATGACAACACTACCGGCTAAAGACATAAACCGACAGTGATGTTCGAGGTTACAATGCCGGGTGGCCTCATAAACCGGCAATGTTGGTGGAACTGAACTCTGCCGAGTTGTGTAAAGAACCAGCAGTGAAGTTATAGAACACTGCTGGTTTGTAAGAACCGACAGTGATAGTTAACCCTCATCACTGCTGGTATGGTTGTGCCGATTCAAAATCCGACAGTGATAGGGTGTTTTAAACCGACAAAATTGTCCTGATCTGGAGAAGTGAGAACAACCAATACTAGGTTGTAGTATATGGATTGTCACATATACATCTATCTATTCGAGAATTCAAATACGTACATGCATGAACACATGTGCAGTCACAGTCAGTCAGTGCATGCATCTTCCTCCCTAGAAGGCTGGAACGTCCAGCCGATCTTCTCTATCTGCCGCTCCCACAGCGTGTGCTGGCTAGGAGGACAGTGACTCCGTATCATCCATCTCATCACCGATGATCGTGGAGAGGATTTCAAGGTCTCGAGTGATGAATCTGCATCCTTTGTCATCTCCAACGATGCAACTGTCGATATTCTTTCGTCGATTTAGATCCGTTTTGGATCTTGCGGCATGTCCAATATTTTGGGATTAGCCGTTGGTGCACTTTGGCTCCGGCGTTCGAGGGAAGCCATCGAGGAAGAAGACGATGAAAGAATCTGAATAGAATATTATTTACTTTTATTTTAGATTTTTCATGTATAATTTGCAGGTGTATTGTACCAACATTTAATATAATACCCCATTCCCTTGAAAAGAAAGGTGGACCGTAGCTGGGTGATATTATATATATAACATGTGGACCTTTTGCTCTAACGGTATGGTCAGAATAAGGTACAAACATTTATTGAGTGTCACGTAGCTACGAATGAAGACGACTATTCTTTTTGTCAAAAAAGAAAAGTTGACTATTCTTTAACAACTTAAAAAACGTGCACCTCGAAGTCTACCAGACGTCGTTTTCCTCTCAAGCCAAGAAAAACAGCCGTCCCGATCGCCTCGGCCCCCGTCCTCTCTCCCGTCCGATGACCTTACTCGGGGATAGAGGACTGGGGACCCGATTCGTCCGTATTTTTAGTTTTTGTTGATCCTTGTTTTTCTAGGATTTGATTTCTGGCACATCGACAAGGTGGTGGCGACGACATAGGATTCTCAATGAATAATCGTTAATTAGCTTTCCATTATTTCTGGAAAATGATCAAATCCGTCGGGCAAAAATTCATTATCCCTATGCAATGCACGGGCATATATCTAGTATAGTGCAATATATAAACTGCATATTATTTTTTTGTCCTTGCGCTGCGCGCAGAACCTAATATAATCACTACTGGAAACGAAAAATATCGTCCTGGTAAAAAACCGACAGAAAACGCAAAAAACTAACAGGAAAAATAGAAAAATATTTTTTCTATCGGTATACCGACAGAAAAATTCTGACAGCGAAATAGCCTTTTTTTTGTCAGTTAGACTTTTTCCCTGTTGGGTTACCATTTTTCTTGTCGGTAGGGCATCGACAGGAAAATTATAGGTCGCCAGGTCTAGAAATTTATTTCTATCAGTAAATGACGACAGGACAAATAGGTGTACCGACAGGGAATAATGTTTCATGTCGGTGTTAGATCGTTAGAAAAATGAGTTCGTACCGAAAGGAAATATTGCTTTTTTCTATCAATGCGATAGGAAAATTATAGTTTTCCTGTCATCTCTCTCCCGACAGTATAATTATAACATACCGACAGGAAATAATTGCAGTCACCAGGCCATAAATTAATTTTGAGCCATAAATGTGAATACTATTCACTAAAAACTTGGTCAAAGTTACACTAGTTGGCAGCACGCCAGGCTGCAGCGTGTGTGGCCCGCGGGTACACGCCAGATGGCACACACAGGAGAGCTTGATACAAGGTTTAGATCTCGATTGTCTGCTGTAACAGTGTGAACCAGTTGATGATTGGTTCCACCATTACCGGTTTCACCAAAACTTGTCAACGCTGGGCGGATGTAAAGTTCATTTCTGTAGTGGGTAACCAAAACAGAACTGTGGTGATGGCTCGTAAGTCCTTGTAACACCAACTGAGTAATTGTATTATTATACAATTAACTCTCACCGATGATGATGTCGAATTGTATTTTGTTTCTTTTAGTCGACATTCTACTTTTTTTCGAATTACACAATTACAGACGCAAACGCTTAACACGCACGTACACTCAACCCTACGAATAGACGCATCCTACTTCATCATCACTTATAAATACAGGGAGGGAGCACCACGGGGAAGGGGAAGGCAGGCATATAGCTGTTTGGTGCTGATTCTTAGATGGCCAGCTATACTAGCAATTACGCCTTAGGGAAAGGGAACCAAGATGATGAGACGTGCATGCATGCTACGAAGCTCCTTGCCGGATTCGCCGTACCTTTTACCATCAAGGCGGTCATCGAGCTCGGCATCATGGACCGGCTCCTGACCGCGGAATGCGCGATGAGCGCAGAGGAGCTGACGGCAGGGTTGCCATGTCCTGCTCCTGCTACTTGTACTGCTATGGTGGACCGCATGCTCCGGTTCCTAGCTTCGCACAGCGTGGTCAGGTGCGCAACTGAGTCGGAGTTGGGCCCCGATGGCAAGAGGTGCCGGCGCTACGCGGCGGCACCGGTGTGCAAGTGGTTTGCAAGGGGCGGCAGCGTGGAGTCAGTGGTTCCATTGGGGCTCTTGATGCTAAGCAAGACCTTCATGGAGAACTGGTACGTCGTCCTTGGCTCCCTGCATAGAATTCTTTGAAGTTGTATCCTAATTGAATTTCGATTAATGATTGATTAGAACCATATTGTTTTGAATTTCTAAGTTCTGTACTATGTTCAGATGGTAGAGATTGAGACCTTTTTCCATCCGCTTAATCAAATATTTCCTTTTTTTCTAAAAAAAAATCAGTTGAACAACGAACAACAAATTTCTTATAAAGCTATATATGCATGATAGCTCTACGAAATAAGAACTCAAAGTATACAGAGTTGTTCTAAACATCTGACAGTTATATTAAGTGAGCATAATACAAAATTTAGTAATAAAGTTTTATGGTTCATCTATCTTGCATCTTCATAATTAATCAAAGGAAGTCATACAAATAAGGAAATGCCCACTGCAAAATCTTCATTGGTGGTGCACCCTTCTTAGCGCAGGTAGACATGCCACTCATTTTTTACCATTCTTAACGTCATAACAGGAGCATACAATAGCAAGGCAACTCAACTTTGCTCATGTTCTTCTGCTTAAAGGTAGTAGTTCTGATAGAGTTTTATTTTATTTTGTTTCTACCTGGCGGGTTCTTCTACACCATGTTGGCGCTAGACTAGCCCTCGCCTTCTTTTTCTTGTTTGTATCCTTAGACTGACCCTTCTCTTCAACATCAAGAAATAGTATCAGGTTTACACCTGATATCTCCTGTCTCTTATGTTTTAAAGTAGTGAAGGAGCCCCTCCAAGGAGGAGACAACTTTGCCATTATGCACCCAACCACAAACTTGTCAAGTTACACTTAAGGAGTTTGAGTTCAATCACAACGAATTGTATCTCATTAGCTTATCCTACTACAGAATGGTTGTTCAACATCTAGTACTCATGGAGCTTCTCCATTATGTATAGTTGACGGCCTCATATCCGTTGCACCAAAGTTTAACATTTAGAGTATCCCATGCGGCTGTTTTGCATCTGTTATGTGCATGTTGTTCGCACACGAACACGTCACCGTGTGCCCCCGGCGATGAGTGCGATACACAGGACACTTCGCCAGAGGAGCCTCGCCGGCGAGGTCTATTGAGACCCGAAACCCCACACGCCCGGGAGGGACCCCGTCAGGGCGTGCGGCGGCTATGGGCTGCCCTAGCTGGCCTGACCGCTCTAGGGCTTCACCATCGTTGAAGCAATGAACATTGTCGACAACGAAGAATGAGAAGAAATAGTAGATTGGAAAAATAAGATAATAAAAGATAAAAAGTATATGTATTGATGATTCGATTGTGTGTTGTCAATCGGCCATCACCTTTTATTATATTTATAGGGCGGCTGGTCTTTCCATACAAGAGTCCATCTCAATATACAATAGAGAGGTTCGGCCGCCATGTTAATTTTCCTAAACCCCGTTCGGCCATAACCCCAAAGTCCAAACAGAATACACGCTATTCTCTCGTAAACAAGCTGTGACCCTTTCTACTCAGCCAATCACGTGGGAGAACTTCAAAACAATCACGTATGCATGCATCTCCGATCTTTTCTTTCCATATACTAAATCCGACTCCAACTTCCATACCGTAACTGAGCATAACTCCTTTAATCTTGATATCGGCATGCATCATCCTTTCTTTATCCACCTATATACAGCTCCATCCTTTCCATGTACGTGTAGGTGTAGGTGTAGCTGCTTCTCGTGTAGTCGTTGAAGTCCTGGTCTGGTATTGATAGCTGGGTAGCAAGCGCATGCTATGCTAGACACGTACAGCTAGCCCAGGCGCACAAGTCTGCTTGAATATCGGAAAGCAACTCTGGTATGCCTAGATAAAATACTGACTTGTCTTGCCAATGCAGAAAGATGTCTGCCAGCAATACATGCGTATCTTCCTCTATCTTCAAATTGTCTTGAATAGTTAAATAATTAATCGGCACGACAATAAACAATAGTATATAGCAGCCGAATTAATTAACTAATGCAAAGGACTAGACTAGCTATCCTATACATCAAATTTGGCTATCATATTCTCATGTTAAAAACTATCTAAGCCAAATTTGAGTGCCAACACATATACACAACATATACACGGTCAGCACAATGCTAAGAATGTATCTCACGAGGAAAGTATTGGATTCCATTAATTTCCTATGACCATCATCAGAGACAGTTTCTTTAGATCTGCTAATACTAACCCAGGACATATATACATAGTCCTAAGTTAAAGGGTGACAATAACTTGCCACCACATGAATTACACACTCAAAAAAAAAAAAATCCAGAGTCAGCGCAATTGCAAATTCATCCATTGCTAAACTAAGAACTATAGTCTATAATAAGTCTTTTTTATTATTAGAAAAATTAGACATTTGCAGGATTATATTCTGAAAATAAATCATGACATATGGGATGCCACCTCCAGCTGTAACTGTGTAAGAAAAGATTTACTTATTACACTGTTAGTGCTGGTCACCTTTGCTGGTCCATAGACAGTCCAATAGACTACACTTTCCAAAAAAACCTTACGTTTTTACATTAATCAAATTATAGGTACTACATAAAAGATGCAGTGTTAGAGGGAGAAACACCGTTTCACAAAGCATACGGCATGCCAGTGTTTGAGTACCTTGGTGCAAACGGGTCAATGAGCACGTTGTTCAATGAGGCAATGGCGAGCCATTCGATGATCATAGCGAAGAGGCTAGTCGAGGTCTTCCGTGGCTTTGAAAATTACACTGTGCTCGTCGATGTCGGCGGCGGCAAAGGCACCACGTTGCAAATGATTAGAAGTCAGTATGAGAATATTAGTGGCGTCAACTACGACCTGCCTTATGTAATTGCGCAGGCATCTCCAATTGAAGGTCAGTTCATTCCTTTTCCCTTTTTAAATTTTGATGATGAAACGCAAGTCAGTTATATTTATCTACCAAGATCGTAAAGACCTTACAGTTGGAATAAATGTATATATCCAAATAACTGGAACAATATGGTTCTATAATTTTTTTGGCAAATTTGTTCACATTAAAAAAAGCTTAACAAAAGGTCACCTGTTCCAAATAGATGAAAATCATGTTGGAATATTCACATTCAACATATGTTGTCTATTTGTTGTAATTATTTCCCCTATTATCTAACTAAATATATATGGTTATACTTATTATATATACTACCATAATGGTATTATAATAATACATAAAATATGGGCTCCTTTGAAAAAAAACACGTAGTAGGATTTATAGTATCATAAAATGGGTATATAAATATACGCAAACTGATAAATAACTGTGCACACATGCGCAATGCAGTTTATTGAAGATGGAAGTAACTACTCTTAGGGAGTAGGGAAAATAATGCACACCATATATAGGTGTGTGTGTTTTTCTCCTTGTAGGGCCCTCGCAACAAAACAAACAAAATATGGTAAAATGATATAATATACAATTTTCAGTGATCAGATGCAATGGTATAGTACGTTTTAATTTCCTACATAAGATGTGTTCTCCTAATATATGCATGTGCACACAATACCAATGCTATATTGCCATGTTTCTATGTACTCCCTCTGTCCACAAAAAAATACAAAATTACCATAGTATCATATTAAACTATCTTGAGTTTGTCTAATTATAAATAAAAAATATTAATGTTTATAAATAACTATCATTAAATTTGTCATGAGATAATGTACGTCTTTGGTGTCATAAAAATAATATATTTATTATTTATCTATATACATTTGGTCAAATTTTAGATATGTTGACTAAAAGTGTGCCTAGAATTGCATTCTTTCTTGGAAAGACATAGTATATATTGAACTGGTTTTATATATATACATGCAGGTGTGGAGCATGTTGGTGGCAGCATGTTTGATAATATTCCACCCGGGAATGCAATTATGCTAAAGGTTGTTTTCTTGATTTTATCTACAAATATCTTTCTAAAAACTTTCATTGTCTTGTTTTACATATTTGTTTATATTAAAAAAAGGAACACACGCATCGCCGTCATAAGTTTTACTTTTAGCACTACCTGGGAAGGAAGCACGGTACCACTTGGGTTCTCCGCCCTCCAGCAACAGGAACAAAATAAAACCTCTACTACTGCCAGTGCATTCATTTTACTGTATATCTAGATATAATATATGTCTAAATACATTGCAAATTCTTTGCATAAAAAAAAGTCAAAAAGACTTATAATTTGAAACAGAGGGAGTAGTTGGCAGCTTAAAAATACTTAAGGAATCACCCACTTGTTTTCCAACTGTCATTGACACACTACTACCGACTAATAATAACCATTTGAATTAAAATAAAATAATGCACACGCGTTGAAGATTATTATTTCTAAATATATAATGTACACACGCGGTGCATATATGCAGTGGATTCTCCACGATTGGGGCGACAAGGAGTGCGTCAAGATCCTAAAGAATTGCTATACAGCTCTCCCGGTGAACGGAACGATGGTCATTCTGGAGTACATCCTCCCGGAGACACCAGAACAAACACTAGCAGCGCAACTAGCGTTCGACCTCGATCTCGCGATGATGGTCCAGTTCGGCGCCAGCGGTAAGGAGAGAACAGAGAAGGAGTTGTCCGAGCTCGCCAGAGAGGCCGGCTTCTCTGGAGGCTGCACGGCTACATACATCTTCGCCAACGTCTGGGCCCTTGAATTCACAAAGTAGCTAGTTAAACTACGCAGCTCTTTTAATTAATAAGCATGTATGTTCTTATTAATTATACTCTGCTTGTTGCATCTTCATGTGTTACACTCATCATAGTAAGCATGTGCTTCGTCGCGGTGTATGAATAACGTCGCACATCCAGAATAAGGCATATATACATGCCGCCATGTAAACATATATGTCGTCTATGCCATCAATACCGTATTGTACTAGCTCGCTTATTGGTCCTTGAAAGTAAATATTTATGTACGTATTTGTGATAAATCAAACTATATCAACTTTGACAAAAAAAAAACTAATTATGAAAGCCTAGTGTTGAAATTAATGAAATCGCAGTATCGTCGTTCCGTACTGATTTTGTTGGAATAAATGGGATTGGGCCAATAGAAATTCTAAAATTTCCATGAAGAAATCTCGAAGACCCATTCACGTGTGTGGAGAGTGGGAGTGGGAATCCTTAGTCCTACCTTGCTGGTAGAAGTGGAAGTAGCAATGCTTAAATATGAAAGTTCTCTCCACTTACTTAATTCTAGTTTGAGGAGCAGAAAGGAAGCCCACATGCACCCGCTCACGTGCCTTGCCTCACTGGACCAGGATGTTGTCTCTTTTTGCAATTTTAGTTTTTTGTTACTTATTGGCCTTTGAATTTGCAGATAGGAGTCCTAAATGGTTTAGATCGTGATCGCAATACGAGATCGGGTCAGACATTTCTATATATACAGCCTATCAGACAACGCCAAAATGCATCTAATCGAGCAAGGGTTTTTGCCTCTTCTCGCTGCTGCGCTACCACTGTAGCCTCTCCATCCCAAGAACCTGCATGAACTGGCGATTGGAAGAGCAGGTCTACGGAAGCCTCGTCCTTGCAATTCTACACTGGGAGAGCATGAATAAGGTTTTTGGGAAGCACTCTTCACGTGACTGCTCTATATGTCCATAACGGGTCATCTTCCATCCAAGTCAGGCGGTCCTACGTCCCCATTAGCTGCTCCAAGCTCTTCCTCCACCGCTCATCGACGACTTCATACCACCAGCATCAACAATGTCTCCACCACCAGCAACGCCGTCTTCCTCTGCAGACGAAAGGTACACACCCTGTGATTCATTCTATTATTATAGTATGCCTGCTGTCTTGATCATGATAATATTCGTTACTCTATTCATGTTCTTTGACGAGGACATCACTCCTTCAAGTACAAGCCAAGGAGATGAGGGGGATGTGGGGGGGGATATATCCCCGGGTACCACAAGATGGTAGAAGATATGATTTACTATGACTCTTATAGATATTGTAATCCAAATAGAATACCTATCATATAGCCGACTAGAATACTTTCCTTGTAAGCCTACCCCTCCAGAGTATATAAGTAGGAGCAAGGGTCCCCTAGTCACGATCCAGATACAAATCCTAAGCTTAGGTTGTGATCTCATTATCTCATACACCACCAATACAATCTACCAGAACACAAGACTAGAGTATTACGTCGAGTTGACGGCCTGAATCTGTATAAATATTGTGTTCTCGTGCTTGTGTTACTTTCTGGTTCTTGATCACGCGCACCTCACCACACAATCTACCATCATGGGTATATCCCTCGGTGGACTATCGATGATATCTCGTCGACTGTTTGTGCACCACGTAGGAGTGTACGTGCTGATCCCATGAGGAACCAAATGGCGTACCTCAAGATCAATGCCATCGGTGGCAATTTGGCTCCTGGTGGCGGCATCCTTCACATACGATGGAGTCGTCGTCTTGAGGCTATTCGTGGCGGCTCGACGTGGCTACGCAACTCGTCGCGAACTCGCGGCAGCATGTTTCAATGCGTGGAGTCAAGATCCAATCAGAATCGGGCCACGGCCCCTGTTCGGCGCACGAGGTTTTGCGTCCCGCAATCAACATTGTCCGCGACAAATCCAACCGTCCCGCGACGGCGTCTTTCAGCGGCTCGCGCCGGCACTCCACGCCTCGAAGTGTTTCGCGGTAGCATTGTTATCCGCCGACTCTCTGGAGCTCGTCGGGATCAACATCCGTACACCGAAGAACCCGACGACTACAACCACATCAGCTTTATTCAGATCCGATCTAAGCCAAGTAGCAAAATCACAGCACAAGTTGGACTGCAACACCGCCACCGTCTCCGACACGGCATCAACACAGGAATTTCCGAATCGAGGTTTCCGCGTTCAAGGCACTGCTCTCTTACGAGCAAACAAGAAACGTGTGCAGGCCATGCAAGTTATTTAGTAGTAATAATCAAGGCGCAACTTGCATGTACGTGTGCATGTGTACACGACATACTATACGCCCAACTTTGGCCCAATGCGAACACCAGGACGACAAAGTACACGAAAGCCACGTCCCGTTCTACACCGCCATGCAAGCTAGCTTTCACGTACGTCAGACAAGCAAGCAAGGAAGATCTCGGACTGCGCCTCGCCTTGGTCGGACATGGCCGAGGGTTTCGCCTTCCCGCGCGGATTCCGACTATGCCCGTTCGACTATGACTCCGTGCACTAGTTCGACTATGACTCCGCCTACTCGTCCGACTATGCTCCACGCACCAGTCCAACTGCATCAAGCCACAAGCGAGTCGTCCGAGCCGGAGGCGAGTGACAAGCGAGCTGTCGAGCCTACATCCATCTACTTAGATACTATGACTCATCAATTCTTCTACTTGGCCATCAATCAAGCTAAGTCAAACTTTAATATTTTTTTAAATATTCTTTAATCATCATATATTTCTGGATATTATACACATGCCTCCGCGGCTCTACTATAATCGACGTCTCTCCATATATTTTTCTTCGTGTTTAACATCTTTAAGACGCTTTAAATTTTCTCCATCGACTTGCCGACCAGCCACGTTCTCATTTGCGTTATCCAGAAGTGGCCCTGTTCCGATTTAGCACCTAGACTTGCATGGGCAGTAGCGCTCTGTGTCATGGGCAGCGGCTCCTCGGTAATGCTTGTATTCTTAAACGAGCACGAGAATTAGCGCTCTATGCCATTGGGTATGGGATAGCCCAGGCTAGTGACGCGATAAAGGACCAACGGTCGAAGCACTGTTCATATTTTAAATATGATAACTTTAAACAAACATAATGTTTATCTACAACAGAGTTCGTATATTTTATTTTTACATCATGTACTACCCATTCGATATATTTGTATTAAGGGGCCCAGTTCAGTCTATGAGCTTATTTTTTATGCTCCGGGATTGGATCAGTCGGAACGACAAGACGATCATCGTCCGGGAGGTCACACCACCTAGCTGTCGGACTTCACCGCCGACCAACTGGTTGGTCCGTTAGGCTCATGGACCTCATCGCCAACCAGTTGGTCGGACTGCCCGGTGCTCACTTCTGCTCGGCGCTCACTTTGTTGTAGACCAGTTGGTTGGACTCCTTGGTGTTCGGATTCTTTGTACATCCCTTAGCGGTCGAATTTTGCTACATCTTGTCGGTCGGTACAAATCTGCTGGCCTTCCTCAGAACCTTGTTGTGGTGATTTGGGAGTTCCGAGGTGGGGGTGATATGTGTTCTCCGGCGACCCGAAGCCTTATGACAGACTATCCAGATTGCCTTACTCGGATCTAATCAAGGCTGCACAATCGAGGACTAAGTGTGTACACTTCACCCATCTGTGGTCAAGTGCTAAGCACACTCCACTATTTTGATCTCTAAAAATATTTTGACTTAATTTCTTTGACCCTACTACAAGATTTATTTTTTCATCTTCCAGCAGGCTCGGGGACTAAGTGTGTACACTTCACCTAGCGGTGAGTGTACTTTTTCTTCTTGTTAATGGTTTTCAGCTAAGCTGGGACCGGTTGTGTCACTGGCTAAGCATCTAGAGTGTTCTATTTTTTTTAGCCTAGCACTAGGTGCATTCTTCACCTACTGTCAGGCTCGGGGTCTAAGTAGATACACTTTACCTGGTGGTAAATGTAGTGCTTTTTTCTTAATTTACCCTCCTTATTGACTAAGTCATGGATGATAATCATCTGACCTCGCAAACGGAGTCTAAGTGGCTCCACTTCATTTGTGCTAAAGAAATCTCGTATTTAATTTTGAGCCCCTTATATCCTTCTGGCAAGCCTTACTTGAGTAAGTTTGAGGTCTGCCGAACAATGGTCGGCCACCCTTCATCATTGGTCAGATTACCGGTTAAACTGGTCAGCTTCATGTTAGACTGCTTGGATGTGATCAATACGTGTTGCTCAGCGGATATAAGGCGTTCGGGGACTAGTTGTGGGGGATACACCCTGGGGTACCACATGATGGTAGATAATATGATTTACTAGGACTCTTATAGATATTATAATCCGAATAGAATACCTACCATATAGCCGGCTAGGATATTTAACTTGTAACCCTACCCCTCCAGAATATATAAGGAGGGACAGGGCTCCCCTAGTCGCGATCCAAATACAAATCCTAGGCTTAGCTTGGGATCTCATTATCTCATACACCACCAATACAATCCACCAGAACATAGGACTAGGGTATTACGTCGAGTTGACGACCTGAACCTATATAAATATTGTGTTCTTGTGCTTGTGTTACCTTCTGGTTCTTGATCACGCGCACCTCACCACACAATCTAACATCGTGGGTATACCCCTCGGTGGACTATCGATGATATCTCATCGACAGAGGACCAGTGTGGGCATCCAATTCATGTACAACATGGCGGAGGCCCAATCAAACTCGAGTAGGAGTCTAGCTCTAATTCCAAGAGCAGTCTCGTGGAAAATCGATGCCCAGGGCACGTACGTACTCCGTTTTTGACGATCCGAATACACATGGAAAGATAGTTTGATAAGCTAACCAATGGATTTGGTTTCACATCAAAATTCATCCAGAGTCAATAGGATTTCTTGAAACAAGTTAGCATCCAAAATCTGCCAGGGTGCTGCGACACTGTCTTTTGGTCCATTGAGCTGTGTACCGTCTTAGAGCCCATTAGGAGGCGTGTTTAGGGGTGATGATGCCCAAGACTCTACAATTAGACCCTGTTTCTCTTGTTAGAGTTTGGGGTTTTTGTGTTCTTGTTTTCCTCGTAAAACAGACATTGTTTGCTGCACTTTATCACCAAGATCGACTGCTATTGAACCAGGGCCCCTGTTCTTGATCTTGTTCGCCTATTGTTGACGGTGAAAATGTCATAAATCTATATACTCAAAACACCATCAACAGCCTTGGTTTCAAAGGAAGAATAACATGTCATGAACATATTTATCATTAACAAGTTCCACTTGTACTTGGAAGCATGTTTCTAGAGGAAATGATAAAACAGGAAGAAGTGAGCTAGTGGGACCCACATAGGGGTCGCCTGACCCTCCCATGGGCCCACTGATGAGATCCTAACATATGGGTATGTTAAGCCTCGGGTCTAACAGTTCCCGAATGAAGAAGACCCCCGATCGACCCCTCCAGGATCGCCCAGGGGCTCTGGGCTATACCCATCGGGTACGCTCGCGCGCACCCTCTGGAGAAGAATCCCTACCGAGCCTAACTACGTCGTGATCTCCGCTTGAGGCTCAGGGGCTTGCCCGAGCCCTGAGGCTCTCGATCTACACCAACACACCGCCCCGGCCCTTGGCTCCTGCCCGGCTAACGACGCCAGCCAAGGCCCAGGCGCAAGACAACGCGTCCCGAGCTATCGAGGCTTAGGGGCTCCCCGACGCTGCCCCTTGGGCATGGCATTGCCGGCCACTTTTCCGATAAGGTCACGCATGGGGCGTGACACAAGAAGACAAAGCTTTCCCGTGGCCTCCAGGGGCTCGGAGGCCCCTGGGCCCGCGCGTTAGCACCTGGAGCTGACCTCCCTCATCGCCAAGAAGACTCAAGAAGGTCCACCTCAGGGAGGCCAGTACAAGCCGACACAGCCTGACACGCAGAGTGTCAGAATAGAATAGCCAAACGATGCCCAAGGCTTCTTTGGCTCCACGATACCACCACGGTCCAAGCGTGTCATTGCAAGGCCCTCCTGGACTTCGACACATGTATACCATAGACCTATCTCATAAACTGCCATGTATCTGACCTATCTCATAAGGGATAAGGTCGGACCTAGGGTGGGGGAGATCATCAGAAGACAGATCTTTCCATTCCATTCCTGGGCCTCTGCTCAGCACTGAGAGCAAGGCATCCCAGAGGGGCACTGAGAGCTCCTCCATCGCTTCCCGTCGTCTTCCTCCTCTCCGATGAGGGTAAGGCTCCACTGGCAGCGAGGCAACCTTAGGATTAGCACCGAGCTAACCCCCTACCAAATCTCTCTACAACCTTGTTGTAACCCCCAAATTTTGGGTGCTTTTGAGTATAAGGATCATCAGCTGCAGGACGTAGGGCACCAATTGACCAGAACCAGGATAAACCGTTAGGTCATCTCTGTGATTCTTGTGTTCTTGAGTCCACCCGAGCCACTGGAGACCCGTACTCTAACATCGACTTGAATAACAATGCATTCCATGGTTCTGACCCCGCGACAGCTAGCGCGCCAGGTAGGGGATAGTGTCAAGTGTGACTTAGGCTCTATAGTGGCCGGAGCCACCTGCCTCATCGCCGGAGCAAGCGGCACTACCCTAGACGGTGGTGTCCGCTTCCCCGGTGAGTTCTCACCATGGCCGGTGCCTTCGCTCTAGGCTAGGTCCCCAACTTTAGGAGCCTGGCCTACGTCGCCGACTGCTACGGTGAGCTTTGTCCACTCCATAGGGCCACACCGGTGGCAACGAGCCCCTAGCGTCGCCCCCTCCGCCAGGACTTCTCGGAGCAGATCTCGAGGTCTAGGCCCTACAGATCCAGCGTGGTTTGGGCCCGAACCCTACCATGTCGGACCGCCACTAGATGTTCTGCATGTTGGCCAATGTCTACCACCAGATCACCACCGGTGAGGTGCTCCCGCCGCCTGACCGCTTCTAGTACTACCTCCTAGACCTGCCTTTTGGGATCCAGAATGCGGCGGCGTCCTTCCAGATGGAGCTGGAGCACCTCATCAGTCGCAAGGCGCCATGGAGCACCATCCTCTCCGGTACACCAGGGACCGACATTCCGTCGTTGCGCACCTACCTCGAGATCCTTTCGGGGAATGGCCTGGAGTATGACTCCGACGACATCGACTGCTACACACCGCCCCGCATGTGCTACCACATCGACGGAGAGCTTCTTGTCGAAGAGGCACCCAGGCTCACGCCGCCAGACCAGAGTCCCCGCAGCCATGCGGCTACCTCCAGGAGAAGGAGGATCACCTGCGAGCTCGGCAGGTGGACCTAGAGGCCGCCGAGGTAGAGCTCCAGCGCCAAAAGCAGGACCTTGCATGGCAATGAGCCGTGCACCCTCACGGCGACGACAACAACGCCTGGACAGGGGCTACCAGCGGTCTTTGCTTCCCCCGTGTGGTGTACAACATGGCATCCGCCGTCTGCCGCCTATAAGACATCTCCGACACACCGGACCAGAAGACCAACGAGCGGCTGAACGAGTCAAAGCGGCTCCTTCATGTCGCTTTCGAGCAGCAGGCCAAGAGCTCGGCATCTAGGCACTGCGCCGCGCTCTCCCGGCCATCCCAAATGATGGCCACTGCCAACGGGAATGCTCAGACGCACACACCCCACAGGTAGGGGGGAGCAGTGGCGACACCTTCGGCAACAGCTCTGATCGGACATGGACCCAGGGTGCTAAGCCTTAGCAGGAGCGAAGGCATGACCTTTCTCCTCGGCGCCCCCCTGCGTGCCACCGGATCGACGATGAATGTGACGTCCATGACACCATTGTCGACAAAAGATGCTTAGCAGTCCTCCGAGGGGTATCCCACGAAGGTAGGTTGATTAGGCGGAGGCGCGCATAATTAAGAACAAGAAGGCAACAGAGACACAAGAGTTAGATAGGTTCGGGCCATCAACACGACGTAATACCCTACTCATGTGGTCTGTTGGTTTGTATTGGCTATCGTATGATATTACGCGTGATCAGATCCCTTAGGCTAAGCCTAGGATCTATCTGGGGATGTCCACTAGGGGACCCCTGCCCCTCCTTATATGCTCTGGAGGGGTAGGGTTATAAGGAAAGTATCCTATTTGGTATTATACAATAAATCACATCTTCATATAGTCTTGCGGTGCACGCCTTGATCTCGTGGGCTGGGCCACCTTTGATGATGCGGCCCATGTCTTGTCTTATGGATATCGGGGGGTATATCCCCCACAGCTAGTCCCCGAGCGCCTTGTATCCTTTGAGCAACGCTGTCTTGAACAAGTCCGAGCACTTTGACGTGAAGCCAGTCAGTTTAACCGGTGATCCGAGCAGTGGAAGTCAAAGCCGACCAGTTTAACTGGTGACCTAGGCGGTGAAAGTCAATGCCGACTAGTTTAACTGGTGATCCGAGCAGTGGAAGTCGAAGCCGACCAGTTTAACTGGTTAGGAGACCTCGAACTTAGCCAAGTAAGGCTTGCCTGAAGGATGTAAGGGGCTCAAGATGAAATTTGAAAATTCTTCCACTTAGGAGAAGTGTAGCCACTTAGACTCTGTCAATAAGGAGGGTAAAACAAGAAATAAGCCCTACATTCACCGCCAGGTGAAGTGTAGCCACTTAGTCCCCGAGCCTACTGGAATAAGAATGAATCTTGTAGCAGGGTTAAAGAAAAGAAGTCTGAAAGCTTGCCGACGTCATCTCACATGCGCATATCAAGACCCCAGACTTGCTGCCTAAGATCAGCACCTAGATCCGAACAGCATGGAGCAGCTTCATAGCACACCGATGAGACATAGCAAGATCCGACCACCAAGGGAGTCCCCAGCTTAGCTGGCGACGCTTGCACGAAGAATCCGAGCACCGAGGAGTCCCTAGCTTAGCTAGCGACGCTTGCACGAATAATACGAACACCGAGGAGTCCCTAGCGTAGCTAGTGATGCTTGCACGAAGAATCCGAGCACCGAGAAGTCCCCAGCATAGCTGGCAAGCCCCCAGCATAGCTAACAATGAAGCACATGCAATGAGCAGTCCAACCAACTAGTCGGCGGTGAAGTGAACACCGAGCAGGAGTGAGTGCCGAGCATCCAACTAGTTGGTTGGCGGTGAAGTCCATCCGATAGGTGGTCCGACCACCTAGACGATGATCATCTTGTCTAGTCCCTGAGCGTAAGCTCGTTGACCAAATGTGTAGAATGGATAGTACATGATGTAAAAATAAAATATATGGACTCCGGAGAAGAATCAACAATGGTGATGAAATAGCGTATGCAGTTCGGCGATCAGTTGGTGTAAACACTTAGTGTTATTCTAAAGATGTATTTATATTTAATATAAACCGTCCGACCAGTTAGTGTGTAGCTGAGTCTTGAGCCCTAGCTAGCCTATTAACCATAACGCGGAGCGCGGAGCCCCTGTGCGCGTGTAGGAAGAACAAAGCGTTGCAAAGGAGGCGATGTCGACCACCCATAACACAGAGGGCAGACGCTCGTGCACGTGTATGGAGGAGCTAGAGACAGGGCCATCTCTGGGGACATCCGAGCGTCAACATGACTGTTCAGGGATTTGCCTTAGACTTAGCTGTATGTCATCTTTAAGATGGTATACATGGAAATTAAATGGAGTACCTTAAAGATACTAAACAAGGAGAATGATCGGAGAAATAATAATTGGAGAAGCACCGAGGAGAAAATTGTATTAAATACGTATATAGGAAGGGTACTTATCTTTAGTCGGAATGTCTGATCGGCGACGTATGATGTTATCTGGTCGGGTTTGGAGCTCTTCAGCCTGTTGTCATGGTGGCGGTCGTGGTCATCTCGCCAATCCCCTTTGGCGGCTTATGATTGAATTTGGAGCGGAGGTCGTGGTGATGGAGTCCTCGGACGAAGGCGGTGATGACTTCTGCTTCCATGATGTTGGGAATAGAATTCCTCATCTTAGAAAATCGCCTGATGTAACTACGGAGGAGCTTGGACGGTTTCTGATAAATGCGATTCAGATCGTGCTTGGTGCCCGGCCGAGTACACGTAGCCATGTAATTATCGGTGAAGACCTTCTTCAACTGTTCCCAAGATCCGATGGAATCTGAGGTGAGGCTCGTGAGCCAATTCATTGTGGTCGGCATGAGCATGATAGAAAGATAGTTTGCCATGACACTGGTATCTCCCCCAACGGCGCGCACGATGGTGGCATAAGCTTGTAGCCACTGAGTGGGGTTCATCCGCCCCTCGTAGGGCTCGACCCCGGTGATTTTGAAACCATGGGGTCACTGGAGTGTTTGGAGTGCTCTTGTGAATGCTCGGGGCCCTTTAGGATCGCACCGTCGAGATCTGCAGCATTGTCGGCGTTAAGTGGCTGGAGGGCTGCATCCGGATTATCGAACTCTTGCTCGTATTCTTAACGCCGGTGTACTTCCTCTTCATGATGAGAGAAACGGTGCCTGTCGATATGATGTCACGCATCCCGAAGATTGTTGATGTGTGCTCAGACATCTTGGCAGACTTCTTGGTCATGTTGGTGAGGGTAGTCGATACGGTCCCCCTAGCTCCCCCCTGGAGGGGTCGTCCATCATCATGATGCTGGTTGGCAAAACGGCTTCTGCCGGGGCGGCGATTGGATCTTGGCGTGGTGGATCGGCGATTTGAGCTTGTCGAGTAGGAAGGTCCCTGATCCTAGCGGATCTCATTGACATGGCAGTGCACAACTTTAAGCATTGCGGCGACCTTGGTGACTTCTGGCGTTTGCTCGAGCCAAGCAAGTTGGCGCTTGGGGTCTTGTAGACATCGTGGCCATCGACACGGATGAATTCATCATCAAGGTTGCGGCGAATTGGGCGTGGCCTACCTTGCGAGTCGAGCTGTTCTCCATTGCGAGTAGCCTCGGCTAGCACAATGGCGGCCTCATTGGCTCGGCGCTGCGCACGGTTGGTGTTTCTGTTGACACGAGTTGCACGGTCCTCATTGGTTTCCCCATCCCACGGAGGGCTGTCAATGCTGACATTAAAAATCCCACTGCCATGGAAGGGTGGGAAAGGAGGTTGGACGGTGGCAGTTTCCTCAATAGTCTCCTTAGAGCCATGGGACTCAAAGTCTGGGTTTTCATCTAGGATGGTGTGGAGGGATGCTTCGGGACGTCGGCCGATTTGCAGCATATTGATAGTCAGCGAGAGGATAGATGTCTCCCACATGGTCGGTGAATTTGCCCCTTAGGGCATCTTGATGGATGGCGGCCATAACCCCTGAAGTTTCCTGATCAGCCTCTAATAGATCAAAATTGGAGGGTGGTCGGCACTGAACCAGAGTGGTCAGAGCCGATTCCATGAGGGAGAGGCAGTTGTCGAGCTTCTGGCCGACCTGATTGATGGATGCGATCAGATTGTCATTGTCGATCTGCTTCCTCAGATAGCGGGGCAGCAGGTGGCGAGTTGGTGGTGAAGACGACCTCGGAGGCGGTTCCAAGATCGGATCTGCTGTTGTAGGTGCTGGTGTGGTCACCGTAGAATCGATTTGCACCGACTCAACGATCTCTCCATCTCCATCAGCATTGATGACCCAGGAGATCGATCTGACTGTAAAGATCTTGGGGAGGACGAAGAGCCTGCAAAATGTACCATCTTGTTCATCATAAAAACAACATGCACACCCCTACCTGGCACGCCAACTATCGACAAAAGATGCTCAGCAGTCCTCCGAGGGGTATCCCATGAAGGTAGATTGATCGGCGGAGGTGCGCATAATCAAGAACAAGAAGGCAACAGAGACACAAGAGTTAGATAGGTTCGGGCCGTCAGCACGACGTAATACCCTACTCCTGTGGTCTGTTGGTTTGTATTGGCTATCGTATGATATTGCGCATGATCAGATGTCTTAGGCTAATCCTAGGATCTGTCTGTGGATGTCCACTAGGGGACCCCTGCCCCTCCTTATATGCTCTGCAGGGGTAGGGTTACAAGAAAAGTATCCTATTTGGTATTATACAATAAATGACATCTTCATATAGTCTTGCGGTGCACATCTTCATCTTGTGGGCTGGGCCACCTTTGATGGTGCAGCCCATGTCTTGTCTTATGGATACCGGAGGATATATCCCCCGCAACCATCGAGGCCAGGCGCCACGCTCAGGCATAGTCCTGTACCCCTGAGCGATGGGGCAGGGGCACCGCCTTAGATCACTTTGCCCCCCCCCCCCGATGTTCGGGGCAGCAATCCGGGCGGCTGCCTACCCTAGGCTTTTTTGGCCACCGACACACATCTCCAAGTATGACGGCGAGACCAACCCAGATCACTGGCTAGAGGACTACTACCTCACCATGAAGGCCGGGGGGTCAGACGATGACGTCGCCGTCTAGTACCTTCCCCTGCTTTTGTCAAGCTCGACCAGAGCTTGGCTCGAGTAGCTTGAGCCTAGCAGCATCCGCTGCTGGGGCGATCTCTGTTCAGTCTTCATCAGCCACTTCCAAGGTACATACACTCGGCCCAAGAACTCGTGGGACCTCCACAACTATAGGCAAAGGTCTAGCGAGACCCTCCAGGAGTACATCTAGCATTTCTCCAAGAAGTGCAATGAGCTCCCCAACATCACCGATGTCGATGTCATCAACGCCTTTATCTGCAGCACGACTTGCGAGGCACTCATCCACGTGCTTGGCCACGAGACCCCGCACACAACGCGAGAGCTCCTGGACATCGCCACCTAGTATGCCACCGACGAGGAGGCGGTCCAAGCCAACTTCAGCGGCAAAGCCAAGGCCGTCGGTCACCTCAGCGGAGGTGATGGCGGCGATGACCCTGCCTTGTCCCAGCGACGCCGTGACAGGAGGAACAAGGACCGAAAGTGCCACGAGGAGGAGATGGTGGCCGCGGTCGACCGTGCCGCCAGGCCTCAACCTCACAGGTGAGGCGCACGCCCAGAACACTTCGAGAAGGTGCTTGAGGCCCCCTACCCATTCCACGAGGGGCAAGCAAAGCACCTCCTCAAGGACCACGCCACCATGAAGGGCTACATCCATAGCACCCTCAGCCAACAGGGCAAGGCCTAGAAGCCTGCCCTGAAGGTCGACGACCCAGCGGGCGGCATCTAGGAGGAAGACACCGAGTTCTCTGAGGCCAAGCATTGCCTCATGATCTTCGGGGGCTCCCAGGCCTACGAATCCCGCCGGCAGCGCCGCATCACTGAACAGGAGGTGAACACCGTTCACACCCTCGCTGCCCGAACGCGGCTCCGATGGTCCTAGATGGCCATCACATTCGACCAAGAAGACCACCCCAATCGTGTCCCTCATCCGTGGCACTACCCACTCATGGACAGCCCGATCGTGGGCACCACGCGCCTCACCAAGGTGCTGATGGACGGGGGTAGCAGCATCAACATACTTTACACCAGCACCCTCGATGGGATGGGCATCCCTCGCTGCAACCTACGCCCTAGCAAGGCGCCGTTCTATGGGATCATGCTGGGGAAGAAAGCCATTCCCCTCTGGCGCATCCGGCTCAATGTCACCTTCCGCCAGCAAGACAACTTCCGCAAGGAGCCACTCACCTTTGAGGTGGTTGACTTTCTTGGTGTCTACCATGCCCTCCTCGGTCGACCATGCTTCGCCAAGTTCATGGCCGTCCCTAACTACACCTACCTGAAACTCAAGATGCCCCCCAAAGGGGTCATCACCATCAAGGGCAGCTCAAGCAAGCCTACTAGTACGAGCAGGACTACGTCGCCCAAGCGACCACGCTCATCTCCCCCTGTGATCCCGATGGCTCTGGATGCAACGCAGGAAGGGCGCTGGTGGAGGAAGCAACCAAGGCAGCAGCGGCGCTTGATCGACCAAGCATCGGCGAGGTGGTCAAGGCTCCAGGCGGTAGTGACGGCTCGACTAGCCCCTCCATCCAGGCGCTCAGACCCCCCAAAAGGGGTTGACCTGATCGAGGTGAGTTCCGACCTTTCCCAATGAAGGAAGGCCAACGCCGAGCCATCCGCCCAAAAGCGCCGTCTCCCGAGCCATGACCCTCCGACCTCCTTCGCCATTCATGCGTGGTATTTTGGAGAGCTGTCAGAAAAACAGGAAGAACGGTGAGTTCACCTACTACACGAGCCAAGCCAGATCAGTTTCCATTGCCAATTAGAGAGGGTTATACTATAAATTAGCAAGTAACCCCGCACTTCGCGCGGCCAACAGAACACGCCGTGTCCAACAGACAACAGGCTTAGGTTCATTGGCACAAGTAGGGGTGGATCTACAGGGGGGCTCCAACCCCCCCTACAACTGTGCATCAATGAAAATATGGGGAGGGTGAGGGAGAAGAAGAGGTGGAGGAAAGAAGAAAAATGGAGAGAGAGAGAGAGAGAGGAAGAAGAAGAGACCAACCCCCGTTCAATCCTGTTCTGCATCCGTCACTGGGCACAGGTGGCATATGTATCAGCCAACTATGATTCAAATATAACATTTAGTTTTGTACCATGTATAAACAGATTTAAATAATGGCATATTTTATACTTGGAGAATAGGACCCCAAAAGTAAGAAGGTTTGGTGCTTGGATGGCAGCTGCGGATGGTGGGGAGATGCTGATCTTGCATATGTGCCGAAAAAAGCACAGAAATATACTTTGTTTCCGCTTGAAGCAATTGATACTTGTGTACAGATTGAAAAGGAGTTTAAAACTTGATATGGATTATGCAGCAGAAACAGTTATCTGAAAAGAGCATATAGTGTATGCAATACTTAGATCAAACTTGAAACAGGAAGAGCTGTGTTAGGGAACAACTAATTGTAGGTAGATGTTCCAGAAGAAAATATTGTGGTATGGCAAAATTAATAATCTCTATAATACATTGATTCTAACAAACTAAACGTACGTGTTCCTGATGTCCTAGGAAAGGAACAAATATGGGAAGGCAATATCCAACTAACCCGAACATTGATGGCTCTGAATGGAAGCTTTTCGTTTATGAGGGAGATGAGAACTCTCTTTTTCATGCATGTCCTCGATTTGGTCTCAGATTTCTTTAAGGGCACTGCGGCACAGACAGTGTAGTTGGCATGGCTGTATAAAAGATTAGCTATCAGGATCAGCTATAATGGTTGAGCAACAATCACATGAAAAACTTTAGCTTTTTTTAATAATAATAAAAAAATCATCTTAGACACCATGAATAAAGCTGGCTCACAAAACTAAGGTCTAGGTAATTAAATAAGTACAGGTAAATGCTCAGAAGGTAAATGCGAAAGGAAAAAGGCTAAGGTACATTCGTTTTTCTTGGGCGTAAAAATCAGCAGTCCTAACCATGACAATTGAGAAGAACATTCAGGGTCTATCATAATCATCACTGCCGAGCAAACTGACCCAATAAAATCATTCTACCAACATTGTCCTATTCTATCCCCCAAAGGTAACATCCATCAGGCAAGTAAATAATCGACATGTAACCAAAGAAACTAATTAGCTGCTATCATTGATACAGTGACCAATCTAGCTTGATGGAACAGTTTGACGAATAATGATTTCTTCCCAAATGGCAGTACAAAGGAAATCTTGGAGAGGCAACAGAAAACTAATTAACTGAACGGCTAGTTTAGCATAATATAGAAATGTTGCAGGTTCACGCGGACACTCATTTCATTGTCACCAAAAAAATTCCAATATTTTGCAAAACTACACGGTTGCCACGCCTGGGAATGTGTTCCACCAGAATGAGCATGATCATGAAAGATGATTAGTTAGAGGAAGAATAAATCATTCAGCACCTAGAACTGCGCAGCCACATTGAAAAGCGGCATGTTAAGTGAATCACAATTCACATGTATTATAGCCCTGATATGAATTCCTCTAAAAAAGTCTTGATATTATAACCCTTAAAATTTATAGATATAGTGGAAATTGTATGGCGTATACTCTAAAGTATAGATAGGCAAGAAAAAGCAGTTGCGGGTGTAAAAGCAAATGGGGTAAGGATCAGACATATTGTGATCGAAGCATCATGTCAAAAGGCAGCTGAAAAACAATCAGGCTAGGAGAAAGATTCAAGGATATAAATTTGCCAACATAAGGGGGAAAAATGAGAAACTAAATTAGTAAACATGGTGTGCTGTTTACTTTCAGGCATTCAAACCTGCTTACTATCAGGAAAATTTGAGCATGTGTTTTTCATAAACATCAGGGTAAGCATGCCATGTGTAGTGGAGCAAATCGAGTCACGATTTTTGTTATGTAAAGCATCTACCTCTTCCACTTCATCTTTTCAGCGTAAGGAATAAACGGTAAGGCAAAAGCATTCCAATGGGATAACATATAGAAGTAATAATTGGGTGAACTACACTGAATCTTTTGGAAAAAAATACAAAAATTTTTGCAGCATAATACTATGTCCAGTAATAAAGAAACGGACTTGAGAAAACAATCATACAATTATAGGGTGAACTACACTATGTGTAATGATTCGACACCAACAATACCTTGGCCCGTTCACACTAGTAAAAAAAGGGCTTCTATTCCCGGCTGCCAACCCCCTTTATTTCCGGTTACGCAGCCGAGAATAGGAGTTCGGGAATAAAGGGTTAGTAGCCAGGAATAGAAGTGGACCTTTAGTCCCGGTTGGTGATACCAACCGGGACTAAAAAGGTAGCCACGCCAGCGCCTGGGCTGGCCCCTTTATTCCTAGTTGGTATTACCAACCGGGACTAAAGGGTCTTTTTTTTCTTTTCCTACTTATTTCAATTGATGATTCTTTTTTGTTTTAATTTAGTTTTCGAATATGCATTATTCGCTATAAAGTAATATACGTATACGTGTGCGTACTGTAAAGTTTTCGCTTGATCCATGCACGCAAGGAACACAAGTAAAAGTAAACTAAAACATAATATTACATTTCATCGTCACATGTAAAGTTTGCATTAATTGTACATTTCATCATCACATGTTCTTTGGATCAATATGAAATTTGGCTTTCATCATCACATATTTGGGTCATAGTAAAACTCGCCGCCGGGAGTTAAGACCTAATCATTGAGAAATCCACCTGCTATTGTCTCTTGGATTGCTTTGAGATGGTGTGTGTCCAGGGTTTTTTCCTTCAACCAACGAGTCTTCAATTTGAGATATGAGATAAAAAAAAGTATATTAGTATATATATATATGTATCAAGAATAATGATAAATAAATTGTATCTATCATGAATATATATATATATATAAATATATGTATGAAGAATATATATATATGTACACTTATCCTTTTTTGCTCTAGACTAGTTCTTTTTTAGCACACTCTCATGAACTCGCAAACATAGTATCCACAGAGATTGGTCTCCTAGGGCTGCAGCAGAACCCACTTTACGAGAAAAAGATTCGTCATCATCCGAGCATAGGGAAATTGAACTAAGGTAGGTATATAGTACTTACTTTGTATAGCACTACTTTCAGTGGCACTTTGCGTTTCATATGGTGTTCCTGACAGACCTTTTCCCAACAACTACCAAATAACATAAAAAATATTTGGACCATTAATTTGCATGCAGAGACTAGAATAGTTTTGCTAGTGAGACTGTAATTATCTCTGAATAGTATCTATCATCTCTTGGAATTCTTTTTGCTCTTTTCTCATTGAGTCCCAGATGCCTAGAAGACCTTTCTCCAGATCGAGTTCCGTTAATATCCAGTGTTCACTGCCATGTCCATTAACACTCATTAATTAGCTAACAGGTACAGTGAACATATATATATGGATACACGATCGTCGACATTATGAACTCTTACCTGAAGTTGTAGGGGAAGAGTATACGTGTATACATTAATTGATATATATATATATATACACACATTAATTTCATACATATATACATTAATTAATATATATATATATATATATATACATTTCATACATACATAATTTCATACATATATACATTAATTGATATATATATATACACACATTTCATACATATATAATTTCATACATATATACATTAATACACATTTCATCAATATAATTCATAAATATAATATATATATATATATATACCCGGCGGTTTAGAATTAATGGAGTATTGGCGACGGGCGGTGATGGACAGCGGCGCTGGATCGATGCACGGGGGCTCCTGGCCGGGCGCGGCGTCGTCGGGGCTACTCCGGCTAGGTGTGGGTGGGCGTCGGGATGCCCTCCGGTGAGGAAGAAGGCGCGGCGTCGGGCCGGGGTGCCTCGAGAAAGCGAAATTGGCGGCGGCGTGGCGCGCATGCGGCGTCGGGGGCAGCTAGGGGCTCCTCCTTGAGGGGCGCGACGTCGGGGCTACTCTGGCGAGGTGGCGGGCGTCGGGGTGCCTTCCTGTGAGGAAGACGGCATCGGGGGTGGCCGAGAAGGCGAAATCGGCGGCGGCGTGGCGCGCGCGCGGCGTCGGGGGCTGCCGGGGGCTCCTCGGTGAGGGGCGCGGCATCGGGGCTACTCCGGCGAGGTGGGCGAGCCTCGGGGTGCCCTCCGGTGAGGAAGGAGGGTCGAGGTGTGGCCGGGGAGGCGAATCGGCGGCGGCAGAGCTCTGGGGACGCGTTAAAGACCAAGACGATCAATGAGGAGAAAGAGAGAAGGGAGGCGGCGGTATATAGGAGAGGGACCTTTAGTCCCGGCTCCATCCACCGCCCGGGACTAAAGCACCTTTAGTCCCGGCTCCTGCCACCAGTCGGGACTAAAGGGGGGACCTTTAGTCCCGGCTATTGGAAGGAGCCAGGACTAAAGGATTTTTTGGTGGGCCGCCAAATGCAGCCCACCTTTAGTCCCAGCTGGTGGCAGGAGCCAGGACTAAAGGTGGGCTACATTTTCATTTCCTGCCAACTTTTAAGCAAATCAGTTTATTTTATATATGTTTTGTATTTAAATGTTTAAGTCTTATTATTTGCGCAGTAAATTTAATACTAGGCATAAATTTTTTTAGAAAAAGTAATAAACTTTATTTTCATTTACTGCACACAAAAAATATATGTGACCTAAACTATTGTGTTTTTTATTATAAATGTTGAACATAATGCAACTAATACTCACTATTTTCGTTAATGCAAAAATGTAGACTTTAATTGAAATTATTAAATTTATTGGTTTTCAACAGGAAATTAGTTTTCACATAATTGTAACGTAAATCTTTAGTTCTTCATTAATCATTGTATAATTAATCGGTGAGTTCGGGCGGAAATTCAATTAAAGTTAAAAAGGTACCAAACCACCTCAGAAAAATCTCAAACTTGGTGGTGGCTACACACAGGGAATTTATAGTCTTGAGAAAAAGTTTGAGACCAATCCGGCACTAGAAAATAAATGGACTTTAGAGTCCCAGAGAACCTAGGTGTATAGATAGGGTTCGACGAAAGGTTCTATATACCTCTGTGAAGCACGTCAACTCGCCTATGTCGAAATGGCTTAAAAAATTTTGGCAGTCATTTACACCCAAAATATGGCCCCACACAAGATCTTAGATTTTTCTGATAATTATTTTTATTATTATATTTTTCTTTGTGCCGCGTGAGACGAAATATGGTGAATTACATATTGAAAACAATATAATTTTGCATCAACCTCCACAAATATTTGTCTCCTAGGGCACAATAGACCATTTGGCAAAGTTTGGCACCATTCCGGATCATTTAGGGGGTGGACCCAGTTCAATGTATAATTAATCGGTGAATTCGCGCGAAAATTCAATTAAAGTGAAAAAAAGTAACAAACCATCTAAGAAAAATCTCAAACTTGGTGGTGGCTACACATAAGGCATTTGAAGTCTTGAGAAAAAGTTTTAGCCCAATCCAGCACTAGAAAGCACATGGACCTCAGAATCCCAGAGAACCTAGGTGTATAGAGAAGGTTCGACGAAAGGTTCTATGTACCTCTATGAAGCACGTTGACTCCGCCTATGTCGAAATGGCTTGAAAATTTTTTTGAAGTCATTTACACCCAAAATATGGGCCCACACAAGATCTTAGGTTTTTCTGATAATTATTTTTATTATTACATTTTTCTTTGTGCCGCGTGAGATGAAATACGGTGAATTATATATTGAAAATAATATAATTTTGCATCAATCTCCACAATATATTTGTCTGCTAGGGCACATAGACCATTTGGCAAAGTTTGGCACCATTCCAGATCATTTAGGGGGTGGACCCAGTTCAATGTATAATTAATCGGTGAATTCGTGCGAAAATTCAATTAAAGTGAAAAAAGTATCAAACCACCTTAGAAAAATCTCAAACTTGGTGGTGGCTACACATAAGGCATTCGAAGTCTTGAGAAAAAGTTTCAGCCTAATCCGGCACTAGAAAGCACATGGACCTCAGAATCCCAGAAAACCTAGGTGTATAGATAGGGTTCGACGAAAGGTTCTATATACCTCTGTGAAGCACGTCGACTCCGCCTATGTAGAAATGGCTTAAAAAAATTTTGGCAGTCAGTTACACCCAAAATATGCCCCACACAAAGATCTTAGGTTTTTCTAATAATTATTTTTATTATTACATTTTTCTTTGTGCCGCATGAGACGAAATACGGCGAATTACATATTCAAAACAATATAATTTTGCATCAACCTCCACAAATATGTCTCCTAGGGCACAAGAGACCATTTGGCAAAGTTTGGCACCATTCCAGATCTTTTTGGGGTGGACTCAGTTCAACGTATAATTAATCGGTGAAGTCGCGTGGAAATTCAATTAAAGTGAAAAAATTACCAAACCAATTCAGAAAAATCTCGAACTTGGTGGTGGCTTCACACTGGGCATTTGAAACCCTGATAAAAATTATGAGATCAATCAGGCACTAGAAATCACATGGACCAGACAATTCAAAGTATAGTTAATAAAAGAATATAATCAATTAAAGGGTCTTTTCTCTTATTAAATAAATGTTTGGGTGCTTTCTTGTCGAGAAAGTGACTTAGTTCAGATGGCTAGCTAGTGCGCTGCTGTTTGGACCTTGGCTATGAGGTCGTGGGTTCAATGCCTGGCTGCCCCATTTTTTTGTCCAGCGCGACTATATTATTTTATCAAGAAAGATTTTATCCTAGTTATAGCCCAGAGCCGGGACTAAAGGTCATCCTTTAGTCCCGGCTGGAGCCTCAAGCCGAGAGTAAAGATTTATTTCCGGTTGGAGGGTCCAGCCGGGACTAAAGGATAACCTTTAATCCCGGCTCTGGGCTATAACCGGGATTAATTGTTGCCTGCCGTCGCCACACACTTGGGGTAGGAACTTTGTATCCTTGTTTGAGGATATAACCGGGACTAATAGTTCCTTTAGTCCCGAACACAAAAATATCGGGACTAAAGGCAAAAATAGAGGCGGGATGAAAGGTCTGTTTTCTAGTAGTGTCACGAAGCACTTACAAATCACAATCATGTCTTGGCTAATTCAATTGGCAACGCTATGAAGGAAATCTTGTACGGGGCGCCAGTTGATCAGGTGGGACCATCATATTTCAATGGCTATAAGCCTTCAGCTGTTGGAAGGAGTGTGCCTAGTTCTAGTCAGCAGTCGAATGGTGGACAGTTTCAATAGCCATTGGTGCAGCAGCTTCCAGGAGAACAAGTTCAAGATCCTCAAGCTCAGCTAACAGCGGGGGCAACAAGGTCAAATGGCAGGGGACAACCACCATCACAGTAGTCACCAAATGGCCCTATCACACAGACGACTCAGCTTCCTATTGGACAAAACCAAGTATATTTAGTCCAGCAGCCAACCTGATCAGTTACTCAGCAGGTTGCATTATGCGATGGCCGCTCAGGAGGAAAATTGCAATTATTGTTCAACCTATCGCTTCTGTCGGCCCTCAAGATAAAAGAAGTTAATTGTGTCACGAGGAAATAAGCCGAGGAGATGTTTTTTCCAATTACCTCACCGTCGGCTGAATAATTTTGAGCAGTAAGATATTACATTCCTAGTGTTTGAATTCATGGTGAAAGAGTTAAGCCAATAAAGATGATAGCCAATCACTTCCTGAAATGGAATATGTGAAACTAGCGAGTCTCTTCACGTAAGCTGAAAGAAAATGCTAATACGTTACAGTGCCATGCATGCATGCATATATACATCTCGACATACAATGGAAGAGACTAGCTTATCGACAAGGAAACCACTAGCGACGCCATGGACAGGGACAGCAATTCATCAGTATTGGTGTTCGACGGAAGCTCGGAGGCGGAATAACTTAATGAGTACTGCTCATCATCGTCCACAAGAAGCCTTGCCGACACGGCGGGTAACCTCAGCCACGTCATGTCCGATGTGTCCACATCCTTCTCAGAACAGTGCAGCAGCATCGACGTGACGACGTCGACCACAGCAGGCTGATCGTACCGACCACCGCCAAGGCCAAGTTCATCGGCCGATTCCTGATGTCTGCTACCACGTCCTTCAGATGGCTCGACATAGAGCCCCATGCCGACATGCTCGACCGTCGCTCCGCTGATGACAAGATAGGAGCTAGTAAAGGAGAGATCCTCTAGGCTCCTGCTCGGCGAGGACATGTCCGGCGCGCGGTAACAAGGGCGTTTGCGCTACCGAGGACAAGTAATAGGCAAACGCCGCGTCAATCGGCTACTTTATAGGCGCTGTTGAAAACATTCTGTCTGTAGGCTGATTTAAGCAGCACTGGAATAAAAAAAAATTATACAGAGGCAATCGTCAAGATCATAGAAGAAAGATTGTCAACTTGTCAAACCGTGCTGTTGAACAGCTGTCAGCTGCAAATGAGCTCCTTAATCAGCTCAGTCGCCTTCGCTTCAAATTGGGCAGGCAGTGCCTTACTTTCATCTAATGGTTTTCTTGATACTCCGAACCTGAAGCCGATTCTCGATGATCTCTCGGCTTCCCGCTTATAGGCGTCAATGACTTCGAGGTTATGGCCTTAAGTGTACGAGGCTAGAATTGACGCAGCCACAAGATCAGGAGCAAATCGATTATCTGCAGAAATATGGATCTAATTGGTTTAGCATGCATCTTCTACCAGGGTGATGGTCAGATTGTACCTCTTGTTGTTACGGCTCAGGCAACTAAGGGAGGTCAACACTTTCTTCACCATTGTGAGTTGGCCGTTGAAGAGACGATGAGAGAAGAAGCGATTGATTCGGCACCGATGGATATATACCACGGTCAAGAAGGATTAAGAATATAATTTTCAGTTCTCTGTAGCAGCACTGCAGAATCATACAAGGGTTCCAGATGCAGCAGCCGATAAGCGCAGCAGTGAAAGCATTATTATAAAAATGGGTCTCAAGCAGAGGTACTTATCGGCTCAGAGTGGAAGAACATACATGCAGATATGAGGTACATGCCCCTCTATGCTTGGCTCGCATATTCTTTTTTCCTTACTTTTGCCTATTACTTGTGAACAATTTATCATAAAAAAAGTATGCCATCTAAGTAGTTGATGAATGAGATATGGTATGATGAAAGGAACCTTGCTTCTTTTGCAAAGTACTTGGGAAATTGTCTTACAAAAAATTCAAAAACAATAGCTTGTCTCCTCAATGATGTTTAATTTCCTACCAAAGTCATATGTTAGTCTTATTAAAAACCTTCCACATAAGCTGCTTGCTCTGTGTTGAGTTTTGTCAAGTCTCGTTGACCCTTGTTGAGAGATTTATCATGCTTCCAAGATCAAGATCACGTACACACCACATATATGTGCTACTTCTACACTGGAAGTACGCAAAAACATGATTTTTCATCCACCTTAAAATGTTCTGCTCCTACACTAGGAGAAGACAAAAAATATGTTTGTTAGGTTTTATCAGAATAAATGCTCCAAGTTCTTGATAATATTTCTCTCAAAAGTTTGTTGTAAAAAGAGACATGGGTTATGCAAAAAAAAAATGGACACAAAAGAGATCCAAAGTAAAAAAAAAGAAGAGATGAGAATAAAGATAGTCCATGTTCTCGCAAAAATATTCTACAAGAGAGGAATATGTTTCAGAGAGTATAGTAGAATTATGTTAGCCACCAAATATTCCACACACATGCACATCTTGTTCTAAGAATATGACAGTTCTCTCATTGGATCTGGGATTTGACTTTACAATATATGCAAGGTGAGTACGCTACATATTTTATCCCTACCTGAACTCTACATAAGTTTTTTAGAAGTAGGATGAAGAGAGACAAAACAATGTTTTGATAAGGAATTATACACATTGAGCGATCTCAGAAAATCATTTGAGGAGCAATGCTATGTTTTAATTTGAAAATCTTTCAAAAACCCAAGTTTTCTGAGCAGGAGAAGCGAGATGACTAGATTTTAATCCATTCCATTCCTCAACCACCCAAGATGGTGTGGTAGACACTTCAAATTTCACATGTGTAGGTGAGGCTTGGATAAGGTAATATTGCTGCCGGTGAATTCCTCGGCTCCTTGGAAGAAGACCATCGGCTAGAAGTTATTGGATTATATTTTTCTAAACATTGATATGGTAATTAACCGATGGATTGAATTAGTAGGTGACGATGGACTTGTTCAAATTCTTTTTGGTAATCTCGATGGCTCGCCACCAAACGTCGATCAATCAGTGACTTTCCTAAGACTCCATCGGCTATTGGAGAGCCAATTACTCTGGTAAAGACTGGTGCTGCCGATGTCGAATTCACAATGCAACAAACTGATCAAGAAAGCTTTGCATACACGTATCAACATCTCCAGCTGCCGGCAATCAGTTGGGGATATCAGGCTGTGCGGACTAATAATAGAAGGATATCTTCGGTAATGCTGAAAAAAGGTGGACAAGAGTTCCAATTGTCTGATATGTTTAGCATGGTAGCCGGACTATTTTTATTGCTTGCTTCTAAGCCAATGAATATTTGTGCATCGATTTAGCATAGTATTTTCGGCTAGTCGCATGCACATAATTGATGGTCAATAGAAGGAAGAGGCCCATGCTTATTATTATTGCCTCCAGATAACTGATTATATATATAGAGTTATGGGGGCTAGCTCCTAATCGGCTAAAGCAGAGAATATTGAAACGGAGCAAGTCATCAAAGATATCGACTCATGAAAGCTGATTGCGAGGTGTAGAGAAGGATCAATTTTGAGGTTATCAAGATCAAAAGAAAATAATTGATATGGAGGCCATGCAGCTTATTTCAGTGTTGCGATCAGACGTCATCGGCTCAGGAAAAGAAGATCATCATATTGGAATAGTTCGAAGCATGAAATTCGTACTCCGAACTAGGGGCATGTGTTGACAACAAAATTTGGTAAGCTTGGCTTAAAAAGGAAGGAATCGGCCAATACCGTTCATGCGTGCTATTTTGGAGAGCTGTCAGAAAAAACAGGAAGAACGGTGAGTTCAACTGCTACACAAGCCAAGCCAGATCAGTTTCCATTGCCAATTAGAAAAGGTTATACTATAAATAATTGGCAAGGGACGACACAGCAAAGTGCATTACGTCACTTGCCTCGTGACCTGCATACGTGAAGGATTCAGAGATTCAGATAAACGTGCATACATGTGTGGCCAGTTAAGCGGTGTTCTGTGTATATCAAGAATGAAAGTCTAAGGAAGGTGCGATATTGGTTGACGGTCAAGGAAGCAGGAAGGTGACCAATTTCTTATTTAATTGTGTTGGCCGGGACATGGTAAAGATACAAAGCAATCCAGCTTGACGTGGTTGCCAGCAAGAGAGAAGCTAGAAGATTAAAGGAAAGCAAAGGCATGCATGCACACGATTAAAGGAGAAAGAAATTGATTGATTCATGTTGCCGACATATTGAGGATATATGCGTATACCTATACCAGGATATTATGCAGAAGGTTTTTAAGCTCGGCCAGTCAAGGAGAAAAAGAAGTCGTGCTTGCATGGGACTCTTGAAAATATCCTGTATATTTGTACATGGCCGATCAAATAGGAATATTATATTCCATTTGCATGACAAGCAAGGACACGCACGTATCGGCGAGGACTCCAAATGAAGGAAACCAGTGTCCATGTATATTAATGTTTCCTTTTTAGATATTTGTTGTTAGGTAAGTTTGTACGATCAGGAGTCGTTAGCATAGGGTATAAATATAAATCCCCAGCCATTGTATCAATTCATCTCAGCAATAAATAAAAAATCAGTACCTTTACCTTTCGGCTTACGCCATCCCCTAGAAGTAGGAGTAGAGTAGGTCTCGACGAGTTCTTCGGCAAGCAGGGCTGCCATCGGTTAAGTCCGACCTCCAGTTTGTCTATGAGTATCCGTCATGACTTATATTTTGTTTGTAAAGCTGCCCTCGGTTAAGTTTGATCTCTTGCAAGCACGATATAAGTTAATTATCATCGGTTAATTGTAAGGTTGCATCGGTCTGGCTCGTATCTCTTACAATTATCTGATACAAGTTACCCTTGATTCATATCGAATTTTGTACGGTTGCATCGGTCCGGTTCATATCTCGTACAAACTTTGATATGGATTAGTTATTGGCTAAATCTATTTAAGACGGGTAGGGTTTCACTACTACACAAACTTTACTGGAGGCGGGCGTTTTCGGTTTTCCACGGTGGGCAAAACCATCCGCCGCGGCCTAGAGGCCATGGTAAATCGTGGCTTAACCGCGGCGGGCGGCCTTGCCCGCCGCGGTTAACCGATTTACCGCGGCGGGCGGTGTAACGTGCCCGCTGCGGTTACCACGGCGGGCACGTTAGGATGCCCGCCGCGGTTAATCGTTTAAAAAAACAAAAAGAAACCAGGAACCCGCCGGTGAGCCCATTCTCGAGCCCATCGACGTGCCCGTCCCAGCCCAATACTGGAGCCACCGCACCTCGCTGGATCCGTCGCTGGGGTCTCCTCCTCGCCGGATCCGCTGCCGGATCTGCGCCGACGCCGCAGGTTGGGGCCGTCTTGCCATGGATCCATGCCGCCGCCGTGTGGATCCACGTCGCGGGAGCAGGGAGTCAACGCGGCCGGCCTAGATCCGCTGTCGTGTGGATCCACATCGTAGGGAGTCGACGCGGCCAGCTGGATCCACCGCCGTGTGCCCGTCCCTGCGCCGCGCAGCACCTCGCCTATGAGAGAGAGAGATGAGGGAGGATTGAGAGGAGAGAGAGGGTGGGAGAGAGAGGGAGAGACATACCGGGCGCCCTGGATCCACCGTAGACGCCGTCGCGTGGGCCTCGCCGAGCGCGCCTCGCCGCCGCCCTGCCTCAGCTCACTGAGCGCCGCCGCGCGCGCCTTGCCGAGCCGAGCGCCGCCAGGGAGAGGAGGGGAGGGGCGCGTCATCGGGGAGAGAGGAGCGGAGGGAGGAGGGCCGCCGGGAGGAGTGTAGGGCAGGGGAGAGACAGTGGTGCGGCGCGAGAGAGGAGGGGTAGGGCAGGGGCGAGGGAGAGAAGTGTGGTGCGGCGCTGAGGACTCACAGTGAAACCCTAGGCTCTTGTATATATACGTGACCTCGGAATTGGACCATATCTGGGCTCTGGATCAGGCCGTGTTTACTGCGGCGGGCCTTAAAAAATGCGCGCCACGGTAAATCGATTTACCGTGGTGGGCAAAAGTGCCCGCTGCGGTAAATAAAAAATACCCGCCGCGGTAAATCGTGGGATTTATCGCAGCGAGCAAAAATAGGTGCCCACCACGGAGTGCAAAAGTGCAACGCTGCGCAAAATCGTTTATGTAGTAGTGTTTCCTTACTGTTTTTAATAGATTTGCTAGTTATCGATCTTGTTATAACTAGTTTCTTACTATTTGTAACAAAATCACCCCTTGCCCGATTAAGATTGAAATGGATCGGCTTTATATCTCTTTTAATCATTATCTCGTTGCTTTTACCTGTTTCCATCTCACTTTGACGATGGTCTCGGTCAGCTTAACTGTTTTGATCCAATCTTAATCAAAGATAGTGTGTGGCCAGGACATGTTTAACCCTAAGTAAAGCTTGCTAGTTAGTGAAATCTGGTATAGAACTGCTATTATGGCTACCATGGATCTAGTCGACCCCCACTGTTAGCATTATAGATCGGAGATCATTAAATAGCAAGTCTCGCTTATGGCCAAACATAGCCTCTGGCTGCATGCTATGTCTGCATCGGCTATTTAGTCAATTGCCTATGCTTACACGATCGTAGCATGCTTTCACGGTCCCGTTAAGCGCATATAGATTTGTATGCTTTGAGGGTTTAACATGTCATCTCTATCACGGTTGCATCAGTCCAGCTCGTATCCCCATTGTTAGAAATGGCAGATTGGATCTGATAAGTATATGGACTTATCCACGTTCAACGGATGAATGCTTGTATGCTCCGACTTTACTTTCATTAGAATTGGCTATTTTAGCTGATAGCCCGTACATCGAGAATATATTGGCTATTTACATGCTTTTACTTTTTTTTGTCCTGGTTAAAAGCTAGTATGTTTCTCATTTAATGCTTCCACATCTACTTCCTACACCTTCTTGCAGGTTTTCATGATCATAGGCTATTTAGATCTATGCAATTGAGTAACTGATGATTGCCGATATGCTCTTTTATTTATTATGTATCATGAACATGCTGGATATCGACTCTCTAGTCGATAGCCTTATCTCATCGGCTACTTAAATGCACATTTGGAACTGTCTGGACAATCACCGGCATGTTCCACCTTAAATTACTAATCAATCTTGTCTCCTTATCAATTGCAGGGTCAAATTGACTGGCACGCCCTAGGTCACGACCATCGGGTCCGGTGTCCTCCTAAGTCCGAGGAGAGCTTGGGATCTACTCCACGCGGTTTCTCTCGGCTTGCTGTGTGTTCTCCGGCGGCGGATCCATCACTTTTTCACCGTCAACAGTCCTGTCCTCCCGACTCTCTTGCTTCCCTTGACTCTATAATTGTCTCCTTTAACCCAAGCCACCCAAGCAGTAACTCAGCTGCACCAGAGGATCAACTGAGCTAACCACCTGCTGACCTTTCTGAAGGAGGACTATTGCAGAAGGCCCCCAAGTGAGGCAAGGATGGGACAAAAGGAGCGAGAGGATCGGGCGAGGGATCGACAAGGCGCTAATGGAACGGCCCCGACCGGCGCATTATCAGCTATGTCATCTTTTCCCTTCTCTTGTGTCCATTCCGTTTTCATTGCAGGTACCTGCCTGTCTCATGATCCTTCATTAGATCATGCCACCCCACCGCACGACGGTCTGGGGGGCCCTAGAAGGGGCATCGCCAAGGGTTCTAAGGCCGGCCCACCGGGCTTCAAGGCCACCCGAAGCACCTAAGTGTGAGGGACGCTCGGGAGACAAGCCCATGTAGCTGCAACCAGGACGCCTAGAAGCGTCCCGACCATCTGGACGAGCGATGTCCGAGTACCGATTCCGAGCCACTCGTGTTGAACCATCGAGGGAGGCAATGAGCCCACGAGTACCGACAGATGGGCTCGAGAACTATAGGAGTGGCTCGATCAGGAAGCCATGGATCTCCCCTCTGGGGGACATGACCGGGGCATGGAACGACTGTAAACCTAGGTTTCTCACGGACTTACCCGCTAGTAGCATGGGCGTGATGATCTTGGCCAATGAGGCCATCGTCGTAATAGCCCATCCCAACGAGGGACTAAGTCTCTGAGCATGACTCATGAGCAATGGGATTACAAAATTTCATTTCATTAATTGGGAATGACCCAATTACAATATACGGCGACAAAGATCGCAGGGCGCACCTGATCTTTGGGTTGGGGCCTGCGGTATCCATGGATCGGGGCAATAGGCCATCCCCGGGGCTCCTCCCCGGGCCTGAGGATGGGCGACGTCGACCGTCGCACCGTCAACAAGGTCAGCCCCTCCTCGCCATCACCGGGACCGAGGGGCAGCAACTGACACATCACGACCCCCCTTCCCCATCAGAGGGCGTAAGGACTCCAACAACATCGCTGGAGTCCTTACACCTTCTAGGGGAGGGGAACACGACAGACGCCTCTAGCATCACATCGTCGCCCCTCCTTCGCTGAAGTCCTTCCACCCTCGAAGAAGCAACTTCTCGGCGCACCAAGACA
Source organism: Miscanthus lutarioriparius (assembly GCA_904845875.1). NCBI lineage: Eukaryota > Viridiplantae > Streptophyta > Magnoliopsida > Poales > Poaceae > Miscanthus > Miscanthus lutarioriparius. Next base: position 115,845,155 of record CAJGYO010000007.1, on the reverse strand, counting down.
GGCTCACCCGAAGGGAAGCATCACAATTGATCGCCGCCATTACCACTGAAGAAGATGTATGTGAGAGGAAGAAGAGAAGGGGTCGGATGAAGGGATTGAAGACGCCGCGTGCCCTGGGGCTCCCCTTTATAGCCGAGACGAGGCGCTGTGAGAGGCTCTGGGCCCTCTGATCAGCCATCAATGGCTAGAAGGGGCCTCGGGGTACTGGCCAGGCATCTCTTCAATCCCCGCATCACGCCTCAGGGCGGTCACATGATGATGGCCATGCAGTAAAGATGGAGTTAGGGAATCACTAACAACGAGTCAAGTCTCCGCTCCACTTTCCTCCACACGCGCCGCCCACTCCGCGCACGCCTCCTCACGGGACTTGAGGGGATCCGACTCCCTTTGGGCCCACTGGCTATCATCGATGGCATGGATCCGCGCGCACCAAGTGCCGTGACTCCTCCTCCACTAGATCTGCTCCACGTGGCCTTGACTCCCATCTCCTAGATGAAGTGGGACAGCATGGGGGTGCACGCCATAACTCCTCCGCTTGGCGCGATGACCTAGACGCCATCAACCACCTATGCAAGACGTCAGCGGAAGGGATGTGCCCAGAAGCCATCACTTCTGCTGGTAGGGAGGCCCCATGACGACTTCAGGGGCTGCGCTAGCTCCATAGATGGAGCAACCCGATCTCTCGATCGACGGGCGCTCGGGTGACTCACCCCCAAAACCAACCAACTCCCTGGAGTTGAGGTAGGAGCCGCTGAGTAGTGGGCCCAACGAGGGCCTCCGTTCAAGGCTCAGCGTGCTCCCCGCACCCCGATTTATGGCCGTAGAAGGTCAGCCCTAGAAGGCCAGCTCAAGAGGATCGGGACCTACTACCGCAGCCCTTAGAAGGGCATGGCGCTCCGGATCATAGGTGGCCCCGAGTCAGAGCCTAGATGCTCTTGATCACCCGGCCCACGGTAGGTTTTGATCAAAAAGGAGGGCACCTCTGGGCCTAAGGTCGGCAACTCCTAGATGAGTTCGCCGAGCCCTCACTCAAGTTGAAGACCTATGTGACATAGACCCATGAAGGGATCAGCACCATCATCTCTTGGCCTTGACAAGCAGGGCACAACACCCTTGTCAGCAGAAGCCACCCCCGCAAAGGAGGGTTCAGTCACCAAAAGATCGAATTCAGCCCTTCGTCGCCATCACGCCAAGTGAGGTCCCGAAGGGCTCAGGGGCTTCGGACGAGATCCTAACATATGGGTATGTTAAGGCTCGGGTCCAATGGTTCCCGAACGAAGAAAACCACCGGACCCATCCAGGATCGCCCGAGGGCTCAGGGGTTGTACCCATTGGGTACGCTCGTGCGCACCCTTTGGAGAAGAAACCTTGCTGAGCCTAACTATGCCGCGATCTCCGCTTAGGGCTCAAGGGATTGCCCGAGCCCTGAGGCTCCTGATCTATGCCAACACACCGGCCTGGCCCTTGGCTCCTGCCCGGCTAACGATGCCAGCCAAGGCTCGAGCGCAAGAAGACGTGCCTCGAGCTACCAAATCTCGAGGGCTCCCCAGCGCCGCCCCTTGGGCATGGCATTGCTGACCACTTTTTCGACAAGGTCACGCACGGGGCGTGACACAAGAAGACAAAGCATCCCCACGACCTCTAGGGGCTCGGAGGCCCCCAGGTCCACGCGTCAGCTCCTAGAGCTGACCCCCTTCACCACCAAGAAAACTCCAGAACATCCACCTAGGGGAGGCCAGTCCAAGCTAACACAGCCTAACACGTACAGTGTCAGAACAGAGCAGCCGGACAACGTCCCAGGCTTCTTCGGCTCCACGACACCGCCATGGTCCACAGCGCGTCGCTGCAAGGCCCTCCTAGACTCTGCCGCATGTTGACCATAGACTCGCTCCCCCAAACCATCATGTACCTGACCTATCTCATTATATAAGGGATAAGGTCGGACCTAGGGAGGGAGAGATAATCAGAAGACAGATGATTCCATTCCATTCCTAGGCCTCTACTCAACACTGAGAGCAAGGCAACCTAGAGAAGGGCATCGAGAGGTCCTCCACCGCATCCTGTCATCTTCCTCCTCTTCGATGAGGGGAAGGCTCCACCAGTAGTGAGGCAACCTTAGGATTAGCACCGAGCTAACCCCCTACCAAATCTCTCTACAACTCTATTGTAACCCCCCCCAATTTTGGGTGCTTTTGAGTATACGGATCATTAGCTGCTGGACATAGGGCACCAATTGGCCCAAACTAGCATAAATCGTTGCGTTCTCTCTGTGATTCTTGTGTTCTTGAGTTAACCCAAGCCACCAGAGACCCGTACTCTGACACCGACTCAAACAACAATGCATGTCACAGTTCTAACCCCACGACACCCACCAACCCCTACCAAGGTGGCATGATCCATGTGAAGCCTCCCAAATTTATCCTCAACTCTTGGATCAACTTTGTGCTTTCTCTCAATGGTTCAAGATCAAGTCACATGGATCGATGGGCCCACATGTGAAGCAAATTGACATGACAACCAAAGTTCAAGCTTCATACACACTCATTTACATGTGGGGACAACTTCTAGAAGCAAGAGGGAGGGCCCACCTACCATAGGGGGGTCGGCTGACCCCCCTTGGGGTTGCTCGATGCCCTAGTGGGTCCATGAGAGCTCCGCCGCCTTCATGCATGCCTCGATGCAGCTTAGATGATCTCCACCCTTGATCAATGGCAATTCAATGATGGTTTGATCCAATGGTTGAGGTGGAATGAGCCATGGATCGCTGACATGGCACCCCCTCTACCTCCACCTATAAATAGAGGCTCTCACCCCCTCTATAAATAGAGGCTCTCACCCCCTCTACCTCTACCTATAAATAAAGGCTCTCACCCCCTCTCCATTCATGAATGCAAGCCTACAAGCTCCAAGTGAACTATAGTTGGTCCTCTTTATCATAGTAGTGTAGTCTAGTGTGGGAGTTATAGTTGAGTAGTGTGCTTTGCTCGGGTATTCCGGAGCTGTCTTCTGGAGAGTCTGGTATAGCTCTTGTACCTTTCCCTTTTTAGTAAGACTTTACTTTATTCAATATATTACTCTTTCTCTACTTTACTTAGTCTTTACTTTGTGCAATATTATACTTGTTATAGTATTGTTGTGGCTTATCTTGTCATATAGTTGTTATACACTAGATTGTGATCCTAAAACCACACCTGTATGCGATCATCGCCTATCATACGGTGCTCTAATTGATCTGTGCGTGCGCAATTAGAGTAGTGAGAGAAGGTGTAAGCATGGTGCTTATACATTATCTTGCCTTTGGTTATCGCTTGTTGCATGGATAGATAGTGCTAGCTAGCAAGTGGTGACAGCCTTGTCTGGTCTCTATATTCCACCACATGTTACAGACAAGTTCTTAAAAGGCAAGGCCCCCATAAAAAGGTAGCCGCAACGGATAGGGTTTCACTCCCTATTGTTCGTCTATCACCTAGCATACTTGTTGTGAGGTATCAACCTGTGTGTTTTGTGTGTTTAAGCTAAGTTCATAGAAGTAGAGTTACAAACATAGGAGTCATTTACTCTCTCGTTGTCCTCCCACCTAGTTATACTTACTAGTTATCTTTATTTATCTTTATTTATCTTTATCTTGGCTTGTTGCATCATCCCTTCCTATCATATTCCATTTATCCCCTTACACTAGTTGGTACTAAGTTGTGGTAAATATAAGGATCTCTCTTTTATTATCATTCCTAGCTACCACTTTCCCTTGGGATATAATAAATAACGATACCTTGGAATACTCCTGGGTGAAGTGCTACAGTGGTATATTTTGTGCGCTTGTGAAATTATCCAATAGACATAAGAAATACCAAAACCTATGTCGACTACTCCTTTCAAATCAAGACTCGAACCTCATATCATATACTTTCGTATATTTGCAATTTCAAATTGCATTCATCTCGTTCTTGCTTGTGTTCTCGATTCGCTTGTAGGACAGCCTTCTCGACGAGGTCAATCGTGTTGTGCGTGGTTGATAACCAATGGAGAAGTGGTCTAGTGGTTGTAGGGGTACGAATCATACTTGTTTGAAGCCTAGGTCGTGAATGTCAAGTTCTCCACCAAGTGAAGTTATCACACCCATCGTAAGACGGGACGCCTCTACATGAAGTGGTATCAAATACTGAGTTTCCCGTTAGGTATATCTCTTTTTTTCCCTTTAGATTGGATCTGTTTTTTGCTTTACCTAGAGTCCACAAAAAGCCAAATAATACACCTCCACATATCTCTAGTCGTATAGCCCCTTTGTGACTTACAATTTCGTTTCTGATTCAATTTGTTGAGTTTATTTCTATGGTCATGTCTAGTGGCTGGTTTAGTGTATTCTTTGTCATAATTCAATCGCCCATGCTATTTTTTTGTGCCATTGTGCTATCCATCTTCCCAAACAATAAGTTAAGCCACCACATCACTTGATTTTCCTTCGCTATCCACTTTTGTGTTAACTCTCGCCGTACAAGCCCTAGATAGGTTGCAAGCCGCTGTGTGATCTTTGCCTACACCGCAGCCCTCCTTCTTCAGCTTCCAAACCCTAATCTGCATAGTTTTATACCTGGGAACCTCTACCCTAGGTTCATTTTTTTAGAAGCTTTGCTCAGCTATGATCTGTGTTGGCTATTTGAAAAGGTTTGTCTGATCGCAAAATTGAAGTGAGGACACCGTGAAAATCTAGTTTGACCACTCTTCACTAAAACGGCCATAACTTTTGCATACGATGTCAGAATCAGGTGATCTAGTAGTCTATGGAAAGATAATTTCGAGGCCGACATGAAAAAAATCAACATAGCTTCATCCTGTTGCCATCTTCGGCCCTGAGAATCTATTGTTTTGACCTCAAATATGTCCTAGAAGTTGAAATCCCAGTTTCTAGTTTTTCTTGTTTTTTCTCTCAAATTTTTCCTTGCTTCCTTTTTCTCTGTTCTTTGTTTCTGATCATTTGTGAGTGATTTTAAGACCCTAGAAAAAAGAAAAATAAAAAATATACAAAAAAGGAAAAATAGTGAGAAATAGAGAAAAGAGTAGAACAAACACTCTTTTGGCAATATCTTTGAAGAAGATCAGAAAAAGTATTCTGTGTGACTCTTGGTATATTTTAAACACACACAGAAAAGATCCGCAAGCAAACGAATACTGCTGTAGCTTTCACCCGGAGTATTCCAAGTATCGTATCAACAGGGAAACGTGTGAGATTGACTATAGTCTAACTTAACTAGGGGTGGCAACATGGTTAAGGATAAATAGGAGCGTAGAGAGGACTACTAAGGTTCTCTATTTCTATCTTGGGTAAGTTGTGTATTCTACTATTCAACAGGGGACATTACTAAGGAAAGAAACCAATAGAGGATGCTTTTCGTCGCAATCGCGTCCTACTTGGCCTATAGACGGGAGGTGGACTACAAAGGACTCAACGAAGCTATCATCCTCGTGATCTACCACTAATCCAGAATGCAGGGTGCATCCACGAGTAGCTCAAGTCTAAGCACCATGCTTACACTAACGATTACTACTTTATTCCTTCTAGGAAAGGAATAAAGCACTCAAAAGAGTTGCGAACCTGATGAACAATATAAACATAAAGCTTACTTGAATTAGAAATCAATTACCAGAGATGTCTCAGAAGCAAGCTCAAGTAGAGCTTGGATCCACCAAGGTACAAGCCGTAGAAAGAGCACCGACCGGCCAGCACTTCGTCCAAACTCTTCCCTCACTCGCACTCTCTATCTCACTATTTCTATTTACAAAGGCTAGATCCTAACTTAGAGGACTATTATTCTCTTGATTGCTAACGTACCCCCTGGAGGAGCGGGTATGGGGGCCTTATATAGGGGGCACCAGGAGTCCTATGGGCCTATGAATCCATGGCAACATCAAATCTGGACTCTCAATACGAACCGACCTTGAACAACGATGTAGATTGAATCTTAAAGGCGGTGGGAAACCGACATACAAAGGAGAGACTGACTGGAGGGACCCACAGGCTGGCCGGCCTACAGGTGGGGCCGGTCGGCCTCCCCCTATGGCAGGTGGGGTCAGGTCTCGGTGGTTTGCCTTCTGGATGATTATAGATCCTTCCTAAGTCGGTTTCGTCGCGGATAAACATGATTTGCTCTGATGATTGGGACCACCTTGCTCGTTTTCTGATTAAATCCTCCTGCATTCACATATTCACTAAAACTTGTGAAATTCATTAGTTTAAACCCCTAGACCTATGTTTGGTGATGGAATTAAGTATATATGTAGGATATGTTGACGGTTTTTGATTGATGTTAACAACCGTCAACAAGCTCCCCCGAGCTTAACCTTTGCTTGTCCCTGAGCAAAGTTAAACTTGAACAATGGATCTGGAGTTGCTACAATGCTTTCACGTCTCAAAAGTACACATGCGTTCAATCAAAAATTCTCCTCTAGATTAGAATAAATTGATCTGACTTTCAAACTTACCCATATTACCTTCAACCATGGGGCTTCTTAGCCTTCACTTGGGTCTTGAGTAATTGAAAGACAGAATGTCAAGTCAAGCACTATATCTCAAGTTCTTTGTTCGACTATTGTTCCGGAGTTTTTATAAGTTTTTAAAATAAAACTTAGAGATTTCATTGTATGACACACTCAAGTGTCTCAATATATGTGGTATTTGTGGATCCTCACCAAGGTATAACTTGTTGTGCCTTTTCTCTTCCTACCCCGCTTATGTGGAGTTCATAGGTAGGGAGAAAGCTAGTGCATACTTGCAATGCATATATTGTAAAGTCAAACCTCGGATCCAAAGAAAGATGAGTCATACAATCAAATCAAGAGGTGCATGTGTGTGGATATATGTAGTGAATATATATGGTGGCTAACCTAATTCTACTTTGCTCCTTAAAAACTTATCTTTCTTTTGAAACTTAAAAATATTTTTGCAAGAGAATGGGGGCTATCTTTTTTTATCTCTCTTTTTTTCAGGCGGGCATCTGAGTACCCATTGTTTTCAATATCTTGGACACTTTTGTGTCCATTTTTTCTCAACTCTTTTTTAATAACTTTTGCATAGCACCATGTCTCTTTTCTACGGCAAAACTTTTGAGAGATAGCAACAAGAACTTGGAGCATTTACGTGGTGGATGGAAAGCCTATCAAGCATGTTTTTGTATTCACTCCCAATGTAAAAGTAGAACATTTTTTGGTGGATCTAAATGGAAAGCATGTTTTTGCGCTTACCCGTAGTGTAGGAGTAGTGCATATTTGGGTGATGCGTACGTGATCTTCATTTTAAGGGCATGACAAATCTCTCATAAGGGTCACAAAGCTTGACAAAACTCAATGCAAAAACAAGCAGTATATATGTGAAAGTTTTCCTAGCCTAAATAACATGTATGGTTCTGGTGGAAATTAAAGCTTTGCCATACAGGAACTTATCATAGCATTTTTTTTGTTTTTTTTAAAGTAAATCTCTAGAATTTTGGTGTCACTTGGAACAAGATAAACAACTGCTCAGTTCTTCTCATATCATATCCGTCAATTACTTACACTTAGATAAGCATATGCTACCCACGAGTTTCAAGTTCAGAGTAAATCTTTATATCAAAACAATTTTGTCTAGAACTCGGGAGAATTCAAGGCTGAAAACTAGGTACTTAAAAGAAAATACAACAGAGCAACTATTCATCATTTCCCTTTAAAAGATTATTTAGAGTCTTCTTTATTTGTTAACAGCTCTTAAAACAAACTAGAGTAAAATGCATTAGAGGTCCATTAACTTTTGAGTGGGTGTCATCTAGGTCCATCAACTCTTAAATTGTATTTTTTGGTTCCTAAACTTTTTAACTACTTTACCATAGGTCCATCCCTTCATTTATGTTTGTATTTTGCAAAAATCTTCCTCTATTTCTTTTTCTTTCACAAGCTTATCCCTCTTTGCCTTCTGAGCGCACGAACAACGGCGTGGCACGCTGGCCAGTGGTGAGTGAGCCGGATGCTTGGATCAAGCCATGCACCAAGGTAGGTTGGAGGATGCGCTCCGCACGACACAATGCCCTTCACCTCGGCATGGATCTTCGCCGAGATGGCATTCCGGCCAGCAACCTGTGCGGTGGTGGGTCAGAGTCTAACGCTGGCGACCATCTCTTTGAGCCCCTGCAGCCGCTCCAGCAAATCGAAGATGGACACCATGCATGGCCTGTCTCGCGGCTGTTGCGCCATGCACTGCACCACCACCTTCATCACGATGCACGCGCCTTTCATCGACACCGAGTAATGGCCCGGCATCGATCGCCTCCACAACCGCAACGCTAGCCTACGAGCGTGCCTGGGAGGTGGACTTCGATATCCACAGCAACCGCCACGCCGCTCCAGTCCATGGCGTTCCGCCAGTCGCAGGGCTTCGACTTCAACGCAGCACGCGTGTGGCGTCGACTCGGCGGCGTTCAAGGCGAAGCTCGCCGAGATCCTATCGGCGCCGCCGCATGGGGCCAGGGACGTCGAGCTAACGTGATTGGCGAGTGGTGCTGCGTGGGGCCGGGGACCTCGAGCTGGCACGCCTACAACTATGACATGGCCTACCTCGTCAGGATGCTCAGCGACGGACAGCCGTTGCCGAAGACGAGGCAGGAGTTCGTCGCGCGGGTGAGGGGCTGAGTGCCCTCCTCGGCGGTCGGGTGTTCTGCATGGCGGAGAACACTGAGGAAGAGGATGCAGTGATTTTTGTTTTTAGATATTTTTTGCGTACCAAGCAGAAAGGAAAAACACTGGGCATGTACAGAGAGATGTGCTCTCGTTGTAATAATGAATTCAGGAAAACGAGAGCACATCTCATCTCAAAGTATGTCGTCTGCTGTTGCTCGGGTCGCCCTGCCTGCCGACGTGCGTGCCGTCGGGCAGCATGTCGTCTGCGGCGGACCACTGCAAGTCAAGCGGCGGCAGCGGTACTGCTGAGCGGCTCGCCGGGGCGCGTGCCCATGGACTCTCGCGCCGTTCAGACCTCGGCTGCGATGCGCGCTGCCATGGCCGGCCACGATGACAGGAGTCAACGCCGATGAAGCGTCGCTGTCTATAAGCTCCGCGCAGAGCGTGACCAGCTCACCGTTAGTGGGCGCACTGACGTTGGGGTCGAGAGCCTAGCTCTGCATGTCACGGAGGATGGCACAATGCCTGTTGATGAGCGGGAGCGGAGTGTGCATGTTCTGCTGGAGCACCCAAATGGACACGCCGTGCGCTCAGAAGATGAAGAAGGGGAGGGGTCAAGTCAAAAAAAAAAAAAGTAGAGGGATAAGCTTATCAAAGAAAAAGAAATATAGGGAGGTTTTTGTAAAATACATACATAAACGAAGGGGTATGGACTCTGGTGAACCACTTCAAAAATTTAGAGACCCAAAAATATAGTTTGAGAGTTGATGGATCTAGATGACACCCTTTCAAAAGTTAATGGATCTCTGGTGCATTTTATTGAACAAACTATATACACACTCTTTTTTTTTGTTTTCATGCATCATTTTTTAAACTATTTAAAAGAAACTAAAAGCTACAATAATGGAAAAGAATACTTACCTGGATACATGGAGATGCATCTCCCCCAAGTTGGCTCTGAATGTAGTTTGTTTTATCAAAGTTTTTACATATTTTTATTTTGTTTTATATGCAGATAAGTTCTTTTATGCAAATGTCAAAAATAAACTTGCTAAAAGAAATTTATGTAAATAGATATGGATAACTACTGAGTTACCTTTCGGTGAAGGTTCGGTGTTTTAAATCCTTCAAACAGGACTTCTCCTCGTGAACTTCATTGATTGAGTACCTCGGTTCGCTCCTGAGGTGGCACCTCTAATAGTAGTGTTTTCAATGGTGGCGCCACCTTCTTCTGCTAAACCCATCTTGGTTTCGAGTTTGATTTTGGTTTGACAGGTTCAGAACTTTAACTTGTAGAAATTTGGGGAATCGACTAACTCCCACAGTTTTCTTGAAGTGTGTCCTGCTCATAAAGACAAGGTAGAAATTTGGCTCTGTTGGTGGGAAAACACCAACATAACTAAAACTTTATTTATTCTTCTCTAACCTTAGGAATATTGAATATGATAAGTTGATGTTATGTGCTTTGTTCATTTATCACATAGGTGATAAGATCAGAAGATTGAGCATGAATGTAGCATTTAAATAAGTTTGACAGAAAGGATTAAATTGCTTAACCTATGAAATGATTGCTTAACTTTTACATAATGTATCAATCTTTACATGATTATGACTATCATCTTCTAGGGATAAGATGTGCAACTTTTTAGCTCATTTGGTTAAGACTATGAGATCAAGAAAGTACTGCAATGAATAAACTTAAAGAACTAAACATGTTGAGCTAGTCAGGTTGGATCAAATAATAAAGTTGTAACCCAAACATGTTTGTTTCTTATTTTAGTGCATACCAGAATCAAGGAAAAACTCTTTAAATAATGACCATTTACCTTAGGATGTTACCTTTGTCATTGGAGCCTGATGACACCATGTGACGAAGGGTAGATGACTTGTGATGGTCCTTTCCTTTTGCTTGAAGGTTTCCTTATTCGGCTAATCTTGTATCTTGAGCTGTTCATAAGCATCTTGTCTCCTAAATTGCACCCTTTCTTTCTCATCCTTTTGTCATGCCATATGTTTGCTCTTTGATCTTCCGCTCCACTCATTGTTTTATGACTCAAACCTTGATCTACTTCCACAAATGATCTTCTATTGGTGAGGGCTTTTTAGGTCCGTTGATCAGGACCTCTCATTGTATTTAGCTTGTATATGCACCATTAGATCCAGGAGATGAGGACAGTTACTTGTTCTTCTCCCGTCGACCTTTCTTGATTTTCGTTGATTCTTGGTTGATGATGGAGGAATCTTCATTGGTTCTTGCGTGAAAGCTTCATCTCCAATGACCTTAGGATGTCATTTTGCGACCATAGTCGTTCACAACCCCATGAGACACTATCGACAAACCTCCATTGATATGACATTTGTTAACGCGAGGATCTCGTCAGCCTGGTCCTTGTTGTTGACATCCGAATTGGTGTCCTCAAGGATAACAAGCACCAGTTTGACTAGGTGGGTTGCATCCTGCTTATCATTATTATCCTTGCTTGAGTCGTGGGAAGCTCAAAGCTAGGTTGTCTTTGGCATTTCTTGTGGCCCATTGATTTGTTCATCCACTTCCTATGAGTGAGTGCTGTTATTGTAGATCTTGTTTTATGGCACTCATCTTCTTCCTCTTTGTTCCCTAACTGAAGTGGTGGTTTGGTTTGGGTTTGTAGGTCCATGCCAAACCATGAACAGGTGTAGCTTATATTCATTCATCCCTACAAAATGTTAGTGGACACATACCGGAGGGAATATAACAAGTTTGAACTATGGGTTGTTGTCCATAAATTATGTGAATTACGTCTATGCTAATGAAAAGATGGTTTTAGGATTACTTTAGCAGAGATTTTTGTCTTTCATGCTTTATATAATCATGGCTCAAGGCAAAGGTAACTTGCAGCAAAATACAAAGTGAATGAACTTTGATACTTACAGTTCTTCTATGCATGATGAATGAGCTGTGTCTTCTTTGCGCAAGTTATTGGAGTTCATCATGTGAATTGCTTCATCTCTGATTTGAATTCATCTCGTGAGTTACCCAAATTGAATTTGAGAGTTTCATGCATAGGTTAGTCTATATATACAACCAAATTCTATACAAGCATGTTTTGATCCAATAATCATGTTCAACTATTACTCAAATCAAAACAAACTATTGTAGAAAAGGTAGTATGAAAGTACAACAGAGATTTACTCAAATAGAGATGAAAGAGCATGATTGTTATTTAGCAAATTGAGCATGGCTTAAAGGTAGAGACAACCAACATGACATAATATTTTTTTAGAGAAGTCCATCCCCCATACTTGAATTTTGCAACGCAAAATCAAGTTTGGATGATAGAATTCTCCCATGAATGTGATTCAATGTTATATGATGATTGGTTGGGCATACCTTATGTTTTCATACTTTTGCTTCCAACCTAAAATGATTAGTGACAAAAAATACCCGAAGGAATAATTTCACAAAAGGTGAAAGCTCAGGTTATCTCCTAGAAGTGCTTGTTTTAGGACAAAAGCTCGTCCTTGAGAAACCTTCAAATTGCGCCTCATGTTGGTGAAGTGGTTTCCCCTCCAACACCAATCTTTGTGTACCTATCTTAAGATTCATGCCAACACACAATGAGATCTGCAATATTTATGATAAACAAATGCGTCTACAACCACCCTTTGAAATTTTTTATGAACAGGAAGTATAAGGGGGTTGAAGATCTCGGGTGTGGTAGTAGAGAGACCAATTAATTATGGAGATTTCTCAAGCGAGCATGGATTCGATGAGGTGTTCATGAAGTAGCCTCCATGCTCATTGATGTCATCTTCCTTTTCAAGCTCTAAGGTTGATTCTCCATGAATGTCCAAACTTTTCCTTAGATTGATAACTCTTGGGTTGATCTTGCCTAAGGCCTCCTTCGAACTTGGATGAGTCATGTTTATTAAGGAGATTGACTTAAGCTCACTGTTTGTATCTAAGCTAGGTTTAGATTCTATCCTTAAGGTTTTGTCCTTGTCCTTCCATTCTTTTCTAGCAATAGCATATGAGTTCTTAATATCCTACAACCATTGTCGTTGCTCTTCTTCGTTATCCTTATCGTCTTCATGACTCCTATGCTTTGGGTGTCTTAGTGGATTTCTAGGATCATCATGAGACTCAGGAGAAAGAGCATAAGATGGATCGTCGAGGTCGAGGATGGGTTTGAATGAGACATTTAATGTGGGCGTAGAAGGGGAGAGTATTGTTGACGGTAGTTAACAACCAATTTAAACCATCAATTAAACATGTATAAGGGCATAAATATAATCACTAATGAAGGTTTAGGGGTTTAAACTAATAAATTTCATAAGTTTTGATAAATCTGTGTTTTCAGCAGGGTTTAATCAGAAAACCGCCAAGGAGAACCTAATCGTCAAAGGAAAATACGGAGTTCCACCGCTGTACCTACATGGGAAGACTCTAGAAGGGTCTAGAAGCCACGTCACTAAAGCAGAGGGCCACCCCCTGACAGGTGGGGCTGCCCAGCCTATAGGTAGGGCCGCCCCCCCTGGGCCCACCTATCAGCCAGCTTCGTATGTCGGTCTGCCACTGCCTTTGAGGATGCATCTAGGCCGTTGCTTAAGTTGGTTTGATCCAAGGGCTCACGTTGGATCCTCAGGGCTATATAATCCAGCCCCTACCTCCCCCAGGCATTAGAAGTCATCAAGTCATTTGAGAAGACAGAAACCTTAATCTCCTCAGAGCTCCTCCTCCTCCGTAGCATAGCTAGTTAGGATAGATCTAGAGGGAGACAAGCAGGACTTCTCTTGGATTCCCGATCTTGTTAAGAGTGTGGTTTGGTATAAACTTTGTACCCCTCTCTCTTATGTTTCTCTATTATTTTTATATGCTAGTTACAATTGTTATGACAATCTCAGTGTTTATCTTATTCATGTTCTTCATTATGATGTTCAACGTCTACTTTGATTATATACTTAGTATAGCTAGTTTATCATTGTGTTTATGCATAAGTTCATATAGCACTCACTCTGATGTACACAGGGTGGGTGGTCGACATTGTGTAAGCGTGGAGCTTATACGTTGTTTACCTGTGGATACACTCTATATTCTAGGTCATGTGGTAGATCGTAGATGTGACACTCCCGTTGAGTCCTTTGTAGTCCACCTCCCGAATATAGGTGCACATAGGGTCCGATTACGAAGGTAGAACGAGCTATGCCCTCAATCTTCCTTAGTAATATCCCTTAGGTGTAGATATGATGATGATCTTAGCCATGATTACTAGGTGTAATTGCACTAATCAAATGTATGCTTTGATTTGTAATTAAGAATGACTTAGGAATTATTCATCTAATATTCTACCTGACGATGCTAATGCTATAGAAAGAAGTGCTCTGACTGATTTATCATTATTATTACTTATTATATACATATCTTATCCTATGACTTATCCTTGTTATGAGTAGAACGTTGGTTATGGTTTATTTCTCCTTCAATAGTATAAGTCATCAATACATATCCATGCTAGACCTTCCCAGTGGTAAAAATATAAATAACGATACCTGGAATACTCTCGGGTAGAATGCTACAATGGTATATTATCTGTGTGCTTGCGGATACTTTTGGTTCATAGATTTATATATATTCTCTCTAGTCACATAATTAATAAAAAACTGCTTAGTGTTATTCTAGTAGTAATACTATGCAGTACCAACAAATATCTCTACAACAACACTAGGGATGACAACCTAGTAAGGTTGGGGATATAGATTTATGATAGGTCGCTAAGTATTTCAAACAAGTGACACATTAAGAAATACCAACAAGAATTTTTGGCGCCGTTGCAGGGGAAGGTAACTAGCAAACGAAGTATTGATAAACTTATACTTATTGATGTGATCGAGGAAAACCATTAACCTCTGCTCAAATAGGCTTACCCTTGTTTTGTCTACTTGTGTATCTTATGCAGGGTAATGTATGACCGGTTTGGACCTTCCAACAAACTACGTTGAAGATCTAGAAGCATTAATCAGGAAGACCAGAGCTAAGCTCAAGAAAGTCTCAGTGTTAAAGTCAGAAGACAACCATATAAGGCGAAGCTTAACACCAGAATTTGAAGCCATGGCTAACAGGACTCTCCGTGAATTCTCTGCTCCAATTACGGCCAACATCCGTACTGGACTGACAGTCAATGTTGAAGATAATGGATTCAAGCTTAAGCCAGCTCTCATCAATATGGTGCAAGCAAACCAGCTTTGTGGAAAGGCACATGAAGATGCGAGTGCACATCTCCAACACTTTCTAGAGATCTACAGCACCTTCACCATCAAAGGAGTAACCCAGGATGCCATACTACTTGGGAGAGGCAAAGCAATGGTTCTACACCAATAAAGATAGAAATATTACATGGGATAACTGCTCCACTGCCTTTCTAGCAAAGTTCTTTCCCACAGGCAAGACCAATGCTCTATGTGGGAGAATCTCAAGCTTTCAGCAACAACATGATGAATCTATCCCTGAGGCATGGGAACGCTTCCAAGATTACATTGCAGAATATCCTCATCATGGGATGGAGAATTGGCTACTCATGCAGACATTCTACCACGGGTTGACTAACAGTACCCGTGAGACTATGAATGCTGCTACTGGAGGTGCATTCTTATCACTTACACTTCCAGCTGTGACCACTCTTGTGGAGAAGATGGCATCCAACCAAGGCTGGAATGAAGAACGTGCTCAAACCTGCAAAAGAGGTGGAGGTATACATCAACTCAAGGAAGTAGACATGTTGTCTGCCAAGATGGACCTGCTGATGAAGAAGCTTAAAGATCGAGCTAATGAGAAGCAAGAAGTCATGCACATTCTTGATTCTCGCATGACATGTGAAGTGTGTGGAAGCACTGGTCATTCAGGGAATAACTGTCTTGAGACCCATGAGGATGTGAATTTTGTCAACAACAACAATTACTCTCGTTCTTAGTAGAATCAAGGATGGAACCAGCAACAAAGGCCGAACTACCAAGGTAATTATCAAGGTAATAATTTTAATAATTTCAATCAACCACCCTTGAGAGAATTAATTGTTGGTCAATCTAAAATTATGAAGGGATTATCTAGAAAGGTAGCTTCCAATGATAAAATTCTAGAGAACATGAATAATAGAATGGATAACTTTGCTTCTGCCATTAAGAACCAGCATAGCTTTAATAAAATGATAGAATCACAAATAGCTCAGCCGGCGGCTGCTGTTCCTCCGTCCGATAAAGGTAAGATTCCGGGTCAACCGGAAGATCTAGAAACTGCAAATCTTGTTGATATTCACAATGCAGCTTACTACTACATGGAGCCATCGACGGGAAGGTGGATAGATTATACCTTGCCTAAGACGAAGAGCGATTCAGGAAAACCTGTCATCCCCATCGGCTTTGGACCTCACATTTTTCAAGAAGCTATCTATGGCTTCGGAGCAAGTATCAACATCATGCCTAAGGTAATCTATGATCGAATTAATGGAGATGCTTTGTTGTACATAAATATGCATTTGCAACTTGCAGATCAGCCACTCTGTTACCCCAAGGGAATTCTTGAAGATGCCATTATTCGAGTGGGACAATCATATGTTCCCATAGATATTGTGGTTTTGCAAACATGTGGAGATGTAAGGGCACCCACTATTTTGGGCCGACCTTTCCTAAGCACCTCTAAAGCTATCATCTACGCGGACAGTGCCAAGATCTGCTTCACAATCAAGGATAGAAAGGAGAAGTTTTCTTTCAAGAATCGTATCCTACAATCTCCTGGACATCCGCAGATGCCGTACCCGTTCGAATAGACAACATTGACCAAGAAGAAGAAGAATAGGAGAAGAAGAAAGAACAAACCCAGGCAACCACATGAAGAGACAGTCAACATGATCAACACACTCTGATCCGAGTATGACCACCTCCACGCTTCACCATTCCTTGCCAAGAAGGATGATCCTGGTGTACCGACGATTGAGTGTACCATTGGACAAAGAATATTCTACAAGACCTTCTACAACATTGGATCGGGGGTCAACATAATGTCCAAGGTAACGTATGAATATTTATTCAGTGATGAACTTTTGTTCCCTACATATATGCAATTATAGATGGTGGACCAATCAATCCGATTCTCGGAGGGGATAGCAAAACATATTATGCTAACAATACATGATCACTATGCCCCTGCCGACTTCATGGTTCTAGACATGGGTATAGAAGAAGATGATACACTCATCATTCTTGGAAGACCGTTCCTCAACACCACCAACACGATCATCTACGTCAGATCTGGACAAGTCCACTTCCAATTCCCTGGAGAAAAGGTACGCTGTTATTTTAATAGTTACACTACTTATGAGCAGCCAAAGAAGTCCTTCTCCAGGAGGAGACGTTGATCATCTCGAAACTAGAAGAATCAATCTCCAAAGAATGAATGGGAAGAAGATAAGGAACCTGAAGGAGTTGTAAAAGATGAACCCGCTCTGCCAAAGTCAAGTCCACAAACCAAGTAGGTGTGGAATGAGAAGGTAACATCGTCACCAGAGTCACAAGAGGCGCAATCATCAGAGTCTCCATCACTGGGACCGAATGATGCACCTGTAAAGTAAAGGACTCTCTCCAGCCAAGTCCTATCTAGAGGACTTAAAATCCAAACCCTGACTGTGAGGTAACATCGGTAGTTATCCATATTTACTTTTAGCATTGCATGAATTATTTTTAACTTTAGCATATTTACTTTTCTGCATTAGCATTGCATTTAGAAAAGAAAAATAAAAAGTTCCATTACTGCATTACATCATTGCATCAAAATATATCCTAAGCCCCATGTGAATAAATCTGCGGTGTGTAAACACCCACGAGAATATTCACTATGGTGGCATAAAAATAAACATGCATACATACTTCTTTCTGCATTATATAAATAAGAAAATCCAAAAATATATTAGTAGACATCCTACTAGAACTTTGTCAATTAGGAAATCTGTCTAACCTCCAAGGACAATAAATCTCTGAATGGCTGACCGCTACCCCCTTATCTTAATCCGTGCCACGAGTTTTTGGTATTCTTGTTGGAGTATTTTGCAGGATGATCAGAAGTAAAACCATCCATCCAAAGTACATTCTTTCGAGCCACTGCTACACCCGCTGCATGAGGAAAACAACTTCTGGAAGGATGAGAGAGATTTTAAGAAAGACCACGACAACATCTAGCTTGGGGGAGGAGCATCCCCCATGTATCTAGCTAAGTATTTCTTTCCATTTTGGTTTTACTATCTTTGAGTTTTCTATATATTTGCTAAAGTCATAAAAAGATGCATAACAAACAAAAACAAAATAAAAGTTTATCTTAGCTATATATATATATATAATAGTAAGGTGTGATCTTAAAAATGAAAACAAAATAAAAGTGTGTGTCTAGTTTTCTATTTTTAAGAGTTAAATAAAAGGACTCTAAGGATAATCTCTTGCAATGGAAATGATGACTAGTTGCTCCATCGTGATTCCTTTCAAGTACCTAGTTTTCAGCCTTGAGTTTTCCTAAGTTTTGGATACGACTGTTTTGATATAAGAATTTGCGCTAAACTTGAAACTCGTGGGTAGCATATGCTTGTGCTAAGTCTAGGTAGTTGACGGATATGATATGAGAAGGTCTGAGCTGCTGTTTATCTTGTTCCTAGTGATACTAAAGTCCTGGAGACTGGTCGTTTGAAAATATGTAAATCCTACATGATGAGTTCCTTGTTTGACAAAGCTTGAATTCCTACCAGTGCCATATATGATATTTAGATTAGAAAAACTTTCACTCATATATATTGCTTGTTCTGCTTTGAGTTTAGTCAAGCTTTGTTTACCCTTATGAGAGGTTTGTCATGCTCTTAAAATCAAGATCACGTACACACCACCTAATTATGCACTACTACTACACTAGGGGTAGGCGCAACAACATTCCGTTTCATTTAGATCCAACCAAAAATGTTTTACTCCTACACTGGGAGTAAACACAAAAAATATACTCTATAGGATATTTCCCAAATAAATGCTCCAAGTTCTTCTTGCTATCTCTCAAAAGTTTTCGTTGCAGAAAAGAAGCATGGGGCTTTGCAAAAGTTATTCATAAAACAAAGAGAGAGATGAAAAAACGGACAAGTGTCCAAGATATTGAAAACAATCGGTACTCAGATGCTGCCTGAAAAAAGAAGAAGATGAATAAGATAGCCCCTGTTTTCTTGCAAGGTTGTTTTCAAGTTTCAAAAGAGAGATATGTTTTCAAGGAGCATAGTAGAATTAGGTTAGCCACCATATATATCCACCATATACATACATACACATGCATATCTTGATTTGATTGTATGGCTCTACTCTCTTTGGATCCGAGGTTTGACTTTACAATATATGTATTGCAAGTATGCTCTTTTATTGTTTCTCCACTCCTATGAGGTCCACATAAGCCTTAGATGTAGGAAGAGAAAGGCATAATACCACTATTGTCTTGGTGAGGATCCATAAATACCACATATATTGAGAGACTTGAGAGTGTCATACAATAGGAAGCTTTGAGTTTTATTTTGAAAATCTATAAAAACTCTCGAGTAATGGTTGAGCATATAACTTGAGACATAGTCCTTGACTTGATCGTTATGTCTTTCAATTGCTCAAGACCCAAGTAAAGGCTGAGAAGCCCCAAGGTTGAAGGTAATATGGGTAAGTTTGAAAGTTAGATCGGTTTATTCTAATCCGGAGGAGAATTCTTGTTTGAACGCATGTGTACTTTTGAGGAGTTGCTTCAATGTTTTCAAAATCCTTAAACTCCAGATTTAGTTACTAAGTTTAGTTTTGCTAAGGGACTAGCAAAAGGTAAGCTTGGGGGAGTTGTTGACGGTAGTTAACAACTAATTTAAACTATGAATTAAACATGTATAAGGGCATAAATATAATCACCAATGAAGGTTTAGGGTTTAAACTAATAAATTCCATGAGTTTTGGTGAATCTGTGTTTCCAGCAGGGATTAATCAAAAAAAAAACGCCAAGGAGAACCTAATCGTCAAAGGAAAATACGAAGTTCCACCGTGGTACCTACATAGGAAGACTCTAGAAGGGTCTAGAAGCCACGTCACTAAAACGGAAGGCCACCCCCTGACAGGTGGGGCTGCCCAGCCTGTAGGTGGGGCTGCCCAGCCCACCTATCAGCCAGCTTTGTATGTCGGTCTCCCACCGCCTTTGAGGATGCATCTAGGCTGTTGCTTAAGTTGGTTTGATCCAATGGCTCACGTTGGACCCTCAGGGCTATATAATCCAGCCTTTCCCTCACCCTAGGCATCAGAAGTCATCAAGTCATTTGAGAAGACAGAAATCCTAATCTTCTCAGAGCTCCTCCTCCTCCGTATCATAGCTAGTTAGGATAGATCTAGAGGGAGGCAAGCAGGACTTCGCTTGGATTCTTGATCTTGTCAAGAGCGTGGTTTGGTATAAACTTTGTACTCCTCTCTCTTTTGTTTCTCCACTATTTTTATATGCTAGTTACAATTGTTATGACAATCTCAGTGTTCATCTTATTCATGTTCTTCATTATGATGTTCAACGTCTACTTTGATTATATACTTAGTATAGCTAGTTTATGCATAAGTTCTTATTCATGTGTTTATGCAAAAGTTCATATAGCGCTCACTCTGATGTACACGGGGTGGGTGGTCGACATTGGGTAAGCGTGGTGCTTATATGTTGTTTACCTGTGGATACACCCTATATTCTGGGTCTTGTGGTAGATCATGGATGTGACACTCCCGTTGAGTCCTTTGTAGTCCACTTCCCGAATATAGGTGCACATAGGGTCCGATTACGAAGGTAGAACAAGCTCTGTCCTCAATCTTCCTTAGTAATATCCATTAGGTGTAGATATGATGATGATCTTAGCCATGATTACTAGGTGTAACTGCACTAATCAAATGTATGCTTTGATTTGTAATTAAGAATGACTTAGGAAATTTTCCTCTAATATTCTACCTGACCATGCTAATGCTATAGAAAGGAGTGCTCTGAGTGATTTATCATTATTATTACTTATTATATACATATCTTATCCTATAACTTATCCCTGTTATGAGTAGAACATTGGTTATGGTTTATTTCTCCTTCAATAGTATAAGTTATCAATACATATCTAAGCTAGACCTTCCCAGTGGTAAAAATATAAATGACGATACCTGGAATACTCTCGGGTAGAATGCTACAATGGTATATTATCTGTGTGCTTGCGGATACTTTTGGTTCATAGATTTATATATATTCTCTCTAATAACATAATTAATAAAGAACTGCTTAGTGTTATTCTAGTAGTAATACTATGTAGTACCAACAAATATCTCTGCATCAACACTAGGGATGACAACCATGTAAAGTTAGCGATATAGATTTATGATAGGTGGCTAAGTACTTCAAACAAGTGACACGTTAAGAAATATCAACAAGTATAAGAATGGCTTCTAGATGTCTTGGCTCTCCTTCTATGGGTTCGCTAGACATCCCATCCTTGAATTTTTCCCAATGTCTTACATGAGAATAAGGAGGCTGTTGTAGCACCCGGTTTTAAAGCCAAAACCAGATACACACTATATGTGAGCCCAGGAAGTCAAATCTCACATATAGCCACAAATAAGGGTAATATCAAGAGACAATACTTATTACATAACGTATTAGTAAAAGGAATATAACCTCAGAGTATAGGTAGCGAAAAGTCGACTCCGATCTTCAGGCAAAGACTCCAAATCCGCAGGGACGACTGACTGGTTGATCACAAGCCTACCTCCTCCAAACCAGCAATCTGGTACCCATCCGGGATTTTTATCCAAAGTATATAAAAGTAAAGCAAGCGTAAGTACATGTCGTACTTAACAATTATATCATGGGGTTTATGAGGCTCAAAAGGCTGACACTGGTTTAACTGTGATTAGCCTTTGTTTAGCACAATTTTAGCAATTGGTTGGCAACAAGTTTATCCGTAAGCCCATAAACACATGATCAGGTAAACATGAATAATGTATAGCATAAATAATTAATCATTAGTACCATTATCCATTAGTGATCATCTCTATTCCATAAGGGTCCAAGGCCGCTCGTGACCGTGAGCACGACTGTTATAACAGTTTTACACTCTGCAGAGGTTGTACACTTTCACTATGAGTTGTGATTTACCCTTTCGCCCGAGGTGATCAGCCTCTTGACCCACTACCAAGGAAGGTCGGTAGGGTTCACTATGAAGCCTTTCAAAGGTTTGTCTAACAAGTTAGCGCCGCTAGGTTTCCCCATCAATAAGCATAAACTCCCCTCCAAGGAGTGACTAACAAGTACACCCACTTGGTAGGCCGGGATCATACCCATCAGAGCCCCTCTTGCGCCATAAAGGTAACCACTAATAAGCTAGAAAAAGGTCCTCATACTGAGCTAAAGCCAGAGCCATATAGCCCTCACAGTTGTACTGTAAGTCCCGGATGATCGCTTACAGATAAGTCCTTAAGGAGATGAATCTGAAGCATTTAGAAAGTAGCTAAACACTCCAGCCCCCTGTTTCCATGTTACTAAAAAGTCATGTTTTAATGTTTATTGGATATACCATTAGTCAAGTTACAAAATCATGGTTTAGTTAAGCACTAGCAAAAACTACCCAATGCAATGTCCCAAAGGTATCAAGGTACAAGATATCAAATATCTAGGATATCCTTATTGGCAACAAGGTAGACACATGCAATATGAATTAAGTGATTAAATGTGAATAGGTAACAAGGATGGTCCCATGCTATACTTGCCTTACACACTGATCCTTCGGTAAGCTTTAATCTTCACGTCCTTCTTCTTCTGGATCACCACGTATATATCACCGACTAGACGTAATCATAGAACACCACACAAACATCCAGACACATACATGCATCACATACAATTGCACCTATATCAGAACAGTACACCAATCATAGAAAAAATAGGTAAAAGAGTTTGAAATACGATTCTATGCATCGCTATGAACACACAGTCGCGAGAGGCACTCTAATCGGAGCTACGGTTGAAACGTTACCACTACCAAGAGATTTGCCTTATACATGGAAAATAAAACTATAGGCTTCGTTTATATTAACCATATGAATTCATATATAAAAGATATTTTATAAATAATATAGATTAAATTAAGTCAATTTTAGATTTTGGATTATAAAACAAAAGTAAAACAAATCATATTTTATGTATAAAACCCAGTTGCATAATCATTAATCAAGATATGATTTAAACCATGTTATTTCAGAAATAACAATATAGTAAACACTATTACTAACGCATAAATCTCGTCGCTACGAATCTAACGCAACTTGAACAAACTATTTCGGGGTTAAAATGAATAAGTTATGATTTAAACAAGTTTTCCTTTAGTTAAATAATAGATTTAATCTACCCATGAATTTCAAGTGTTGAAAACATTCCTAAAAGTTGTATAAACACGTAGAAAACATAAATATGGTCCTAACGCAATTCGAATGGGTCAAATCAGACTTAAAACGCGAAAGTTACGCATGAAATAAGGTTCAGTGGCATTTCTATAAATAACTCGAACTCATTTTTGAATTAAAACAATTAAAATATGAAATTACACGGCTGCTGGACTACGGGTACTATTTTTGGAAAACACAGGGACCTAAACGAATAAAAACAGGGCTGATTTGTTTTCATTTTCAACTAATATGGACTGCGGGTTAATTACTTGAAAAAGCGGGGGCTACACTGTAAAATGGCGCGGCTTTACTGCGGGTTTGACCCGGCTGCTGACCAGGCCCCCACGTGTCACTGCGCGAGTGGTGCGGTTCACCACGCGTGCGTGGGCAACCGCTGACTTGACGCAGTGGACCGAGTCCACGGTCCATTGTAGACCGGCCACTTAACAACCAGTAGATCCAATCTTGGCTGTCTATAGGGATCCAACGGCGTAGGCGCGTGCGGGTGATCCTCCGGCGCTGCTCTTCATCTCCGGCGAGCTTGCCATTGCCGGCGGCGAGGAAGACACAGCGGCGGTCGTTGGGAGGGCGTTCCGGACCTCCCCGGAGCAAATCGAAGGCGTCTACGTGAAGCGCGGAACCTCGCGAACTCTATGGCGTACCAAACGAGGATAGGGATCTTGTCGGGGCAACGATCCGCGGCGGCGCCATGGCCGGCGGCTCGGGTGGTCGCTGCTACGGTGTTCTAGGGCACAAAATGCGGCGATAAAGGATCGAGGGGGTTCAGGAGCTCACCACGAGTCGTAAGGAGGGGAGCGCAGCGTCCGGGGAGGGCTCCAAAGGCACGGTCGATGGTGGCGGTGGCTGAATAGAGGAGTGGAGCGCGGGGGAGGGGAAAACTGGGCAAATCAAGGCCAAAACGAGGAATTGATGGTACCTACGGTTTCGGGGGAACATGGTGGAGCTCCGGGTGGCGTCGGTGATGGGGATTGGGGCGCCGGAACGAGGAATTGTGGCGGCGACGAGCTTCGAGCGGCTAATGGAGAAAAGGGAGAAGAAGGGCGTTGAGCTCGGTGCTTTATAGGCGGGGAGAGGCGCGGTAGAAGGAAGGAAAGCGGGGCACTCGGGTGGGATTTGGGCACTTTCCATGTAGGCGCAGGCGCGGTGGCTTGCCGAGCATGGCAGCGCCATTGACGGGCGCCTAGGAAGGAAAGGAAGCAGGGAAGAAAAGGAAAGAAGGGGAAGGAAGGGGACAACGGGCGTGTGGGCGGCTGACAGGCGGGGCCAGCGTCGCAGCGGGGAGAAGGGAAGCACGTGCGGGTGCGCGCTGATGAGCGGCCCAGCATCGTAGCATCGGAAGGGAGTGAAGTGCGGGCGTGGGCCGAGCAGTGCGCTGAGCGGGCCGCAGCGCGAGTTGGGCCACGCGGTGAGCAGGCACACGCGTGGGCGACGCGAAGCGGGCCGCCGATGCGAAGTAGGCCGGCGTAGAAGGTGGGAAAAAGGGGAGGCGCACGGTCTGGGCCGCCAGCGGCCAGGCCGGGAAGAAGGGAAGGAAAAGGGGAAGGGACTGGGCCGGTTCCAGGGGCTGGGCTGAAAATGAAGAATAGAAGATTTTTAAATAAAAACCTTTTCTATTTCTAGTTTTCAAATCCCAAGCCAAATTCAAATCAAATTCAAGTATAGTTTCAAATATACTTTCCTATTCAAATAAAAATGGAAAATTTAGTTAGGCTTTCCAAGATAAACTTTACAACTTTAAAAATACTTTTATTTTCTAATTTTCTTTTCTTTCTTTTCTTTTATTTCAAAGCCATTTTCAAACCCTTTTCAAAAACATTCCAAATTACTTTGGAGTTTGGATCACACCATTCATCACAATAAATAAAATGCACCAACATGTATGCACAACTAGTTGCTAAACCTTATGATGAATTTTAAATTAATGAAAATTTTTATTTTCCTATATTTCATGTGCACAAAAATTCCAATTTAAATTATTTTAACTCTATTTCAAAAGAGGCAAATTTTAGGGTGTTACAATTCTACCCCCTTAAGATGAATCTCGTCCCGAGATTCAAGAAAAACTAGGGACAAGGAAGGGAGACAGAACTAGGAATAGAACTCCAATAAACATTCCAACATCTCAACTTGCATTGTAAACCAGCTTAACAAGCTACACATGTCTCATCTCCAAAGCTTAAGAACAAAAAGATTTGGATGCACGGACTACCCCTTTAAGTCAAGGGATACAACTATCTTGAATACAGAAATTTTAAACTCAAGGGCACAACCAAACTTCATATGACACCCCCATCTTGACTTCTAATGTGATTGTGTTACACCTCAAAGAGATGAGAAAAATCTATCTTTATTTGATTCTCATTTTCCCAAGTTGCATCTTCCTCTGATTGGTTATTCCATTAAACTTTATACACATTAAGCACTCTTCCCTTAAGAGTTCCCTAGGCTCTTTCTAAGATCCTAACTAGATAATCACCATCTGTCGGATAGAGCTCCTCCAAGGGTGTTTGTTCCTCTACACCATCATCTGGAAACTCACAGTCCACTTTACTATCCTCAGTGTTCACACCTTCTATTAGATCATTCCCATTGTCATATTCCTCAGGTGCAAGTTGAAAACCCACATACTCAATTCTTTCTCCTGACGGTGTGGTTAGAAGCACCGAACGCTGGGCATACTTGATCACTCCTTTACATGCAGACATCCATCCCATTCCAAGAATAACATCAATGTTCACTAACTCTAATACAATAAGGTTTGCTTCAAATTTTACCCCCTTTATGTCAAGACTAACTCTTGGGCATATGCAATTTGCCTTCATTTCTCCTCCTGGGACTTAACTATCACTGGTTTTCTCATTGGAAGCATAGTTACCTTATGATCTTTTACATATGCACTAGAGATAAACGAATGTGACGCACTAGGGTCAAACATCACCCTAGCAGTGGCTGGGCCCACTGCAATCAATCCATAAATGACCTCCTTAGTTCCATGAGTGGTAATCATATCCACACTGTTCAAACTTCCAAGGATGTAATTTCGCTTTAACTTATTTCCATGCACATGCTTCTTATGGACATTCTGTTCTGGCTCTTGTTGCGGTTGATTCTGGCCTTGATTGTTTTTGACAAACTTCTCAAGATAATTGTTCTCATCACAATCATAACCTTTCTTACTAATAGGTGTATTTTCCTTCATGTAGGTGATAGTAGGAGATGACCAACATGGCTCTTGAGAGCTGACCTATTGCACTTCATCATCGGGTTGCTGGTACTGATTCTGATCTATACTCACAAGTAGATTCATAGGATGTGACTGATATTCTGGTTGTGTAGCGAATCGAGGATGAGTGTTCCTTAGCTGGCATTGAAGATCACATTTTCTCTTCTTCTCTTCCATCAGCTGAGTCTGCGTCATCGTAGCTTGCTCTATAGTTGGGGGACTTGATAGCGATGGATTAGGAGTGGGAACATTCCTTCCAACATCTTGTGAAGCACTTCTCCTGGTAGAGGCCATCTGTTTCCAACATATATGCATTAGTATTTAGTCATTCATAGCATTATTTACTGTAGTTTTCAAGAGATGACAAGATAGGATTGGTGGTATGAAAGACTATAGAAAACCCCAACCATCGAGATATCTAATTCTTCCACATGAAACACTATCCAATTCTTCCACATGAAACACTAGAATGCAAGAAAACTTTATCTTGCAAACCCTTCAACTTGGCTACCCCCCTTAAGATAAGGTAAAGTAGGGGACACCAAAGTATAGCTTGCATCGTCTTGTGATGATTTTGTTTTTGTAACTTTATAACCAAAACAGATATGAGAATGGTTCTTGTAGTCATAGAAGGGTATTGAAGTCTACTGTTGTCTAGGATTTTCTCATGATTTTTGATCGTCCAAAATCAGAGATATGAACCGATAAAGACAGGCTACTCCAAAGACAGGATAGGAAAAATAGAAGAAAACCCTAACCTAACTATTTATTTCATTAATCCTTATACCTTAAACCTATGAACTAAATGAAATTGTGGGAACACCCAACAAGATCATTGCAATCATTACAAAGATGCAAAACAAGCATAAACATAATGACAAATCAACAAAGCACTTAAAGATGCACAACTCAATCATTAACTCAATTTGTGCTACTATCGTTCTTATTACATAAAGGGCATAACCTTCTATTCCTTAACTAAGGATCTTGGGTAGTCTAGCATGATTTCTTCATTCATCAATTTCTCCAAATGCTTCTTTTGGGTTGGGTATCACTGACACTTCCTAGTGGCAGTCTGGTAGTGATTTGACTCTGGCTACTTCCATGGTGTACTTGTTGATTCTTCTGTGGGCAAGATTTAACATAATGTCCTTCCTATTGGCAATGATGACACCTTCTCTTAGCTGGGTCTTTTGTGATGTCATACTCTATGGAATTGTTACTTAGTATTGTTAGCTTTCTGACTCTGAAGATTCATCTTAGTTTGACTGATCTGTTTTCTAGCTTGCTTGGTCTTTTGAGGTTGAAACTCCTTATAGGTGATAGTTCACCCATCTATGCATACCTCATGTGAAGTAGTTTTAGCTTTAGAAGCTTCTAACTCTTTATAGTTTAGATTCATCTGACTAGGGATCAGAGCTAGATGTGACAAATCCAAATGTTGATTGCTTTCCAATACTTGCTCTGTTGAGACCTCCTTTCTCTTCTTATCCACATTAGCTTCACAACTTAGGTTCACCTTAACTTCCCTCTTATTAGACTTGTCCTGAAAACAGGGAAATCAATAATGTTTACAGCACTAGCATGGATCCCGACTAACAAGAGTCTTGCTATGAACACCCTCCTTGAACTTCATCTTCTTCCAAGGTTCTGCCACTTGTCTCTTCACTGGCCCCTTTGGTATGTTGCTCTGATCTTTCGACAAGCACTGCTGAGAACTTTTGGGCTGATTCATTCCTTCTAGTATTTGCTTTTGCATAGCGAATAGCTTTTTCCTTATCAAATGCAATCAAGGGTAGCATAGCTTGGTCCTCATGTTCTTTGATGTTGGCAGTTATCTAGTTATGATCCAACTAATAGACCAAGAGAGAAGATTCAAAATAGGGACAAGGTTTTCATAACAGAACAGAGGCGGAAGTGAGCACAACTTTTCACAAATAACAAGGTTAGAGAGAAAGCAAGAACTAAGCAAAGATGAAAGCATGCTAAAACATCCAGTTCTAACTAGGCTTGCGTCCTACAGTCAACATTGCTCTGATACCACTTTGTAGCACCTGGTTTTAAAGGCAAAACTAGATACACACTATATGTGAGCCCAGAAAGTCAAATCTCACATATAGCCACAAATAAGGGTAATATTAAGAGACAATACTTATTACATAACGTATTAGTAAAAGGAATATAACCTCAGAGTATAGGCAGCAGAAAGTTGACTCCGATCTTCAGGCAAAGACTCCAAATCCGTAGGGACGACTGACTGGTTGACCACAAGCCTAACTCCTCCAAACCAGCAATCTGGTACCCATCCGAGATTTTTATCCAAAGTATAGAAAAGTAAAGCAAGCGTAAGTACATGTCGTACTTAACAATTATATCATGGGGTTCATGAGGCTCAAAAGGCTGACACTGGTTTAACTGCGATTAGCCTTTGTTTAGCACAATTTTTGCAATTGGTTGGCAACAAGTTTATCCGTAAGCCCATAAACACATGATTAGGTAAACATGAATAATGTATAGCATAAACAGTTAATCATTAGTACCATTATCCATTAGTGATCATCTCTATTCCATAAGGGTCCAAGGCCGCTCATGACCGTGAGCACGGCTGTTATAACAGTTTTACACTCTGCAGAGGTTGTACACTTTCACTTTGAGTTATGATTTACCCTTTCGCTCGAGGTGATCAGCCTCTTGACCCACTACCAAGGAAGGTCGACAGGGTTCACTATGAAGACTTTCAAAGGTTCATCTAACAAGTTAGGGCCGCTAGGTTTCCCCATCAATAAGCATAAACTCCCCTCCAAAGAGTGACTAACAAGTACAATCACTTAGCAGGCCGAGATCATACCCATCGGAGCCCCTCTTGCGCCATAAAGGTAACCACTAATAAGCTAGAAAAAGGTCCTCATACTGAGCTAAAGCTAGAGCCATATAGCCCTCACAGTTGTACTGTAAGTCCCGGATGATCGCTTATAAATAAGTCCTTAGGGAGATGAATCTGAAGCATTTAGAAAGTAGCTAAACACTCCAGCCCCCTGTTTCCATGTTACTAAAAAGTCATGTTTTAATGTTTATTGCATATACCATTAGTCAAGTTACAAGATCATGGTTTAGTTAAGCACTAGCAGAAACTACCCAATGCAATATCCCAAAGGTATCAAGGTACAAGATATCAAATATCTAGGATATCCTTATTGGCAACATGGTAGATACATGCAATATGAATTAAGTGATTAAATGTGAATAGGTAACAAGGATGGTCCCATGCTATTCTTGCCTTACACACCGATCCTTCGGTAAGCTTTAATCTTCACGTCCTTCTTCTTCTGGATCACCACGTATATCTCACCAACTAGACGTAATCATAGAACACCACACAAACATCCATACAGATACATGCATCACATACAATTGCATCTATATTAGAATAGTACACCTATCATAGAAAAAATAGGTAAAAGAGTTTGAAATACGATTCTATGCATCGCTACGAACACATAGTCGTGAGAGGCACTCTAATCGGAGCTACGATTGAAACGTTACCACTACCGAGAGATTTGCCTTATACGTGGAAAAGAAAACTATAGGCTTCGTTTATGTTAACCATATGAATTTATATATAAAAGATATTTTATAAATAATATAGATTAAATTAAGTCAATTTTAGATTTTGGATTATAAAACAAAAGTAAAACAAATCATATTTTATGTATAAAACCCAGTTGCATAATCATTAATCAAGATATGATTGAAACCATGTTATTTTAGAAATAACAATATAGTAAACACTATTACTAACATGTAGATCTCGTCGCTATGAATCTAACGCAACTTGAACGG
Organism: Miscanthus lutarioriparius; assembly: GCA_904845875.1. NCBI lineage: Eukaryota > Viridiplantae > Streptophyta > Magnoliopsida > Poales > Poaceae > Miscanthus > Miscanthus lutarioriparius. The sequence continues at coordinate 115,814,962 of CAJGYO010000007.1, read as the reverse complement.
ACTATTTCGGGGTTAAAATGAATAAGTTATGAATTAAACAAGTTTTCCTTTAGTTAAATAATAGATTAAATCTACCCATGAATTTCAAGTGTTGAAAACATTCCTAAAAGTTGTATAAACACGTAGAAAACATAAATACGGTCCTAACGCAATTCGAACGGGTCAAATCAGACTTAAAACGCGAAAGTTACGCACGAAATAAAGTTCAGTGGCATTTCTGTAAATAACTCGAACTCATTTTTGAATTAAAACAATTAAAATCTGAAATTACACGGCTGCTAGACTGCGGATACTATTTTTGGAAAACATAGGGACCTAAACGAATAAAAACAGGGCTGATTTGTATTTATTTTCAACTAATATGGACTGCGGGTTAATTACTTGAAAAAGCGGGGGCCACACTGTAAAATGGCGTGGCTTGACTGCGGGTTTGACCCGGCTGCTGACCAGGCCACCATGTGTCGCTGCGCGAGTGGTGCGGTTCACCACGCGTGCGTGGGCGAGCGTTGACTTGACGCAGTGGACCGAGTCCACGGTCCATGGTAGACTAGCCACTTAACCAACCAGTAGATCTAATCTTGGCCGTCTATAGGGATCCAACGGCGTAGGCGCGTGCGGGTGATCCTCTGGCTCTGCTCTTCATCTCCGATGAGCTTGCCATTGCCGGCGGCGAGGAAGACACGGCGGCGGTCGTCGGGAGGGCGTTTCGGACCTCCCCGGAGCAAACCGAAGGCATCTACGTGAAGCATAGAACCTCACGAACTCTATGGCGTACCTACAGGGGACAGGGATCTCGTCGGGGCAACGATCCTCGGTGATGCCATGGCCGGCGGCTCGGGTGCTCGTTGCTACGGCATTCTAGGGCACCAAATGCGGCGATAAAGGTTCGAGGGGGTTCAGGAGCTCACCATGAGTCATCAGGAGGGGAGCGCAGTGTCCGAGGAGGGCTCCAAAGGCGCGGTCGACGGCAGCGGTGGCTGAAGAGAGGAGTGGAGTGCGGGTGAGGGGAAAACCGGGCAAATCAAGGCCAAAACAAGGAATTGACGGTACCTACGGCTTCGGGGAAACACGGCGGAGCTCTGAGTGGCGTAAGTGATGGGGATTGGGGCACCAAAACAAGGAATTGTGGTGGCGGCGAGCTTCAAGCGGCGAACGGAGAAAAGAGAGAAGAAGGGCGTTGAGCTCGGTGCTTTATAGGCGGGGAGAGGCGCGGTAGAAGGAAGGGAAGCGGGGCGCTCGGGTGGGATTTGGGCGCTTTCCATGTTGGCGCCGGCGCAGCGGCTTGCCGAGCATGGCAGCACCATTGACGGGCGGCTAGGAAGGAAAGGAAGCGGGGAAGAAAAGAAAAGAAGGGGAAGGAAGGGGACGACGGGCGTGTGGGCGGCTGACAGGCGGGGCCAGCGTCGCAGCGGGGAGAAGGGAAGCGCGTGTGGGTGCGCGCTGACGAGAGGGCCAGCATTGCAGCGTTCGAAGGGAGTGGAGTGCGGGCATGGGCCGAGCAGCACGCTGAGCGGGCCGCAGCGCCGAGCTAGGCCATACGGTGAGCAGGCGCGCGCGTGCGCGACGCGAAGCGAGCCGCCGATGCGAAGCAGGCCAGCGCAGAAGGCGGGAAAAAGGGGAGGCGCGTGGTCTGGGCCGCTAGTGGCCAGGCCAGGAAGAAGGGAAGGAAAAGAGGAACGGACTGGGCCGGTTCCAGGGGCTAGGCTAAAAATGAAGAATAGAAGATTTTCAAATAAAAACCTTTTTTATTTCTAGTTTTCAAATCCCAAGCCAAATTCAAGTATAGTTTCAAATATACTTTCCTATTCAAATAAAAATGGAAAATTTTGTTAGGCTTTCCAAGATAAACTTTACAACTTTAAAAATACTTTTATTTTCTAATTTTCTTTTCTTTTTTTTCAAAGCCATTTTCAAATCCTTTTCAAAAACATTCCAAATTACTTTGGAGTTTGGATCACACCATTCATCACCATAAATAAAATGCGCCAACCTGTATGCACAACCAGTTGCTAAACCTTATGATGAATTTTAAATTAATGAAATTTTTTTTCCTATATTTTATGTGCACAAAAATTCAAATTTAAATCATTTTAACTCTATTTCAAAAGAGGCAAATTTTAGGGTGTTACAGCTGTCTAAGCGACTCTTCCTTAAGAGGATTTGAATTATATTCTTTTGAAGGTCTCTTTTGTAGGTGAGAATTTAATGTTCTCCCAAAATTAGCATCAAAGATGTTATCCTTAATTTCAAAAGGGATTTGCAAAGGTTGAATTTCTTCTTCCTTTGGAGGATTTAGATTTTGGGGTATTGATGGTTTGGGATTGATAGCTAAATCTTGGGATTGGAATGGTTGAGATTTGGCTATCAAAACTTCCTCTTCTTGTTTGGAAGATGATTCCTTCTCTTCCTCGGGGAGTTCATCATGAATCCTAGTGTAGGGAGTGTTTCCAACAATTTTATCAAGGATAGTCCTTGCTTCACTAACAGACAAACAAAGGAAAGCTCCTCTAGAGGCTATATCAAGGGATTACGTAGAATCCTTGCTAAGACCCATATAAAAATGTTGAAGAAGCATCGGGCCTAAAATAGCAAGGTCTGGGACAGTGGTAATAAGGCTATTAATACGATCCCAAGATCCCAAGATGTCCCAAGAGATTCTTTTTCTAATTGTCTAAAATTCAGAACCTCTTTTCGAAGACTAACCATTCTAGAGATGGGAAAGAAAGATAAGCAAAATCTAGGACATAAAGCTTCCTAATCTCCTTGCATACTTCCTACAGTTTGATTGTACCAATGTTTAGTTCTTTCCGTCAAAAAGAATGGAAACAACTTCCATCTTAATGTTTCATCCGATATGCCAGTGATACGCAAGCATGCACAGGTCTGTTCAAACTCTCGTAGGTGTGAGTTTGGGTTTTCATTGCCTTCTCTCGAGAAGGATTGTTCTTGAATTATTTTTATTAAACACGGACGCAACTCATAGCCGGGTGTTAGGATAGGCTTTGAAGATTTTTGTGGCTCTAGGCATGCTCTCGTAGGTTTAGCATATTGATATATAGGTGTGTTATCCATGCTAAAAGAATTAAACAAAACAAAAGATACAAAGTTGAGCTAGGTTCATAGTTAATTCAACAACCGTTTCCCCGACAACGGCGCTAGAAAGCTTGTTGGAATATTTTAGACGCACACAGAAAAGATCCGCAAGCGCACGGATACCACTGTAGCTTTCTCCCAGAGTATTCCAAGTATCGTATCCACAGGGAAATGTGTGAGATTGACTATAGTCTAACTTAACTAGGGGTAGCAACATGGTTAAGGATAAACAGGAGCGTAGAGAGGACTACTAAGGTTCTCTATTTCTATCTTGGGTAAGTTGTGTATTCTACTGTTCAACTAGCGAGATTACTAAAGAAAGACACCAACAGAGGAAGCTTTTCCGTCGCAACCGCGTCCTACTTGGCCTACAGATGGGAGGTGAACTACAAAGGACTCAATGAGACTGTCACCCTCGCGATCTACCATTGATCCAGAATGCAGGGTGCATCCACGAGTACCCGAAGTCTAAGCACCATGCTTACACTAACGATTACTACTTTATTCCTCCTAGGAAAGGAATAAAGCACTCAAATGAGTTGCGAACCTGATGAACAATATAAACAGGAAACTTACTTGAATTGGAAATCAATTACCAGAGATGTCTCAGAAGCAAGCTCAAGTAGAGCTTGGATCCTCCAAGGTACAAGCCGTAGAGAGAGCACCGATCGGCCGACACTTCGTCCAAACTCTTCTCTCACTCTCACTCTCTATCTCACTATTTCCATTTACATAGGCTAGATCCTAACTTGGAGGACCATTCTTCTCTTGATTGTTGATGTACCCCCTAGAGGAGGGGGTATGGGGGGTCTTAGATAGGGGGCACCAAGAGTCCTGTGCGCCTATGAATCCATGGCAACGTCAAATCTAGACCGTAGATACGAACCGAGCTTGTGCAATGGCGTAGATTGAATCTTAAAGGCGGTGGGAAACCGACGTACGAAGGAGAGACTGACTGGTGGGACCCATGGGCTGGCTAGCCTATAGGTGGTGCCGGCCGACCTCCCCCTATGGTAGGTGGGGTCGGATCTTGGTGGTTTGCCTTTTGGATGATTCTAGATCCTTCCTAAGTTGGTTTCGTCGCGGATAAACATGATTTGCTCTGACGATTGGGTCCACCTTGCTTGTTTTCTGATTAAATCCTCCTGCATTCACATATTCACCAAAACTTGTGGAATTCATTAGTTTAAACCCAAGACCTATATTTGGTGATGGAATTAAGTATATATGCAGGATATGTTGACGGTTTATGATTGATGTTAACAACCATCAACAATGAGCGCTGGCATGCCCAAGGAAAATATCTCTGAAGAAGATTAGAGAAGATTCTAGGAAGCCAATGACATCTTAGTGGGAGCTATTTTTAAAGTTCTTGCTAACCATCTAGTAGAGATGCGCTCTTGCACATATAAGATGCAAAGACATTGTGGGATCATCTGAATGCTACATATGCTGCATCAGATATTGGTAGTGTGATGTATATCACTTAGAGCTTTCATGACTATAAGATGGTTGGCATTCGATCTATAGTCAATGAAGCTCATGAGGTTCAGCACATGGCAATGGAACTTGGACTCCTTAAGTGTGTCATACATAACATGTTTGTGGCTGGATGCATTATTGCAAAGTTGCCTCCTTCATGGAGGGGCTTGACACAAGTCTCAACAAACACAAGAGAAAGAAAGTATGAGTTGAAAATCTAATAGCATCTCTTGATGTTGAGGAGAAGGCTCAGCTGCTCAGGTTAAGGACAATATTGATAAGGGGAACGAGGGTCATTCTAGCACTAACATGGTGCAGAAAAATCTACACAGCAAGAAAGAAAGAAAGAATAAGCCTTTCAATGCAAAATCAACAACTACCTTCAAGAAGATGAAGAACAAAGCAGAGTCGCCTTGCTTCACTTGTGGAGAGCTTGGTCACTTTTCCATGGAATGTCCAGATCGAGTGGACCACAAAGGGAAAAAGAATGTCAACCTTGTGACTACTAGCAATGCCGATGATGGGTATGGTAATCTTCCTACTATACTTTTAGTGTTTCAATCTCCAAGTTGGTAAGTCCTAATATTCATGTGTGTGATGACACCTCTATGTTTTCTTCTTACCAAGGGCTCTAAGGTATCTCCATCCTTATGGTGAATGGATCAAATGCTTCTTATCGATGTTTCGAGTGAACACCAACGAGTAAATTTGTGTTATTGCATGTCTGACCCGGATGGTGTGCTAAAAGACACAAGGTTTATACTGGTTCAGGCAGAATGTCCCTATGTCCAGTTCGTGGCTGCTGCTCGTGTTATTAGCACTAAAAAGTTTGTAGTAGGGGTTACAAATGGACGAGAGAGGGAAAGGTCCCAAGTCTCTGATGGAAAGGTCGAATGGGTGCTGAGAGTTTAGTCGTTGCTTAGCTATGTGTGATGTGATGTGTGGTGCCTTTAATCGATCCCATAGTGGGGTGCCCTACCATCCCTTTTATAGGCCAAGGGAGAGCAGGGATTATAGATGGGAGAAAGAAGAAAAACCAGAGGCAAAGGAGGTCCTTCAAAGATACCGGGTCTTACTTTTCCTCTATGCAAGCCCCGCTGACATGGCGGGCAGTGCCAGGGATAACCCCACACTGGGAGCATGTCCGCTGATCCTGTCATGTCCTAGCATGGTTAGCAAGTTGTCACGTCCCATCCTATCCTAGTGGGCGATGCGGCGGACTAGGGTGCTGATCCGTGGCCATACAGGGAGCAGACAGTGCAGAGACCGCACATCCATTACTATAGGTGATGCGAGTTTCCTCCTAGGCCATAGTGGTTGTCGTGAGCTTCCATCAGGATCCACGCCTGAGGGCAAATGGCGGTGCCCGCAACACTGTAAGACAAATGTCAGCGCCTACAACACTGTTCGGGCTCTGACATACCTCGAAGGGCTTAAAGTGCCCGTCTTGTCACATCCTGATGGTACTTTCCTATAGGCGTGCAGGGTATGGTCCTTGGTATTGCGGTTGACCTGAGTGCCCTGCCATATCTACACGTGTAGTTATGAAGGAGCAGCACACAGATGTTGAGCGAGGTAGAGCCAGTCCCCAGACATCGGGCGAGGCGGAGCCTGCCCTCAGACGTCGAGCGATGCGGAGCCAGCCCTCAGGGGTTAGGCGAGGCAGAGTTTGCCCTCAGACATCGAGCGAGGCAGAGCCAACCCTTAGACATCGGGTAAGGCGGAGCCAGCCCTCAGGGGTTGGGCGAGACAGAGTTTGACCTCAGACGTCGGGCGAGACAGAGCCAGCCCTCGAGGGTCGGGCGAGACAGAGTTTGTTCTCAGACATCGGGAGAGGCAGTGCCAGCCCTCGAACATCGGGCAAGGCGGAGCCAACCCTTAGATGTCAGGAGAGGTGGAGCCAGCCCTAGGGGTCAGGCGAGACAGAGTTTGTCCTCAGACATCGGGAGAGGCAGAGCCAGCCCTCGGACATTGGACAAAACAGAGCACGCTACCTTGGTGGTTTGGACGAGGCGGGACCCACTGGGAAATGTAGTTGCATTCTTGATCGCTCTGATGATTTAGCATTGATGGGTATCAACTCCTCCTCTTCGGGTACCCTACTTTTGGTCCCCGACAGTAGCCCCCGAGCCCTCGGGCGATTCGAGTAGAATCGTCTAGGGGATGTTTCGACTTGCCAGCGGGTGCGCGCGAGCGCACTCGGTGGGTGTAGCCCCCGAGCCTGCGGAGGAGTAGAATACTCCTTTGGAGGGTTTTTTGACTTGCTAGCGGATGCGCGCGAGCGCACCCGGTGGGTGTAGCCCCCGAGCCTACGGAGGAGTAGAATACTCCTTCGGAGGTTTTTTCAAAAGGAAGGACTCTATGGGCCTTGGCTTTCTCTTGTCACCCACGACGTGCCCTGGGGATGGTGATTCCTCTTTGCCGAGGTCGAACCCTTTGCGGGTGTGGTCGTGAGTTTTGATGGTTGTTTAGCTGGATAGTTCGATTGGGGTCCTGACATCCCGTTCATGGGGATTCAGCTAGGGTAAGCTTTACTAAGACTCAATCGTGGGCCGATATGCCCGTGGCGCTCGTGCACCTGGGCGCTGGCCATTTGTGGGGCCCAACTCTTTCCACCCTTTGTAGGGGTGTTTGGAGCGGCTGTTGGACCCGTTGATGGGCCAACTATCGAACTCCTAGGCCTAGACGGGCTGTAGATGTGCTTTTGATCTATATTCCTTTTACTCGTAACGAGTCTCGGTCCGCCTGGGGAGGCAAAACGTTCGGCGATTTTCCCGTAGGAAAGGATAGGGATTGCATGTGCATATCCCACGGCGTGATGTTGTGGCAGATCATAGCAGGCATGGAGATCTAGGTGGACGATTGGTTTCCTCGCATCCATCGCCCCTATAAAACCAAATGGTTCACCCCCAGGGTTTCATACTTTGCCTCCTTGCCTTCGCATCTGCAACCTCTGTCGCCAATCACCTAAGCTCCCTCGCATTCGTGTCTTTGCCACCATCGAGTTCGAATCCTCCCACCCCCATCATCCAATGGAGCCATGGTGTCGCTCTGACATCACCCTCCAGCACATGGAAGGCCTTGTCCGCCATGGTCTTCTCTACGCGCGAACCACCGCCGAGGAGTGGCGGCTGCTCGGCGAGGAGGACGTGCCGTCACTGCCCGATGGCTACGTCATGTCCTTTACTCACTTCCACGAGCGGGGATTCACCACTCCCACCCACAAGTTCATTCAGGGGCTACTACACTCCTACAAGGTAGAGCTACAGCACCTTAACCCCAACGGAATCCAGCACATTGCGATGTTCATCGCCCTATGTGAGGGATTCCTATGGTGGTACTTCTTCGCCGTTACCCTCCTGAAGAAGTGGGAGAAGAAGCAGGAACTAAACACACCGATGGGATGCGCCGCCATCCAGCTCTGTAACAACCGGGTCAGCGAGTACCCGCCGATGCGTCTGTCGACCTCCAACAAGGGGTGGCATTCGCATTGGTTCTACATCAAGAACAATGCAGCCGCCCCCTTGCCAGTGTTTATTGAGTGCCTCATCAAGAGGTCCCGAACCAACAGGGGCGGGCGGATCCGTCGCCGCGCCCGAGGTGCCAGCGGAGGGGGGTGGCCCCACCGCCGCACCTCAGGAGCTAGCAGGAGCGGGTGCATCTTCCACCACACCTGAGGTGCCGGTGGAGGGGGGGTGGCTCTGCTGCTGTGCCCTTGGATGCAAGGGAGGCGAGCCCCTCTGCCCGGGAGCAGGGGGCGGGCTCAAAATGGCCCCGCGCTGATGAGGTGGAGCAAGGACTTGGGGGTTCGTCCCCCAAACATATCCTCCACCCAACAGCGCCGATGTAAGTCAGTGACTCCTCTATTTTCTCTATTTTCATTGTGACTTATGTCTTTTATCTCTTACCCCATCTTGAGATGGGGCAACTTTTTGGTGCTAGAGCCCAAGAAGAGCGTCACCCTCTAGGCAAGGTGGCGACCGTCGGTCGACGTCGCACCTGTTTCAGATAGGAGTGGCACCGGCATTACTGCCTCATTGACCAGTCTAGCACCGGCCATGCCCTCAGCGCGATAGGTGGAAATGGGGGCTGAGGGAGTGCCCTTAGAGGCCATTGAAGAACCGGTGATGGAGGCGGTGCCGCTACCGATGACGGGTTGGTCAGAGCTTCTGACCGCATTCGAGGTGCCGACCTCGGTGGGTGCGATGTAGTCGGACGAGGCCCTAACGAGGTAGGCGGAGGTGGTGGCGGCCATGACAGGTGGGCCATGGCCGGACTCCACTGTGGCGACGCCTGAGGCAGCAGCGTGACCCACACCTCCGGTGGCCCAAGTGACGGCTCTCGACATGGGCCAGACGGAGGGGGACACGGCCAAGGGGTCCCGGGCATCGTGGCGGTGGTGGAGAGGACCAGCGGGGAGTTGCCCTTCGCCCTGGTGTTGGGAGGCAGCCACTCGCCCGTGCAGGTCGAGTCTCTGCTCCAGTGGATAGATTCGCAAGACCCAACATCAACACTCTTCTTGCTCAATGATGCTACTGAGAGCATACAGCGGGAGAGTCTCAATGAGGGGATCTCCATCGTGCTGGAAGCTCTAAACCAGGCCAGAGGCACCCTGCACGATGTCGTCGTTCCCACTGGCTAGGTATTCACTTAATCTTGCTTTTCGCCCACTTCTTTCTTTATGTATTTTTGTGTTCTAACCATCATCTTTTTTTTCAGTCCCTTATCGCTCACAGCCAGGAGAAATCCCAGTTCCTTCGTGAGCAAAAGGAAAGCTAGGACTGCCTCATCGAAGAGGCTCGAATGCGTGGGGATGTGTCCACCCAGCTTATTGCTGCCCAATAGAGGGTGGCCGAGCTGACTCCCCTATCGGAGGAGGCGGCCAGTCTCTGACTGCAGGAGGCCGAGGCCTGTCGGCATGAGGAGAAAACACAGAAGGCATTCTAGGACCTGTCAGTGAGGGTGCAGCGAGATGAGGAGGAGGCCACTAGAGTCAGGAAAGAGCAGGACGAGCTGCTTCAGAGGGATGTTGTAGCCCGCTAGCGGATCCTCGACCTCTTGGCCGACGCTGAGAAGGAGCAGGACCTAAAGTTAGTACCTGAGGGAAGCTTGTAGTCCTAGAGTGGAGGGTGAGCCAAGATGCTGAGGCGGTTGCTCGGCTACGTAAGGAGCGAGACGAGCTGTTCTAGACTATAGGGAGGCTCCGCTCGGAGCATGGCAAGGCCTGCGAGGAGCGTGACTAGGTAGTCCGAGAGCACGACAAGGCATAGTAGAGGATTGGCTCCCTCTAGGCCAAGCTTGGAACCGTGACGACCCAAAGGCTAGAGGCCGAGAGCATTTCCGCCGGGCTGGCCACGGAGCTCGCCAAGACACGGAGGAGCCTTCAGGTGGAGAGCGACGAGCACGATCTCCTATGCACTACCCTCGGAGTGGTCTGCGAAGACCTAGAGGTGCCGTAGTCGGAGGGGACCAGCTCGCTTGCGGCCTGTGCCATAGGTATCACGGCACAGGTGTGCCAGCTCGAGAGGGAAGCTCTTCACGCCGGGATCACCCAAGCTTTTTGTAACACCCTCGGTGTTACACTGTACAGTCTTTTGCCAAAACACTGCATGAGCATCATACTTATGTGTAAATGTGTGTAATATAGGGTGTAAAGCAATATACGTAATTTGAAATGTTCATCGGAAACACAAAACGAATGTTATATTCCACATCGCGTTGTATCACTTAGTGTTCTAAACGAATTTTTATGGAACGAGAATACTATAGAATGCCTTTACGAAACTTTAGTAAAGTTGTAGTGTAAGCTTCGTAGGTGACGATGAAATACTTGCGGTCGAGAATGGGATTCAATAGCTAGCATACTTGATAGCTTGGACATCGAATTCAACGCGAAACCGATAAGAACTTAGTCAATTTTCGTAAGTCAGAAAATGGTTCGATGAAGCTAAATTGGACAATTTTTATAGGGGAATCGGGTTCAGCAGTAGCATGGTCTTAAGGTTGGTTTTAGTAGCTTGATACACCATCTCGAACGTAAAATAGTTGGTTTAGCTACTGGAACATCGGGTTGGATTTTTAAGCCGCTTTAAAAACCGTGCATGGCACATTACCGACGGCCGCTGCGTTTGGACGCGGTCACCCTGCCTGATGCTCGGTGTTGCCATGCCAGCCGCCTGACGCGCATGCGCACGCACGCCTGTGCACATGGCTCCACGCTGCTGGCCACGCCCACTTCCGTTGCTGCGCCCGAGCATACGCTCACGCACTCACGCGCACCGCGCTGGTGGGCCTAGCTGCTCTGCCCGCCGTTGCGTTAGCCTGGCTGCTCTGCCGCCATCACGTTGAGCTACGCCCCTAGCCATGCTGCGTTTCGACCATCGCCTGCACGGTCACTGCTGCCGTTGACCCTTCGTGGCTGCACGCGCGTAGGCCTGCTTGCCTGACTTCACCATCACGTCCACGCTTAACGCCATGCCACGCTGTTGCTTCACCAGACCAGCACCAGCCACTGCGGCGTGCAGTGCCGTGTCGTGATCATCTTGCGGGTTGTGGCGCTGTGGTCGCACGTTGCTGTGCTGGACTCGTACGCACATGTGGAGCCATCACCGTCGCGCTGCCGTCCTTCCCCAATTAGAAATTGCGCCATGCCAAGCCGCCGTCACATCTCCTTCAATGGCGTCACGTCGGCCGAGCTGTGCCAAGGCAGTAACCGCAGAGCTGGCCCCATCCTTGTAATTGCGCATGTCTGGAGGTCAAGTGGGAGTCCAGTTTAATGCCAAGCTCACCATTGTTGCAGCCGTACGGTGTCGGGGCTTCAATTGGAGTTTTCCCCTGCCGTCGACCCCCGTAAGTCCAAACGTCATCGTCCATTCAATTCGCATTGCTTAGTCCACCTCCGTCTAATTAATCATGCACCCAACTAGCCTTGGTAGTTAGCTTGCGATTGGAGTCGACCCAATGAGCTTTCGTACTCTAGTGAGGTAATGCGGGGCATTTTCCCAGTGGCGGTCCGCCATGGTCGTCGAGGCAGGCGCTCGGCCAGGATGTCGCCCCTTGCTCCTTTGTCTCAATTGAGCAGGGCTTTTGTGTCTCCTTGACTTGTTTGCCTCGCCCGTGCAGCGATTTCACCGGTGGAGCAGCAGGTCATCGGGAACGTTGTCGTCGCGCTTGCCGTGAACCAGAGTCACCCCGCGCTCATGGCCAACCACCTTGCCAAGCCCCACGACTTTGTCCCATCTACCCTATGCATCTCTGGTGAGGCCCTCTTGCTCCTAGGGTTGGTGGTTGAGCCAGTTGCGGTCTAGGTCACCCGGGATGAGTTCGCTGCCGCCGACGAATTGGTGTGGATGTCGTTCCCGTGGCCATCGCGATTGGGTGTAGTAGTGATTCGAAAAGGACTTCTATATTGTTGCTCATAGTCGGTAGATGGATGCAGGGTAGCGGTAGAGGCGTTGGGCTAGGTAAATTCACTGGCGCCGGTGTTGCCGAGGCCAGACCCCACCGCGCGCATGGCCATGCCTTCATGCTGCGCCATTTTGTGACATGTGATACCTCGATCAGTTGCGCTTCGCTTGTAGAGTGCTAGGGAGGTGTTGGTTGAGGCCGGGGAAGTCCGTGCTCGCCGGTGTTTGGCCGGCGATGCCGCAGCCTTGTTTAGTTCTGGCCAGGGGCTTCGAAAAATAGGAATTAGATTAATTAAAGGGTGCTAGATGCAAAGGACATGACTCAGTTAAATAGTGTTTGAGTAAGCTTCATGAATAGGATAGAGAATAGGGGCTCTTTTACAAAAGAGCCAGCGCGCGCGTGGGTCTCCCCGCGTTGGGCCTCTGTCGCGTTGGTGGGCCACGCGCGTGGGCCGCGTCGGGGTGCTGAGCATGCGCGGAAGTGCGACGTGCCGCTCGCTCATGGGCCGCGCGAGGAGGAATTCGGTTTTTATTTTTCCAACGAATTATTAAAGATTTATTCAATTTAGTTTCGAGCTGAACTTTGAAAAATGATAGTAAATATTGTATGTTTCCAAAAATAGTGAAACAAAATTTGTTGGATTCACAAAAATGCCATCTATCTGTTGGTGCAGTTAGTTTATAGTGAGCTATGATCCTGATAGGTTCATAAATTAAAATTAGAGAGCTTAGTATTATGTGGATTAATATTTGTAGGAATTATTGTGGCAAATCGATGATAGTTTTAGTCATGAAATTTTTATAGTAGGTTTAGTAGATTATTATGTACTCGCTGTAATTTTTGTAGCACTAGAGTAGGTTGATAAATAGAATAGCTAGTACTCTTGCTTTATCATATATAGATTAAATCGGTATTAAGAGTAAGAATACCTTTAGTTGCTAAGATAATATATGTCATGCTTCATACTTGTTAGTGGTAATAGTAGGTAACTTAGCACCTTAGTCAATAGGACTAGCTTAGTAACTTGATAGATGTATTTTATTTTAAGAGCTGCTATTGCCAAATTACTAAGTGTTGCATCATCATTTCATGCATGTAGATCACGAGTTGGTAGTGTTCGTGCCCGTGGATGAATAGGATTACGAAGAGGTCATTGAGGAGTATGAGGAGGAGATCCTCATGCAGGAGGGAGCCCTGGAGCCTTTTAGTGCTGACTTTGTTGACCCACCACCTGCCCAAGGCAAGCCATGGTGCATAACCCATATTTTATGATCACTAAATATATATATAAGATGTGCATTTACGTTACAGGCATTTTATGGAAACTACATGCATAAATATATCTACCTATGAGTCCTACTAGTATAGGTCGAGTAGCTGCTATGCTCAGGATTTCGGTAGCGTGAGTAACCTGCCGTTACTCACAAATAGGTGATAATTATGATCACTCATGATAAAATGATGGAAAGGAAAAATGGTGATCGGGCAGCGATATGGTTTGGGTGCTGGTGGGTGTAAGAGGTTGTGTCCTGCAGCCACTAGGGGATAGCTTGGTTACGCTTTTTCGCTGCATGTGTCGGTTAAGGACCAGCCGTTGCAATGAACGCTAGGCAAGTCACAGATCTATTATCCCGAGCACATACTTGGGTATGGGCGCAGAGAAGACTTGTTGCTCTCTTGTCCTGGGTTTTGGCTCTTTTTGAACCAACTGATTGGAGGTGGGGATGGTGGAGGTCCTTGCACCACACTAAGTCCAGGACTTAGAAGCGGGGGCTTGGAGTCCAAGTTTGGATGGGGACCTGGACCCCTTGACATGAGGGTGATGGGTTGGTCCTACTTGTGCCTGGGGTACAAGCGGGGCGTGTGTTTTTGGGGTACCCAGCTGGGCACATTGGTTCATGAATCATTGCTGAGTCGGTACGACTTGTCTTAACTCAAGCATCGTAGTAAGAACTGAAAGATGGAAGGTGATGAAATGGAACTGATTGCTCAACTCTTGCTTGAAAGTAGAATAGGTGCTTACATAGAATGGCTAGATAATAAATTAATATGGCTATTAATAATATCATAAATAAGGACTCACTACTAGTATTGCTTTCTGCCAAAAAGGAAACCAGCAAACCATAAAGCTTTTCATATTCCTTAGAGTCGGGAAATTATTCCCACAGGTCGGATAAGTCTTGTGAGTACATTGTGTACTCAGGGTTTATTTACCCCTGTTGTAGGTAATGCTTGAAGAGTACCATTGTGAGAAGGATTCTTCTGGTGGGCACAGACGGATCCTTGTTCTTTATCGCTAGATGTTTATTTGTAT